>CM057228.1:108082302-108728318 GCA_029891385.1 Erythroxylum novogranatense
TACTGGTAGGACGCCTTCAGCTTCCCGAGTTCACCTGGTCGGGCTTTTCACGGGGCGTATCCCCCGATCTTTGTGTTGCTCGGCTTTACTCCTGTTGTAAAATTTTGTTGCCTTACGCTGGCGCCTCTGAACGAACGGCGGTTGCCTGTCCTCGTCTTCACTAAGGAGCACGAGTCCCGCTTGGCGGGCTTCATTATTCCTCTCTTTTATCAACTCTCCGTCAAGGAAGCTCGTCAGACTACCGCCCATCTAGTGTTTTTGTTTTCGCCAAGTAACATTCCTGGCGATTCTCACGACCCCGACAATACCAACTCCGTGGGGTGTCGGGAACTTCATAGCTTGGTAGTATGTGGAGACGACTGATCTGAGGGTATTTTGAGTAGCCCGCCCGATTATTGCGTTGTACGCTCCTTGAAAATTGACAACTAGGAACTCAAACGTCCTTTTCTATCTGGCACGGCTTCTGCCCGAACTTCACTTTCAAATTCACCCGGGCGAACGGGTATGCTGACGCCCCAGTTACTCCTTTGATTGGGCCGTCTGTAGGTAGTAGACGATCTTCGGTTACCTTCATTTGCTTGAAGGCCTCATAATACAGCAGGTCGACCGAGCTGCCCGTATCAATCATCACCCGCTTCACCTCGAATCGTCCATATTCGGGATTTACCACGAGGCGTCATCATGAGGGCAACTTACTCCATCGAGGTCCGACTCATCAAATGAGATCATCCGTCGTTCTCCTTCGGTTTTTAGTGGGCGAGTCTTTGCCGACTGTTTGGCATATCTTTTCTCCCTTGGCGGTGGATCCCCGCTGCGTTTCCACCAAATATGATGTTAATGACCCGATTGATTCGATCGTCTTCTTGTCCGGCGTTCGCTGTCTCTTTCCTTGATCGTCCTCTCTCTTGGCGTCGATTATGCGTGTTCGCGTTGTTCCTCCCTCCGTCATTTCCATCATTTCGTCTCCAAAACTGTCGCTCACTGTTCCTTTCGTACTTTATAAACCGACCGAGCTTTCCCCTTTGGATAAGGGATTCGATTTCTTTTTTCAATGACCGGCAATCCTCCGTGTCGTGGCCGATGTCTCTGTGGAAACGGTAATATAGATTTGGGTTCCTCTCCTTGTAAGGGGTCTTCATTTTATTTGGCTCTCGAATGGATTTCTCATCCGCTTTCATAGCCACCAGTACTTCCGCATATCGTTTGTTAAGCGGTGTGAAGTCTTGATGATGCCACTGCTGACCGGTAGGTTTCCTCCAGGTCGATTGATCCCTTTGTCTCTTGTGAGACTCATCTGCCCTACCACTCGGCCCGCGATCATCTTCCCGACGTTTCGTATTCTTTAATACTTCTTTTAAGCTGAATGTACATATCTGCCTTGCTTCTTATTTCCTGAACAGATCGGGGCTGGTCGAGGGCTAGTGACTTCTTAAACTCCTCGTCCCTCGTATTGGTCATGAGCGCGGCTAGCATGGACGACACCTCGACCGCTTCGTTATTGAACCGAGTGATGAACTCCCGCAAACTCTCATTTCTTCCTTGGGTAAGTTGCATCACCTCCAGAGCTGTCTTTTGCGCCGCTTACTAGCATGGCGGTTCAGAATAATAACACGAAATCTTCAAGCATGTGATATACTCGGGGCAAGTTGTTGAACCATCACGAGCTCCCTCTTGGAAGGCCGCATGAAAGCCTTACATTGGATAGCGTCTGAACACAATGTAGATTCATCGTGGATGGAAGTCTTGCAGATAATTCAGTGGGTCGGTCTTCCCAGTGTATTTCTCGAGTCGGTATTTTTTGTCGGGTCGGGTCCGGAGGGTATCCAAGATTGGGTGAAGGAGAGTCAGATCTGCGCCATTCACGATCCGACGAAAGCTCATCATAGCGCGTTAATCCGATCATCGGCGATTTTTCTAGGGCTTCAGATGGGCGATGATCGGTTGTTAAGCCGATTTGTCGAGGCGGTGGTCGCAGACGGAGGTTGTCTTGCGGTTGAGGCGCAGGATCTGGCGAATCACCGATTGATTGCCTCCTCTATCTGCTTCCGGTCGGGGTGGTGTCGTGGACGGAGGAGGATCTGCGCTAACCGGTCTTTGGAGATTCGGCGCAGATTGAGCGCAACGTTATCCTCTAAGGCCACGCTCTGCTCTTCTTTTTACAGGTTTGAAATTGCAGTTGATCGTTAGGATTAGAGGATTCCGTCGCGGAGACATGCGGTGCGTCTGGCAGTCGCAGGAAGTTGTGAGCTTATCGTTGCATCGCCTGAGCCGCGACAGCAGCTATATCAGGATGCATCGCCGACGCCTGGCTGATTTGTGTGTTTCTGGACGTGGTGCTCGGAAGTCGGGCCCCACGGTGGGTGCCATTTGGTTCTGCCGGATTCTGACAGGATGGAACGTTGCCGTTGTGCTCCATGTGATTGATCAGATTACGTGGTGAATTCAGTATGAAGATACCGCAAAACAAAGAAGGCAGCGAGGTTGCGTCCCCGATTAACCCTTCGACGCCAAGTCGGTTTTCTAGTGAAGGTGAGGTTGATAAACACAGAAAGCTAGGTTTTGATCAGCTACCTAGTTATGAGAATAATACCTTTTATATGGTTTTTTCACCAGGTTTAGTCTTTACGTGTCTGCGTGGGAGATATTCTTCTTTGTTGGTAGTGGATGTGTGGATCGGTAGAATTAATTGGTGGATGTGAGACCGACCGATCGACCTGTGGGATTGGGCTCGAATCCAATATAGCCGACCCAACCACACCGTAAACCCAAAAAGAGTTTACATCATTTCTATGGGCTTTCTAACTAGCTCAGGTTGCTTGTTTACATTGTTATTTATAATGGCAAATAAATAAAGCAGGCAATAAACTAGATCGGATCTAAGCTCTAAAGATCCAAGTTGATCTAAAAAACATTTAGATACATGTCTAAACTTCAAAAAAATTCTTAAGTTCATGCTTAAAACTAATCAGATCTAACTACCCAGACTTGAATCCGTTTAGAATAATTTAATTGAGTTTGAAAAGTTGTCATATCCGGATTCAATTCTGATTTTAAAATAGGCTGAATTTGATCGGATCTAGTTGGATCAGTTGCCTGATACAAGTGTTGCTACTTCACGTAGATCTGAGAACTCCAGCATTATTCACATCCATCCATGGGTGAGTAGCAGTAAATTAGGAACTGTCATTTGCACCTCTTTCCAATTTGCCGTTTATAGAAATTCAAGTCAACGGTCTTCCTCGGTCTCCTATGTGCTTGCTCCACAGAACGACGTGCTGTGTAAACAGACAAATCATGTTCCCTCAGCGTTATTGCATTTGCATAGTTTCACTAAACGTGTTCCTCCATTAACGCCAATACTAATCGTGGAGATTTGAGCATTTCTCTGTGGTCCCCGCATCGCAACTTATACACGGAGGACGAAGCTCAGCACCCCATCGCATGACAAGATATAAACTATAAAGCATACTGTTTTGATGGGTCTCGTGTTTCAGGTCTTAATGGCTAAGTTGTGGGGTAATGCGACTCTTCTTGTTCTTGCTATGCTGCTGCATTCTCTTCTCCTTTTTACTGCTGCTAAAACCAACGTAGGTTTTCCTCATCTTTCTTCTACTACTCAAGATCAGTTATGTTTTTATATTAATCTTGTTTTGATCTTTGTAGGTTTACATAGTCTACATGGGAGATAGGCGCTACGACGAGCCAGAGCTGGTCCAGGAGTCCCACCGTGAGTTGCTTTCAGACATTGTTGGAAGGTATGTTTTCTTGCTTTCATGGTTTTTAGGACTTTAGGAGCTTTATTTACACCCATCTTCTTAGATTTTTAGTTCAAGTAACAAGATAGGTTGAATTAATATTACTGTGTCCTTAAAGTTTGTTAAACATATTCATTGATTACTGGTTTGATCCAATGAATTACAAAGCTCTCAGATGAAAATAAATGAATAGTTATGTATTAAGATGATATATATTATACTATTAAGCAGAGACGGATATGGTGAGTTGTGAAGATGGTAATGGTTCACAAATTGAATGTTAGTGAGTGAAGTTCTATGATTTTTGGTCATTTGACAGTAAAGAAGCTGCCAAGGAATCGATTCTCTACAGCTACAAGCATGGGTTTTCTGGATTTGCTGCAGTCTTGACCAAGCCTCAAGCCAAGTATATTGCAGGTGTCATAATGTTGGTGAACTGTGAACTCCACTTGTTTAACACAATCTGTTACTTGTAGAAAGTTGCATTCATTTCTCCGTTTATCGGTGTGTTCCTGCAGACTTTCCTGGAGTTGTTGGAGTAATTAGGAATAGAATTCTTAGTCCTCAAACAACCAGAAGCTGGGACTTCCTGCAAGTACGGCCCGAAATTGCCAATGGAATCCTTTCAAAGAGTAAATCTGGAGCTGGGTCGATCATTGGCGTCATGGATACAGGTTGGTGAGATGATTGTATAGTTCTCCTTTGTATGGACAGGTCACTAATTTTCTTTCTGCACATTTCGCTATATAGGCGTATGGCCAGAGTCAAAGAGCTTCAGTGATGACGCCATGGGGGAGGTACCTTCTCGTTGGAAAGGGATATGCCAACAAGGAGAAAGATTTAATCACTCTCATTGCAACAGGTTTAGTTAGTGATCTCTGATTACATTGTCGTTTATAAATGTTATCCTACCATACTTCACCTTTAGTTGACCGGACTAGAACTAGTCTGAGTTTGTAACTTCTTATAGGATCTCATACGCAATACAACCTTTTAAATCGAAAGAAAATTCTGTCAACTGTGCTTGCACGTCTCTGTTCCTGGTCAAAGCTCTCTTCCACTAACATTTCGAAAATTGTGGATTGAACTCATTCCATCAGTAGTCAGAACTCAAATCTACTCTTTGTATTTACTGCTTGTTACTTTTGAGCAGGAAGCTTATTGGTGCACGATGGTACCTTAAAGGTTATGAAGCTGAATTTGGAAAGCTGAATACAAGTGATGGGATTGAGTTCTTATCTCCTCGAGATGCTGCAGGTCATGGTACTCATACATCATCTACTGCTGCTGGTGGACTGGTTGAAAATGCCAGCTTTCTGGGTTTAGCTCAAGGACTGGCAAGAGGGGGTGCTTCATCGGCTTGGCTAGCTATCTATAAGGTATGTTGGGCTACCGGTGGCTGCAGCTCAGCTGATCTTCTTGCTGCAATTGATGATGCAATCCTTGATGGTGTCGATGTGCTTTCAATGTCTCTTGGCTCAGCACCTCCACTGGCTACTTATGTGGATGATGCCTTAGCTATTGGCTCATTCCATGCAGTAGCCAATGGAATAACTGTTGTGTGCTCTGGCGGTAATTCTGGTCCTTATCCTCAAACGGTCATAAATACAGCTCCTTGGATTATTACAGTTGCAGCAAGCACCATTGATCGCGCTTTTCCCACAACAATCACCATGGGGAACAATCTAACTGTAGTGGTACTTTTCTGATCTTCCATTGGCCAAAGTAAAGTTTTGCTAACTCCATTTACAGTAGAATCGACTGGAAGAACTTTTGAACTTGCAAAATTTGTTAATGTATATCTTTGTTTTATAGACCTGGAAATGAATTTTAACTTCTCAAACAGGGTCAGGGTCTGTATACAGGGAAGAATGTATACACATTTCACCCTATCGTTTATGGTGAAGATATTGTTGCTTCTGGTGAAGATGAAGAAAAAGCAAGGTATTAACTATGCACAAAATTACAAATTTTCGTCAAAATCTACAGAAGATTTAAAAGGATGTGCATATCCTGACGATATACTTTTAGCAGAAGTTGTGACTCGGGAACCTTAAATGCAACTTTAGCAAGAGGAAAAGTAATTCTGTGTTTCCAATCACGGTCACAGAGATCAAGTATGATTGCTAGACAAACGGTATTAGATGTTCAGGGCATTGGTGTTATATTTGCTCAATTTCCCACCAAAGATGTTTCTGTATCCCTGGATATTCCGTGTGTCCAAGTGGATTTTGTCATTGGAACATCACTTCTCACGTACATGGCGGGAAGCAGGTAAATCAACATAGTGGACTTTTGGTTAGCGGTTGTCGCTCATTGTAGCTTTCAACATATTGGTTTTGGTTATTGTCAATAATGTCTGCATATAATGAAGCGTCAGAAACAAATCCTTGAATGTGATTTTATTTACGGCATTTTCATAAAATTTGGTGTTTTTACCAAGAACTAAGCTGATTAATTGTCTTTCTTTAACTGATGAAACATCGTATGTGACAGTAACCCTGTTGTGAAGTTTGGCTTCCCAAAAACAACTATCAGACAGCAGATATCCCCTGAAGTTGCATTCTTCTCCTCAAGGGGACCGAGTTCGCTTTCTCCTGCTGTATTGAAGGTACGGCTTTTGTCTTGAAAAGCTTAAGTGTTTTTTTTTTTTTTTTGGTTATTAACATTAACATGCTCGGTGTCTCTTGCAGCCTGACGTTGCTGCTCCTGGGGTGAATATATTGGCTTCCTGGTCCCCTGCTGCTTCTGATACCACAACCAGTGGAGCAGCACCACTAACTTTCCAGATTGAATCAGGAACGTCCATGTCTTGCCCCCATGTATCTGGCATAGTTGCCCTAATTAAAGCTATTCATCCGAAATGGAGCCCTGCTGCAATAAAATCTGCCCTGGTGACAACAGGTTAGAAAGGCCTTAATTACTAACTATCGCCTGCTACCAGAAGAAAAGCCTTAATTACTGACTGCAGAATTTTGCTCAGCTTCTGTACATGACAAGTACAGCCAGAACACTGTCGCTCAGGGAGCTCCACATAAACAGGCTGATCCATTTGATTATGGAGGGGGTCACGTCGATCCTAATCGGGCAATAGAACCTGGTCTAGTATATGACATGGGGAAATCAGATTATACCCGTTTTCTGTGTGCCATGGGTTACAATAACTCTGCTATCAGCTTAATGACTCTATCTCCAACTGTGTGCAAGAAATCAACCAACTTCTTAGTAAATCTTAACCTACCTGCCATCACCATTCCGGAGCTGAAGCAAAAATTAACTGTATCAAGAACAGTGACAAATGTTGGTCCAGTGAGCTCCATCTACGTTGCTCGTGTTCAACCTCCTGTGGGCACTTATGTTAGAGTTGAGCCATCAATTTTATCATTCAATTCCACTATAAAAAAGCTCAAATTCAAGGTAACATTTTGGTCGCAGATAAGGATTCAGGGAAGATATTCCTTCGGAAATCTGTTCTGGGAAGATGGCCGGCACGCGGTTAGAACACCTTTGATAGTTAGAATAGTACTCGATGATTTCTGCTCACAAACATGATTAGAAGTTAGTGAGCTTGCATCGCATCACATGATTGAGGACTTGTTCTTTGTTGCAATGTTGTTCATGACTAAGAGTTATTCTGAGATAATAAAAAGGCTGATTCAGATGCTACAGCTTCGTAAACGGTTCTTAAATTTGGAGGCCTGGATTTGTTGGAGTAACAATATCAACCCAACTCATGTCAATCAGAATGGAAAAACGACATAATAATACATAATCGATGTAACCCATCACAGCAAACATGATCGAAATATATTTCACAAAAGCCAATGAATCGAACAAAGCATC
The DNA here is from genome assembly GCA_029891385.1 of Erythroxylum novogranatense. Lineage (NCBI taxonomy): Eukaryota > Viridiplantae > Streptophyta > Magnoliopsida > Malpighiales > Erythroxylaceae > Erythroxylum > Erythroxylum novogranatense. Next base: position 108,089,901 of record CM057228.1, read on the forward strand.
TGCTACAAGTTATAGTCAAATTTTGGTTGTGTCTGAGACATGGCATGCTGTCATAGAAATAAGCAATTTCCTCCTCCTGTAAGAACCTTCCAATAGCAGGAATGTTGGCCTCAAAACTAACTTAACCAAAATTTTCCTCTCTACAAAAGTCTGCTCTCCTTGGCGTAAAACCCACCGAAATTCCTGAGTAGTACGAATAGGATCAAAGACTGCAACTTCTTTTCAGAAAAAGCATCCCGAATTTGGCTACAAAGTGTGCAGCTAATAGCCAAATCATCGAAGGTGTAGACCAACTTTCCGTAAAGGATTAGGACCGAAAGGAAATTGTCAAATTACTGGAAAGTGTTTCGTACCAGCTTGTATTACTATTATTATTTTGTCCTTTGCTTTGTACGTATCTTTCCTCCCTGAACAAAAAAAGTTGCACAGCACTGTCGCGATGATTACAATTTCTTTCTTTCAAAGGACAGGTGAACTAAAGCACAAGCTGACCTTACTCTTGAGTATACCTGACTACTGAATCATTGTTGATGCTTTACCTTACTCTGAGTATACCTGACTACTGAATAATTATTGTTCATACTTATTAAAGATATTTTCCAACTCTCTATTTCAAATCTGCCATAAAAGTTTATCGGATATAGTTTCTTAACAAAGGGCACCTGCAACGATCATGCGTGGTCTCTGATTCTCAAGTCAATTAAATTACTTAAAATATCAGATAATAGTTTTCTTCTGAACGGACCTGATCACTCATTATTCTGTGGTCTAGTCATGTCAAGGCAAGTGCTTCATTTGGACCTTTAAATTGAGAAAACGTATATTTATTACAAGGACGTGAGCAGGATTAGGTGGTTCTTAGGTGAACCACCAATCCATGCAGTCTCACTTGGATCTCCACAATCAAGCATACATTATTCAACACAAACACGCTCTACTGACATATGAAGTCAACAGATGCGGCTTCTGCTTCCTCAAGAACCATCTCCATCTCACTTCCCGATTTCATCACGCGTTATTGTTTCTAAGATCTAAAACATCAATTAGTTTGAATTCCTCAATGCTCCTCCTTCTTAAAACTGAATTAATTCTGTTAGTATACATATTAAAAGTTCTTTATACAGGATTAAGAAGGAATGATTTGTATATAAAGGGACTCATATTTTAAATAAAATGGCTACGTATGAATAAGGCTGCATAATACCGAACCTTAAAAAAAATATCTTAACCAAAACCTTAGGTGATTCTTTCCGGCGTCTTTCACCAGAAAAGAATCCTTCCTCCCTTCTCCCTTCTGTTCATTCAAGAACATGGCCTACAATTAACAACAAAAATCAGCCACCATGAGAACAAAAAAAATCCTGCTGTTTTGCCGAAGTGAATTGCGGGGGACAAGTTGTGACCACATAACATTATAGTGGTTGTAATTATTCATCTACAAGTTGGTGTTTACCAAATCAAATTAATAGTTGTTAGGTACTTTGATTGCTCACCTCATTTCTTAGTCTATGAATATGAATCATCAACACTTCAAATTTGACAAAGTTTATAGAATTATTATTGAAAAGCTTTCTTCAGGATAGACATGTTGTTTTGCTTATCCGGCGCAACTTCTCTACTCTTGATATTTCTTGTACAAGCACGAAACCTTTAATTACTGTTACACTGTGCCTGCTCCTTAGCTGGGTCACATGCGTAACATTATTGTATGGGTCAAATTAAAATATATATATATTGCATTTGAAAATGTTAGGAAGAACAATTAAAATTCGATTAACACAAGCTTTGGCCTTTTCTAATCTTTGCGAGGGAGGAGTCATCAAATTTAAATTCCAATGATCGTAGGATTACGAACCAATGTTTTAAAAACAAAATTAAATCGTTAAAATAAGAGGTTTAAGGTTTAAAAGGTTCAAATGATATTATTGAATAAAATTAAAATTTTAAAATATAATTAAAAAGATTACTCTTATTTATAAAAATTTGAAGTTTAATTGTAAAGAAAGTTGTTAGATAAAAATTAATTGATTTATTTTAATTTTAAGAACTTAGTATATAATCAATTAATTAACAAATTAATCTATTTTAAAAGCGAAAGTTATTAAAATCACTTAACCTAAAATTCAAAAATTGAAAAATTAAAAAGTTTAAGAGTTTTAGTAGAAATAAATAAAGATTATTATTATTTTGTTGTTATTACTTAGAATCTATGTTTGATTCATCTTTTGATGTTTCAAATTTGAAATTGTTTCTATAAAATAAAGTTTTAAAAAAAAGGCGACGCAATCAACGGAATACCAATTTTGTAAATAACTTGGTAAAGAGGGGCAAGTATTCAGAAGGAAATGAAGAGCATGTGTTCGTTATTTGCCTTGAAGCATTATTGGCGACACGTGACGTGCCACTGCCAGCCAGAGTGATATGTGCTGCTCCTCACTACTTTTTATTATTGCGAGGAAATTTCCTTTTGCTCAAAAAGTTGACTCTTTTATCTTAGAACATAATTAGGATGATTTTTAGTTACAAATATATTAAATATTTTTTAAAACATTTGATTAATTTTAAATTGCGAGCTGCCCTCTTTGCCTCCGATTCCCATTCAAACGTGGTGCAAAAGGGCATCGGGATTGGAGAAATTGTATACGTTATATTGGAAAGAAAGAAAATAAGACAAAGACTGGGTTAATGGTCTAAGGGTGAAAAGTTCCAACTTCCAACTGGATTTGCTTTGAACTGGCAAACCAGGAATGACCCAAGAATGACCCAAGAATAGTCAGCTTCTAACTTCACCGAAATGATATTTGAAAAGTTTGTTGAAGTTTAAATTCAACAAAAAAAAAAAAAAAGCTAGAAAAGTCTATTATTGATAAAGAGATAGGCGGAGATAGATATAAAGGAAACAAGAAAGAAAGAAAGAAAGATAAAGATAAACCATTAACTACGCACCAGTTTCGCCAACAAACCAGCCTTCATTTCAGTGCTCTCCAACCAAACTCTACATAGCGCCTATCTCTCTATCTTTTTGCACACTTGTTGCTCTTCATCTTTTATCAGGTAGGAATTCGCAGAAGGACTTTGATAAGGAAAATTCATAATAGAATGAAAGAAGTTGAAATTTTTTGAGGTTTTTCTTGTTACTGTTTGTGATATATGTGTTGAAACCTTTTGGTGGTTGGATTTGGATATAGAATATGAAGTCTTGCACGGAAGCTATTGCCTTGAAGTCGAGTTTCCGGGGAGAATTGTCCAGAGAATTGTGTCCACAGGCCATTTTCGACGATTTATCGTGTTGGAATGCAACTTCAGGAGGTGTTTTCCCGGCAGAGGATTTTTCTGTGGACTGTTTCTTCAATTTCTCAGAAGGTGAATGTAAAGATGATTTTTTTCAAGAACATGAAACGGAGGAACAAGTGGAAGAAGAAAAAGACTCTATTTCTGACTCTGTTTCCTCTCAAGAACGTTCAGAAGATGACAACTCCAACTCCTGTAGCTTTTCTGATTCTTTGTTCAATGACGAACTTCCCGTGCCTGTAAGTTTCTTTCTCATTCGTATTCTTAAACCAGGGTTTTACGTTTTCGCCTTCTAGAACATGAGAATTATGAAAGAAAAGTTGCAACTTGTCTTAAAACTCAAGAGAAATTCTTGGAAAGCAATATTGAGGATTCTTCCGTACCAATTTTTTTGGTTCTCTGTTCCTTGTAAGTGTTAATCCTTAAAACCCATGTTTTGTTTTCCACAGGTTGATGATTTAGCGGACCTTGAATGGGTGTCTCAGTTTGTGGACGATTCTTTATCAGAAATACCTGTTTTGTACCCTGTTGGTGAAGACAAAGCACAAAGCTTTGCAAAAACCAGGTTTCAGCAAGACCTCAAACCGGGTTTGACGAGAACTCCTTGTCTTTTCCCATATCTGGTTCCGGCCAAAGCAAGAACGAAACGTTCGGGACGCACCGGACGGAGTTGGTCTGGAGGGTCATCGTTGACGGAGTCTTCGTCTTCGTCGTCAACGTCGTCGTCTGCTTCAACGCCATATGTTACCGTCGCCAACGCGGACATAAAGGTTGACTCGTCAAATGACGTGGTTGAGCCGCCGCTGAAAAAACAAAAGAATGGACCAGCGGTTCAACCCGGTCAATTTTCCGGTTCAACACAGTTTCAACGACGGTGCAGTCACTGTCAGGTCCAAAAGACCCCACAGTGGAGAACCGGCCCGTTGGGAGCCAAGACACTTTGCAATGCTTGTGGGGTGCGGTACAAGTCCGGTAGGCTTTTTCCCGAGTATCGACCAGCTTGTAGCCCAACCTTTTCGGGTGACATTCACTCCAATAGCCACCGGAAAGTTTTGGAAATTAGGAAGAAAAGAGAAATGACTGGTCCGGGATCCGATCTAAACCAGATGGTTTCAAGTTTTTAAAAGTTTTTTAGAGTCAGAGCTCAGAAGTAGGTTGAACCGGGAACCGGGTTAGTGGTTCAGTTTGTAGGACTTTAGACTTGTTACGCGCTATACGAGGTTGTATTCTTATGCTAGATAGATCCGATTTGTAGTTTTTTTTAATTATTATTTCTTAAGTTATTTTTTTACCATTTGTTTAATAGGGCTAATTAAGATAGGGTATGATGTTGTAGGAAAGGGGAGTTTAAATCTGAGCATGTTTAATAGGATGTTAATTAATGAAATGAAATAGAATAGAATATAAAAAAAGAATTATAATGAAATGAAATATAATATAATAAAAATTTATTTAGGAGGGACGAAAAGGTATATAATAAAATATAGTAAAATATTGTTTAGAAGATAAGCAGAATGTAATGTATAATAAATAATTATTATAATTTTAATATTAAAATAATTATTATAAGAAATTTAATGCTATAATTTTAAGATAGAAATTATATCTTAATTAAAAGTTACCTTTAAGTTGATAAATAATTTATATATTTTATTTTAAAATAATAAAATTTTATTATTTATTATTATTTATTATTAATTATATACAATTTAATATTAATTATTTAATACATTTTATTTTATTATATTATATGTGATTTATATTTAAAAATTATTATATTTTGTTTATATAGAAATCTACATAAACAATTAAAGAATTTTTCTATTTTAATTCATAAAATTTTATTAAAATTTTTATTTTATTATTAATTATATACAATTTATTGTTAATAATATAAAAATATCATTAGTAAGGTAAGGAAAATAATATAAAAATATTATATAATTTTGTGGACTGTAATAAATGAGTATGAAGAAAAGAGATTAAGGTTAGAAGAAATAATTAATATTAAGAATAATTATTAAAATATATTAAATAATTTATATTTATTAATTTATATTTTATTTTAAATTTATTTTAAATTTCTTATTTTTACTATTTAAAATTAAATAAATCATAAAATTAGACGTCTGTCTGAGATTTTGGAGCTATCTCCCTGATTGAACGAGTAATTGTCTGTCTTATATCTCAATTAATAGAATCAGGAGCAGATGGATCAATTGGAACACGGTCCTAAGTTCGACTCTTGGTAACAGAAGGTAGTGGACCGCTCTATTAGAGGGCTGATTAAGATTAGCAGGGGCGGATCCAGAAAATTTTTTAAGTGGGGGCAAAATTTTAATGGGAGTAAAATAATTTTTTTAGTAGGGGCAAAATTTTAATTATAGCAAAATTTTATTTTTTTTATACCATCAAAATTTAAAATAATAATTTTTATAAGTAAAATTTTTTAGAGTCGGTGGGGGCAAGTACCTCTATTTGCCCCCACTGTGGCTCCACCATTGAAGATTAGACTGTGATTTAATCCTCCAACGATGATCAGGCCTATGATTAGGAATCTTTGAAATTGGGGATTCAACCTTTTGAAACAAGGAGTAGATGGATCATCTCTGTGGATTTGATTTGTCTTTTCATTCATCTCTTGAGGATTAAATAAATGGGAATGGTAAGAGCCGGCCCGGAAGTGCCATGTGGGAGGTGGAAAGTCGGGATTGGGTCGCTATGATAATGAAAGTCGAGTGGCAAAGACCAAAGCACTAAACCAAGTCAAATTATGTGGGTGTATAAATATATATATACGTCTCAATAATGAAGCGAAGCTGGGGGGAAAAAGACGTTAAGGCTGATGGCTGGAAATGCAATTACAAGTGGAGGCCTCTTTTTATGCAGATAGATTCGTGGAATCTTCTTTCCAGGAATATGAGCTAAAATATCTTTTACCTGTAGCCTTTTTAAAAGACAACTGGGGCAACCGGTCTGCCTGATCGTTTGACCTGGCGTAATTGACTCCACAGAGAAGAATACAGGAAACATGTTCCCTTTCAACACTGTATTCCAATCCATCACACACGCTTCCGCCTCGTTTGGTTGACAACAATCAGCGATTTTTTTTTTAGCTGATTTGTTGTTTTCGGTTTATTAATTTATTAGTTGATTTAAAACAGGTAGCTAAATATGAAAACGCTTCTATATTTTCTACCACCGGCTAAACTTTTAAATTTCAACTCTTATTTAACCCTTTTTTTTCCCTTGCTTTAAAGATTGTTAGTTATCATCTCTTTTTTGCACTTTTTGTGTGTAACGAAAGGTCATAAAATTTATTATTGAAATATACCAGGATAATATTGTCCGCAAATAACATACACCAAGGTATCTCTCCTTGAATGTTTTTGGTAAGTTTATATAACACTAATATGAACAAAAAATGACTTAAAGTCGAGCCTTAGTATAGTCCAACACTAATAGAGAACGCTTCCGTGTCGCCTAACTCCTATCGTCTCTGCATTAGTCAATGCTCCTTTCTACATATCTCTAATCACTCTGATATAAGTCTTGGAAATGTCTTTTGCCTCCAAACACCTCCATATGAATTCTCTAGGAATCCTGCCATACGTTTTCTCTAAATCTACAAAAATTATATGTAAATTTTGTTTTTGTTCTCGATAGCATTCTATCAATCTCCGAAGTAGATGTATTACTTCTGTCATGGACCTACCAGGTATAAATCCGAATCGGTTGTCCGATATCGAAACAGCTCTCTGAATTCTCTTTTCAATTACCTTATCTCACTACTTCATAGTATGACTTAATAATTTGATGTTTCGATAGTTGTGACATTGTTGGATGTCTCATTTGGTCTTGTATAAGAGGATTAACCTACTCAATCTCCATTCATCCGACATCTTGGCTGACTCGAGGATCACATTAAAGAGTTGAACTAACCATTCAATACCTACAGCTCCTAGTCGCTTTCATACATTTATAGGGTTCTCATCCAGCCCTGTGGCCCGTCTGCTTCCCATCCCCCTCAAAATCTTTGTAATTTCTCCCCTTGTGATCCTCCCCCATGAGTACCTGTTTAGAAATTGTCCCAACATTGGAGGTTCTCCTAACTCTATGTTGATTAATATGTCCTTGTTATAAAGGCCATAAAAGTATCTCTACCACCTCTGTTTGATGGCTTGGGCCTCTGTGAGTATCTGTTGTAGGAAAATCCCGGGAGGTACATCACATGTACTGCGTGAAAACAAAAATTTTGTTCCAGGACTTTCCGAATCCAGGATCCCAGATCCGTATGAAGACATCAACCTAAATAGCCAAAGAGACTATCTCTAAGGGTGATCCACGCAGATCGAAAATCTAACCGGATCAAACCCTTTGACCGGGAATAGCTAGAACAGATTAAAGCGCTAGAGCCTACCTCCGTCTGGAGAGCTTTGAGAAACGTTGGAGGAGGATGAAGCTTGGAGGAGAAGATGAAGAATCAATGGAGAAGATGAAGAAATAGGTTTTTCACAAAAACCTTTACTCTTCCTCTCATACACGATGATGCTCTTCACCAAAGACCAAAGAAAACTCTTTTTCTTTCTTGCTTATTCCATAAGCTACGATCATCACTTCTCCATCTTCATTTTTGTCTTTTGTAATTAAATGAATATGATGACTAAGCTTCCAAAAGAAGCTTCCATGCTTCTCCTCCTCCCATTCACGTGACAAGCATATATATATATATATTAATTAATTATTTACTTAATTAATTAACATATATATAATTACTAAGAGGTCCAGTCAAACTGGAATTTGGTCCTACCGCCTCTGTGCCCCGATCTTTGAAAACATTCCTAAACTTTTCTTAGCAATATCGATGTCGCGATCTCATCGGGACATATCCCAATCCCATTGGGATCCATATAATCTAATGCTCTCCATAATTGGAACTTTGTCCAATTACTATTTTTCTGATTCTCGAAACACTCTTATCGTGTGACCCTTTAGGCTCCGGTTATGTTGGCCACTTAGATTAACAATTAATCCGAAGCAAGTCATGAGCGGTATCTAGCAACACATCATGACTCTAATTGACCGAAAAGTAATCGGTTTGATGTATTCATCAAGAACCGGATCACGAACCCTTCCATGTACAATTACCGTAATTCGTCCTTTCACCATCCTATACCCCACTTGATTATGAGTATGGTCAAAGTGTCAACTCTCACTAGACCGAGTCTAGCCTAAGTGATATCGGTTCTCGTCCGGGACTCATTACTTTATATGTCAATGAAGACACTCTTCATGACATACATGTCGGCCCTTAGTAATGATCCCGACAAGAGGCCATGGGTATCTCTTCCGCTAATCCGAAGTGGTGAATCCTTTATTGGCTACTCAATTATCTTGAATACCTCAAGTCGCACTCCAAGCACCACCCCATGAGTTACCTCCGGAAGGCAACAAGGAATGTAGTCAAAGCACAGGATCAAGATTCAAGATATCCTCGAGTATCTCAAGTCTAAGGATACTTGCACCATTGCTATGATGAGATTATCAACGACACTTAGATAAGATATCCATGTGATGATCTCATGGCGGTCATCCAATGAACTTACTACCGCTAGTAAGCATCCACATGTCAATTCCAAATATCTCATATTTACAGCTTCGAGATCCACCGCTTGATCCAATCAGGAATATGACATGTGCTAGTCTATCCGGATTAATGATGTCCGGTCTCATTAATCCTATGACTAGGAGAATTTAGATATCTTGACATAATTGCACATGATAGGAATCTCAGGAGTATGAACACATCATAATTTCCTTCATGCTATGTCATATATCATGGACTTCATTAATTTGATTAAAGATCAAATCAATTCATAAACAATGTTTATGAATATCAAATTAATGAATAATGCCTTTTCTTTATTTATTCATTCAGTCTGCATACGACTGTGAATAAAACGCGCTAAAGGGATTGCCTTTAGGGCACAAATAAACAAGATGAGCCTTGAACAAATCGACTTATCCAATGAACAAGTCGACTTATCGATATCGAACATGTGTAAGTCGACTTACACATGGTACAATCGACTTATCACTTACAAATCTCCCACTTGACCTAAAGTCAATCGCCTTAGTATCTAATACCATAAGCGAGTCCATGAGAATCACAATTCTCCCGTGACAATGGCTTTGTCAACGAACAACAACACTTTGCTCGGGAATTCTCTATCGGGATATCATCTCGACTAATGATCTCCGAATCGGTAAGCACGAGTTCGGATCGTCGATAAGACCTTGGTTCCTTTGCTGCGAACTAGCCCCATTGTATCACAATACAATCCTATGGGCCCATCACGCTAGGGACCGATCAAGTTCGATAATGAACTTCGATCCAAACCGCTTTCTTTGCGCATCTCACGCGGCAATGTACTCTGCCTCGGTTGATGAATCATGATCCTCTCTTGTTTGGAACTTTTCCAACCGACCGCCACGCTTATTCGGTGTGAATGTATATAACCTGATTGTGATTCAGAATTATCCTTATCAGATTAAATACTAGCATCTGAATGCCCGCTTACTTGGAGATTTCCATCTCCATAGATCAAGAAAACATCCTTAGTGCTTCGCAAGTACTTGAGGATATTCTTGACAGCCACCCAGTGACCCTCACCAGGATCCGATTGGTATCTGCTCGTAACACTTAGAGCATACGATACATCGGGCCTCGTACATAGCATCGTTCCATGCTAAACCTCTTTAGCATCTCATCTATGTACGATGATTGTGAAAGACCAAGCAACCTTTTGATTTATCTCTATAAATCTATATCCCTAGGATATAAGTTGCTTCACAAAGGTCTTTCATCGCAAATTGATTGGACAACCAAATTTTAAGCGATTGCGAAGATAGAGACATCGTTTCCTAGTTACAGTATGTCATCTACATACAACACAAGGAATACGATTGCAGTCCCATTAACCTTCTTATACACACAATGATCATCCAGATTTTGTGAGAAATCAAACTCTTTGAGTACCTCATCAAAACGGATAATCCAACTCCTGGATGCTTGCTTCAATCCAAACATGGATTTCTGAAGCTTGCATACCTTTTCGCCATCGATGGAAGTGAAGCCCTCAGGTTGTGTCATACACATCCTCGGGTAGATTTCCTCTCAGGAAAGCTATCTTCACATCCATTTGCCATATCTCATAATCATAATGAGTGGCAATGGCTAGAAGTATCCTAATGGATTTAAGCATTGCTACGGGGCTGAAGGTCTTGTCATAATCAACTCTTTGTCTGTGACGAAATCCTTTATCCAGAAGCATTGCTTTATAGGTAATCAAATTACCATCCATGTTGGTTTTCTTCTGAAAACTCCTTTGCACCCTGTGGGTTTTATCCCTTCAGGTGTAACAACCAAAGTCCATACTTGGTTTTCATACATGGAATCCATTCGATTTCATGGCACAAAGCCATGTTCTAGACTCGAACTTTTCGTAACTCGTTCATAGTAGTAGGCGATCATCTCATATGAGCAATACGTCATTCATTCCTCACGAAATTCATATCTCTCGAGAACAAGTCGTATCCTACTTAACCTACTGAAATTGTGTGTAGTAGAAGGTTGAACTGTTACCTCATCTATATGAGTTACTGATTTGATTGAGCGATTGATCTATGTTTGTTCGAGCATCTTGAACTTCCTCAAGTTCAACTTTGCTCCCATCGTCCTCTTGTAAAAGAAACTCTTTCTTTAAGAAAACAGATGCTTGGAAACAAACAACTTTTGTTCCTCAAAGAAGGTAGAATTGATATTCCACGAACAAACACTTATCGATTTTGCATCAAGCTAATCTGACCGTGTCCGCTTCACGTAAGGTGACAACCCCAAACTTTCAGATGAGAAAGATAGGGCTTTCGGTTAGTCCATATCTCATATGGAGTAACATCAATATCTTTAATGGAACTCGTTTAGCAAGTAAACAAATTGTCTCAGCGCATATTTCCAAAATGCAAAACCTATCATCAATCGCACCATGTCTAACAAGGTTCGATTTCTCCTTTCAGCCACACCATTGTGCTGCGGCGTGTAAGGTGGAGTATACTGAGATAAAATCCCATTATCTCTGAGATAATCAAATACTATTGGTCTAAGCATTTTCCACCACGATCAGATCGTAATGTATTCATACTTTTACCAAGTTAGTTTTCTACTTCATTTCTGAATTATTTGAACGTTTCAAACGCTTCAGATTTGTATCTCATCAGATACAGATACCTATATCGTGAATAATCACCGATAAAAGTAATGAAGCAAAGACAACCACTTCTGGCGTGGATGGACATCGGACCACATACATCCGAATGTATTAGGTCTAATATTCCAATCATTCGTTTACCCTTTCCTTTAAAGGATAACTTAGTCATCTTGCCTAATAAACAAGATTCGCATGTGTCATATGATTCATAATCAAATGACCCTAAACATCCACTCTTATGGAGCTTAGCGATGCGTGTCTCATTTATATGGCCAAGCCGACAATGCCATAAGTAAGTTGATTTTAAATTATCTCGATTATGTCTTTCGCGTCATTGACATTCGAATCGGATATGACATATCTAATATGTCAATTCAATTGCATAATGTACCAAGAGCATAGAGCCTTCCATTCGAACTAATAGAACAACCATTGCTACTAAAAGTCCAATGGGAATCAGCTCTATTTAAACATAAAACATACAATATGTTCTTTGTTTAAAACAGTACAAAATGTCAATCATCCAATTTGAATATAAGCCCACTAGGAGGAACAAGACATAAGTGTTCACGACTAATGTAGCAACTCTTCTTTGCATTACCTACACGAAGGTCTAGTTCTCCTTGAATGAGCTTTCATCGTCCACGAGGCCCCGCATATCATTTCATATGTATGAGCCACATCCGTATCAAATACCGATATGTTTGGATCAGAATAGTATTAACCTCAATGACAAACATAATTGAAGGAGTAGAGGCATCGATGCCTTTTTTCGCTTGAGGACTCAGATAGATTTTACAGTTTTGCCTCTAGTGGCTAGACTTGCCACAATGAAAGCAAAATCCTTTTGGGGCAGAATCTTTGGTTTTTCCTTGATGGCACTTCCTTTTGGTTTCTTGCCCTTTTTCTTCTTTGAACTAGAAGAAGAAGCATCCACCATTAGCACTAGCTTGCTATCCTTCTTGATAGCCTGCTCAGCTGTCTTGAGCAGATTGATTAGCTCAGGAATTGTTGTGGATATTTGGTTTATCCGATAGTTTATCACAAACTGTGAATAACCATCAGACAATCCAACTAGAATTAAGTCTCTACTTAACTCATAATCCATTACAAATCCTAAGACGGCCAATCTCTCAATATAGTCATTCATCTTCAGGGCATACTGCACAGCAGATATCCCGGGAGCCATCTTTGTTGTGAAGAGAAGCCTTGAGGTCTCGAACCTTTCAGACCGAGCTTACTCATCAAACAGCTCCCTAAGATGAAATACTATAGAGTGAGCATCCATGGACTCGTCTTTGCCCCGCAGCTCTAGTGACATCGAGGCAAGCATAAAGCAAGTATCCATATCACTGTCCTTTAGATGCTTACAATATGCTTTCTGATCCTTATCAGAAGCATCGACAGCAGGTGCAACTGGAAATGGAACATCTAGGACGTATCCCAGTTCCTCAGATCTAAGAACAATTCTCAGATTCCTTAGCCAATCAAGAAAATCGGTCCAGAATAGAGAGCGAAAATTCACACTGAAAGACTTCTTCAATCAACCTAGCGCGATAGAGAGAAGGAATGATAGAATATAAATGCCTGCATGATCATAAGGACTTGCATGACATGCATATAGCTCCCACTAGTTTCCTAGAATCCATAACCCTCTTTACGAATCCAGAGAAACAAAGTGACATAATGTCCTAGTGGGTCGATATCCGACATTGCTAAGAGTGACCTTGGGTTTACCCAACAAGCCACAACTTAGGTCAATCGGTAGGTATCGGTCATACCAATTGTATCATCGATAACCGACATTAAGAATGACCTTGAGGTTAGCTCAACAAGCCACCTTATGTCTCGGGAGGTATCAGATATACCAATTACATCTTAGACACAACTATCGATCAGTGCTATCAACTTGTTGATGTATGCACTTACATTGGGTATCAACTCTTTGATGCGCATACATCTGATGTATGCTACCCAATTTCGCCTCTGTCCACGTTGACCTTGAGTTTACTCAACAAACCAACGCTTCCAGTGAAAACCAACCCATTAATCCGAAAATCTTATTTTCATGGTTCGAACATATCCGTATAGAGCGAGCTTGAGGTTAGCTCAACAACCCAACCCTATAAAAACTCTGGTTCTTACCATATTAATGGAAGGCGTTAGTTTTCATATACCGAGGAGGGATTTCGAGTCTCATCTACTTCTTCTCCAAGCCGTAGGATTATAGTCACCATGACTATATGATATGATTTAGGGCATTTCATCAATCACATTGAGTCTATACCTAAAATCATCCATCATCCCACCTATGCATGCCACAAGTCGACTTTCATCAAATGCAAGTCGACTTGCTTCTTCTTTCACACACAAGTCGACTTGTATAACACAAGTCGACTTATGTCACCTGCCCATGAACAAGTCGACTTACAAGGTACTACAAGTCGACTTATATCGAGATCTTGAACAAGTCGACTTATTCATCCACAAGTCGACTTATCCAAAATCTTGAACAAGTCGACTTATACCTTATACAAGTCGACTTATTCAGAAATTTTGCTAAAATCTCTAATCGGCTAATTCCTCAATCAGTACAATTCCAATTCTCAACACCATCATACCTAGGGTAATATCTGTGAATTGATGCCTCAATGAACACTTCATTGATTCATGAATGCCTTAAATAGTCAAACTATATGAAAAGCTTGAAATGAGTCAAAACTCATTAATTTCCAAACAATTTAGGAACACCCTAATTATCAACCTAAGCATCTCTAGCTAGCACATACATTATCAAATTTACTTCAGCACATGCCATAAAAAATATGACGGTCAAAACAAACAAGATAATGCAACATGCTAACGAGACGCTATTGTGATCAATTAGGCATCCGAAAATTCTAGGCTAAACAACTTCAAGCAATTCAGTTTGGAAATCATACTACATCAAGATAACACATTTTTAATCACATTAAAAATGGTTCAAGGCATTGGAACTGAAAAAGCACACTCAATCAAGCCAAGCAAAACAGTCCCAACAATTTTCACAAAACTGTCCAGTTCTGTACATTGCTCGAAATGATCAATGAAAAAATTTCAATAAATCATGAGAAAATTGAATAGGTTAGTACATGTTCAGAACATGCTACATGAATTTTTCAGGATTTTAGGCCATCAAAAACTCAGTCAACCTAAATAACAAAACCGATTCAAAATCTGTGTTCATCAGCACAGCAATTCCCAACAGCATAGAATAAATTCGTGAATAAATATCCAATCACCTTGAAATCCAATTTCCATGCTCACAGACATTCACCAACATCTTAGAGACATGTAGGTGAAGGAAAATCCGAAAAACCATTTTTCTAGAATTTATTCTCAATTTTATACTACTGCCTGTTCCAGAATCGTTTCACAAAACAACATCTGTAACCTTAGGGAATTAATTAGCAAAACTATATCAAATCAAATCGATAAATTCTCAAATTTCATAGACATATTCTCTAACATGTTATGAACCATTATGGGCATAAAAATTTCGAAAAGCATATCACAATATAAATACGAAATCTGAACAGATAGCATGCATCAACAGAAAATTCCATTAGCATTTCTGATCTCGCTTAGGTTATAGCTTCATACGGGATACCAGACGCTCTGATACCACTGTAGGAAAATCCCGGGAGGTACATCACATGTACCGGCAGCGGAAAACAAAAATTTTTGTTCCCAGGACTTTCCGAATCCAGGATCCGGTATCCGTATGAAGACATCAACCTAAATAGCCAAAAGAGACTATCTCTAAAGGTGATCCACGCAGAGATCAGAAAATCTAACCGGATCAAACCCCTTTGACCCGGGAATAGCTAGAACAGATTAAAGCCTGCTAGAGCCTACCTCTGTCCTGGAGAGCTTCAGAAAACGTTGGAGGAGGATGAAGCTTGGAGGAGAAGATGAAGAATCAATGGAGAAGATGAAGAAATAGGTTTTTCACAAAAACCTTTACTCTTCCTCTCATACACGATGATGCTCTTCACCAAAGACCAAAGAAAACTCTTTTTCTTTCTTGCTTATTCCATAAGCTACGATCATCACTTCTCCATCTTCATTTTTGTCTTTTGTAATTAAATGAATATGATGACTAAGCTTCCAAAAGAAGCTTCCATGCTTCTCCTCCTCCCATTCACGTGACAAGCATATATATATATATATATATATATATATATATATATATATATATATATATATATTATTTACTTAATTAATTAACATATATATAATTACTAAGAGGTCCAATCAAGCTGGAATTGGTCCTACAAACTACAGAGCCCCGATCTTGGCTTGAATTCTAAACCTTTCTTAGCAATATCGATGTCGCGATCTCATCGGGACATATCCCAATCCATTGGGATCCATATAATCTAATGCTCTCCATAATTGGAACTCGTCCAATTACTATTTTCTGATTCTCTGAAACACTCTTATCGTGTGACCCTTTAGGCTCCGGTTATGTTGGCCACTTAGATTAACAATTAATCCGAGCAAGTCATGAGCGGTATCTAGCAACACATCATGACCCCAATTGACCGGAAAGTAATCGGTTTGATGTATTCATCAAGAACCGGATCACGAACCCTTCCATGACAATTACCGTGCAATTCGTCCTTTCACCATCCTATACCCCACTTGGTTATGAGTATGGTCAAAGTGTCAACTCTCACTAGACCGAGTCTAGCCCAGTGATATCGGTTCTCGTCCGGGACTCATTACTTTATATGTCAATGAAGACACTCTTCATGACATACATCGCCGCCGACCTTAGTAATGATCCCGACAAGAGGCCATGGGTATCTCTTACGCTAATCTGAAGTGGTGAATCCTTTATTGGCTACTCAATTATCTTGAATACCTCAAGTCGTACCCAAGCACCACCTATGAGTTACCTCGGAAGGCAACAAGGAATGTAGTCAAAGCGGGATCAAGATTCAAGATATCCTCGAGTACCTCAAGTCTAAGGATACTTGCACCATTGCTATGATGAGATTATCAACGACACTTAGATAAGATATCCATGTGATGATCTCATGGCGGTCATCCAATGAACTTACTACCGCTAGTAAGCATCCACATGTCAATTCCAAATATCTCATATTTACGGTTTCGAGATCCACCGCTGATCCAATCAAGGAATATGACATGTGTTAGTCTATCCGGATTAATGATGTCCGGTCTCATTAATCCTATGACTAGGAGAATTTAGAATCTTGACATAATTGCACATGATAGGAATCTCGGAGTATGAACACATCATAATTTCCTTCATGCTATGTCATATATCATGGACTTCATTAATTTGATTAAAGATCAAATCAATTCATAAACAATGTTTATGAATATCAAATTAATGAATAATGCCTTTTCTTTATTTATTCATAAAGTCGCACACGACTTTGAATAAAGCGCGCTAAAGGGATTGCCTTTGAGGCACAAATAAACGATCGACCTTGAATAAGTCGACTTATCCAATGAACAAGTCGACTTATCGGTACCGAACATGTGTAAGTCGACTTACACATGGTACAAGTCGACTTATCACTTACATCTGTCCTGTTTCGTACCAGATACAACAGACTTGGTTGAAATCTTCCATCTCACGTGTCCTATCTCGTGCTAACTTGAAAATTTTTTGTGCTCCTTTGACCATATCCAAATCCCTGTACATATTCTTGTAAGTTTTTCCTTCAGCCACTAAGTTAGCCTTCTTTGCCTTCTAGTTTTCCAATCTATACCTTACTTCATTAGTTATCCTCTCCACCTATGTTATACTTTCCAACAGATCTTTAAAAGCTCTTTTTTTCGCCTTTACTGTCCACAAGACCTCGTCTAACCACCACTAGGATTCCGTTAGCCCCCTGTCTTTTAGAAACCCGTAGGAGTTTTATAGCAGTCTTTCTCAGTACAGTGGCTACTCCCTGTCATATTTGATTCGCATCCCCACTCACAACCCATGTTGTTTATACCTAACCTGAGTCCTAAAATGTTCTACCATGTCCCTTTTTAGTCTCCACCATCTGATTTTGCAAAATCACTCAGTAAATCGTTGTGCCCTCCATCCTTTAATTCGTAGATCTAAAACTAACAATTTATGTTGGGTTGATAGGCATACTGTCGGAATTACTTTGCAATCCTTACACCATGATCTGGCTCTTGTCCTAATAAGGAGATAATCAATTTGCACCTTGGTTGTGCTACTCTGAAACGTCACCAAGTGCGCTTTGTTTTTCTTAAAAAAGGAATTTACTATTATTAACTCATATTCTATGGTTATGTTCAATAAATCAACTTCACTATCATTTCTAGTGTCGTATCCAAAGCTCTCATTAGTTCCTATATATCCGTTTGAATTTGCCCCTGTATGCCCATTAAAATCCCCTCTTAAGATGATCTGCTCAATATAAGAGATTTGTTGAAGTACCCCATCCAATGCCTCCTAGAACATACGTTTTTGTTGTTCATCTGTGCCAGCTTGAGGTGCATACGCACATACTACATTGGGAACGATACTGCTTAAGATAATTTTTGTCACCATTATCTTATCATTGATCCTTTTGATCCCCACTATACTGTTCATTAGTCCCTTGTCTACTAATATACCTATCTTATTCTGATTCCACGTACTATCCGAGTACCATAGTTTGAACTCCCTATCGTCATGATGATGATGATGATGATGATGATGATGATTATTATTATTATTATTATTATTATTATTATTATTATTATTACATGTTCTATATTTTATTAGAATTGTAAACTTAATTTTGTAGAATTAAATATCTAAAATTTAAATTCTTATAAGAATATTTAACGAAATACTAAAATATATAATATTTATACTCTTTTTTTAATCACGTCCTCATAAGTCATTTTACACATAAATATATAATAATAAACAACTAATTTTACTAAACAACTCTAAAAAATAAATAAAACAATTCGCTGATCAAATTAGCTAATATAATCAACTATTAATTGCCAAACAAAGTCCTCTTCTCTTCAGCCATTACACACTTCTCTTTGAATTCTACGGATTAAAAATTTATAACAAGCCCCATCGTTACAACCTTGTTATTTATGAAACTTGAGTAGGGAAGTGCTTTTATTTTCTGTATATCACTTTAGAAAAGAAAGAACGTTAGTTCAGAGGGAAGACTAGATGATGAAAGTAACTATTATCCTGCAAGGGTTCTCTCCAATCATGGATCACATTTCTCCTTACAGGAGCCTGTCAGTATATATATATGTATGTATGTATGTATGTATATCATCCACGATATGATGTCCATCCCATACGATAACACCACAAAACAATTTGTGCTGCCAAATTCCATAGTTATCTGTGACTATAAAACATTGAAACATTATTCCAAGTCATACTTCCAATAAAATTACTGTACAGATTTAGACTGCTCTATGTTGCTCAAAATTCCTACTGCCTAATTATGCAAATAGTCACAAGCAGCACCCTTTTTGCAATGCCCATTTTCATGGAATTTGCACACTCTCTGTCCTTTAAAGGAGGGCCTGGAAGACTCTCCTCCTCTGCTAAACGACGGTTGCCTATTCCATGGTTTACTCCCATGACTAGAATCACTACCCTGAGAACTTCTCTCTCTTTGGCTGGACAATCTGTCTCCACTTTGATTCTGTTCAGTTGCCCACCCACTTAAGTTTCCACTAGGAGCTGCCCAACCAGGATTTGCATTCCCGGAACGTGATACTTGACCTGGTGCAACCCATCCTGCATTTACACTTACGGGTGCCGGCACTTGACCTGGTGGTGCCCAACCTGGAAAGGAATTCCCAGGTGCTTGCCCTTGAATAGGAGCAGTCCAACCCAAATTTGCAGATCCAGATCCTTGACCTTGCCTAGGTGCAACCCAACCTTGGTTAGCATTTCCAGGTCCAGGCACATGGGCAGGTGCAACCCATCCATGATTTGAATTTGCAGGTACAGGCCCACCCCAAGCCACATTGGGATTTCCAGGAACTGGACCCCAGCCAGTGTTTTGATTGTCTGTCCCTTGTCTCGGTGTTGGGCTTTGATTATCTGTCATATTCATGCCCCAAGGAACATTTAGTGGAGGAGCCGCAGGCTGAAGATTTGATTGTCTAAGTGCTGAATTTTTCCAAGCATCCGACAGCACCAAATTTGAAGTGCCCGGGATAACAGAAGCAGCAGTATGATTTCCTGGAGTCAAGGATGACGCAGAATTATGGAGGGAGGCTGGTGCATCACGCCAGTTACCATACGCACTAGGTTGGGTGGGCATAGGGATTGAGTTAATTGGATCTAGCTTCTGGGAAGAGGAAGCTTCCCATGCTTGAGATCCATTTCCAGGTACAGCGCTTGAACTATTCATTCCTGAGTTTGCAAGGATACCAGACATCCATCCTTGAGATCCGGCAGGAATATTACCATTCACAGGTTGAACCAAGCTGTGGAGACTTTTCATATCAATAGTTGCACTAACAGAACTACTGGAAACAGCAGTTGGAAGCATATGAGAATTGAGTTGTAATCCAGGGGATTCACCAGTAACTGTTGATTGAGAATGCATTTGGGATACATTTGCATTACCCAAATGCATACCTGCTTCTGGCTTTGGAACTGAACTAATTGTATGTGAGATATTTGTGCCATCTACATGGTCACGTATCTCTACATGCCCACTACTCTTTGTTGATGATGTCAGTGGAGTACCATTGTGAGATAATTGGACATTATCTGATGATACTACTGCATGATGGTGTAACTCGTTTCTTCCTGCTGAAAATCGGTTAGCTTCAGAGAGATATGTAGGAGATTTAGCCTGAGTGGGTGACCACTTGCTTTCATAAGCTTGGCCTTTTTTCCCACTGTGAGCTTGTGCCGGAGTAGGAGAAGGAAGATTTGTATCAGAAGCCCACCTATCTGTGGCATTGTTGGGGACATTAAGGAGAGTTGGAGCAACTAGGACCATAGAATTAGTGCTTTCAGATTGAGGCTTCAAATTTTCTCCAGAATTGGCAGAAAACAAGGATGATGGATGCAAATTCTGCACCAACTGAGTTTTCAAGAGACTGTTATCCACAGATGGAGGCTCTTTCTGAATATTTCCAGATAACGCCTCAGTCAAAAGTATAGAATCATCTTGCTTCTCTTTAGTTCTCCATATCCTCAGGTCAGAAGGGAAATACCCAGTAATACTCCATTTTCTCAGCTGTACCATTGAAAATGGTCCTTGAATTTTTCCAGATGGATCTTTGTAATGCCAAATCTTTTCAGTTTCACTGGTTCTTGAAATAGATTGTGTTGATCCTGATGGAGGTGCAGGTGAAGTGCTTGGCATAATCTGAGGAGCAGATTCTGGTTTTAGAACTGAATGAGCACTGTAAGCTTCTGAATTTGGAGAAGTTTTTTGCTTCTCCCAGTTCTCTAGTAGATTTGCTTCTCTTTCCCTCCCCTGATTCCATTGATGGTCATTTACAATCTCATCAGTTCCAACTGCATCTTCCACCCTGCTCAGAAAACCTTTATTAGACATGCTTCTGTTTAAATCCCGGTTGATGCTCATGTAATTCCTTGTTCCAGCCCAAGATTCGTTTGTAGTAAAACCTCCTTTTCTCGGAGAAATCGGTTCTTGTCCTCTTACTCCAGTCCAAGAATCATTTGTAGTAAAACCTCCTTTTCTTGGAGAAATTGATTCTTGTCCTCTTACTCCAGCCAAAGAATCATTCATTGTAAAACCTCCTTTCCTTGGAGAAATTGGTTCTTGTCCTCTCCTGCTAAAACTACTGCTTCTAGGTCTAACGTAATTTTCTGCAACACCAAGAAGTAAAATAAAGTTGAATGACCCAGAATATGATACAATGAACTATACAGAACTCAGCAACGGAATCAAGCAAATGATACCTTGTCCCTTGTCGTCATTTTCTCCATCTTCTTCAGATTCATAGCTTGGGTCCATTTTTGGATCAGCATGTATTTCAGGAATCTCTTCCAATCTACGATGGCGCTCCTGAGGAGACTTCAAAAGCTGCAATTTCTCCACACATTCTCTGAGCGTAGACAGAAGTTAAGAACTACTAAAATAGTTGTATAGAATTGCAAGAATTTCTGAGAAAACATGTGACAAGTAATAAATTCGGCAATATAAAGGCTTCTGAATTCAGACTTGAAAGCTTTAATTTCCTATCATCTGTATGATTTTGATCATATCCTGTCCTAGTTGAAATTTTACTGTAAAATCCCTATGCTTTATAGGCATACACCAAGAGAGAGCCACAAAAGATGACAAGATGAATTTAAGCATATCTGTCAAGTCTATTTTCTAATCTAAAGCCGATAATATGCAAGTAGATTGTTCAAAAGGACATAAAGTTGCTAATTTAATTTGCACAAGTTTAAGAAAATCCATAGATTTATAAACTGTTGATATTCCTCAACATGTACTCTAATTTGAATATGGAAAGAATACCAAGTAATATTAGCTTTAATGGTATATATCCTTCAAGAGGACAAGAGTCCAAATAATTATATAACTACATAATGGTAACTATTCAGATCTTCAAAAGGATATTCCTTTCTCCGACCCAAATCACTAGCTCGATCTCGAAGATGACTGAGACGAGTAATTTCAGTTTCCAATGCCTGCCACATAATAAGAGAATCATCAGATATCAACTCAGTTTACATAAAGTGGAGCCTGTTGGAGTGGTCCAGAGGTTTTTTTTTTAATCGTTGATTTGAAAATTTGCATTAGTTCAACAACCAGAATATACCATCAGCAACACAAAGTTAAACTTCTTATATCATCTTCAACCCATCATTTTGAAATTCAACATTAATTATCACCATGGTCGGTTAATATCCTAAGGTTGAGCCTCAAGCATGCAACAGTATAGTTCTATTATACTGTTATATTACTAAGAAGTGATTATCATCCCCATTATTTATGCTCCAAACTTACATCTTCAACTCTCACGGCCTGAAGTGCCATAGCCTTCTCTTGTATGTCCCCCTACGAACAGCACACAATTCAGAATGAAGAACATCCAGTAACTTAACAAAACACTACAAAGTAATGCTGCCTCACCACAGTCAAGCGATTAAGAAGTCCACATCTTATGCTTTGTCGAAGACGCTTGCATTCATCCTAGGACATCAGACAAGATAGTTAACAAGCAGATCCAGCAAAATGAATGCAACCATTCAAGCCAACAGATTCATCAAGTACTGCCACTGGTTTGCAAAATCAATAAAGCTGAACTTTGTCCCTCAATACCAACCCAAACGCAATGTAAGCAATCATTCTAATTTCTACAGAGTAAGACATTCTTTAGACGGTAAAAGAAACAATATAATCATCCCAGTTTTTCACTCTAAATGAAGAGTTATAAAATTACATCAACAAAAGAAATCATGTAAAGACACCAAAAACGACAGAATAAAGAACAAATAAAAGGGAAATGGCTTGTCACCTCAGTAAAATCTTGATTTGAGATTATATCAATTGTCACCACCTCTGTCTTGCTTAGATTTAATATTTCAAGTTGAAAAATGGCTGTTTTTTTGCCAACTCTGTAGGGCTCAGGAGCTTTGCTTGTACCTGCACAAAAATATTAAAATGAATTTATCCTACTATTACACAATTTTTATACTTCCACAAGGTAATATGAATAGTGCACAAGGCAAACATGAGGGTTTTACCAACAACTTGCACAAGCCTGTACAAATCTTGCTTTTGGGCACTGCCAGAGATTCTTATTCTCACAAAAGCACCAACAACTTTGTCATGAAATGTCTCCATATCTTCAATTAGATTCTCCACCAAACTGCGTTTCAAGTAAATTAAACTGATATTATGCATATTAATAGCTGCATAATCATCAAGGTTTGATTGCAGTCCTCTCCCACCACCCTTTTTCCGTGATTTGCGCTTCTTATCCTTAGTCGACTTCGCAGGGGTATCATAGTTCCCATCAGCATCCAACTGATTAGCTTCAGTGTCAACAACACTCCCTTGCTGATCATCCACTTGGGAGTCCTCTTTCCAAAGGAAGTGCGACTCAAGAAGCTTTAACATTTCAAAATGGCCCACGCGTGGCTTCCCAAACAGACTCTGAAGCCTTGAATCACAAATTATTTGACTTTTGCGACGAGGATCACGCAGTTTGTTCCTTTTTATGTATTCCAGCAGGAGAGCTTGTACATCAAATTGAGAACAAACTGACTTGTCGCCATTCCTCATGTGCCCGACAAACTCCAAAAGCTCCTTGGAGGCCCACAGAATTCTTTCATCAGATGTTACCCCTTCAGCTCCACTGCCTGTTGCTGAGTTTGGTAAATTTCCTTCCCTAGAACGAGAATTCATTCGTTTTCTACCCCTTCTTCTTTTAGGGGCTGTCACTTCCATATTAGCAGAACTATCTGATCCTGACCCTTTGTCATTATGAATGTTATAGACTTCATCTGGTGAATCTTGCATACCCATGTTTATTTCAGGTCCTTTCCATGGGTTTTTAGCATGAGCAATTTCTTCAGAAGTTAGAGAGAACCTCGCTTTTAGGTCAATCAAGTAATCCTTGAAAAGATACTCCCAGCTGTTTTTGTCATCAAAATTCACATGGCCCTGCCAAAGTACAAAAGGACAAGTACATAAATCAGAATGAAAGTACACTTACAAAAGTCAAGTATTAATGCACAACAAAAACAGAGATAAAATCGATGTGGTAAAATTAAAAGTAGGAAGGCAAAGTAGATTCTCTTCTACAAGTAGAAATCTCAAGTGATAAACCACTACAAAATATTTATAAACCAAGCATAAGAATAGGTAGGAAGGACTTAAGATATTAACAATTGACTGATATAAAGGAGAAGAATGAAATCAGTATAAAGGTAAGTCAACGACCAGAGAGTGGGAAAACTGAAGGTACAGGATCAATCGGCTAATAGAAAACTAAACTTAACAGTCTCACGAACAAATTCAAACTCTACTGATGAATGCAGATGAACACAACATTGATTGGAGGAGTTGGAGCATCATGAATACAAGAAATTTACATCAGAAACATTCCATGACCTCAGTTAAAAAGACCGTTCATTGATCACAAGCTTATTTACAACCTGCGTGAAAAATCTAATTTTTTAATCTCAAAATACAAACTTTTGTGCGTTGATCTCCACCACAAAATTTTGGATTTTTATTAGTTAGTTACTTCATTACAAAGTGTCACTGCAATTTAAGAAAGCATCCTTAGAGGCCCTAGAGTAACAAGTATTTATTGTTCACTGATGCTGTGTGTTTCTTTGAAATAATATGATATCACATAATATATTCACCGCTACAATTGGCCATCTGCTGCCACATTAGATCACAACTTAAACTTCATCCAAAGTTTTGTGTTCCTTCGTTATATAGATTTGTAAAGCAAAGAATCTTGTAAGTTGTCCATAATAGAATTTGAGAAAAAGAGCCGGCAAAACAATAATAGCAACAGTAATATGGAAAGATAGAACAGGAACATACCATCTCCTCATTTCCTTGTCCATTCCCTTCAATCAATAGAACAGTTTTCATGCATGTCTCACAGAAGCCTTTATTACCTCTCACACAAAAAATAACAGCATCTTTGATGCACCCCTTGCATAAGGAAAATGTACATGTATAACACATGTAATAGGCATTCTTCCCACAGCTGCTGCAAAGGTGCCAACCTAAGTATTGAAAAATATTACCATGTTGACTTTAGATAAGTTACAAACTAAGCAGCCAAAGACGTGAGATACATTGCATCAATTGTAAGACAATAGCTTCAAATAAAGAATGACAAATGAAGAATTAAAAAGTAAAACATCACAAATAAAAGACAACCTCCACAACGCTTAAGTCATCAAGAACACTATACAAGGAAAAACATGAAATAATTTAAGCATAATTGTTGTATCTGCTTATGTAATGACTACAACATAAAAGAATATAACCAATCACCTTCAATTTCAAAAATGTTTCCAGACAAGCACTTAAGTCATAAAGTTCCAACAGTAGAGGCCAATGTTGTTAGGCATTACTAAGAAATTCATCCAAATACACCTAGGCCAAGAAAATAAATAACTATATAGTCAGACACATTTAGAAGTTCCTGAAACTAGAAGCCAGAGTTTAGCCCATGTCACAAAAATGTACTTTGCATGGACCACAACACATTGGGGAATGCACACATGAACTATTTTTGATATCCTTTTGAATTTAATAACTTGCATTTCCATCTCACGAGCCTTTTCATTTGCACATTTTGCTTTCCCCCAAAACACTTCTCTAAGTAGTGCACATCTTTCACTTCTGGAGGAAGAAAAAAAATCCATTCAGAAAAGCAGTTGGCATTAGCAACCCAAATGCCAAATGCCATTGAAATGAGTTTAACTGCATAACCCACCATTTTCATCCATCCAAACTACAAGTCAAGTTGTCCCAAAATCCACAGAATAGACAAGTTAACAGTCGATAGTGGTCTGACCAAACCCACCAAAGGCTTTACAGAAGAATGGAAATTTATAGAGCCAGTGAATTTGCAATCATTAACAATCAGAAAGCATGGAATTAAAGTTGGATATAAGGCATATAACTACTTGAAGGGATAAAAGTTACTTGATTATTAGAACTTAGGAATCTCTAGTTGCTTAGAAGTAAACTCCATCACTCATGTTTGTCAAACATTGTCCAATTCTAACTTCAAAATTCTCACTTTTTTAACTTGTGTCCACATTGTTTACTTTTTTGAGTTAAATGGCCTTTTGCTTTTTCATTATTATGATACAGATAACTCTTGAGCTCAAGGATGGGAAAGGACAAGTGGGTAAGAACCTTCTTCAAACCAAAAGTGATATGGTCGTGTTTGCAGCCTAATCACATCAAATCCCTAAAGCAAAATGGTCTAAGACGTGACAAAACCTTACGGTGTTTTGATTTTTCTCAACAAAAACTCCCAAGATTATACAAAAAAAATAACAGATGTTGAAGCAGGCTGTACAACTTTTGGCATACCCACGGTTATAACTTTGATCCTTAATCATATCCAATAAGCACAAAGTCCATGTACAATCAACATCATAGCTCGTAACATGTATAGGAAGCCAATATTAAGATTGTCTTCATGATCTTCAAGACTTCAGTGGCTTCTTCAAGCACCAAAGGTTGATGATTTAGTAATAGAGATTTTTTCCGTCTCTATTTTAATGCAAACATGGTTATTACCAGTCACTGCCATTGGGACTTCAAAAAGTTCATGGAATTTAATTGTTAGATGAAATGTTACACTTGAAACGAGGCACAATAACCCAATATGGTGAGCTTGCAAAATTAAACAGTAGATAAGAGCATCCTGTCCCTTTGCACAAGTCCACTCCTGCAAGATTGCTGTTGTGGACACGAACCCTTTTGTCAAAACAAGAAAATACAACAACTTCAACAGTTTACAAGAAATGAAGAAGTAGTCTAGCTGACAAGGGAATTGAGATTCAATAAGTTCTCAAGGTATCCAATCAGTAATCTTTTGTTGAATTTCTACTTTGAAATCATCAAAGAACATTATTAGTAGCTAATGTTTGATAAAAGAAACTTGCAAAATTTACTACGACTAGTACAAATCCCACAAGTATTACTGTTACAAAGGAAAAGAAGAGACTGCTTATGAAACCTAGCATAGACATTGCCAATTTATTATGTAAACTTTAATGCTTATGCATCCTTCCCTAGAAAATATTTTCCCTAGTCTAGTGGAGTCTCAAGAATCCAAAAGGAAATAAAAGATTAGAACTGAAGTCCAGACAAACAACAAGCTTAATGGTCCATCAACAGTGAAATTCAGAACTTTGGGAAAAGAAATGAAAGATTTTAAGAGCCAAAAAACAGAAAACGTGAGTAAAAGACCTTACCACAATTCCATTTCCCCTTAGATTGAAAGAATGCATCATCTCGATTAACACAAGCAGGATGATATGCCTTAGGGCACCCCCTGTAAAGAACCTTAACCAGTCAAGCAAAATGGTGAAAGAATGATAGTATGAACAACAATACAGAATACGCATAAGACTACTCCATTGACAACAATGCCGTTTTACCTGCGGTCACAGAGAACAAGAGAACCTCCATCAAAACAAATGAAACAGACATCCTCCCCTGACTTTCTCCTTGAAGGGACTCTGGTAGGAATTTTTGTACTTTTTCCTCTTTTCCTCTTCCTACCAGCACTTTGTCCTATTTCCTCTGTTTCGTCCTCTGCCCCCTCAGTTCCCTCAGCCATTTCTGTCTCCTCCACTTCATTTGCTTTCCCTGCTTCTTCTTGCATTTCCATCTCTTCTCCCACAGCATCCAACTCCATCTCCTCATCCTTATCCATTTCCATCTTTTTAGCATCCTCCTCTGCCTCCACTCCAATTTCAGTAAATTGAACCTGCTCCGCTGCATCTCCAGCATCGTCCTCCATCTCATCCAACAACTCTACATTATGTTGATTTGTATCCACTTCAGTCTGCTCTTCCACCACAATCTTGCCAGCCATCTCCTTACTCTGCACATTTTCCTCTTTGAATTCCTTCTTCATATTACCTTCCCTACAACAATCAACATCCACCCTATTCCTTTTCTCTGTCAGACATATCTTCTCCACAGTTTCCGTTCCATCTGCAATCACTGTCCGCTCTGTTTCATCCATAACATCTGCCTTCAGTTTCACTCCAGAGCCCTCCCCCATTTCAATATCCTCATGCTTCATATCCTCTGCTGCACCAGACACCTCTGCCCCTGTTGCAAACTGCATCTCCTTTTCCTCTTCGGGATCTTCATTTATTCGTCCTACTGTTTCCTCTGTTGAACATGACACCTCTGCCAACACTCCCACCCGCATCTCTTTTTCCTCTTTGTGATCTTCCTCTATCCCTCCTGCTTCCTCTGTAGCATGAGACACTTCTGCTGCAATTGCCTGCGCCTCCTCTTCCTTTTTGGGATCTTCCTCCTCCATTCTTCCCATTTCCCCTATTGCATCAGACACTTCTGCCACCATTGCACCTTGTCTCTCCTCTTCCGTTTTGGGGCGTTCCTCCACTATTTCCACTGTTTCCTCTGTTCCACCAGGCACCCCTTCCATCGTTGTTTCCCCGGTTTTCCCTTCCCCTTTGGGATCTTCCTCCTCTATTCCTCCTGTTTCCCCAACTGCACCCGACACTTCTGCCACCACTGAGACCCGAGTCTCATTTTCCATTTTGGATTCTTCATCTTCAATTCCTACTGTTTCATCTGTTGCAACAGACACCTCCGCCACCGTTGTGTTCCGTGCTTCTTCTTCCTTCTCGGGATGTTGATCCTCTATTTTTAATGTTGCACCAGCTACTTCTGCCTCCACTGCCCTCATCTGAAATCCATCTCCAACGCCCACACCTTCATCCTGTCTATCCACATTTCCATCTGTTACCAATGCTTCCACTCTCGTTTCAATTCCCTCTCCCTCGCAAGCCTCCTTCATTCCCTCAACAACATTCGCTTTCCCCGAATCACCCAGTTCAGCAACAGCCGCCGTCTCCGTCTCAATCTCTTCGTTCACCGCCTGTTCACTCATTTCGGCTCTCAAATTCCCCTCTTTTATCTCTCCATCCCTAGCAATTCCATCTCCTCCGGTCTCAGCCACCGGCGATTGAGACGACTGGCCACCGATTACACCAACTCGCAATCCATCCGAACCCTCTCCGGCAACCACTCCGAGCTTCTCAAGAAATGGCGGTGATTGGTCACAGTTGCCGTCTTCGGCAACTGTTCCCGATTCGTGCGACACAGACAAAGGTCGAAGCTCCGAGTCACAATTCGGGTCCGGGGGTCCTATTACTGGTTGGGATTGGGGATCTAGAGGTTTCGAGTTCTCATCTTCTTCGGCATCCATTAGGCAGATTGATATGATAAGCAAGAAAACCCTAACAAAATTAGGGTTTAGAAAGATTTGGGGGAGAACTGCGGTGTTCGATGAAATATGCAAACTGTTATTTACTGTTGTTTTGTCTAGCAAAGAAAGCGATAAAGAGATAAAGAGATTAGTAAATAAGGGCTCGGGATTTGGGATTGTTACACAGTACCTGTAACTTTTATACTTTGTGATCCACGTTGATTGGGCTTTTCTTACTACGTGGACATTTATTGGGCTTTTTCTTACAAACATTAATCCGGTCAAGACTTTATTTGTTAATGAGTTTAAGTCTTCAATTCTTCTTCCTCTTACTTTCTTTAGAAAAAACAAATGGGGCCTTTTTTGGTTAGCATAGATTCTTTCTCAAGAAAGTAATCTTTTTAAAATTTATATGATTATATTTGATTTTTTTTTAGTAGTTAAGAAAGTAAAAATTTTTCATTCTAAGAAAAGTAATAATATTTTACTTGGATTTTAAATTTTAGCATCTCTTTAGTATTTATATTGCTTTCCTCATAAATTTAATCTAAAAATACGCTAGTCAATTCAACCCTTTTTTTCTCTCAACTATATGACAACTCTTTTATAAAATTCTACCTCCTCTTTAACTATTCTTATTTTCTGTCTTGACTTTTTTAAAATTTTCTCTCCATTTTGGGAGAATATTTATATAATTTTAGAAGGTTAAAGTTAGAAACTATCACTTTCTTTTACAATATTTATTTTTGGTTCCTTCGTCTATCTCCACGTGAAGACTTTCATGTAATTGTCCATGAAATTTATCTCATACTATTAATTTATTATTTTCATAAGGAGAGAGCGTAATTTGAAAAGAATATTATCTTTATTGGTAGATTGAATCATTTTGACTTCTTTACATTTGGTATATAA
This sequence comes from Erythroxylum novogranatense, assembly GCA_029891385.1. NCBI lineage: Eukaryota > Viridiplantae > Streptophyta > Magnoliopsida > Malpighiales > Erythroxylaceae > Erythroxylum > Erythroxylum novogranatense. The sequence goes on from CM057228.1 coordinate 108,120,344, forward strand.
TGGATTTTGGCATTTGATTATTCTACCAAAATTTGTACAAGCAATGCCATGCCTCGTTACATTTTAGGCCGGGAATATATAAAAATTTCATTAGATGTTCATTAAAAAACCATAACTTCATTTTAAGCCAATTCCATGATTAAGTACTAATAATTTTATGGCTCAAAACCATATCAATATTCAATACATGTATTAGCAACCTAATGTACACAAAATATTATTAGTCATTAAAATAAGTACCACATACCCTTTGTAATCGAATATAATCTTTGAATATAAAGTATACCACACCTCAATACTAGTACTTTTCTATTTAATATCGTGTTTAGGTATTTTAATTGATTACATATAACACCTACACTTTTAAATAGGAATATAATGAATGAGTCAAAAGAATATTTGTCTTAATAGAAATAATACTTACACTTAGTACGCTTAATACCACAACTATAAATAATGATTACCAAGATAGGACATATTTAAAAAAGGGTATAACTTTAATGCATGATAGGAACACTACGGTTAAGTTGTAATAATACCAAGCATCAATATGATGGATATAGATTGATACAAATTTGTGCAACAAGGTGGGTAATATGAAGGTTTTGTCTAGCATAAGAAACTGTATCCATTAAAGTTTTTGGAGAATATTAAAATATATATATGGTTGTGTGATCAAGGGTGTTCTTAATGGAAAAATTAATGAGAATTTATAAATTACACTGATTTGATGCATGTATGAAATTGTATTCGTTAAAGATTTTGTCTAATTTAGAGCATGGTCGTTTAGTCAACCATGTTTTTGTTTAAAAAAGTTGAAATGAATTTGTCAATTACATAAATTGGAACATGATCATGTATCAAATTACGTCCAATAAAGTATTTTTAATATGGTTAATCACACAGTTATATGGTTAATCATGTTCTTGTTTAAAGTTTAGTAGAGACTCCTACATGGGCCATGTTATGATGTCATGTATAGGCTGTTGTATAATGTCATTTATGGGTCGTGTTACGTTAAGTGGTGATAATAATGGATATGACTTGTAATCATGTGTAGACTCTTTTTACTTAGAAGGGAAGAGTGTTCAAGATAATTTCCTTTAGACCATGTTTACTAAGGAAAATATAGAACTAAAAAGTTGCACGTTGGTCTCAACTTCACTGAGCTCCACTAAAAGACATGACATGCATTCTTAACCCTATATTATCATTTTTTGGTTATGGTAATCAAAGTAATAATCTTAATTCTTCTCTCATGGAAATATACATACATATATAACTAAAAAGTTGCACGTAGGTCTCAACTTCACTGAGCTCCACTAAAAGACATGTCATGCATTCTTAACTCTATATTATCATTTTTTGGTAATGGTAATCAAAGTATATATATATATATATATATATATATATATATATATATATAAAGTTGCACGTAGGTCTCAAGTTCATTAAGCTCCACTAAAAGACATGACATGCATTCTTAACCCTATATTATCATTTTCTGGTTATGGTAATCAAAGTGATAATCTTAATTCTTCTCTTATATATATATACAAGCAACAACATATACTGTAGAAGTATTATAACATGTCTATGGTGTATTAAGAAGTGAACATAACGAATTAAGTGCATATAAGTATAGTAAGAGACATAATAATACTGAATGTAAAAGACACAGGTAAATGAGTAATTTGTTCATTTTGGTATGGACATACATACTTAGACGTGAAATGTGAATGGGTATTTTTGACATGTTTGCGTAGATTTATGAGCGTGATGTACGGGGAATTGATAAAAAAGTATTCCATAAGCACATGGGATTTTTTGGTTAAATTGGATGCATTTTTGTGTTGCTTTTGCATGATGATACCGAAGTTAGTTGGTTTAGGATGTGTACCTTGTTGGATGGATAGGTTCAACTAAACATATTTTTGTAATTTGACCATATCTCGATCTGTATACCTCTAAATTGGATAATTCAAGTTGGAGATTAAACTAGAGACATAGATCGAAAACTTTCATAAAGGAACCGAATTTGTTTCTACCTCTAAGATTTTGAATTCTAGCTTGAAGTTAAGTTATAGATGTTATCCATATTTTCAAACAGCCAATAATTAACCAAATTGCATGAAATTTATTCCATTAGAAAATTAAGACATAGGAAATGAAATTTATTGGCAAGATTATAAGCCAATGTGGAAAGTAAAAGAAGAAGAAAGACCAATATACAATTTTTCTAAAGTTAACACATGGACCAAATGGATTAAGGAATGTGTGACCAATCATAATAAAGCATATGTGTTCAATATAAATTAAACATATGTGTGAGTCTTGGAAGTTCTTGAATGGACATATGGGGATATGGACGACATTTTGGGGGTTCTAAGTTTAGATTTTTCTCCTCTCCATTTCATGTAACATCCCGTTACTGTTGACGAGGATATTTTGGTAATTGGAAGAGACTGATAGGATTCATTGCATTCACCGATTGAGCATGTTACTGGCCTCTAATTATAGAGGAACAGGTTTACTGCATATGCATTTATTCATAGGAACATGCATTCATGATTTTCCGGTACTTAATTATGAGTATGAACTGATTGGACTGACTGGATTGGGATTAAATGAGAAATTAGGAATAATTGGGTTCAAATGACTGATTTGGGATAGTTTTAGTGTAATTGGTAATTTATAGTGGTTTATAGGAGATTTTCGAGAAATTCGGGAGAAAATGCCCAGATCGGAAATATTTGGATGACTGACAAATTGACTGTATATTACTGAAAGAACTGTCCAATGGCAATGACAAAATTAGATTTTTGTTGATAGGAAATAAATACGTTGAGCCATTGAAATTTTGAGACTGAAATTTGGACTGAATTGGAGACTTAGGTCTATAAATAGATAGGTTTGAAATTTGGGGGAAAATTTTCTAAGGCATTGTCGAATTCCTCTTTCCCTCTAAGGTAGGGATGGCAATAGGTAGGGTTCGGTTCGGGTTTTACTCAACCCATATCCATATCCATTTTTTATGACTCAACCCATATCCATATCCATATCCATCGGTTTTTACGATTTACTACCCATATCCAAATCCATTGGGTTATTCGGGTTTTTGGATATCCATCGGGTTGTATAGCACATAAAAATATAACTTCTAAATTGAAAATATAGAAAGCAAATTTTTGCGAACGCTCTAAATCAAAATTAACTTAATAATAATAAGTCAAGATTTTGATTTGTATGTCTTAAAAAAACTATAAAATTGGAATAATAAAAATCATAATGTCTAGTTCAAAGACAAGTAGACAACATATGTTTTTCACAACTAATAACTAAAAAAAAGCTGAAACATCCAAAACTTCAAACTGTCTTTGCGTGAACTCCACAACATTCAAAACTCTATCAGTCCATCTCCATATCATTTGCATTATTATCATCCTATAAGAAAATAAAATATGTTAACAAATAGAGTCAAATTATAAGTTAATTTAATATTTTAAGTAAAAATAAATAAATGATAAGAAATAAAATGAATTACCAAATCAATCATTTCACCCGGTTCCTCTTCGCTTGCATCAGCATCTTCAAAGATCGAAGCAATCGCATATGAACTTTGTAAAGCAGAATCTGTAAGGAAAATTCAATATGAAAATTGTACATATAAGAAGTTTCAAATACAAATGTTGCAAATATTAATAAGGAAATATGTATTACCCGAATAATCTCCAAGCATCCAATTTTGCAAGCACATCAATGCTTGAACAGTATTAGCATGAAGTCTTGAGCGATGTGGACTAAGAACCCTACCACCCATGCTAAATGCACTTTCTGAAGCAACTGTAGAAATAGGTATTGATAAAATATCTCGGGCAATCATCCTTAGTGTTGGATACTTGAATTCTTGTTTCCAGTAAGCCAAAATGTCAAAATAGTTATTTTCAGGCATTGTATCTTCCTCCAAATAATGGTCCAGTTCAGACCTTAAGTTTACCCTTCTTTTCTTTGATTTTTTATACATGGAAAAATTATCGCTATCTCCACAATTTGCTTGATGTTTTCCAAGATGGGTAGCCTCACATGAAGACGATGAAACAACTGAATTACTACATGTTGTAGAGTTCCTTATATCCAAAGCATATTTGTCCTGATATTCTAACAGTAGTTCATAAAGCAAGCTCTTCACCCTCTCAATCTCAATATTAGCTTTACTTCCATAAATATCACTAAAATAGAACTCAAAGCAATCTATCTTATTTCTTGGGTCCAAAACAGAAGCAATAGCTAGCATTCCATTCACATGAAACCAATATGCATCGTACTTTTCGACCATATTTAATGCCATAGTCCTAACAATATCACCATCAGACGACATCCACTTAAGTAACTTCAACTTAATTTCACAAATATGCCGAAAGAACAAGTTCGCAGTGGGGTATTTTCTACCAGAAAAAAGCTCTGTTACCTTATAAAATATTCTCAATTTGTCACAAATAATGTTCGCCAACTTCCAATCTTCATCACTAGGCAAAGTAAACTTCAGTCGACTATTCAAACGTTCCAACCTCTTAAAAACACCTTCATATGGCAAAGCTTTCTCAAACATCAAATAAGTAGAATTCCACCTTGTCTTACAATCAAGAATCAACTTTTTAGAAGATGAAACTTTAAAAAACTTAGCTGCATCCTCAAACTTCTCGATCCTTTTAGGAGTTGATGCCCAAAATGAAATACAATCACGAATTCTTTCTAACCCTTCACCCATGAAATCCAAACCATCCTTGACAATCAAATTTAATATATGAGCGCTACATCGCATATGCAAAAATTTTCCATTTAATATAAGAGAATTGGCATCAAGCTTTTCATGTAGAAGGTTCATCATTGCATCATTTGTTTTACAATTATCCACAACCACAGAAGAAATCTTGGTTTCTAGGCTAAACTCATACAAACACTCCTCTAAAAATTTCAATAGAATCTCCTTTGTATGTGGGCATGGCACAAATATAAACCTATAAAATAAAATGATAAAAAATTTATTACAAATTCAATATAGAACACATAATGATTCTCTAAGTAATTAATATTCAGCATGTATAAAGGAACTAATTACTAAACATGCAAATTACTATATCTATATATGGTAAGTGGTAACCAAGATAAAGATTAAACAAAGTATTTGCGTAAAGGAAACATGTTAAATCTAAGAAAATTAATTACCTTAGAATTCGATTTCTTAGAACCCAATCTCCATCAATGAAGTGTCCGGTCACAACCATGTATCCTTTCTTTTGATTGAAAGCTGTCCACATGTCTGTAGTGATAGCAATCCTGGACCTATGATTCTCCAACATTTTTTTCAAGTTTGATTTTTCACTTAATTTTTTTTTTAGGATATCATTTCTCAATGTATTACGAGATATCATCCTAAATTCATTGCTTAAACTCGCTACAATTCTTCTGAAACCAATGTGATCAACTATTGACAAAGGATACTCATGCATTACAATCATATTAACTAACTCTCTTCTTGAGAACCGCTGGCTAAATTTGTAGGTTTGCAATGTTTTTTTCTCATCAAACTTAGTCCCATTCCCAATTAATAATGTTTTCTGGCCTCCAACAAGTCTTAAATGTTTCTTTGGACAATACTTGTTCAAATGCTCACGGAGATGTGAAGTCCCGTTTGTACCTTTAACAGAAAGCTTCCCTTTGCAATGCTTACACTCAGCTTTATCAACACCTTTCACAGTCACCAAATTAAACTCTAGCCACACAAGAGAGGTACGCTTCTTGCTTTTAGTTGCACCATGATCACGCAATTCTATAGCTGCAATCTCCTCTTCTTCATGAGGTGGACTAGAGAGATTCTCAACTCCTTTCATCGGTTCCACACTAGCACTCACAGTCACGAAATTAGCTGGATTTTTGATAAGTAAACGACATACAGTCGCGGAACAATCCAATAGAATTAGCTGGATTTAAACAAGTGTAGGTGTTAGCTGGATTTAAATAAGTGTAGGTGGTTGATGACGTTAGAAATAATAAATAGTATTGGATTTACCTCAGCAGAAACATCATAAAGAACTTGTATTTTAACTGACGAGTTGTGCTTGCGACTTGCGAGTTGTATTGTGACTTGCGAGTTGTATTGCAACTTGTAAAATAAAGAACCTGTTACCTGTATTTTAGCTCAGCAGAAATAGTATTGCGAGTTGTGCGTGTGACGAACCTCAGCAGCGAGAAACGTTGTGACGACTTGAGAGTTTGAGAAGGCACTACGGCAGCGGCCAGCGAGAAACTTTTGCGAGGTTGCTGTTGATTGTTGAAGGAACTTGGATCGACTACGTAGTTCCTTTTTTTTGTTAGGTTTTGGAACGTCAGTTGATTCGATTACCTATTTTGGAATGTCAGTCCATTTCCATTACCTTGTATTTTGGAACGTTACGTCAATCTCAGTCCATTACGTTAGTAGATAGTAGTACACATATGACACACCCTTTGGTTGCATGGTCATGAAATTCATACGTTTCTTTTACCAATTAATATGTTGCCCAGTAATTAGTAAATTATATATATGTATTGAAAAATAATAATTAATAAAAACGGATCGGGTATGGATATCCATCGGTTCGGGTTTTTACTAGACCCATATCCAAATCCATATCCACATCCATTTTTCAACATCCATTTAAAATCCATTTAAAATCCATTTTTTAGCCTCCATATCCATTTTTTAGGGTCGGGTAGTACGGATATGGATCGGGTTGAAAACCCACTGCCATCCCTACTCTACGGTGACTTCGATTTTCTTCCAACGGTGAGATCCTTTGATTCTTCCCTTATGGTTCCCTCCTAGTATGCTAGGCTAACTTGTTTACTGTTATTGATGAAGGATTGAGAGGCTTTAGAGTGGAGTAATCGTTGATTGGAGGATTTTAGGGTTTCCAGTGGATTTTGAGGGATCTGTAGATTTGAGCTTGATTGGTAAGTTTTAATGGCATTAATGTTGTTATTAATGGTTTCTACTGCATGTATGACATTTATTATGGTTGATTTGAGTAGTTGGGAGTGTTTAATAGTGGTTCTAGAAAGAGAAATGGACGGAAAAGCGATCGGAGAAGACGAAGAATTCGTCTCATGCCGCGACCTGTGCGCAGGCGTCGCCGCGGCGAGGGAGAACAGGACGTCGCGACGAGCCTCGTTCGTCTCGCGGTGCGCCCAAAATGCGTTGTTCGCCGCGATGAACAGCCTTCACGCCGCGACGAGCGACCATTTTACGCCGCGGCGAGGGTCTCTTGGCCGCAGTGAAGGGGATTGTTCTGATGGTTTATATTTTGGTTTATTGGGTGTAGACCTCCGATTGAGGTAATTCCAGATTCGTTATGAACTAGGGAAAGAGGTCTACAATTGAGGATAATTATGGGAATTTGAATTGATTTAAATGACATTGATTTATAGGGAATTGCTATAGGGAATATGAATTGAGGAAATTGAACTGAATGTTAGGACTGGATTAATTATTGTCGATCAATGGAATGAAGAGTTAGAATTGGACACAGGATGTCAAATTGGGTATTAGTACCGGAAATCGTGAACATGCATTGTATATCATTTCACTGAGACATACGCATTCGGAATCGCCTAATTGAGCATCTAGTAATGGGATTGTATTTTTTTACTGTTATAGAGGCGCCGTTGGATCGTCGTTTCACGGACATTGCTGGAACTTCCAAGCAGTAGCTCGAAAGTTACAGGTGAGTAACCTAGTTGGTTTCTCAAATTCCTAATTGCTTATATGCTCTGTATGATTACTGGTGTGTTAGGATCGAATTGTATGCTTTTCTTGTCTTGTCTTTGGATCTTTGTATGATACCGAGAATCGATATCTCGGGCTTTTATAGCCATATCACTGAATTACTGAACACTGCATTGCATGCATAAATGCATGATCAGATAATGGATGTGTCCCAAGTTGCTAATATCACTGAAAAGAGCCTCGAGCTCTCACACTGTACTGACCGGGCCCAGCCCGAGGGGAGAAATCCCTGACGCGTCCCCACTGTTTACTGACTGAGCACTTGGGCACAACACTGAATAACTGGAAAAGAGTCACATGTGCATTGCATTCGCATGAATTACTGTTCTGTGACAATTACTGATTACGTGATAGCATGATTTACTGTAAGTTGTTACATGTTACTGTAAATTGTTCTGTAATGCTGCAAATTGTTATACTATACCGATAATTGAATATTCTCGTATAAGATATCGTAAGCGGTTATATGATACTGTTAATGGAATAATCTTGTATTATCTTGTACTCGGTGCGTAATGCATGATTTGAGTGAACCATCGATGATGGTTTCTCATCGAGTTATAAACTCACCCAAAATTGCAACCTATTTTTAGGATCGATAGAGTAGACCCGTAGCTCAAGATAGCCTTTTTTCCCGCCATACGAGTGTCTTTGGCAAGAGGAGCGATGGATCTGTGTCGGTCATTGGGACGGTTTCTTTTGAGGATGACTTAGGATAGATGCTTGTATCGGTTTCCTTTTGGTTTTGTATGTGGGGTGATAGACTTGTCTATTCTGTTAATGGATGATTGTACCAGATGATTATTTTGGATTATTAATTTTTACTGATTTATGTTATGTTGTGGTTTAATTTACTGCGATGCCATATGGATTATTAGTGAAATTTTCTGGTAGTGCATCTTTATCGTGAGATACGTGTCGGAGTGACCTTCGGGCTCCCCGATATGTACCCTACGGTGAGGGGGCGCTACATTTCATCTTCATCATTCCATCATTTTCATATAAAAAATCAAGCCAGTTTTAGGTAGAAATCAAGGTAAAAGTTAGAGATTTTTTCTTCATCTTTACCTTTTCTTACTTTGATTATGAAGAACTGGAATTATAAGGTTGGAAGTGGGACTGAGATGTGTAGTTGTGATGTTTCTAGTTGGTGAGTCAAGTAAAGTCAAAGAGGAAGGGAAGGAAAGGCAATAGAAGACCTACTTTGTCAATTTTGAGGTTTGGGACTTCACTTAGTTAATTTCTTTATTTGTGTATACTTGAATGTGTAAAAAGATTCATTTAGATGTGGAGTAGTTGTTGGGACAATTCTTTGGTGTTATTTTAGTGTTATCTTGCATAAAATTGATTGAATATGTCAAGAGAGTATTATGCAGTAAAATTTTGTCTACTCTTTGTTGAACCAGTCACATTGTTTGAGTCATAACTCAACATACAGACCTCCAAATTGGGTGATTTCAGTTTCATATGAAACATAAGAGATATAAATAGAAATCTCTAGAAGATACTTTAACTTAATTCTAGCTTTATGACATGGAAAATTGAGATCGTAAATGGTGACCTGATGTTGCCCTTGTTTTGAAGTAGCTTGTGATATTTGATCTATATCTCGTGATCGGAAAGTCCAAATGATATGATTCTTAGTTCTATGGAAAGTAGAGACATAGAGTAACAACTTGACAGAAGACTTTAAATTCTAATCCGAACGTTTTCTATATGCATCTTAAGGAGCAAGTGGAGTTTGTCACATAATTTGCTTCTGGATTGATTGTTTGCCTATTTTTAAACCATCGTGGGCTTAGCCCAATTTTGAGTTTGCTTTTATTTTGGATTTTTTTACCAAATCTTATCCAAACCTTTTTGAATGTGTAGGAAAATTTTCAAACACCTAGAAATAAATGAAATAAGACTTATCATATGTGAACTGGATGATTGAACAATGGAATATAAGATTTAGTATAATGCATTCCAAAGAAAACTTACATGTACATAAATTATTTGCTTGCATATTTATTGCTCATATGTGTATAGTATGATTATAAAAATGTGATTTTGACACCCTTCTAATAATGGTAAGTTATGACTTGCATGTATAAGCACAGATACATATTTTATGACTTTAAGTGAATATCGTATGATGAATTGTGAAATTGGAAAATAGTTAAATTAAAGGTTACAATGCTTGCTATATTGTCTTGGTGGTGGATAGATAGGCATGCCAATACGGATACAATGCAACTACTACAATTTAACACTAATGGTGTCTTCATTTCGAGACTATAATGTCTCCACAATTTGATGTCTTTAGGTATACACAGTTTGATATTTTTGAGTATCCATAGTTTTGATATCTTCAAATATCTACAGCTCTTGTTATCCACACCCACGAAAATGTGCAAGTCTAACACAAAAAGCAAAGTAAATGGTTATAAATAAGAAATGAAGCATGGCAACATAAATAATTGGTATTAGTGAGCATTTGCATTTGTACTGATAATTTGTATCAATGAGCATTGAATATTAATATTTGGCTTATAAATGTGCATTTTGGGTATATGGATAATATGTTGAAGCATAATTGCATTATGTACTTTGCTTAGGTATGCCATCATTGTTTATATGAGTGTTGAATATCAATGTCTGGTTTATGAATGTGAATTTATAGTATGTGAGTTGTGATATTTCTGACTGTGTGTGCTTCGCAAATGACTATTATGTGATCATCCAAACTAAGTGTTTTCCCCACTAAACTTTTAAGCTTAGCACGGGTGTTAATCTGTATAGGGCCAAGTCATAGAAGTGAGATACATGGAACATCTGCAGGGACCAAGACCAATAGCTAGGATAAAAAGTACTTTTGGAATATGCTTTTAGTTTAAAATGATTGTATATGTATCGAAGAAAGGAAATTTTATGTTTTCTTTTATATTACCATGTAAATATAAAGACGTATTACTACTATTAAATGATAATGTTAAGCATTAGAAAGTTTTGTAATATGTATATGTATAGCACTGAATAAAATTATATACCTTGAATGCATGTATAAGAATTTGGTTACTATGTGTGCGGATGGTGGTAGGTTCTGTATAGGGGGTGTTATACTTATCCTACTCAATATAAACTACACAAGTAAGGCAAAAACTTATGAGGCCCTCTAAATCTCTTTAAAGATTATTCTAATATTTTGTGTATCCACTATGTACAATGCATAAGACTTATCCTATATCATTCTTGGGGTTCTTTTTTTGAACCTTTTTCACCCATTTTTCATATAGAAACTTATAATCTCAATAATGTATAATGGTGAGTGAAAGAAAAATAAGTAAATATAAAGATAATGGAATGTAATTTTAGTTGTGTAAATTGTTAATCAAAACTATGATTATGATAAGGACTCCACTACCCATTCTTGTTATGTTTTTATCTATGCACGATATTTTATATAAAGATTAAGATTATAATAAACAAATTAATTTGTATATAAGCGAGCAAAAGGCAAATAGATAAATATTAAAGTTGGAGAAAAGGGAACTTTGACTGTATAAATTTTTATTCAAAACTATGATTATAATAAGGAATATATAGCCACCAAAGTTCCTTCCTCCAAATTTCAATATTTATATATGTCCATAGTGTCCCCTCAAAAGTAGAGTAATACTAAGATAAAAGATAAGGAACTTTGTTGGTATACATTTCTCATTAAAACAACGACACTAACAAAAGTAATACGTATCCACTAAAATTTCTTCTATTGTTACTCAATAATTTTTAGTGTTACTTAATATATTTATGTATGCACAATGTCTCCCTTAAAGTTTACTATATATATAAATATATCGGTATGATTATTTTGTCAATTTTTATTTCAGAGGATATAATTTCTCAAAAAATTTGGAAATGTTAACTATTTTCTCTACTCTTATAGATATAGTTTTGAATATGTTGAAAAGGTGATTGCGAACCTACTAGTTAGAACGATTAATTGAGGCACGCAATGTTCCAAATTATTAAACTTGTATACATTTATGATAGTGAACGTATGTCATTAGAGAAATAAATTCTTATATGAGTTATCATTGGAGGTAAGTATTCTTCTAACAATTCATTGATCCTTTTCTTTTCGCTATCTATTTACGGGTGATATGCACTTGAGAAGTTCAATTCATATCTCATCATATTGAAGAGAGACATCCAAAATTAGCTAACAAATCGAGCATCTCAGTCACTTATAATGTCTACTAGAACCCCAAAGTGCTTCTCCACATTTTTTTAGAAAAGCTCCACATCAACATCCGAGGGATATAAAGCTGAAATTGACATAAGGATTGCATATTTGGAGAACTTATCAAGCACCGCCATGATTGAGGTTATGTCGTCCACCTTTGGGAATCCACCAATGAAGTCCATCGAAACTCACATCCATAATGTTTATGGAATAGGAAAAGACTGCAACAAACTTACCTCCTTCTTTCTTTCAGATTTATCCAATTAATAAACAAGGCAAGTTTTAGCATCTACCTAAATGACGTTCTTCATCTTTGGTTAATAGTAAGATTGAGAAAGGAGTGTAAACATTTATTGGACTTCGGGATGACCAACTCACTGTGAATTATGCGTCTTCTTCATTTATTATTTTTGCAAGGCACTAAATTTGGCACATACAACTTATTATACTTTTTCATTAGCAATCTATCACTTTCAAGCCAAACAAATCAAACAACAACATCTTGTACTTACTTCAAATTTGGTTATAAATGTCTTCAAGTAGAGCTACCAGTTTAATTTGCTCCAATAGGTCCGATTCAACTTGATTGATAGCATGCAAGGCTGTAATGACTTCTTTCCAGCTCAATGCATATGTCACATTATTGTGTCTCCCTAGTTTATACTCCCTTACAAAATCATATTCAGCAAGAAATTCCTTCCATTGGGTTTGCCTTATAAATAATTTATGTTCTATCCTGAAAAAGATATTAGCTACATTGTCCACATGAAAAACGAACCTGGTACTCAATAAGTATACCCACTAATCTTAAAGATAATGAACTACTGCTAACATCTCCTTCTCATGTGTCGATTATTATTGCTAGATACCATTAACCTTACAAATTTTAAATGCAATAGGATGTCCTTCTTACATCACGCTTCAATAGCTTTGTTCGAAACATCTATGTGTACCTAGAAAAGGAGATCCAAGTTAGGTAATTTCAATACAGGTTCGGTTGAAATAACAACCTTCAACTTTTCAACGGCTTCTTAGTATGCCTCTGACTGACTCCACTCTTGTTTCTTCAACAAATCTATCAAAGATTTTGCTCTCTTTGATACCCCATAATAAATTGGCAATTATAATTCACCAAGTCAAGAAAGCTCATAAGTTCTTTTTATTATTTTTGGAACCTGCTAATAAACAATTTATGTATCATTTTAGGATCCTTTCACACCTGGGCCTTACTCACCAAGTATCCTAAAAACTTTTTTTTTGATTGCATAAATTCACACATCTCCATTTTCACAAAAAGTTTATATAGTTGCAACTACTCGAATACCTTCATTAAATGTTGTATACGCTCTACCATGTTAGTTTTATATACCATAATATCATCTAAGTAGACCACCATAAAATTGTCTAAAAATTCATATAATATGTCATTCATCAACTTATAAAATGTAGCATGGGCATTCGTCAAACCAAATGGCATGACCTAAAATTCATATGAGTCATATTAAGTTATACATGTTGTCTTTTTTTGTCACCTTTAACAATTTATACTTGCGAATACCCACTCTCAAATTTAACTTTTTGAACATCGCAAACCTTGATAATATGTCCATCAAGTTTTGATCTAAAGGAGCAAGATATTTATTTTTGATAGTTACCTTATTCAGAGCTGGATAGTTTACAACAAACACAAGGCTCCATCTTATTTCATTTAGAGCAAAATTGGAACATTATATGGGGCTTTAGATGGTTAGATGTATCATGTTTCCAACAACTCACCAAGATGTTTCCGTAATTTTACCAACTCTAATGGTGACATCCGATAAGGGTACGGGCAGGAAGAATTACACCTGGCATTAACTTGATCTCATGATCAACTTTGCAAGGAGGTGGGAGAGTCCTTAGTAACTCTTTATGCATCACATCCTTGAATTCCCTTAATGCTTTTTTAACCGCATTTGAATTTCCTATATGGTCACAATGTAAGTCTCCATACCTTTTATAAGGCCTTTTTTGATACTCATGACAAAAACATGTGCTATAATTGTTGTTTGGTCTACTGTTGTAGCATCCCATCACCGATGAGAGGGGTAAATTGGTAAATTGGGACAGGCTAGTTGTTTGCATTGCATATTTTGAAGTGAACATTTATTTGACCTCTAATTATAGAGGAATGAGATATTTTGCACATGCATTTATATGTACATGCATTCATGACAATTCCCGGCATTTAATTGTGAATATGATGTGTTCTGTGATTTCTGAGATAATTGTGTTTGAGAATTGGAATTGGAACTGCTTTAGAGTAATTATCAATTGTTAGTGACTCTTCGAAAATTTTCTGGAATAATTGGGAGAAAGTGTCCGGACCGAAAAATTTTTGAGTGACGGACTGATTGATTTTATAGTACTGAAATAACTGTCCAATGGCCATGAAAAATTAGATATATGATTTCAGAGATTAATATGTCGAGCCATTGGAAATTGCAGACAAATTGGACTTGAAATAAATTGTGAAAAGAGAAAGAGAATTCAATGGACTGTGAGGAAAAAGACAAGTGGTATGATTTTATTGTTAAGAAAGAAATCCCTTAAATGCCTTAGGTTTTGAAATTGGCAGAAACACCTTTCTTTCCTCCCTAGGGCATGCTTCCTTCTTCTTCCTTTGGCGATTTTCGATCCTCCATACCCGATCCTTGCTTGATTCTTCTCCATGTGCAAAGCCAGCTTTAACCCTAAAGGGAAGAGGAAGATCTATGAGATTTTGGGAAGTTTTAAGAGAGAATCGTGGGTGTTAGGGTTGGAGAAGATTTCGGAAGATTTGAAGATTGTTGAAGCTTGATTTGGTAAGTAAATTGGTTTATGTTGTTTATCATATGTTGAAATGCATTCATGGGTTTAATTTTGAAAGATTGGGGTAGTTGAGAGTGAGTTATGGTTGAATTTTAGAGAGAGAAAGGTAAAAAGGGAATCGGAGAAGACGATCTAGGACCGCACGTCGTGACGAGAGGATTATTTGGACGTCGCGACGAGCGTATGCCGCAACGAGCAGTTCGTCGCGACGAGCGGGACGTCGCGATCAGTGGTAAGCTGGACGTCGCGGTAAGCCATTGTGTAGACACCGCGACGAGTGACCCCTTGACGTCGCGGCGAGAGTTCCTTCGTCGTGGCGAGCTCCTATTTTCTGAACCGATTAATTTTAATTATTGGGGCATAACTAATGGCGTAGACCTCCAATTGAGGTGATTCTTGATTCGTTATAAACTAGAGAAAAAGATCTACAATTGAGGTAAAGAAAGAAAGTTTGAATTCAGGTTTTAAGATCTCTATTTGTTAATGAAAGTTGGGTTTAGATTGCTATTGTACCCTAAGGGTTGTTTCTTGATAATTGGGGTATAATTGTGAGATTTCTGAATTTAAGGAAATGCTATTGGGGTTTTAGAAACTGAGCCTAATGGGTGAATTTGGATCTAGAGGATAGTGGCATTGGTTTTGAGATCTTTCTTAAGAATATCCTAGTGGGTATGACTTGGTAAATTGACTGAATGTTAGAAATAAAATTGGTAAATTGACTGAATGTTAGAAATAAAATTGGTGGAGTTCCATGATATGCCATTGGAATGAAATGAGTCATTATTGAGCAATTGAGTGAAAACTTAGTTTTTGACAAAAGAAAGTGAAACTGGGATATAGCACCTGGAAGGTCATGAACATGCATCGTACATCTTTTATTTAAGACTTGTGCATCATTGAATTATTCTGATTGTGCATTTAGTAATGGGTGCTTATTTGACTGTATAGAGGCGCCGTTGGAATAACATTCTACGGATATTGCTGGGACTTCCAGGCTGTAGCTCGGAAGTACAGGTGAGTAACCTAGTTAGTTCCTCAATCTTTATGTGTTTAATATTATGCACTTATACCATGTGGAGATGAATGGAGGGTTATGTGTGTTTGCTTATGATTGATTTCGGACCACAGGTGTCCGAAGTATTGGGAATTTGATATCGAAGTGCTATGTGTGTGAATTGAAATTACTTGGTTTTAACGCGATTTGAGACATATGCAATCATGCATAAAGGCATGTTCAGATAATGACAGTTGTGACCTGAGCAGCTACTGTATTTCAGAGCTTAAAGCTCAACGTAATAGGGCCTCGAGCTCAACGTAATTCAGAGCCACAGGCTCACCGTTTAATGCACCCGAAAAGGGGCAAATGCGTTTGCATCCCTCGAGTAGGGGCGAAGCAAAACCGTGAGGGTGGCCCACCACGCCAAAGAGGAAAATATCGAAGGGTGGAAGTGCATTCCCTGAGGGCTCTCCTCCCCTTAAGACGCGTATAATGACTACTGTTCACTGTTTAAGTGCTCGATCACAACACCGTAATAAAATGGAAAGTGTCACATGTGCATTGCATATACATATGATTGAACATGGACTGAGTGAAAGGCAAAACGCCTTATATTTGTGAAATGATAGATCATGTGATATTTCTGACCATAATGCTATGTGATACTCTGTAAATTGTTTGTATATGCACGAGTTGAGTGACCCATCGATGATGGTTTCTCATTGAGTTCGCAAACTCACCCAACATTGAAAATATTTTTCAGGAATCAAAGAGTACCCCGTTAAACAAACGGGAGTATGCCTATTGCATGCAAGTCAGAGACTGAGGTCGGGATCAATTCACGTCTGCATTAGTATCTTTTGGATTCATGTGTAAATTTGTATTTCCGCAAAATAGAGCGTTTTATTTTAGTGGGCCCCAATTGACTAATGTTGTATTTGAATTGTGATTACTGAAAGAGTTCAGGAATATCATTGGGCCCAATTTGGGTATAGAATTCTGTACATGAAATGGTTAAATACTGTTGAGTGTCTTTATGACTAGAGTTGTGTTATGATTGAAAATGTTTTCGTATTAAAGTGGACCCAAACTGTTTACTAATTTTTGCGCATGCGATTGTTTTAAAAAAAAATAAAATAAAATAAAAATGTCATACTGAGTTTTTGAACTTTTTTGACTGCTCTAGCATACCACCCTCGTGAGGCACGGGCTCGGATATCACCCTCGATGTCGAGTTTGGGTCTTGCGGGAGTGGGATGTTACAACTGTTCTTTTGCTAGACTTATAACAATTTATATAGCAATAATTTTGATCATTCATAAACACAATACCTCCAAAATGTGGATATAACACTGTCTTTGCCATCTTGAGAATGTTAATGCTAAAATTAAGTCAAAATCATCGAGAGGTATCACCAATATGTTACACTTCCTATGCCAACGTCACATTTTCAAAGGAACAGTGTATGAAGCTCCTACCATTGCTTGTGCTTTCGTCGTGGGAGTTTTTATCTTTGTAAGGCTCTTACTAAGTTTTAACCAAAAATTTTGCACCAACCATTCTACAATAAAGAAATGAGTGGTTCCCTTATCCATTATAGTTGTGAGTTGCTTCCGATTGAGTTATACATATACATAAGGCATTCAAAGAGACTCACTTCCGCACTAACCATACTAAGTAAGCATATATGATTAAGCTCCGCTTCTAAGTGATTGCTTTCACCATCCACATTTGCTAGCAAGGCATTTAATTTCTCCTTTCTTGGGCAATCATAAGTATAGTGAGGTCCATTGTATGAGAAACCACCATGAATTTTTATTGAAGATTTTTCACCCTGTTTAGGTTGCCCAGTTTGTTCGGACTTTCCATTATGATCATTCCCCTTTTCTCGCCTTGGTCTTTCTTGTTTTTTCCTTTACACTTCTCTTGGTAAGTGCCTTTCAAGTTTTGAGAAAAGAAAGAGGCTTTGGTTTCCATGGGCAATCTGAAATCTACCAAAGCATTCGTAAGCGTAATAACGTTTACGACGTCCTTGACGTTTTGCTTTCATAACTCCATTTGTGCCTAAGATAATAAAACTATCATGAAGAATAACTTATCCTCATCTAACATATTCTCAATATCAAGCATTAAGTAACTAAATTTCTCAACGTAATCTCTTATCGACCCATCTTGCTTCAATCGCATCAAGGCATCTCTTGCAAGCCAATAAGTGTTACTAGGAAGGAATTGATTCTTTAACTCCTTTTTCATCATCTACCATATATCACAAGAGGTTAACAAACACTAATTTTGTATAAGGTTGAGTTTTACACCATAATTTTGCATTTCCTCATGACTTTTACTAATCTAATAAAATAAAATGGATAGCAATAACAAGAGAAAGATGAAAAAAGCTTTATAGCAAAATTGTCAACCTTTATATTACTCTCAATTAATAAAAAGGATACAAAATCTCTCTCTAATTAAATAAAGCCTTTGCTCAAATGGGTTATTTATAAGTTTTTGGAGACTTGTGGCCAAGGATATAAGAAATTAAGCACAAGTACTAAGTCACTAACTTAGTTAGTTATTGACATCCTTAACCCTTTTAGGTACTACTTTAGTGGGTGGTTTAAATATCTTACCAATATCCCACTTCTAAGTGAAAAAAAAAACATGTGATAAATGAAAACAAGATACCTCATCCATGTTCTTTGCCACGTTCTCCCACTTTTTTTATGTTGATTTGTTGCCATATCACCAATGACCTTCATCTAAAGGTGATAGTTAGTCAAATTTCGAGCCAATTTGCACTTGATCCATCCAATGTGCACCCATAGTCTCGTCCGTTCGTATACAGTTTGCTATTTGAGTATACTGTTGTCCTTAGTCCCACCAAAGATGTCTTAGACTTGCCCTATTCATGTTGATCAACGCTTAACGGTCCATCATAGATAGCCAAACTTCTAGCCATTCTTGATCTTAATTGGTTAAATTATCTTGGTTCTTTTGACATGCCTTTCTCATTGGCCAAAGCTCACCAATTGCTAACAAAAAGGGTCCACCAATAAACACATTATGTATTAGCTAAAAACATATTAATTTCTCTAATTTCAATATGGCAAAATTAAAAATCCCCATTTTAAATAAGACGAGTATCTAATCACTATGATATCATTTGTTGGACTTAATACAAATTTTATTGATAGATTTTATGATTAACAATGAAATCACATAAATAAAAATATATTTTATTTTTATTTAAATAAGTTGATGGACATTTTAATAATTTTGTCGACTTGATAACATACTTTCTAACTTTCGATCAACCTAAACAGAAGTTATTAGAGACAACACAAATAGGGTCTTTTTACACTTTTCTTAATACACAAAACTCTTAATGTGAGATAATTTGAATATCCACAAAAACGTACTTTAATAGGTGTAAGAGATCTAATGATTATTTATAATACATTAAAAGGTATGTTTTAGATTCTAATATTATCATTGGAATTTAATTTTAATCATAATGTCCAGCAACATCTAAAAAAGACTCCAACATTATGAAACTCATCCAACCTAAACCTTCGTGACTGAGTTTCATAAAAAAATCTATTTAATCTTTTAAAATTAATTAAGATCTTGTCATTAATAATGTATAATCCCAACTAATAAATAGTAGATTTTGTCACTTCTTTCAATCCTAACGATGCATTTGGTTTAAATACAAGAATAGATAAATAATATAATAATTATTCTTAGAAATAGCAACGATGAAGAATAAAATAGAATGAGTATTATTTTGTTTTATTATCTGTTAAAGAATTTCTATATCGGTGTTTGATTTGAAAATATAAACTTAGAATGACAAAGGAATAACTAGCAAAAGATCAAAATAACAATAATTAATGAATAATAATAATAATAATAATAATAATAATAATAATAATAATAATAATAATAATAATAATAATAATAATAATAATAATAATAATAATAATAATAATAATAATAATAATATACTTATTATTATTCTTATTATTATTAATTTTATTATTAATTTTCTTCTCATTATTATTAATTTTATCACTCTTCATTATTATTTATTATTATTATTATTAATTGTCTACTACTATTACTCTTATTATTATTAAATTTATTAAATTTATATTTATCATCATCATCATCATCATCATTATTATTAAATTTTTATTATTATTAATTTTCTACTAACTGTTAAAATTATATATATATATATATTTTATTATTATTAATTTTCTTCTTCTTCTTCCTAATTTTATTATTAAATTCCTTATTATTTTAATTTTCTTCTTATCATAAGGATAAAAAATCTTCTTTTGTAATTTCCTATATGGTCACAATATAAGTCTCCATACCTTTTTAAAGGCCTTTTTTGATACTCATAACAAAAACATGTGCTATAATTGTTGTTTTGTCTATTGTTCTTTTACTAGACCTATAACAATTTATATATCATGAATTTTGATCATTCATAAGCACAATACATCCAAAATGTGGATATAACATTGTCTTTGCCATCTTGAGAATGTTAATGTTAAAATTAAGTCAAAATCATTGAGAGGTATCACCAATATGTTACACTTCTTATGCCAACGTCACATTTTCAAAGGAACAATATATGCAGCTCCTACCATTACTTGTGCTTTCGTCATACGAGTTTTTATGTTTGTAAGGCTCTTACCCAAAATTTGCACCAACTATTCTACAACAAAGGAATGATTGGTTCCCGTATCCATTATAGTCATGAGCTGCTTCCTATTGAGTTATACATATACATAAGGCATTCAAAGAGACTCACTTTCGTACAAACTGTTGGACCTCGTTCCTGAAGCCCAACAATCGCTCCAAATATCATAAGCATAAAACGTGATCATTTTCCCTCATTAGCCATTCCATTATCAGTTCGTCTTCATTCTCATAACACCCCAAATTTTTCCTCATAAATTGTTCAATGGCGTGCCCATACAAATCAATCACCATAATCAAACTCATTTCTCTCAATCAATGAACAGAATTTGGAAAAATTTAACACCCAAAATTTCAATTCTCATTCTTTAAGAAATCATAACTTTAAGTCTCTAATTTGTTTTGAAGAAAGAATCATCTCAATCGGAGCTCTATAGCTTAAGATATGCTTAAGAAGCTAAAGGGTATTCATGCTCCAAACATGCTCTCCTAACCGACCTCTCACTTACTTTAATGCTAACTTTCTCAATTCAACTTCAAATGGAACCAATTTTTATGAAGAGGAAGATATATGTCTTAGGAATCTATTGGTTCAAGGGTCACCTCAAATGGAGGTTGGATGAGGGAGTTATGCCCAAAAGAATGGACTATGTTCACATCCTAAATCAATTTGAATCTCTCTTGGCTCGATCACCACAACTTTCAATATAGAAGTCTGATTGAGTTTGTTTTTGGACCATTTGAAATTACACTTCTATATCTACAAATCTTATGAAGACCATAAAATTAGATTCGGCCTCTACAACGTTCAAAAATAACAATCTTTCCCGTAAATGTCCGTTAAACGGACATGCATCGAGTTTAGGAGGCCAAAATGACCCGAGAATGTCCGTTAAGCGGACATCCATAAACGGACATAGACTGGCCAAAGGGTGTTTTTCCACCTAATAAGGTCCGTTAAACGGACATCCATGTCCGTTTAACGGACATTGGTGCTCCCCAAAGCCTCCAATGCCTCTCCAAAGCTTTCTACATCCAACCTAACATCATATTCACTCATAATCTTCCCAATTTCACGTCTTCTAATGTAATAACACTCTTAAAACATTCAATTACCAATTTGGTTTCATAAATCTCCCAAAACTCAACTACAATGACTCATAATATACACAAACTCTCCTCATTCTCCATAGCTATCTTGATCATACCTCCTATGCAACATCATCTCTTCTAGTGCTCATATCTCTCAACTCCAATACCCAAAATTTGCATACTTTATAGCGTTCGAAAGTTAAGAGGATAATCTATAACTTTCATAAAGATCACGTTGTCCAATTCAGCCTTTATTAATCAAAATTTTCACCTGAATTCGGTAACACAATTTCCATACCTATGAAAGCTTGCGAAATGCAATATCTTTTCGTGTCAATTCAACTTACTAAACTCTTAAATCCCACCACCAATAATCCATCCCATAAAACCTTCCCAATTTCTACCATCCTATTCTAAAACAAACAACAATTCGCAATCCAAACAAAGAAGCATATGCATACACAAAATCCACTTCCACAATCATCATACTCATTTTATAAAATGACATAATCATTCACAAAATGAAATCCTCAAATTCACTATCTCATTACTAAGCAAATTAAATATAAGAACAAGCTTTATTACATAACAATTTACGCATCACAAACTTTAAAACAAATACAAATAGATGCTCAAAGTTGGCATGCTTAACAAGCTATAAAACAGTGTTCGAACTAGCTTAATACAAAAGCTAACTATCTCGAAGTTGTCCAATTGCCTTGCAAGGATTATTAATCTTCCGCTCTGCACCTGAGGAGTGGGAAAAATGTTGGGTTGAGTTACACAGCTCAGTGGCTAATTTATTTATAGCCATTGGTGATGAGCCACATAATCAACCATATATATATATATATGACATTCATATAAGCATGCACTTCACATTGAAAGTTCAACATTTACAATTCAATTCACATTTCACAATTCATAACATCATCACATATTGGATGTAATTCAATTCGAAGAATGGCTCAATACATCAAAATGCAAATGCACAACCAAATGGCTCGAGGGTTCTGTGAAACAAAACGACAAAACCGAAGTTTACACCATGAATAAAACGAGTCCACTTTTCGGATCTCGTGGGCCACAAGCGGGCAGCCGGAAGAAGGCTTTTGTCGACGTGCACGTGACTACGAAATGGTTCCTCTCTCGCCCAAACACAATCAATTTCATGCTCCAACCAATTTTATCGAAATCACATTTTCTCATGCTTTTCTTATACCAAAATTCCATGATTCAATTTAATGGCATAACAATCATATCAGAATGTCAAGCATTTATCAATGCATATCATGACATAATCACAATTCAATTGTTATCAAAATGTCATACATCTTTCAATGCATAACATAACATAAACACATCGCAATGCATTTTCCACATCATGGCAATTCACAATTTGGAAATTCAAGCATACACATACAAGGCATTTTGCCCATTACACAACAACTATAAATAAATTACCCACCTTATTTCACTTGAAGATCCAAATTCAAGGGTGCCTTTCCTCTTGCTCTTGAATAGGGTTTGTTAGAGTAGTGCCCTGAAGGCAATCACCTTTAGCGCATTTTGTACCAATTTGTGTACAGTCTTTATAAATAAATAAAGAAAGGCATATTTCATTACGTTGCTGTTCATTATTTATGAACTGGTATTGATCAATATGCAAATTAATGAAGTCCATGATATATGACATAGCATGAAGGAAATTATGATGTGATCATACTACTGAGATTCCTATCATGTGCAATTATGTCAGTATCTAAATTATCCCTAGTCATAGGATTACTGAGATTGGACATCGGTAATCCAGAAAGACTAGCACATCTCAAGCTCCTTGATTTGATCAGCGGTGGATCTCGAAGCTGTACATATGAGATATTTAGGGTTGAGATGTGGATGCTTACTAGAGGTAGTAAGTACATTGGATGACTGCTATGAGATCATCACATGGATGTCCTATTCTAATGTCGGTGATAATCTCATCATAGCAATGGTGCAAGTATCCTTAGACTTGAGGTGCTCGAGGATATCTTGAATCTTGATTACGTGCTTTGACTCCATTCCTTGTTGCCTCATAGAGGTCGCTCATAGGATGGTGATTGGGTGCGACTTGAGGTATTGAAGGTAATTGAGTAGCCAATAGAGGATTCACCACGTGATAGCGAAGATGATACCCATGGCCTCTTGTCGGGGTCATTACTTGAAATCTCGATCGAGTACATATGTAATGAAGAGTGTCTTCATTGACATATTAAGTATTAAGTAATGAGTCCGGACAAGAACTGAAATCACTTGGACTAGATTTGACATAGTCGGTCTAGTGAGAGTTGACACATTGCCCATACTCATAACCAAGTGGGGTATAGCATGGTGAAAGGACGAATTATACGGTAATTGGCTATGGAAAGGTTAGTGATATGGTCCATGATGAATATATATTCATTCGTCAAACCAATTACTTTCCGGTCAATTGGGGTCATGATGTGTTGTTAGATACCGCTCATGACTTGCTTAGATTAATATTAATCTAAGTGGCCAACATAACAAGGAACCTCATGGGTCACACATAAGAGTGTCTCGGAGAATTTGTAAAATAGTTTTGGACGAGTTCCAATAAATGGAAACAATCAGATTAAATGGATCCGATGAGATCGAGATATGTCCCGATGAGATCGCGACATCGATATTGCTAAAAAACGTTTAGGAGTTTTTCCCATACCAGGACCCAGTAGGTAGGTAGGACCAATTCCCAGTGTGGTGGACCACTTGACATTTATTTATATATATATATAATTAATTAATTAAAAATTAATTAATTAATTAATATATATATATGTTGAAACGTGAAGCCAAAGAATGATGCTTATCATTTTAACTTTATATATATATATATATATATATATATATATATATATATATATATATATATATATATATATATATATATATATATATATAAAGACTAACGTGGAACAAGCCTTTCACTTTAGCATTAAATGAGTCTTTAAAGGTTGAAGACACATGGCTTTTGATGAGAAGTAGAGAGGATGTTCGTTGGTTTTAAATAAAAAGAAGAGGATTGATGATCGTGTGAAGTAGAAGAAAGGTTGGAAGGAAAAACAAGTTTTCCTCTCTTCTCACCAACGATTTTCTCCTCTCCAAGCATATTCTTCTCCATCTCTCTCAAGCTCTCCAAGAACAAGGTAAGATCTAGCAGTCTTCAACTTGTTCTAGCTATTCCCGGGTCAAAGGGTTTGTCCCGGTTAGGTTTTTCGATCTCTGCGTGGATACCGTTAGAGACGATCTCCTTTGGTCGTTTTGGTTTGACTTTGTTATATAGTCACATAGATCCTGACTTTCGGGAAGGTCTCGAAACAAAAATTTTTGTTTTCCGCACCGTGGGCATGTGATGCTCACACTGGGATTTTCCTACAGTGGTATCAGAGCCACTTGTGTCGTATATAACGAAGAAACCATGACTAGGTCGGAGTTCCTTAATGCTTGTGATGATGATGCATGTTATATATGTGAATTTCGAATTCAGTATAGAGATAGTGTTTTCGAAAATTTCTTGCCCAGATATGTTCACAAGGTGTTGTTGCATGTGTCTGTGGAAACTCGGGATTTATCAATGTGATTTGATATGGTTTTGCTAATTTATTCCCTAATGTTCTGGTTGCTGTCTTTGTGCACATTCCTTGAACAGGCATGCTTATAAATTCGAGAATAAATTGTAGAATTTTTTTTTGGATTTTCTTTCACTGAAATGTCTCCAAGATGTTTATTAATGTCTATGAGAAAGGAAAAATATTTTCGAGGTGATTTATTATTTATTTGAGAATTTATTGTGTGCTGCTGGGAATAACTGTGTTGAGGAACACAGATTCTACATTGGCTTAGTTGCTGAGGTTGAATGAGTTTTTGATGGAAATAAATCCTGAAAAAATTCATGAAGCATGTTGTGAACGTGTTGTAACCTCTGTAATTTTCTCATAATTTATTGAAATTGTTTCAATGAGTTTTTGAAGCAAAAGGCAAAGCTTGGCAGTTTTGAGAAAGTTGCTGGAGCTGTTTTGTTTGAAATAAGAAATTGTGTAGATTTCAGTTCCAATGCCTAGGATCATTTTTAATGTGATTAAAAATGTATTATATTGATGTTGTATGCTTTCCAAATTGAATTTCTTGAAATTAGGTTTCCAAACAATTTTCGGATGTCAAATGTGTCTCATTAGCGTCTCGTTAGTATATTCCCTTATCTTGATTGTTTTGGCCGTCACAAATTTTGTGACCAGTGCCGAAGTAGTCTTGATAAAGTGTAGACTACCTAGAGATACTTAGGGTGATAATTTGATATTCACCAAATTATTTGGAAATCTAAGTGAATAACAGCGTATTCATCGATTTCAAGTTTTTCATGTATAGTTTGTCTATATATGGTAAGCAACAATGAAAGTGTTTCATTTGTACATCAAGGTAAAGTGTATTAGACTTGGTGTTGTGAATTTGAACTACACGGATTGAGAAATTAGCCGATTAGATAGCAATTCCAAATGCACAAGTCGACTTATACGTTCATAACTCGACTTGTTTGGTGTCTTTGTGAGCGAATAAGTCGACTTGCCTGATGGTACAAGTCGACATGCGTCTGCAGATTGCATAAGTCGACTTATACATGCATAAATCGACTTATACAGAGCCATAATTCGACTTGTACATATACAAGTCGACTTATAACATGCTAGATGGGATGATGGATGATTTTAGGTATAAACTCAATGTGATTGATGAAATGCCCTAAATCATACCATATAGTCATGGTGACTATAATCCTATAGCTTGGAGAAGTAGTAGATGAGACCTAAAAACTCTCACACTTAATATAAAAACTAACGTCTTCCATTAATATGGGGAGAACCAGAGTTCTTATAGAGTTGGGTTGTTGGGTAAACCCAAGCTCACTCTATACGAATATGTTCGAACTATGAAAATAAGATTTTCGGATTAATGGGTCGGTCTTCACTAGAAGTGTTGATTTGTTGAGTAAACTCAAGGTCAATGTGGACAGAGGCGAAATTGGGTAGTGTACATCAGATGTACGCGCATCAAGAGTTGATAACCCAATGTGTGTGCATACATCACGAGTTGATAGCACTAGTCGATAGTTGCATCTATAAAGTAATTGGTATGACCGATACCTGCCGATTGATCTAAGGTGACTTGTTGGGTAAACCCAAGGTCATTTTAGTAATGTCGGATATCTATGATGCAATTGGTATGACCGATACCTACCGATTGACCTAAGGTGGCTTGTTGGGTAAACCCAAGATCATTGTTAGTAATATCGGATATCGACCCACTAGGATATTTTGTCATAATGTTTCTTGGATTCGTACTGAGGGTTATGGATTCTTTGAAAATAGTGGGAGCCATATGCATGACATGCAAGTCCTTATGATCATGCATTTAATTCTATTCTAACATTCTTTCTCTCTTTCCCTATAAGTTATTGAAGATGACTTCTAGTGTGAACTTGCGCTCACTTATGGACTCAAACAAATTAACTGGACCAAATTTTCTCGATTGGCTGAGAAATCTGAGAATTGTTCTCAGATCTGAGGAACTGGGATATGTCCTTGATGTTCCACTTCCTGATCCACCTGCTGTGATGCTTCTGATGAGGATCAGAAAGTTTATCGAAAGCATCTCAAAGACAGTGACATAGCAACCTGTATTATGCTTGCCTCGATGTCACCAGAGCTGTTAGCCCCAATTTTTTTTTTAAAAAGTTAAGCATGATTAGACTAACTAAGTAAGTTATGTTAGCGTTAATTTAAGTTGACATCAATTAATATATGATAGCATTAATGAGTTAGATGTAACTAATGTGTTAATTGGGCTTTGGGTCTAAATGAAATAAGAAAGAAGAGAGGATATAAATATGCAATGGGCTTAAATGAAGAAGTGGGCTTGAGTGGTAGAAAAAAATGAAGAAGGAAGTAAGAAGGAAAGAAGAGGGAATGAAGTGATTTGGGCTTTGGGCTTTGGGCTTAGGAAATTAGTAAGTGGTATATAAGATAGGAAATAAAATAAGTTAGTAGAGACAAAGGAGGAAGAAAATGAAAATAGAGGGAGAGGAAGAAGAAGTTGTCGTGGAAGTGGAGAAGAGAAGGAGAAAAAGAAGAGAGGGTTGGCTAGGGCTTGGATTTCCAAGAGATCAAGAGGGTTTTTCAAGAAAGTTCAAGAGGAAAAAGTGAAGAGGGGAGTCTAAGCTTCACTTTGAACCAAGAAATCACTTGGTTAAGTAGAGATCCAAGGTAAGCCATGAGTTTAAAGTTTAGTTTTTACTTAGGTTTTGAGTTAGGAAGATGAAGAATAAGATGGGTCTAGTGATTCTCTAATAAATTTCATGATTTAGGTTTTTAGGTTTTTCAATTTCTAACCCTATGTTGATATGGGGTTATTTTCTTGTTATGGTTGAAGAAGGACAAGAAAGAGGAGAAGAACAAGAAGAGGAACTTCCTTAGGCAAGTTTAAGCAAGGATATAAGGTGGGTTTCACTTTTATCTTTATGTTTATAAGCTATAAATGCTATTTAACCAATGTAATTAATTGTTTTCCAACTACTTTTGGGTGAGTCTTAATGATGTTATAAATGCTTGTGAATTATTTTATGATTATACTCATGTAAGAAGTTTAGCCATAAATGCTATTTGTTATGGAATTGTTATAATGGTTAAGTTGACTTGAGATGAATGAGCATGGTTTTGATGATTGATTTGGAAATGAGATTGATGAATTGAGAATTATGACATGTGCATGAAAATGAGATTTCAAGACTATGCCAATTGGGCAACATGATGTTTTGAATGCATGAAGTATATGTTATGTGGGTAAATGCAGTCCCCGAAATGTCACGTGCGTCGACCATGATAAGGCTTAGCACTTTGCCTGATTGTGGCAAGGATGTTCCTTTCAGGACTCCTCAAGATTTTGCCTACATAAGATCATTAATGAGATTATGTAGTGCCATGAATATGGACTTACCGAGCCAATTATGTTGTGCTTTGTGCTTACTTGTATGAACGATGATAAACATTTCATGATTGTTGCAAATGTTGAAAAGTGTGTGATTGATGATTGATGCATGTCTTATAAGATTAGATTTTGAGAATTTGCTTGAATCATAAGTAATTCAATGAACTTTGCTTATTTCCATAAATATAAACGTGTTACCCACGAGCGAAAGCTCACCCCCACCTTCCCGTCCCATCTCCAGGTGAAGATCGGGATCACGAAGAATGAGCTCAAGGCATACTCCAAGATTGTGTTTTTGATGTATTTTCAAGATAACTTTTGTAAAATCAATGCTTTAGATGCTGTTACCCCCAGAATTTTTTTTAATAATAAATCAAGCATGATTAGATTAATTGGGTTAATTAATATAGTATTTAATAAAGTTAGCATGGATTAGCATATGACATTAAATGAGTTAGGTGTTAAGAATTAATGTTAGTAAATGTATTATTTGGCATGAATTAAATGAGTTGGGTAATAAATAAATGTGATTAAATGAGTTAGATAGCAAGTATTAAATGTGATAGTTGGTTTAAATAAATTAGAGGTAATTTAATGTGTTAATTGGGCTTTGGGTCCAAATGAAATAAAAGAAAGAAGAGAATAAGAATAAGATGGGCTTGAGAAATTAATGGGCTTAAATGAAGAAGTAGGCTTGAGTAGTTAAAGAGGTAGTAAGGAAGTAAAAGAATAAAAGGAAGGAAATGAGTGGGCTTAGGGCCTTATGGGCTTAAGTGGAATGGAAGAAGTATAAAGGAGGATTTTAAGTGAGGTTGTAGGAGGAAGGAAGAAGAAAAGCGAAAATTGAGAGAGGAGAAGAGGATTTGGTGAAGAGGAGAAGAAGAGGAGAAAAGAAGAGAAGTGGTTAGGGTTTGAGATTTAGAGAGTTTTGAAGAAAGTGCAAGAAGAAAAGTGAAGAGGAGAAGCTAAGCTACCTTTTAAGCTAAGAAACCCTTTGGGTTAGTCAAGAATCAAGGTAAGTTATGTTTTCAAGGTTAAGCTTTTGCTTGGGTTATGGTTTGAAAAGCTTAGAAATGAAGTGGGTTTAGTGATTCTAGGGTTAATTTCATGACTTAGGTTCATTAGGTTTTCAATTTTAAAACCCTAAGTGATTATGGGTTTTCGATTTTAATGAAGGAAAGAAGAAAGAGGAGAAGAACAAGAAGAGGAACTTCCTTGAGCAAGTTTAAGCAAAGATACAAGGTGGGTTTCATATTTATCTTTATGTATATAAGCTATAAATGTAAATTAATGCATGACATTAATGAGTTTTGATTACTTGATGATTGTATTAAATGCTTGTGATAGTAGTGGTTAGATATCATTAATCATGAGTTTTGTGTAAATGAAAATGATACATGTTGATGATTTGATGATGGTTGAGCTAGCATTGAATGAAATAGCCTAAATGAGTATGAAATTATGATGCTTATAGATGTACATTGTATGATGGCGAATGAAGTTGTTTTGGAGAAACTTGTTAAATGAATATGATGAAAAGCATGAATGATGTATGACAAAGATGATTTTTAAAGGAATGGAAAATTGGACAAAACGGTCAATTTTCTTGTATGATCATGATTGTTGTGTTATGTGGGTAAGGTATAGTCCCAAGAACCGAATCACGTGCACGTCGACCATGAAAGCCTTCGCCTGCTGCTTGATTGTGGCATAGGATGATCCATTATTTTGGACTTATCAAGATTTGTCCATATAACCTCATTAAATGAGACTATATGGTTGCGAGAATATGGACTTACCGAGCCATTTGATGTGTTTCATACGTGATAACATGAAAGTGCAAGAATTATGAATGATTGAATTGTGAGAAATTATGCTTATGTATTGATGAAAATTGTATGATGTATCTATCATGACTTCATTGAAAGATTGTTAAAAGTATGAATGATTAAATGGACATGCTTGTTATATAAATATAAATGTGTTACCCACGATGCTTAAAGCTCACCCCTCAAATTCTCCGAAATGGCGGGATCCCGAGGAGCAAGCTTAAAGGCATTTACTCCAAGATTTTCTTTTGGTCTTGTATTTGAAATGATCTTTCTAGAAATCAATGCTTTAGGTTGCATTTTGAGAAAGCAGATGTATTTTGGCAAGATGTATTTTGATTGAAATGTAATAGGCTTGAAATGCCTACTAAGGCATTGTAAAACATTTGTTTTGATGTGAATGAAATGCATGAATAACGTTTTATCATGGTTTCTCAAGACAGATTAATAACATGTCAAGTGTGGCTTTTAAAGTTGTGTCGAATGGCTTTAAACTCCATGTGGGTAGAAATACATGTTTAGTTCAAGTAAAGATGTGTATAGAGTTGTGATTGATGAATCTTATGTAGAAGTAAGAATGTTTTGAATGATGGTTAATGAGCTTTGCATGAGTAAATGTATAGGATCATTGAAGTTGAACTTGAGTCTTTTTGTAAGTCAAACTAGGTGTTTGACATGAGAGGAGGTGTCAAATTATTGAATGAATGAGTTTGGCATAGAAATGGGTAGGTCTAGAAAGGATTGGAGTGTTCATAGTGTTTGGGATAAGTCAAGAGAGAGTGTAGAGGGTTAGAATCGAGTCAGAATAGACATAACTCGAGTTATTGGTTCACATAAGTTGAGTTATTGGTCCCATAAGTCGACTTGTGAAGCATAACTCGAGTTATTTGTCTCGATAAGTCGACTTGTTAGTGATAAGTCTACTTATTTGTCTCGACAAGTCGAGTTGTCAGCAATAACTCGAGTTATGAGTGATCATCCAGCATAAGTCGAGTTATTAGTCAAGTGTTTTGGGCATAGTTAGAGACCGAATATCATTTTGTAGTCTTCATGAGAGTTGTAGATCTAGATGTCTACTTTCAAATGATGAAAGAACGAACACAATACGACCTCTAGATTAGAAGTTATGAGAATTGCGCCAAAAGAGTTTCATTTGGGTTTTAGAAGTGAGCATGGTCTGCTCTTTTGGGCAAAATTCCCTCATCCGGCCTTCAATTGAGGTGAGGTTTGAACCATTGGATTTATAAGACATGTACCATTCTTGCTACAAAAATTAGTATAAATTGGAGTGAAATTGAGGAAGTTTGCATTAAAGCAAGTGAGAGGTCAGTTAAGAGAGCAGGTTTCGAATATGAACTCCTTTAGATTTATGGAGTGTATCTTGAGTTATATAACTCCGATCAAGGTGATTCTTGCCTCTATCTGACGTGAGGCTTCAAGCTATATTTGATATGAACAAGTCAATATGTATTTGTGATGTTTAAGTAGTGTGCACTTTCGCCTCGAAGGTGGAGTTCTGATTAAGAATTCTGCAAGGTTATAAGCATAAGGTTTCGGGACTACGAAAGTTGGGCTCGGGGCGGGTCGACATCTGTGGTATCGAGAAAATGTGATAAGTGTAAGTTCCATGTAGTTGGGTCTTGGATCCAACAGTTGGGGTCCGTCTCGGGTCGGGTTTCGACAATGTTGATTTTGACATTACATGAAAATGGAATTTACGAAAATGTGCTTCGAGGCGATATAAGTTTTCAAGCTTGAATACGTGTCACAGATCAGAGCAAATGTGATAAGTGTAAGTTCCATGTAGTTGGGTCTTGGATCCAACAGTTGGGGTCCGGTCTCCGGTCGGGTTCAAACATCTGTGGTATCGAGGCGTCGGAATTGAGATCTTCGTGGGCGTGGGTGTATAAGTTACACATAAGTAGCTGATAAGGTTTAGGCCGATTGAATTAGTGCGCAAGGTTATATTGTTTCATGATATTAGAAAATGCAAAGCTATGGATACATGGAAATGAGAAATAGTACATGGTCAAAGATGATAGGTAATGATGCAATGTATTTCTAGTGGGGGATGCAATGTGTGGCATTATGATGGTATACCTTCGAATGTGATTTCGATGAAAATGTATGATCATGGCTTGTTTGGGGAAATCGAGGATGTGAGTGGAAATGTTGAGCTTGAAGTGAACAAGTAAAGTGTTTTGAAAACAGAGATGCATATGGTCTTCCGAAGATGAAACCGGAACCTAAGTGGGTTTTCATGTTTATAATTTAAGTAATGAGCCCTTAATGTATTTTCAAGAAAATTAAGAAAATAAGCATGTTTATAAGTTATTGTTTTCCAAATGATTTATGAATTGTCAAGTTCATGGTTTTCGAATGATCTAAGAAATCTTTTCAATTATTACGACGATTCTTTATGAATAATTTAAATTGCATCATGATTGTTGCATAAATTGTGCCTTGAATGCATTGAGAAGTTGCTACATGTTTGATATGTGAATTGTGTGATGATTTTTCATCTATAAGTTCGAACAAATGGTTAATATCAATATATGTAAAAATGTAATGGGAAGAAATGGGAAGATGTGATGAATGATAGTAATGTTAAATACAAGTCCGGGGCGGTTAAATTGATAGCTATTGTGAGTAGTTATATGATGATCTATCATCATACACAAGTGAGTATAGGATAGATATATAAAACCCTATGACTCATTAAATATTTGTTAGTCATAGTTCCCATAGTTTAGAGCCTAAGGAAATGCAGGTGACACGTGAAAGTGTTCACAATGATCAGCGAAGATTGATGGAAAATTGTTGACGATCTGCAATGAGAAATAAAGTCAAAGGATCAAGAGAAGAATATTTTCTAAGATTAATGAAGATCAAAATATCAATCATGTAAGAGACAAGTTAGGGAATTGGTGGAGATAAGCAAGTGAACAAAATGGGTTGAATTTGATGATGCCCCCAAGCATATCTGACAATGAAGTATGTTCTTTTACTCCATTGAGTTTTGAGTGACTTGAACTTTATGACCTTATGAGGATGATAGAAACGGGTCTTCCCAAGGTATTAAGAATAGTTGATAAG
Source organism: Erythroxylum novogranatense (assembly GCA_029891385.1). Taxonomy (NCBI): domain Eukaryota; kingdom Viridiplantae; phylum Streptophyta; class Magnoliopsida; order Malpighiales; family Erythroxylaceae; genus Erythroxylum; species Erythroxylum novogranatense. The sequence continues at coordinate 108,154,009 of CM057228.1, forward strand.
GAGGATAATAGGTTTTGATCAAGATTGCATAAATAGCATAGATAATGGTAGCAAGAAACCCCCCTTTTCATCAGAATTTTATTAAGCTAGAATAAGCAGATTAGATAGGCTTATATTAAGAGTGATCGATGAAAGAACTGATTGGGAAGGAAATATAATGATTCGAAAGTATGTATCGAGGTTGATGTAAAGGATCACATAAGTGGATTTCTGAATTTAAGAAGACATGGATTGCTAGTATGAGGAATATATAAGCACATTTTATGTGAAAATATGTTTGGGAGGAACTAATCTGACTTGAGGAATGTATTAAAATCACCAAAAGTTAAATTTGCAAATAGATTGCAATGGGTGGAGAAATTGGTATGGATGAGCAAACATGATAGTGAGTCCAAATGAGGATTGATGAAATGCAAGAAATAGAGAAAAATCGTTTGAATACATGAAGAAAAATGTGTAAAGCGTATTAGTAATGTAAGTAAAGAGAATTTTGAAAGAATTATGCTGATGTGGACTATATCATATATTACATATAGATTTGAAGATTTTATGAAATGCACTGATGTTGTGTAAGACATTTGGCTAAAATCCAATGTAGTGTAGCAAAGTGATTTCATATGTATGGAGACAATCTGAAGTCTTACAATTGATATGATTGTTTTGAAAGTTTTGGAGACAATATATGCAGAGACATCTTAGATATACATATGCAAGTATAGATCGAACAAGTATGAGACAATCACTGAATTGGGAGAATTAAATATAAGACCGGAGAGATTGACATAATTACCAAAAGACTATAATTGTACAAGTGGGATTTTCCAAGTAAGGCTAAGTGTTATATTCGGATATGTTAAGTGTAACTTTGATTTTATGATCACCAAAACTAGAGTGAAAGAAAGCAACATGTGGGGCCAAGTATAGCCCAAATTGAGGATTATGAGATTTTGAACCTTATTAAGAGATTGAAAGCAGATCTGAATTTCGAGTTCGAATGAGAAGAATGATACATCGTGAATGAAATAAGGAGTGTGTGAAATCAATAAAGATGAAGAGATTGCAAGCAAAGTAAAAAAAATTGTGGCATAAGTTTCGTATCCTAGTAGGGATACATTGAAAGACCTTTTTAGTGACTAAAAATGTCAAAGTAAGCAAGTGAAGTTTTGAATTGATAGTCGTAATTAGCGAGAATATGTTTAAAACATATCGTTTGAGGTTCTTAGGAACATGAGATCCAAGTATAGTCTTTTTGACCCCTAGCACAAAAGTCACCGTCCTAGGGAGTTTAGGTGAACACTGTATGAGAACTTAGATAATAGAATGAGTCATTGTTTTTGTCTTATGGTTGAGTAGGGCTTGCAAGTCGTTGAAGGCTAGAATTAGAGATGTCTTAAGCAAGTGAAATGGACGAATAATAAGAATTAAGTGAAATGAGAAAGATGAATGAATTAGGAGGATCGATGTCAAGGCATGAAACTTAGGTAAAAATAGGCATGAGAATTAAGTGTGTTGGCATACAGTCCTTGGCACTACTGTTGTGAGTCATTAAGCATAAGACAAATTTCCTTTGTGATACTCTCGAGCTATCGTTTATACTCATATGAGTACATGTTTATGAATACCACCATGCCGAGGTGTGCCCAAGCTCGAGTAAGGGTATGTTAAGAAGATTGATAGGTTGTTGAAGTGAGAAATAAAATTTTGACTAATTTGAAGAATATGGAAGAAATAGATAAGATGTTGTAGCATTTAAAAGGGATTGTTTAAATCCATTATCCAAGGTCATTTGAAAGAAAGCTTAGGAATGATGGAGTAAAATGGCGACCAAAGAGTGCAAGAGGAAGCAAGTGGGGTAAGGTAAGAATTTCGAGGGCGAAATTTCTTAAGGGGAGAAATGTTACCCCCAGAATTTTTTTTAATGATAAATCAAGCATGATTAGATTAATGGGGTGAATTAATATAGTATTTAATAAAGTTAGCATGGATTAGCATATGACATTAAATGAGTTAGGTGTTAAGAATTAATGTTAGTAAATGTATTAGTTGGCATGAATTAAATGAGTTGGGTAATAAATAAATGTGATTAAATGAGTTAGATAGCAAGTATTAAATGTGATAGTTGGTTTAAATAAATTAGAGGTAATTTAATGTGTTAATTGGGCTTTGGGTCCAAATGAAATAAAAGAAAGAAGAGAATAAGAATAAGATGGGCTTGAGAAATTAATGGGCTTAAATGAAGAAGTAGGCTTGAGTAGTTAAAGAGGTAGTAGGGAAGTAAAAGAATAAGAAGAAAGGGAAATGAGTGGGCTTAGGGCCTTATGGGCTTAAGTGGAATGGAAGAAGTATAAAAGGAGGATTTTAAGTGAGGTTGTAGGAGGAAGGAAGAAGAAAAAACGAAAATTGAGAGAGGGAGAAGAGGATTTTGGTGAAGAGGAGAAGAAGAGGAGAAAAAGAAGAGAAGTGGCTAGGGTTTGAGATTTAGAGAGTTTTTGAAGAAAGTGCAAGAAGAAAAAGTGAAGAGGAGAAGCTAAGCTACCTTTTAAGCTAAGAAACCCTTTGGGTTAGTCAAGAATCAAGGTAAGTTATGTTTTCAAGGTTAAGCTTTTGCTTGGATTATGGTTTGGAAAGCTTAGAAATGAAGTGAGTTTAGTGATTCTAGGGTTAATTTCATGACTTAGGTTCATTAGGTTTTTCAATTTTAAAACCCTAAGTGATTATGGGTTTTCGGTTTTAATGAAGGGAAAGAAGAAAGAGGAGAAGAACAAGAAGAGGAACTTCCTTAGGCAAGTTTAAGCAAGGATACAAGGTGAGTTTCATATTTATCTTTATGTATATAAGCTATAAATGTAAATTAATGCATGACATTAATGAGTTTTGATTACTTGATGATTGTATTAAATGCTTGTGATAGTAGTGGTTAGATATCATTAATCATGAGTTTTGTGTAAATGAAAATGATACATGTTGATGATTTGATGATGGTTGAGCTAGCATTGAATGAAATAGCCTAAATGAGTATGAAATTATGATGCTTATAGATGTACATTGTATGATGGCGAATGAAGTTGTTTTGGAGAAACTTGTTAAATGAATATGATGAAAAGCATGAATGATGTATGACAAAGATGATTTCTAAGGAATGGAAAATTGGACAAGAATAGTCCAATTTTCTTGTATGATCATGATTGTTGTGTTATGTGGGTAAGGTATAGTCCCAAGAATCACGTGCACGTCGACCATGAAAGCCTTCGCCTGCGCCTGATTGTGGCATAGGATGATCCATTATTTTGGACTCCTCAAGATTTGTCCATATAACCTCATTAAATGAGACTATATGGTTGCCAAGAATATGGACTTACCGAGCCATTTGATGTGTTTCATACGTGATAACATGAAAGTGCAAGAATTATGAATGATTGAATTGTGAGAAATTATGTTTATGTATTGATGAAAATTGTATGATGTATCTATCATGACTTAATTGAAAGATTGCTAAAAGCATGAATGATTAAATGGACATGCTTGTTATATAAATATAAATGTGTTACCCACGGAGCGAAAGCTCACCCCCCTCAAATTCTCCAGGAAATGAGTAGGATCCCGAGGAGCAAGCTTAAAGGCATTTACTCCAAGATTTTCTTTTGGTCTTGTATTTGAAATGATCTTTCTAGAAATCAATGCTTTAGGTTGCATTTTGAGAAAACAGATGTATTTTGGCAAGATGTATTTTGATTGAAATGTAATAGGCTTGAAATGCCTACTAAGGCATTGTAAAACGTTTGTTTTGATGTGAATGAAATGCATGAATGACGTTTTATCATGGTTTCTCAAGACAGATTAATAACATGTCAAGTGTGGCTTTTAAAGTTGTGTCGAATGGCTTTAAACTCCATGTGGGTAGAAATACATGTTTAGTTCAAGTAAAGATGTGTATAGAGTTGTGATTGATGAATCTTATGTAGAAGTAAGAATGTTTTGAATGATGGTTAATGAGCTTTGCATGAGTAAATGTATAGGATCATTGAAGTTGAACTTGAGTCTTTTTGTAAGTCAAACTAGGTGTTTGACATGAGAGGAGGTGTCAAATTATTGAATGAATGAGTTTGGCATAGAAATGGGTAGGTCTAGAAAGGATTGGAGTGTTCATGGTGTTTGGGATAAGTCAAGAGAGAGTTTAGAGGGTTAGAATCGAGTCAGAATAGACAGAAATCGAGTTATTGGTTCATATAAGTTGAGTTATTGGTCCCATAAGTCGACTTGTGAAGCATAAATCGAGTTATTTGTCTCGATAAGTCGACTTGTTAGTGATAAGTCGACTTATTTGTCTCGACAAGTTGAGTTGTCAGCAATAACTCGAGTTATGAGTGATCATCTAGCATAAGTTGAGTTGTTAGTCAAGTGTTTTGGGCATAGTTAGAGACCGAATATCGTTTTGTAGTCTTCATGAGAGTTGTAGATCTAGATGTCTACTTTCAAACGATGAAAGAACGAACACAATCTGACCTCTAGATTAGAAGTTATGAGAATTGCGCCAAAAGAGTTTCATTTGGGTTTTAGAAGTGAGTATGGTCTGCTCTTTTGGGCAAAATTCCCTCATCCGGCCTTCAATTGAGGTGAGGTTTAAACCATTGGATTTATAAGACATGTACCATTCTTGCTACAAAAATTAGTATAAATTGGAGTGAAATTGAGGAATTTTGCATTAAAGCAAGTGAGAGGTCAGTTAAGAGAGCAGGTTTTGGATATGAACTCCTTTAGATTTATGGAGTGTATCTTGAGTTATATAACTCTGATCAAGGTGATTCTTGCCTCTATACGAGCGTGAGGCTTCAAGCTATATTTGATATGAACAAGTCAATATGTATTTGTGATGTTTAAGTAGTGTGCACTCGCCTCGAAGGTGGAGTTACAGTTAAGAATTCTGCAAGGTTATAAGCATAAGATTTCAGGACTACGAAAGTTGGGCTCCGGGAGCGGGGTCTGACATCTGTGGTATCAGAGCAAATGTGATAAGTGTAAGTTCCATGTAGTTGGGTCTTGGATCCAACAGTTGGGGTCCGGTCTCCTGGTCGGGTTTCGACAATGTTGATTTTTGACATTAAATGAAAAATGGAATTTCTGAAAATGTGCTTTCGGGTAATATAAGTTTTCAAGCTTAAATACGTGTCACAGATCAGAGCAAATGTGATAAGTGTAAGTTCCATGTAGTTGGGTCTTGGATCCAACAGTTGGGGTCCGGTCTCCGGGTCAGGTTCCGACAGATGCATTTTGAGCAAATGATGTTTTTGGCAAGTTTGTATTTTTGGGTTATGATGGAGTGGCTTGAAATGCCCTCTAAAGCTTTGTAATAACTTATGATTTCATATGAATGCAAGAATGTTCAGTTATAATGTATTTTGAGAAATCCATGTATGTTTAAGACAATTGCATCATTGTTATAGTTTAGACATGATTAGATGATTAAGAGTGTGGTTGTTGCTTTAAATGGTATTGGGAGATACCTTAGAATTGAAACATGTTGAATGAGGTTGAGTATTGAGTTTCATGCAGGTTGTAGCCTTAGATTGAAGATTTGGGTTAGGAATAAAATAGGGGAGGTGCTGTCCAATTTTCCCAAAAATTGTGCAGCAACTTCCATTTGATTTTAGACCGGTTTAATGTTTGAATTGAATTGAGGGATCTTCTTGACAATTGTAGTAGAAGTTTAGAGCTTTCCAATGGTATATCGTTTGTCTCATTTGGAGTTAGGGTTAAAAAGTTAAGAGGATTAGAACACATTCAGTCACTATTCATGTTGCAAGTTTTACTGTTTCATTGGTCTTGATTGAGCAGTGATCTTTGATTGAGTTTTTACCTTGATAAACGATGGAGTTAGCCTTAGCATCCTTCATGAAAATTGTAGTTCATCTTGTTATCTTTCCATGGAGGTATAGTATGCTCATATTGGAGCTAGGAATAAGAAGTTATAAGCTTTGAAAGATGGAAGTGTCAAGTGAATTGAAGATGGTTTTAAGAATTGGAAGTTTTGGAAATTGGCGTGTCCGTTAAACGGACAGCTACGGATGCTAAAACACCCCTTCGCCTACCCATGTCTGTTAAACGGACACCCCCGTCCGTTTAACGGACAAACACGAAGCATTTAGAATACTTCCACCCGTATGTGTCCGTTAAACGGACACAGCTGTCCGTTTAACGGACAGCTACGGGAAAAGTGACATTTTGGACTTTGTTAGAGGCCGAATTTGGTTTTGTGGTCTTCATAAGAGTTGTAGATATAGATGTCTAATTTCAAATGGTGAAAGAAAGAACACGTTTGGACCTCTAGATTAAAAGTTATGAGAATCGCGCCAAAAGAGTTTCATTTGGATTCTTGAAGTGAGCATGGTCTATTGTTTTGGACATAAATCCCTCATACGACGTCCAAATGAGATGAGGCTTGAACCATTGGATTTATAAGACATATATCCTTCACTCCATAAAATTTGGTATCAATTGGAGTCAAATTGAGAAAGTTTCCATTAAAAGAAGTGAGAGGCCAGTTAAGAGAGCATGTTTCTGGCATGAACTCTTTTAGGTTTTTGAAGCATATCTTGAGTTATATGACTCCGATTAAGGTGATTCTTGCCTCTATGCGAACGTGAGACTTTAAGCTACATTTGTTATGAACAAGTCAAATTGTGATTTTGATGTTTAGGAAGTGTGCGCTCATCACTTTTGTGGAACAACAGCTTATAACACTGAAATGTCGTATGAACAAGGTTTCAGGAGTACGATAGTTAAGCAGTTGGGTCACGAGATCCGAAATCTATGGTATCAAAGCAAGTGTGATAAGTGTAAGTTCCATGTAGTTGGGTCTCGGATCCAACAGTTGGGGTCCGGTCTACGGGTCGGGTCCTAACATTTTGTGGTATCAAAGCGAAACCGGGTTTAGGGTTTCTTAGGAACCTTAGTGGGATTGTCTAAGGGTCAAGTCATCATGCATTTCCCCACATGAATTATGTGCATTGTTTTAAATGCCTAACATGCAACATTGTTTTCAAATGAGTGAATTGAACTTGTTTTATGTAAACTAAAGATTTTCACTGATTTTTAAACTGAAGGAGTAATGCCGCCTCGAAAGAGAACTCGAGGAGCTCAATCTCGGCCACTTCCTCTCGGACGAAAGTGCGGATGAGTCGTATGTTCCGCAGATGGGGACCTTCCACATTTCCGATTCTCGAGGCACCAGTGTGCAACATGAGGCACCTCCGCCTCCTCCTCAAGTGAATCCATGGACCCTCAGTTCTTTGGGCCTTCGCCTGTGCTTTTACCTATGCCATGGGACGAGGAAGGCAAGCTCAGTGCTACTCAGTGAGAGAGAGGTGGCAAGATGATAAGCTTCGGGAAGTATGGAGTAGTTGACTTGTGGGACTACTAATCCCGAGGAAGCGAAGCATGGTTGAAGAGGACCGAGAGGTCTGAATCGAGATGAAGTGTCTTGATGACGAGAAGCTCGACTATCGGCTAGCTTATCGCGAGGGATGCCTTGACCTTGGTGGGAGTCGGTGCCCATGATCGTGAAGTACCTCCGGTCTTGACATGGAGGAATTCCTAGAGGCCTTTAGGAGGAAGTACTTCTCAATGGTCTACATGCGGGAGAAGGTCGGGGAATTCTTGAATCTCACTCGGAGGGAGCCGAGTGTGGCGAATATGAGCTGAAGTTCACTCGGTTGTCGCGATATCAGCCAATATCGTGGCATCAAGGAATAAATGCCGAAAGTTTGAGGCGGATTGCACTTAGGGATCGGGGAGAAGGTGCTGATCCACAATTTTCATGATTACCGGGCTAGTGGATGCACTCTGCCGAGAAGCTAGAGAACATCGAAATTTGAAGTGACTAAGAAGAGGAAGAACAGAGAGCAGTTCTCCAGGAAAGGGGTAAGTGCTCCAACGCCTGGAAGGAGCACTAGAACCTATCATACTCAGAGTGAGGTGGGTAGCAGTGGTCCTGCTAAGAGCAAGCAGCCAAGAGCTACTTCAGTATAGGCCTCAAGAGTGGCAAGCCCAGGGTGGACAAGTAGGGGTAACTTCACAAATCCCCAATGTGACCATTGTGGGAAGTTTCATAAAGGGGAGTGTTTGATGAAAATTGGAGCTGTTTTCAATGTGGTGAAAGAGGGCATAGGATCAAGATTGTTAGCATCTTTGTCGAGCAAGAAGGGTCACTGATCGTAGGCCCCAAGGAGAGCGAAGTGGGGAGCAGGCCGATTCTGAAGTAGGCGATTGAGGCAAGAAGACTAATTTTCGAGGAGGCCGAGGGGCCAGGTCGAGCACCAGCCGAGGTCTTTCTATGACGGAGAAGAAGCTGCAGCCGCTCCGGAAGTAGTGACGGGTATGGCTATGCTATTTGACTCTCTGTTTATGTGTTAATTGATCTTGGCTCTACATTCGTTTGTATCCGCAAGTATGAATTTGCATCTTGTATGTCTGAGACTATGAATAACTTTCGGTTGTTAGTACTCCTTTAGGGAGTAAGGTGGTGATTAGTTTGATCTATAAGAATTGTGAGCTCGAGATCGACGGTTGCTAGGCGGTAGTAGATCTACTACCTTTAGACCTTCAAGGATTGGATGTTATATTGGGGATGGATGTCATGGAGAGGTACAAGGTAAGCTAGGCGTAGTTTGAAAGAAGTAGAGTTTGATCTGGGCAATGATCGGAAGATAGTCTTCAAGGGGACGAAGCGCGATGTCGAAGATCATTTCGGCTATGTTAGCTGACAATATGATGAGCCAAGGGTGTGAGGCTTTCTTGGCGCATGTAGTGGATCCAGAAGTGAATGTGGGCAGATTAGAAGATTTTCGGGTTGTGAGGAGTTTTCGATGTATTTCGGAAGAATTACTGGGTTGCCGCCGGTGAGGGAAATTGAGTTGAAATTGACTTGATTCCGGAACCGCGCCAATCTATCCCACCTACTGAATGGCTCCAGTTGAGTTGAGAGAACTCAAGGAGCAATTGCAGGAATTGTTGGAGAAGCAGTTCATCAGGCCGAGTTCTTCACCTTGGGGAGCTCCAGTCCTATTTGTTAGGAAGAAAGATGGAACATGGAGGATGTGCATAGACTACAGAAAGCTTAACAAGATGACGATTGAACAAGTATCCGTTGCCACGGATAGATGATTTATTTGATCATTGCAGGAGCAAGGTCTTTTCAAGATTGACTTAAGATCAGTTACCATTAACTCCGAATCGTGGAGTCGATGTAAACAAGACGCTTTCGGGACTGTTACGGGCACTATGAATTGAGGTCATGCCGCGGATTGACCAATGCTCCAAATTGCCTTCATGGATCTAATGAATAGGGTGTTTAATGAATTTTAGATCGGTTTGTCATTATGTTCATTGATGACATTCTGGTATATTCTAAGGATGAAGGAGAGCATGAACAACATCTCAGGATGATATTGCAGAGATTGAGAGAGAGAGTGTATGCCAAATTCAAGAAGTGTGAATTTTGGCTGCGTGAAGTAGTTTTCCTTGGACATGTGATTTCCGGCAAAGGGATCCATGTTGATCGAGGAATGTAGAAGCGATGAGTGAATTGGCAAGAGCCTAAGGCGGTGAAAGAGGTAAGAAGCTTCCTAGGTTTGGCGAGGTTATTATAGGAGATTCGTGGAAGGATTCTCGATGATAGCGCCCTATGACTAAGTTGTTAAGAAAGAATCAGCAGTTCATATGGGTGAGGAATGTCGAGAAGAGCTTTGAGGAGCTCAAGAACAGATTGACAAGTGCTCCAAATATTGGTTTTGCCCAATGGAGACCGGGGTATCTGATATCTGATGATGTTTCGAGGAAGGGTTTAGGATGTGTCTTGATGCAGGATGCGAGGTAATAGCCTATACTTCACGGCGATTGAAGCCATATGAGTTGAATTATCCGACTCATGATCGGAATTGGCAGCAGATGATTTTGCTTTAAAGATTTGGAGAACCTCTCTGTATTGGGTTCAGACTAGGATCTTCACGGACCACAAAAGTCTTAAGTACATTATGAGTCAGAAAGAGTTGAATTTAAGGCAGAGACGATGGTTGGAGTTGCTCAAAAACTATGACCTGATGATAGAATATCATCCAGGCAAGGCGAATGTAGTGGCAGATGCTTTAAGCAGGAAATCTTCGATAGCTTATGTACAGGCAGTTTACTTGCCTCTATTAGAGCAAATGGCCAAGCTTAAGATAAGTCTGAAGCAGGATCAGTCAGAATGCATTCTTGCTCAATTCAGGGTGAGGCCGATACTTAGAGAGAGAGTCAAGGAGTTGCAGGAGCAGGATACAGAATTGAGTAAACTTCGAGATAAAATTCAACATGGTAAGCAGTCAGAAGTGCAAGTAAGGGATGATGGGCTAATGGTAGTCGAAAACCGGTTATGTATTCCAAATGATAAGGAAGTTAAGGATGAGATCATGGATGAGGCACACAATGCGCCTTATTCCATGCACCCAGGCAGCACCAGAATGTACAGAGATTTGAAGGAGCATTTCTGGTGGAAAGGTATGAAGAGAGATGTAGCTGAATATGTGAGCAGGTGTTTAGTGTGTCAGCAAGTTAAGGCTGAACACCAAGCACCTTCAGGCATGTTGCAGCCATTGTCCATTCCTGAATGGAAGTGGCAAAAGATCACGATGGATTTTCTGATGGGTTTGCCCAGAACTAGCAAGAAACATGATGCCATTTGGGTTATTGTTGATCGGTTGACCAAGTCAGCCCATTTTCTGGCAATCAAGCAAACAGATTCATTGCAAGTCTTAGCCAGGAAATATATTGATGAAGTGGTAAGGTTGCATGGAGTTCCAGATTCCATAGTATCCGACAGGGATCCTCGATTTACATCGAGATTTTGGGGAAGTTTGCAGGAAGCATTAGGAACTGTCAATTTGAAGACGATCTGGCGTTTCATCCTCAGATGGATGGTCAGTCTGAGAGGATAATCCAGACTCTAGAAGGGATGCTTAGAGCATGTATCATGGACTTCAGAGGAGTATGGGATGATCATTTGTCGTTGGTCGAATTTGCCTATAACAATTCGTACCATTCGAGCATACAGATGGCTCGTACCATTCGAGCATACATATGGCTCCTTATGAAGCCCTATATGGTAGGAGATGCAGGACTCCCATATGTTGGGATGAAGAAGGTGAAAGGAAGCTAGTGGGACCAGAGTTGGTCCAGATGACAGTTGAGAAAGTGGATGTAATCAAGCAATGACTTAAAGGCGGCCAGGATAGAATGAAGAGTTATGCCGATACTAACAGGAAAGAAATGGAATATGCAGTGGGTGACAAGGTGTTCCTCAAGACGTCTCCATGGAAGGGAGTTATGAGATTTGGTAAGAAGGGGAAGTTAAGTCCTCGCTATGTGGGTCCGTATGAAGTATTGGAGAGGATTGGGGCGTTGGCCTACAGATTGGCATTGCCGCCAGAATTGTCACAGATTCATGATGTATTCCATGTCTCGATCTTTGAGAAGGTACAGATCGATCCTTCTCACATCATTCGACCTCGAAGTTGGTGGCGATGATTTGAGCTATGAAGAAATGCTCGTGGCAATGCGGATAGAAGAGATAAGATCCTCGTGAACAAGACAATCAAGCTAGTCAAAGTCCCGTGGAGGAATCATGCAGTTGAAGAGGCGACGTGGGAGCCTCGGGATGCAATCTGAGCAAGTACCACACCTCTTGAAGAAACTGTAAGAATTTTGAGGACAAAATTTCTTAAGGGGGGGAGAAATGTTAGCCCCAAATTTTTTTTTTTAAAAGTTAAACATGATTAAACTAACTAAGTAAGTTATGTTAGCGTTAATTTAAGTTGACATCAATTAATATATGATAACATTAATGAGTTAGATGTAACTAATGTGTTAATTGAGCTTTGGGTCCAAATGAAATAAGAAAGAAGAGAGGATATAAATATGCAATGGGCTTAAATGAAGAAGTGGGCTTGAGTGGTAAAAAAAATGAAGAAGGAAGTAAGAAGGAAAGAAGAGGGAATGAAGTGATTTGGGCTTTGGGCTTTGGGCTTTGGGCTTAGGAAATTAGTAAGTGGTATATAAGATAGGAAATAAAATAAGTTAGTAGAGACAAAGGAGGAAGAAAACGAAAATAGAGGGAGAGGAAGAAGAAGTTGTCGTGGAAGTGGAGAAGAGAAGGAGAAAAAGAAGAGAGGGTTGGCTAGGGCTTGGATTTCCAAGAGATCAAGAGGGTTTTTCAAGAAAGTTCAAGAGGAAAAAGTGAAGAGGGGAGTCTAAGCTTCACTTTGAACCAAGAAATCACTTGGTTAAGTAGAGATCCAAGGTAAGCCATGAGTTTAAAGTTTAGTTTTTACTTAGGTTTTGAGTTAGGAAGATGAAGAATAAGATGGGTCTAGTGATTCTCTAATAAATTTCATGATTTAGGTTTTTAGGTTTTTCAATTTCTAACCCTATGTTGATATGGGGTTATTTTCTTGTTATGGTTGAAGAAGGACAAGAAAGAGGAGAAGAACAAGAAGAGGAACTTCCTTAGGCAAGTTTAAGCAAGGATATAAGGTGGGTTTCACTTTTATTTTTATGTTTATAAGCTATAAATGCTATTTAACCAATGTAATTAATTGTTTTCCAACTACTTTTGAGTGAGTCTTAATGATGCTATAAATGCTTGTGAATTGTTTTATGATTATACTCATGTAAGAAGTTTAGCCATAAATGCTATTTGTTATGGAATTGTTATAATGGTTAAGTTGACTTGAGATGAATGAGCATGGTTTGATGATTGATTTGGAAATGAGATTGATGAATTGAGAATTATGACATGTGCATGAAAATGAGATTTCAAGACTATGCCAATTGGGCAACATGATGTTTTGAATGCATGAAGTATATGTTATGTGGGTAAGGTGCAGTCCCCAAGAAATGTCACGCTTGCGTCGACCATGATAAGGCTTCACTACTTTGCCTGATTGTGGTAAGGATGTTCCTTTCGGGACTCCTCAAGATTTTGCCTACATAAGATCATTAATGAGATTATGTAGTGCCATGAATATGGACTTACCGAGCCAATTATGTTGTGCTTTGTGCTTACTTGTATGAACGATGATAAACATTTCATGATTGTTGCAAATGTTGAAAAGTGTGTGATTGATGATTGATGCATGCCTTATAAGATTAGATTTTGAGAATTTGCTTGAATCATACGTAATTCAATGAACTTTGCTTATTTCCATAAATATAAGCGTGTTACCCATTTGTTTAAAGCTCACCCCACCTTCCCGTCCCATCTCCGGGTGAAGATCGGGATCACGAAGAATGAGCTCAGGCATACTCCAAGATTGTGTTTTGATGTATTTTCAAGATAACTTTGTAAAATCAATGCTTTAGATGCATTTTGAGCAAATGATGTTTTGGCAAGTTTGTATTTTGGGTTATGATGGATTGGCTTGAAATGCCCTCTAAAGCTTTGTAATAACTTATGATTTCATATGAATGCAAGAATGTTCAGTTATAATGTATTTTGAGAAATTCATGTATGTTTAAGACAATTGCATCATTGTTATAGTTTAGACATGATTAGATGATTAAGAGTGTGGTTGTTGCTTTAAATGGTATTGGGAGATACCTTAGAATTGAAACATGTTGAATGAGGTTGAGTATTGAGTTTCATGCAGGTTGTAGCCTTAGATTGAAGATTTGGGTTAGGAATAAAATAGGGGAGGTGCTGTCCAATTTTCCCAAAAATTGTGCAGCAACTTCCATTTGATTTTAGACCAGTTTAATGTTTGAATTGAATTGAGGGATCTTCTTGACAATTGCAGTAGAAGTTTAGAGCTTTCCAATGGTATATCGTTTGTCTCATTTGGAGTTAGGGTTAAAAAGTTAAGAGGATTAGAACACATTCAGTCATTATTCATGCTGCAAGTTTTACTGTTTCATTGGTCTTGATTGAGAAGTGATCTTTGATCGAGTTTTTGCCTTGATAAACGATGGAGTTAGCCTTAGCATCCTTCATGAAAATTGTAGTTCATCTTGTTATCTTTCCATGGAGGTATAGTATGCTCATATTGGAGCTAGGAATAAGAAGTTATAAGCTTTGAAAGATGGAAGTGTCAAGTGAATTGAAGATGGTTTTAAGAATTGGAAGTTTTGGAAATTGGCGTGTCCGTTAAACGGACACGAATGTCCATTAAACAGACAGCTACGGGTGCTAAAACACCCCTTCGCCTACCCATGTCCGTTAAACGGACACCCCCGTCCGTTTAACGGACAAACCCGAAGCATTTAGAACACTTCCACCCGTATGTGTCCGTTTAACGGACAGCTACGGGAAAAGTGACATTTTGGACTTTGTTAGAGGCCGAATGTGGTTTTGTGGTATTCATAAGAGTTGTAGATCTAGATGTCTACTTTCAAATGGTGAAAGAAAGAACACGTTTGGACCTCCAGATTAAAAGTTATGAGAATCGCGCCAAAAGAGTTTCATTTGGATTCTTGAAGTGAGCATAGTCTATTGTTTTGGGCATAAATCCCTCATACGACCTCCAAATGAGGTGAGGATTGAACCATTGGATTTATAAGACATATATGCTTCACTCCATAAAATTTGGTATTAATTGGAGTCAAATTGAGAAAGTTTGCATTAAAAGAAGTGAGAGGCCAGTTAAGAGAGCATGTTTCTGGCATGAACTCTTTTAGGTTTTTGAAGCATATCTTGAGTTATATGACTCCGATTAAGGTGATTCTTGCCTCTATGAGAACGTGAGGCTTTAAGCTACATTTGTTATGAACAAGTCAAATTGTGATTTTGATGTTTAGGAAGTGTGCGCTCATCACTTTTGTGGAACAACAGCTTATAACACTGAAATGTCGTAAGAACAAGGTTTCAGGAGTACGATAGTTAAGCAGTTGGGTCACGAGATCCGACATCTATTGTATCAAAGCAAGTGTGATAAGTGTAAGTTCCATGTAGTTGGATCTCGGATCCAACAGTTGGGGTCTGGTCTACGGGTCGGGTCCTAACAAGAGCTGCAGAAGCAGCATGAGTCTATGGATGCTCATACCATAGTGTTTCATCTTAGGGAGCTGTTTGATGAGCAAGCTCGGTCTGAAAGGTTCGAGACCTCGAGGTTACTCTTCACTACTAAGATGACTCCAGGTGCATCTGCAGTGCAGTATGCACTGAAGATGAATGGGTATATTGAGAGGTTGGCTGTCTTAGGTTTTGTCATGGATTATGAATTAAGTGTTGACTTAATTCTAGTTTGATTGTCTGATAGTTATTCACAGTTTGTGTTAAACTATCGGATGAACCAAATATCCACAACAATCCCTGAGTTGATCAATCTGCTCAAGACAGCAGAGCAAGCTATCAAGAAGGATAGCAAGGCAGTGCTCGTGGTGGACTCTTCTTCTTCTGGTTCAAAGAAAAAGAAACAGAAGAAGAAAAGGTCTAAGAAACCAAAAGGAAGCATAGCCAAAAAGAAAACCAAAGAGACCGCACTGCACCAAAAGGAACTTGCTTCCATTGTGGCAAGACCGCCTTTGGAAGAGGGCAGTAAAGTCTATCTGGAGGAACTGAAGCGAAGAAGGCATCGATGCCTCGACTTCTTCGGTATGTTTGTTATCGAGGTTAATCATTTTCGACCATAACATATGGGTATTAGATACGGTTGTGGCTCACACATATGCAATGATATGCGGGGCCTCGAGGGACGATGAGCGGCTCATGAAGGAGAACTAGACTGCGTGTGGGAAATGGAGCAAGAGTTCTTTGCATTAGCCGTAAGCACTTACTTTTGTCACTCCCCATCGGGCTTGTAATTAAATTGGATGAATGTTATTTTGTACTGTATTAACAAAGAACATATTGTCTGTTTCTTGTTTAAATAGAGCTGGTTTCCATTTGACTTTTAGTAACAATGGTTGTTCTATTAGTTTGAATGGAATGCTTTATGGTACTGGTACATTATGCAATGGAATTTACATATTAGATATGTCACATCCAATTATGAATGTCAATGACACGAAGAGACATAAACGAGATAATTTAAAATCAACTTACTTATGGCATTGTCGCCTTGGCCATATAAATGAGAGAAGCATAGCTAAACTCCATAAGAGTGGCCATATAAATGAAAGACCTTGGTGAAGCAGCTTATATCCTTGGGATAAGGATCTATAGAGATAGATCAAAAAATTTGTTTGGTCTTTCACAATCAACGTACATAGACAAGATGCTAAAGAAGTTTAGCATGGAGCAATCCAAGAGAGGTTACCTTCCTGTGACTCATGGGATAACACTCTCGAAATCTATGTGTCCTAAGACACAAGATGAGAGGATGCGCATGAATATGATCCCGTATGTATCTGCGGTTGGATCTATCATGTATGCAATGCTATGTACGAGACCCGATGTATCATATGCTCTAAGTGTTACGAGCGAGATACCAATCGGATCTGAGTGCGGGTCTTTGGGTGGTCATCAAGAATATCCTCAAGTCTTGCGAAGGACTAAGGATGTTTTCTTGATATACGGGATGGAGATCTCCGGTGAGCGGGTATCAGATGCGATTTTCAACTGATAAGGATGATTCCAAATCCCAATCAGGTTATGTATTCACACTGAATGGCGGGGCGGTCAGTTGGAAGAGTTCCAAACAAGAGTCGACTGCCGATTCAACAACCGAAGCAGAGTACATTGCCACTTCAGACGCAGCAAAGGAAACAATTTGGATCAAGAAGTTCATTACTGAACTTGGTGTGGTTCCTAGCGTTGATGGGCCCATCTGATTGTATTGTGACAACAATGGGGCTATTCAAGCAGCGAAGAACCAAGGTCTCATCAACGATCCAAACACGTACTCCGCAGATATCACCTGATCAGGGAAATAATTGGTCGAGGTGATGTGCAGATAGAGAGAATTCCCACAGAGCAGAATATTGTTGATCCGTTGACAAAGCCATTGTCACAGAAGAGTTTTGATTCTCATGTACTCGCCTATGGTATTAGATATCAAGGCGATTGGTTTTAGGTCAAGTGGGAGATTGTTAGAGTAGTGCCCTGAAGGCAATCGCCTTTAGCGCATTTTGTACCAATTTGTGTATAGTCTTTATAAATAAATAAAGAAAGGCATATTTCATTACGTTGCTGTTCATTATTTATGAACTGATATTGATCAATATGCAAATTAATGAAGTCCATGATATATGACATAGCATGAAGGAAATTATGATGTGATCATACTACTGAGATTCCTATCATGTGCAATTATGTCAGTATCTAAATTATCCCTAGTCATAGGATTACTGAGATTAGACATCGGTAATCCGGAAAGACTAGCACATCTCAAGCTCCTTGATTTGATCAAGCAGTGGATCTCAGAAACTGTACATATGAGATATTTAGGGTTGAGATGTGGATGCTTACTAGAGGTAGTAAGTACATTGGATGACCTGCTATGAGATCATCACATGGATGTCCTATTCTAATGTCAGTGATAATCTCATCATAGAATGGTGCAAGTATCCTTAGACTTGAGGTGCTCAAGGATATCTTGATATCTTGATTCGTGCTTTAACTCCATTCCTTGTTGCCTCATAGAGGTCGCTCATAGGATGGTGATTGGGTGCGACTGAGGTATTCAAGGTAATTGAGTAGCCAATAGAGGATTCACCACTACGTGATAGCGTAAGATGATACCCATGGCCTCTCGTCGGGGTCATTACTTGAAATCTCGATCGAGTACATATGTAATGAAGAGTGTCTTCATTGACATATTAAGTATTAAGTAATGAGTCCGTGACAAGAACTAAAATCACTTGGACTAGATTTGACATAGTCAGTCTAGTGAAAGTTGACACATTGCCCATACTCATAACCAAGTGGGGTATAGCATGGTGAAAGGACGAATTGTACGGTAATTGGCTATGGAAAGGTTCGTGATATGGTCCATGATGAATATATATTCATTCGTCAAACCAATTACTTTCCGGTCAATTGGGGGTCATGATGTGTTGCTAGATACCGCTCATGACTTGCTTAGATTAACTGTTAATCTAAGTGGCCAACATAACCGGGAACCTAATGGGTCATACGTATAAGAGTGTCTCAGAGAATTTGTAAAATAGTTTTGGACAGAGTTTCAATAAATGGAGAGCAATCGGATTAAATGGATCCTGATGAGATCGAGATATGTCCCGATAAGATCGCGACATCGATATTGCTGAAAAACGTTTCCGGGAGTTTTTCCCATACCGGGACCCGGTAGGCCGATAGGACCGACCCCAGTGTGACTGGACCACTTCAGCATTTATTTATATATATATATATATAATTAATTAAATAATTAAATAATTAATATATATATATATATATATATATATATATATGTTGAAACGTGGAAGCCAAAGAATGATGCTTATCATTTTAACTTTTTTATATATATATATATATATATAAAGACTAACGTGGAACAAGCCTTTCACTTTAGCATTAAATGAGTCTTTAAAGGTTGAAGACACATGGCTTTTGATGAGAAGTAGAGAGGATGTTCGTTGGTTTTAAATAAAAAGAAGAGGATTGATGATCGTGTGAAGTAGAAGAAAGGTTGGAAGGAAAAACAAGTCTTCCTCTCTTATCACCAACGATTTTCTCCTCTCCAAACATATTCTTCTCCATCTTTCTCAAGCTCTCCAAGAACAAGGTAAGATCTAGCAGTCTTCAACTTGTTCTAGCTATTCCCGGGTCAAAGGGTTTGTCCCGGTTAGGTTTTCCGATCTCTGCGTGGATACCGTTAGAGACGGTCTCCTTTGGTCGTTTTGGTTTGACTTTGTTATATAGTCACATGGATCCTGGCTTTCGGGAAGGTCCCGGAACAAAAATTTTTGTTTTCCGCACCGTGGGCATGTGATGCTCACACCGGGATTTTCCTACAGGGTTTCCTTGATTTCCTAAAACAACCAATTTCCCCTTTTTAATTCCAATTCAATAAAACCCTAAAACTTCAAAAAATCACAACCAATGAAATCAACATAAATCAAGCACAATCTTAACCTACCCATAGTCCAATTAGGTTAGAAAACTTAAAACCTAGCTTAGAAACCCCAAAATCAAATGGGTTCCCTCAAATTTTCTTCTTCCAACCTAACATCCATTCTCTACAAAAAACAATTTCTCTCTCTAACTCTTTCTCTAACAAAGCAAGAAGAAGGAGATACACTTACCTTGTTAAGCTTGATTTCTCCTTTCTTTTTCTTCTTCTTTCTTCTTCCTTCTCTTCTTCTTTCCTTCTTCTCTTTTTTCTCTACGACTCTCTCTCTCTCTCTCTCTCTCCTTCTCTCTTCTTTCTTTTCTTTCTTTTCTTCCTCATTTTCGTGCTTCTCATTCCTTTTATGCTAAAGCCCACATGTCTTATGAGAAATGACCACTTTACCCTCCCTTATAAGCCTTATAACTTAAAACATTAAGTGATCTTCCAATTTTGCCCCTTATACAATTCTAACACTTTAATTTCTAACACTTCAATTCAATTTAATCCAAATCAATTTATCACATATGCTCTTACTCAATTTAACATGCTAATTGTTCACATTAACATGTTAATTAAGTCCTCAAAATCATAAAATAAATCAAAGTCTCAAAATTCATTAAATCATGCTTAACTTAGGACATTTTTCAAATCATCAAATTGAAGGAATTTGCTAAAACTTCCTTCTATAGAAATGTTCCTTATCGTCGTAATTTTCTAATGACACCAAAATCATTCAATTTAGTTCAGAAATCTGAAAGTTATACCCAGACATTCCCGAACTATTCTTATACTGAAACAATATTTTCTACTTAATTTTCATCCAAAATTTTGACTTTCTTAGAGACTGAAGTAGAACTCACTTCCTTTATAACATTTGTAGCCCTATTTCTCTAGTTTAATCCAAGTTAAGAATCGTCTCATTTGGATAACTACAGAAAAAGTTATACTTAAAACACCTAAGCATGCGCAATGAACATCTTCCAACTACATTTTCCAGCTTATGACTTCTAACTTTTCACATACAATTTTTCTAACTTCCAAGAAAAGTTTGGGGTCCAATAATCCTCCCCCCTTAAAGAATTTCGTCCTCGAAATTCTTACCTTAGTGATGAATCTGAGACATCTTTCATTCAATACAAGCACACCTTGGGAACGTGATACTCTTAGAAACATTTCATCATTTTCTTCATAGTTCACATTTATATAGTGTCAATACATTTAACTCTTATATCTATATCACTGTATTCCATACCTTTGGTGTTAAACCATCTAATACATTCTTTTTTTTTTTCTTGAGTCACTTAATTCCCAATATAGGTCAATCTCACTTATTAATAACATCTCCAAACGATTATGGCCTTTAACCATCTTTGGCCCTATTCATCCAAATAAGAAGGTGGATGACTCTTTTTTTCGTATAACGCTCCATATAATATTCTAACGACATCACCGCGATAATGATCATTACACTTAAAGTCAATCAAAGCTGAACATTGATCTCACATTTCTATGAACTCCAAAAACATTAGCTCTAAGCATCTCTACAATAATCGAGACTATTGGCAACTTACAAGTGTGGTGCTTCTACCTCCTTAGCCATCAAACTCTATCTCGGCGTATTCTTACTAGGATGCATGTTATTCGTGCTTTCTCTAGCAATTTTTTTACTCAATCATCTTTATCAGTATACATAACTCTCATTTCGATCACAAAGCATCATTTTCCAATTCAAACTCAAAATTCAGATCCATTTTCAATTCCTTAATAAGATTCTCAATTTCTAAATCCTCAATCTGGGCTTTGTTATTCCTTTCATGTGAAATTGATCTTCAATTCTATAGCAATTTGTACTTTGATTTGCCTCAAAATTCAACTCCACATTCTATGCTCTTTATTACATTAGATTTAATAACCTCGATACCTGAATTTATGCTTCATTGCTATTGAGATTTTCTATTTAATGCATTTGATTACAACACTAGCTTTACCAGTATAGTGCTCATTTGCATAATCATAAGCCTTCAAATATCTCTATCTACTGTCACATTCTCATATTCCATTCTTTCAACTCAATATTTACCTCAAAATTTAATGATCTGTATATTTATATACATCCAAGATGTTCCCATACATATATTGTCTTCAACTTTCAAAGCAATCACTATTGTAGCAAATTTCAATTCCTGTATCAAATAATCAACCCATAAGGTTTCAATTGTCTCCATGCATATGAAATCACTTTATCATGCTGCATTGGATTTTATCCTAATCTCTTATACAACATAATTGTATACTATACAGTCTCCAAATCTAGTCAACAAAATCAATATCAGTGTTATAATTCCTCAAAATTCTCTTTACTTTCATTACTCATATGATTTACATGTTTTTCCTCAAGTATTTAAACTATTCTTCTCAATTTCTTGAATACATTAAATATATCATCAAATTTTTGCTTGGATCACTTAAATCTTCAATACCATAGTACTTTCAAGGCATTTGTTAACTTGAATAAATATTTCCAAAGCTCCATAGGCCCATGCTTAGTTCTCCTAATTTCTTAAATAACTAATTCCCCAATGAGGTATTATCTCATGTTATTTTCGATTTCCCAATTGACTTCCTTTCTCGAATGATTTTCTCAATTCATTCAATTTCCATTGACTTATTCTACTATCTTCTCATTCATACTAGTTTTTCCACACATTTTCGCTTATTTGCAAACTTGACTTCCTGTGTTGGTAATACATTCATCAAAATCTAATTTATATCTCCTGTGCATAATCTATCACTTATGCTTGAGTCTCTACTAGGGATATGGCTCCAATATTCACTTTTGATTCAATTCGTATTCATTTCTGAGTGGCTCTTTCATTGATCATTCTTAATATAAACTAACTAATCTGTTTAACCTAATTCAATGAAATTCTTCTTCAAAAGATGATTTCTTGCTACTATCATCTTATTCATGCAAGCTTTATCAATCAACTGGTATCATCATCAATGCTATTTTAGCCATTCTCAACACCTCAATACGATCGATTTCAACTACTCATGATATTTCAATAATGTCAATCTCTGTCACACTTTACATGATCAAAATATCTTTTATAATAAAACTCTATGAACTAAGAGACATATTCGTTTACTCTTATATTTTGACAGGTCACCAATTTATATCTTATGCAACTAATACGTCAATCGTAACTAATTCCGAACAACCTTTGAATATTATATTACTATTTAAAATTTCTACTCCATCGTAGTTACCTTTTCAGCATAATCACCTATACCATACTTCCAATACATGATTCTAATTCATCTCATAATTTCAACTATAAAGATCATAGAGTAACTCATATTGTAACACCCCACTCCCGAGTGACCCGAACCCGATATCGTTGGTGATATCCGAGTCCGTGCCTCGCGAGGGTGGCGTACTACATCAGTCGATTAAAACCCAGTATACATTTTTTTTCTTGAAGCCATTGATTCCACGTTAGCGCAGAAAAAACAGTAAGTAACTAAAACCCATGTTCATAATAAACCAGTTTCAGTTATTACAGTCATCCAAGAATAATTTACAATCAGTCAATGAGTAAAACATTAAAACCACAATGGGCTCAGTAGAAATACAAAGCATTGTTATACAGTGATTGCGGAACACAATTTGATAAGACACTAATGCAGACACGGACTGATCCCGACCTCTATCCTTTACTTGCATACAGTAGACATACTCCCGTGTCAACCGGGGTATTCTTCAGGACCTAAAAAATAGATGCAAATTTTGGATGAGTTTTGCGAACTCAGTGAGAAACCATCATCGATGGTTCACTCAAATCATGCATTACGCACATGGCGTACTACATAATACAGTAGTATTCAATTAGCAGTAACATAACAATTTACAGCATTAAATAATAATTTGCAGTAACATGTAACAGTTTACAGTAAATCATGCCATCACGTGATCAGTAATTTTCACAAAATAGTCATTCATGTGAATGCAATGCATATGTGACTCTTTCCAATTATTCAGTGTTGTGCCCAAGTGCTCAATTAGTATTCAGTGGGGACGAGCCAGGGATTTCTCCCCTCGGGCTCGAGGCCCGATCGATCTGAGATTCGTGGATAAATCCCCGGACTCGAGGGCGGTCGATAATAATCGCAACTTGGGTCACAACGTCCATTATCTGTTCATGCATTTATGCATGTAATGCAGTACTCAGTGGGTTTACAGTAGTATGGCCATAAAAGTTCAAGATTGCAATTTTCGGTAATCCAAATGATATGGCTATAAAAGCTCAAGATTGCGGTTTCGGTTTCATGCGATAGTCAATCAATACAAGAAAACATGCAACTTAATCCTATACTGCCCAAGTAACCATACAATTCACCTTTGCAAGTAGTTCCATTCAGTACAGTAAAAGCATGTAATTCCATCCAATATGTTTCATTAATCTATGTAAATCACCTCGGCAAGTAATTCACATAGGGCATTTAGACATTCAGGAATTTGAGAAACCAACTAGGTTACTCACCTGTATTTTCGAGCCAAAGTCTGGCCGTCTCAGTGACGTCGGTGGACCGACGCTCCAAGTGTGACTCTATAACAGTGACAGTATACAAACATTATCAATTGTTCAATCAGAACTATTTCAGAATGCACATGTAACACTTAGAAGGTGTACAATGCATGATCATGATATTCCCGACCCTAATCTCATCTTTTTTCACAGAAAAATCCGTTTCAAAAATAAGAAATCCAATGGCGCTGACGACGCTCAATTTTGACCTCTATAGGTCCCATAAAATAAAATAGTGATCAGAAAATAATAAACCGGACCCACGTCAATTTCCCGTCCAATAATTCCCAATGTCTCAGAAAATGAAATTCAATAAGTCATGAATCCGATGCCTTGAGAATCAGGTCAATCGGACGCCGACGGACAAATTATAAGCAAAAGAATGGAAAAAGGTCAATACAAGTCGACTTACACTACTCCCATGACAGATCTGCAAAATATTCTCCGACATACCAACTTTCATAGGTCATAACTCCTTACTCCGAACTCCAAATTGGGTAAAATTAATGTCTATTTCATAAAGAAAAAAAAGATCTACAATGTTCATGAAGAACCCAAAAGCCAAAGTCACCTCTAAGGGTGTTAAAAATACAATCAAAGTTTCTGTCCAGTCAATGAGTTCCTAACCAAGTGCAATAGAGTTCCTACCAAAGGCAAGTATTTTGTAAATTCAATAACTTCCCATTTCCTTAGTCAAAAAATTACACAATAAATGTGCTCAGTAAGATCACAATGTGATCTACAACTTTCATGAACAACCCAAATTTCAATTCCCTTGCTAACTGGTCAAATAATTCACTCAAGGTTGTTGTCCCTGAAATCACTCAATTTAAGCAGTAACTTTCTATCAATCATATCTCCCTGTATACAAGTCAAAAAAATCACAAATTTATATCCCTGAAAAGATAAAATCTCAAAATTCAATTATTCATGAAATAACCAGACTCCAATTCAGTCTGTAACAGTGTCAAATCTGTTATGTAAGTTTCTGACCTAATCAGCAATTAACATCACAATGTAGGTTCAAATTGTGAAAATCCATAACTCCCACATCTGATATCCAGAAATTATATGCCATACACCATTTTCAAGATGAATGTGTCATCTAAAACTCTTCAGTAGATTTCCAACACCAATTCAATGCACAAAAATTACTAAAATTCCTCCTAATCTGAATGTACACCAAATTTGACATTCCAGCTAGGTTTCATTCAATGCATTAAAACAGCCAACAATCATCAGTCCATAACTCCTAATAGACATATCGAAAATTGCAAAATCAGTGGCATTGGAAAGCTAACTTAATAGGCTTTAACTTTTATTTACTCCATTTGTCCTAATTCCTTATCAATTAATTTAAAAAATTAGCAAAACTCTAGGTTATGGTTTGGTACTATTCATTCCAGTCAATAGCAGTAACTTTCCAAGCCATATTGCAACCTTTTAAAGTTAAAATTGGACAACACCTATTTCACACAAAAATGTAGCCAAAATCCCAAAGTTTAATTGACCACAAACCTCACCTCATTTTCTCACCTACACAATTAGTTATGATCAAAACATTTCTCTAGGTTAAACACCAAATTTTCCAGATTTCATCTATATCTCATCCTCTTCCATTCTATTACTTTACCTACATTAAAATACCTTCATTTACACCTCCAACTCAGCCACAAACTCAACACAACATTTATTTGTATACTTACACAAAAGTTGGCAACATTAATTCCTCAATTCCTATGCACAATTCATCATCAAAATGCAATTACAATCAAGCTAAAACCATTCATCACTCATCATACTTTCAATTCATAACTGACCCTAATCTTATACCCATTAATTCAAGCAATAATTATCATCAATTTAATGCATCAATAAGCATAATAATTACACCAAAATTCCCATTGAATGCCTCAAGCAACCATGATTCATGAAATACATAATGAAAGCTTAACATAAACCTTACCTAAATAAGCCTTTCCAACCTCAATCCTAACTTCTCCAATTACTTTACTTTCTAATTCTCACTTTCCACCCACAACATCATCATCCACTCAAGGCTTAAGCTTGGTCTTGGGTGTGCATAAAGAAGAAGCAAGTAGCAAGAAGAAGCTCTTAAGGTTGAAGGAAGTAACTTAAAGAAGAAGAAAGAAATCAATGAAGATGAAAGAATGAGGATTTTCGGATGAGTGGGTGAAACAAAACCATTTAAGTCATTTTTTTACTCCTTCTACTAGAAACACCGAGAACCACACATGCCTCTCATGTGTTGGTGAGGTGTCATTAAGACACTTGTCAAAAAAGAATGGGAAAAGACAAAATAGAAATAAAACAAAATGATGGATAGGATTTAGAAATCCTACTACAATTTGACCCATTCTAGTCCAATAACCCTAATTTCAATTCTAAAATAATATACCCAATATGACAGTGCCATTGCGTAGCAATTTTCGCTACCGAAAATCGACCGGTTCGCCACTTGGCGATTTTTTTCCGGTCCGGGAATTTTCTCCGGAAAATTCCAGAAAAATTTCTAAAAATCCCTTAAAATATAAAACACTCAATGGCGCACTCAGAATAATTTTTCAAATCCAATAACCACGTTAATCACAATAAAATTACATTGGGCACGAAAAGCGGAAATGTCATGTATGCATGTACAGTTATTTCATGTGCACAGATTTCACTGTTCACTAGTACCAGTATGCATGAACAATACTAATAAATCCCTATCAATCCCATCCTATGACAAATTTACTATTTAACCCTTCCTGTCGGGGGTGGGATGTTACAATTCCCCCCTCCTTATAAAAAATTTCGTCCTCGAAATTCTCAGTCAACAGTTCACTATGACAGTCTCAAATGTCCCTACATATTCCATACACTTTTCCACTCAATGATTCGTTTTTCGAAAGGTCACAGTAACCACATTCAGTCAGTTGTTCTGTCACTTATTTGGTCAACTCGTTATCACTCATCACAGTAGACGGACTCAACAATGCTGTCAGTTGGCGATTTCACTGTCTTAACTATCTCACTTACCATTTTCAGAATAGCCACTACCTTAAGTTCCGATGCTATGACTCATTTCATTTTTTTCTGAACCTGTTCACTTATCATATTTTCTCAATCCAATACCTTTTTCGCCAGTAATATACAAACTAATCGTGGTCCTTTGATACTCTCTTTGCCACTTCTATTCTGAGTACACCTTTTTAAGGTGATACGTACAATACAATAATTTCATTATAACCGGTGGTATCCACCTGATGCATTTATCCTTCATATTTCATTGACTCTTAATCCGTTATTTTCTTTTGACACTTCATTGTTCTATAAGCATTTCATTCTATTTCATTTGTCCAATCCTGATCCACTTCAGCTAACCCATGCAGTTTTCCTAAGTCACTTTCTTTTGTTTCACTCATCACAAGTATCTCGACTCAATTTTGATCTTTGACTCTTGTTAGGCACTTTTCTGTGTAATATAAGCGGGTACAATTCCTTTTTATGATCACCAATAGCCCTAAAGTTATTCAGTCAAAACTATATAACAAGGTCATAATCCTATGAAGTCCAAAACACTTAAGCACTTTTTCTGTGGAACATTCAACCTATAATAACTTGAACTTATAATCACTTCATTCAATACCCATAGTTATTCAATTTCACTTTTCGCATATGCTTACCAGAATGTCTAGCTTTAACTGTTCACTTTCTTGTTCTAGCACTTTTTATCGGGTACCCTTACTTTTTCTTTGAATCATTCAATATTGTTTTTTTTCCGATTTCACTCGCATATTCAGACTCCTTATAGGACTCACCACTTTAACTCCAGCACTCTTAACCATTCCTTACCTTTATCCAGTATCTCAAGTTTCCAGAAATACTTCACAATTAGCCATAACCTACCTGACATTCATTGGAAATCTCAATATCTGTAATCTGTTCATTGCAACATTATCTATTCACTATTTGAATTTAGTAGGCGTAATTGTCATTCATTTCGTAATTGTCGGTATAGTAGTCATTATGCTCGTCTTTTTCCTCGAATGAACCCAAGGTATCCTTATAGGAATCTAAGGTCTCCAAGACTTTAAACAATTTCGATCATAGAACCAATACCATTTATCAAAATCAATTCAATTTATCTTATACCGTTTTAACATATTGTCTCATTTCATCACACACTGCCCACTCTCCAAGGATATGCTTATCATCGTGATCAAATTCCTCAATTATTCATAAAGTTCTTTTTACTTTTTACTGTTCAACACTTTCAAGCACATTCCGTCTATAATCATAGTCACTACCATTTGCTTACCTCGCATAATTCCCTATTAGGGTCTCATTGACTTTACCATACATCATTCAACTTTCTCATTGAATCCATAAATGGTGTATTTGCAATCCCTTTATGAAGGTATCACTACATCACGTCATTGTCAGCTTTCCTTTAGGACTTTTTGTCTCTACTCATTTTCTCTTTTCAATTGATTTCCTGTCATTCACATCAACATATGCCAATACCTAGTCATCCGTATTGACTTCCATAAATTCCACTTCATTTAAGTATTTCACTTCACATTGCAATAGGATAATCTCAAATTAAAATTCCACTCATGTTATTGGATACTTTACATTTCCATACACACAATACAGATAACTTCAGTAGTATGAGATATGACTCAATTTCACTTTTAATTTTGTCCATACTTCTTTCCGCTTGACTATTAGTCTTGTTACCATCTTTATACTGTTCACTAAAGTCTCATCAACCAATTATTATCCCTAATTACTTTTCAATCATCCTTCACTATATCGTCTTATCTCAATCGTAACAATTTTATGACATAATTTAAAAGATCGAACATTCCTTACACTAAGGTTCCTTGTGATACCACATAAACACTTTCTTTCACACTTATTCAAGAATCTATACCTCAGCATTTTATCCGAAACCAATTAATAACCTATACAATTCAGACTTCCATAAGACTTCTTTCCGCTTATGCTAATTCTCAAATAAATAACGATGTCATAATCATTTCTCATTTCCTCTCATAAAGGTACATTCGGTCCTCCTATGTCTTACTTTAACCTAATATAAACTTTACACTTATAGCCACTCATAGAAGCACGTATTTAATCATTCACTGATCATCTCCTCCATGATTTCCATGTATCTTTCACATACATTTTATTAATCATGATCAACTTTTCGTGTCAATAGGTACTCCCAACGGTAAATCGACTTAAATGTGACAACTCTTTTCATATCACTATCATTGTTTCATTTTTTTCTTTTCATTTCCCTAGTTTCATTCCCATAGCATTCATGTGTCAACATGACCTTTTAAGGTCATGTCCACTTGGCTTATACAATGTCATCTTCTTATTGCTTCGTATTTCTTTAATATCCTCAAACAATCTATAATAGGGCATTCACAGTCCCCAAAACACGACAAAATCGTTGATACAACTCCATTGTATCTCTATCTATTCACCCATCCAGTTACCATTTCTGTGTCTATATACATCTTTTCAACCAATTCTAGAATTTCCCGATACACAATCAGTAGAAAATTGTCAGTCTGTCTTTTTCCCTTACCATCCTTTGATACTAGTTTCCAAACTCTTAGCACAATATTCACATAACCATTTCAGTCTCACGCTTATGCGTTCAAGATCATTCCCGTTTCACGAGTTCATTTCAGTTTATTTGTACACTTTTATCTTCTACTTTTTCTTACTCGACTAGGCACTAGGTACTTTGCTCTTTCAGTTCTAGGTAGACCGATACGGTACAATATTGAGCCTATCACAATCCCGCTATCCTTATCTACCTATGATATCTACTGATATTGAACATAAATGCAGTGAATCCATATCTGCCTGTTCGAACCATATATTCTTCGTTCATTTCCAGTTCCCATTTCGTCATAGATACAAGTCAGAACTCTAATTACCTCAGCATGTAATTACACCCATGCCTACTCTAACCAGTATGTTTCTCATATCTCCAGTGGACCCCTTCAAGTTCTAGACATACTCGTTTCTGTCGCCATGCCACTTTAATCAGGGGACTCAGTTTGATATCAGTCCTTTCCTTAATCAGTATAGGCCAACACAGTCATTCTAACCACAGTACAATATCAATCTCCTTATCCATTTTTCCTTTTTCCTTTCCTAATTGTTTATACACTTCCAGGGGTTCACCCTCTAACACTGTCTCACTTTTTCTCTCACTTAATCACTTGACACGTATGCACACGTAAGATTTCTACCCGTGCGACTCAAACTAGGGATTAGTTGCCACGGTCTGCAATGACACGACTCAAATGCATGCACCCTATGTTTCAGATTGTGCCCAGATACATTACGTACTACTGGGCTCTGATACCACCTAAATGTAAAACCCCACTCCCGAGTGACCCGAACCTGATATCGTTGGTGATATCCGAGTCCGTGCCTGCGAGAATGGCGTATTACATCATCGATTAAAACCCAGTATACATTTTTTTTCTTAAAGTCATTGATTCCACGTTAAGCGGCAAAAACAAGAAGTAACTAAAACCCATGTTCATAATAAACGATTTCAGTTATTACGGTCATCCAAGAATAATTTACAATCACCATCGAGTAAAACATTAAAACCACAATGGGCTCAAGAGAAATACAAAGCATTGTTATACGTTGATTGCGGAACACAATTTGATAAGACACTAATGCGCATAATTGACCGATCCCGACCTCTATCCTTTACTTGCATACGGAGACATACTCCGTGTCAACCGGGTATTCTTCAGACCTGAAAATAGATGAAAATTTTGGGTGAGTTTTGCGAACTCGGTGAAACCATCATCGATGGTTCACTCAAATCATGCATTATGCACATGGCATACTACATAATACAAGAGTATTCAATTAGCGAGAATATAACAATTTCTGAGATTAAATAATAATTTGCGGTAACATGTAACGCTTTCTGATAAATCATGCCATCACGTAATCAGTAATTTTCACAAAATAGTCATTCATGTGAATGCAATGCATATGTGACTCTTTCCAATTATTGATGTTGTGCCCAGTGTGCTCAACAAGATTGGGGGACGCTCGTCAGGATTTCTCCCCTCGGGCTCGAGGCCCGGTCAAGATCAAGATTCGTGGATAAATCCTTCGGACTCGGGGCGGCCAGTAATAATCGCAACTTGGGTCACAACGTCCATTATCTGTTCATGCATTTATGCATGTAATGCAAGACTCAATGGGTTTCTGATGAGTATGGTTATAAAAGCCCAAAGATTGCGAGACTCAAGAATCCAGTGATATGGCTATAAAAGTCCAGTATTGCAGTTTCCAGTTTCATGCAGTAGTCCAATCCAATACAGTAAAAACATGCAACTTAATCCTATAAAGTTCAGTAACCATACAATTCACCTTTGCAAGTAGTTCCATTCAGTACAGTAAAAGCATGTAATTCCATCCAATATGTTTCAGTAATCTATGTAAATCACCTCGGTAAGTAATTCACATAGGGAATTTAGACATTCAGGAATTTGAGAAACCAACTAGGTTACTCACCTGTATTTTCGAGCCAAAGTCTGGCCGTCTCAGTGATGTCGGTGGACCGATGCTCCAAGTGTGACTCTATAACAGTGACAGTATACAAACATTATCAATTGTTCAATCAGAACTATTTCAGAATGCACATGTAACACTTAGAAGGTGCACAATGCATGATCATGATATTCCCGACCCTAATCTCATCTTTTTCTACAGAAAAATCCGTTTCAAAAATAAGAAATCCAATGGCGCTGACGGCGCTCAATTCTGACCTCTATAGGTCTCATAAAATAAAATAGTGACCAGAAAATAATAAACCGGACCCACGTCAATTTCCTATCCAATAATTC
This sequence comes from Erythroxylum novogranatense, assembly GCA_029891385.1. Taxonomy (NCBI): domain Eukaryota; kingdom Viridiplantae; phylum Streptophyta; class Magnoliopsida; order Malpighiales; family Erythroxylaceae; genus Erythroxylum; species Erythroxylum novogranatense. Next base: position 108,185,548 of record CM057228.1, read on the forward strand.
CCAATGTCTCAGAAAATGAAATTTAATAAGTCATGAATCCGATGCCTTGAGAATCAGGTCAATCGAACGCCGGACGGACAAGTTATAAGCAAAAGAATGGAAAAAGGTCAGTACAAGTCGACTTACACTACTCCCATGACAGATCTGCAAAATGTTCTCCGACATACCAACTTTCATAGGTCATAACTCCTTACTCCGAACTCCAAATTGGGTAAAATTAATGTCTATTTCATAAAGAAAAGAAAGATCTACAATGTTCATGAAGAACCCAAAAGCCAAATTCACCTCTAAGGGTGTTAAAAATACAATCAAAGTTTCTGTCCAGTCAATGAGTTCCTAACCAGTGCAATAGAGTTCCTACCCAGTGCAGTATTTTGTAAATTCAATAACTTCCCATTTCCTTAGTCAAAAAATTACACAATAAATGTGCTCAGTAAGATCACAATGTGATCTACAACTTTCATGAACAACCCAAATTTCAATTCCCTTGCTAACTGGTCAAATAATTCACTCAAGGTTGTTGTCCCCGAAATCACTCAATTTAAGCAAAGAACTTTCTATCAATCATATCTCCTGTATACAAGTCAAAAAATCACAAATTTATATCCCTGAAAGATAAAATCTCAAAATTCAATTATTCATGAAATAACCAGACTCCAATTCAGTCTGTAACAGTGTCAAATCTGTTATGTAAGTTTCTGACCTAATCAGCAATTAACATCACAATGTAGGTTCAAATTGTGAAAATCCATAACTCCCACATCTGATATCCAGAAATTATATGCCATACACCATTTTCAAGATGAATGTGTCATCTAAAACTCTTCAGTAGATTTCCAACACCAATTCAATGCACAAAAATTACTAAAATTCCTCCTAATCTGAATGTACACCAAATTTGACATTCCAGCTAGGTTTCATTCAATGCATTAAAACAGCCAACAATCATCAGTCCATAACTCCTAATAGACATATCGAAAAATTGCAAAATCAGTGGCATTGGAAAGCTAACTTAATAGGCTTTAACTTTTATTTACTCCATTTGTCCTAATTCCTTATCAATTAATTTAAAAAAAATTAGCAAAACTCTAGGTTATGGTTTCAGGTACTATTCATTCCAGTCAATAGCAGTAACTTTCCAAGCCATATTGCAACCTTTTAAAGTTAAAATTGGACAACACCTATTTCACACAAAAATGTAGCCAAAATCCCAAAGTTTAATTGACCACAAACCTCACCTCATTTTCTCACCTACACAATTAGTTATGATCAAAACATTTCTCTAGGTTAAACACCAAATTTTCCAGATTTCATCTATATCTCATCCTCTTCCATTCTATTACTTTACCTACATTAAAATACCTTCATTTACACCTCCAACTCAGCCAAAAACTCAACACAACATTTATTTGTATACTTACACAAAAGTTGGCAGCATTAATTCCTCAATTCCTATGCACAATTCATCATCAAAATGCAATTACAATCAAGCTAAAACCATTCATCACTCATCATACTTTCAATTCATAATGACCCTAATCTTATACCCATTAATTCAAGCAATAATTATCATCAATTTAATGCATCAATAAGCATAATAATTACACCAAAATTCCCATTGAATGCCTCAAGCAACCATGATTCATGAAATACATAATGAAAGCTTAACATAAACCTTACCTAAATAAGCCTTTCCAACCTCAATCCTAACTTCTCCAATTACTTTACTTTCTAATTCTCACTTTCCACCCACAACATCATCATCCACTCAAGGCTTAAGCTTGGTCTTGGGTGTGCATAAAGAAGAAGCAAGTAGCAAGAAGAAGCTCTTAAGGTTGAAGGAAGTAACTTAAAGAAGAAGAAAGAAATCAATGAAGATGAAAGAATGAGGATTTTCGGATGAGTGGGTGAAACAAAACCATTTAAGTCATTTTTTTACTCCTACTAGAAACACCGAGAACCACACATGCCTCTCATGTGTTGGTGAGGTGTCATTAAGACACTTGTCAAAAAAGAATGGGAAAAGACAAAATAGAAATAAAACAAAATGATGGATAGGATTTAGAAATCCTACTACAATTTGACCCATTCTAGTCCAATGACCCTAATTTCAATTCCAAAATAATATACCCAATATGACAGTGCCATTGGGTAACAATTTTCGCTACTGAAAATCGACCGGTTCGCCACTTGGCGATTTTTTTCCGATCCGGGAATTTTCTCCGGAAAATTCCAGAAAAATTTCTAAAAATCCCTTAAAATATAAAACACTCAATGGCGCACTCAGAATAATTTTTCAAACCCAATAACCACGTTAATCACAATAAAATTACATTGGGCACGAAAACCGAGAATGTCATGTATGCTTGTACAGTTATTTCATGTGCACAGATTTCACTGTTCACTAGTACCAGTATGTATGAACAATACTAATAAATCCCTATCAATCCCATCCTATGACAAATTTACTATTTAACCCTTCCTGTCGGGGGTGGGATGTTACACATATACCATATCCAAATATAAATCTCGTATGTACTCAATCACATTATTAACCAATGTAATCACATTATCAAATATGTACTCATAATAACTGGTCGACATAACCTCGAGAACTTTTGCATATATCACTATCATTTGTTTCATTTTTCTTTTTCTCATTTGCACATTCTTAATCAATTTAGAATTAAGGACGTATAGCTCTCTTAAAATTCTGATCTCAATTCACTAACACAATCTTATTCCATATCATAAAATTTCGAGTTCAGCTTGTCAATTTCACTTTGCTTGTACACCCTAAATCTTGCCATTTCCACCCTTGATTTTTAGTCAATTTATGAAAATATTTTCACATCCATATCAATTCAAGTACATACCATCAACAATATTCCGTTACCAATTCACTGAAATATCCATAAACACTGAATTTATGTCTAACATATCGGACCACGAAAAATTTCTTATTTCTAAGTAGCCACAACTTTCCTTGTCTTACACTCTGACAAAATACCATTCTTCTCATTTTTTCCAATAGTCCAAACTCTTAATGAAAATTCATACATATGACTCATGCGATTGAAATTTCTAGGATTCTATACTCATCCGTGCCCTTCTGTAAAGGTGAGGAATCAGGTGCAGCAGATCCTTACAAAACTCCTCGTATTCTTTTACGAGGTGGCATTTTACTCCTCCATTGTAAACACTAACGTTTAGCTTAGTTTCATTATAATCTTATTTTCTATACGTATGCATGATATACATGTCACATAATGAAATCAATCAATTCACAATGCAAACAAACAGTCATATAGCATAACAAACACTATGCATTCTAAGCCTAGGAACCCAAAAGCCTAAGCTCTGATACCACAAGATGTTGGACCTCATTCCCGAAGCCCAACAATCGCTCCAAATATCATAAACATAAAACGTGATCATTTCCCCTCATTAGCCATTCCATTATCAGTTCGCCTTCATTCTCATAACACCCCAAATTTTTCCTCATAAATTGTTCAATGGAGTGCCCATACAAATCAATCACCATAATCAAACTCATTTCTCTCAATCAGTGAACGGAATTTGGAAAACTTTAACCCAAAATTTCAATTATAATTCTTTAATAAATCATAACTTTAAGTCTCTAGTTTGTTTTGAAGAAAGAATAATCTCAATCGGAGCTCTATAGCTCAAGATATGCTTAAGAAGCTAAAGGGTGTTCATGCCCCAAACATGCTCTCCTAACCGACCTCTCACTTACTTTAATGCTAACTTTCTCAATTCAACTTCAAATGGAACCCATTTTTATGAGGAGGAAGATATATGTCTTAGGAATCTATTGGTCCAAGGGTCACCTCAAATGGAGGTCGGATGAGGGAGTTAGGCCCAAAAGAATGGACTATGTTCACATCCTAAATCATTTTGAACCTCTCTTGGTTCGATCACCATAACTTTCAATATCGAAGTCTGATTGAGTTCATTTTTGGACCATTTGAAAGTAAACTTCTATATCTACAACTCTTATGAAGACTACAAAAATAGATTCGGCCTCTATAATGGTCAAAAATAACAATCTTTCCTGTGAATGTCTGTTAAACGGACATGCATGTCCGTTAAACGGACATGCATCGAGTTTAGGAGGCCAAAATGACCCGAGAATGTCCGTTAAAAGGACATCCATAAACGGACATAGACTAGCCAAAGGGTGTTTTTCCACCCGAGAAGGTCCGTTAAATGGACATCCATGTCCGTTTAACAGACATTGGTGCTCCCCAAAGCCTCCAATGCCTCTCCAAAGCTTTCTACATCTAACCTAACATCATATTCACTCATAATCTTCCCAATTTCACGTCTTCTAATGCAATAACACTCTTAAAACATTCAATTACCAATTTGGTTTCATAAATCTCCCAAAACTCAACTCCAATGACTTCTAATATACACAAACTCTCCTCATTCTCCATAGCTATCTTGGTCATACCTCCTATGCAACATCATCTCTTCTAGTGCTCATATCTCTCAACTCCAATACCCAAAATTTGCATACTTTATAGCGTTCGAAAGTTAAGAGGATAATCTATAACTTTCATAAAGATCACGTTGTCCAATTCAGACTATATTAATCAAAATTTTCACCTGAATTTAGTAACACAATTTCCATACCTATGAAAGCTTGCGAAATGCAATATCTCTTCATGTCAATTCAACTTACTAAACTCTTAAATCCCACCACCAATAATCCATCCCATAAAACCTTCCCAATTTCTAACATCCTATTCTAAAACAAACAACAATTCGCAATCCAAACAAAGAAGCATATGCATACATAAAATCCACTTCCACAATCATCATACTCATTTTATAAAATGACATAATCATTCACAAAATGAAATCCTCAAATTCACAATCTCATTACTAAGCAAATTAAATATAAGATAATCTTTATTACATAACAATTTATGCATCACAAACTTTAAAACAAATACAAATAGATGCTCAAAGTTGGCATGCTTAACAAGCTATACAACAGTGTTCGAACTAGTTTAATACAAAAGCTAACTATCTTGAAGTTGTCCAATTGCCTTTTAAGGATTGTTAATCTTCCGTTCTGCACCTGAGGAGTGGGAAACATATTGGGTTGAGCTACACAACTCAGTGGCTAATCTATTTATAGCCATTGGCGATGAGCCACACAATCAACCATATATATATATGACATTCATATAAGCATGCACTTCACAATGAAAGTTCAACATTTACAATTCAATTCACATTTCACAATTCATAACATCATCACATATTGGATGTAATTCAATTTGAAGCATGGCTCAACACATCAAAATGCAAATGCACAACCAAATGACTCGAGGGTTCCGTAAAACAAAATGGTAAAATCGAAGTTTACACCATGAACGAAATGAGTCCACTTTTCAGATCTCGTGGGCCACAAGCGGGCAGTCAAGAGAAGGCTTTTGTCGACGTGCACGTGACTACGAAACGGTTCCTCTCTCGCCCAAACACAATCAATTTCATGTTCCAACGAATTTTATCAAAATCTCATTTTCTCATGCTTTTCTTATACCAAAATGTCATGATTCAATTCAATGGCATAACAATCATATCATAATGTCAAGCATTTATCAATGCATAACATGACATAATCACAATTCAATTGTTATCAAAATGTCATACATCTTTCAATGCATAACATAACATAAACACATCACAATGCATTTTCCACATCATGGCAATTCACAATTTGGAAATTCAAGCATACACATACAAGGCATTTTGCCCACTACACAACAACTATAAATAAATTACCCACCTTATTTCACTTGAAAATCCAAATTCAAGGGTGCCTTTCCTGTAGCGCCCCTTTACCGTAGGGTACGCACCAGGACGCCCGTAGGTCATTCCGATACATATCCGACGATAAGGTTGCACTACGATTCGATCTCTACTATAATCCACTTGGCATCGAAATGAAAGCATTAATATGAAAAACTCTAAATTTTGAAACCATAATATACGTTCTCATTTCATATCATCAAACCGAAATATATACAAGTCTATCAGATTTCCAATGTCTAATGTACAATACTCCAAAAGGAAACTGATACAAAAGCTTAAACTAGGTCATCCTCAAAAATCAATCCCAGATGACCGACACGCGTGCCATAACTTCTCTTGCCAACGAGCTCACACGGCAGGAAAAGTCTAGCTCTGGAGCTAGGAGTCTACTATCACGGTCCTGAAAAATATTGCCATGTTGGGTGAGTTTGCGAACTCAGCGAGAAACCATCATCGATGGTCCACCCAACTCATACATATACAATCAATTCACAGAATGTCACACAATATCACATACAGAAATATCACATGCACTATCATTTTACAAGTATAAGGCGTTCCGCATTTCATACAATTCATTTTCAATCATATGGTTATGCAATGCACATGTGACACTTCTCATTTTATTTCGGTGTTGTGACCGTGCGTGTTGGGGCCGGGCCCCGGATCCCCGATTCCCGAGGCGGCCCCTCGGGTCGTGCCGACGATGGGCACCCCATAACTTCGGACCCGATCCCAACATCCATACAAATACATAATTCGATTCATACACAAACATTTGCAAACCATCAATCGTCTAAGCATACATTCTAACCATGTATTAATCATCTCAATTACATAAGCCATCAAGTTAAGAAATTAAACAAGTATTCTTAACATTACACATTACATAATATAGTTTGCATCCAAAATACATAAAATTGCTCCATGATGATATGCTAGTGGGCTAACCAAAATACGAACTTAATACAAGGCTCCTAACTAGCTTGAAGTTTCCGATGTCTTGCAAGGTCAACAATCGTCTCGATCTGCACCTGAGGAGGGGAGAGTAATGGGGTGAGCTGCGAAGCTCAGTGGCATATACATTTATAGCCATTGGCAACGAGCCACACAATCAAGCATATATAAAAATATACACAAGCTCATAGCAAGTCAACATTTATCATTTTTCAATCATTACTATCATATGTCATGAGATTCATAATATAATAACTCATCATGTATCATGCTCAGCAAGTCAAATATGAATGCATACAAATGGTTCGAGAGTTCCGTAAAACGATCCGGATAAACCGAAGTTTATACCGTAAACTATCCGAGTCCGATTTCTCAAGGATCTCGTTGCCTCAAGCGGACAGCCGGGAAAAGGCTTTACGTCGACGTGCACGTGACTCCATCCGTAACTCTCTTACCCAGAAAAAACACATAATCCATTCGTTTCATGCTCAAAGCATTTTATCAAAGCTTTCGAAATTCTCGTTCGTTTTATTTTTGCAAAATGTCATAAGGCCTATCAAAGCCATGCATAATCATAGTCATAATGCAAGTTCAATATTCCTCATAAAATTCAACACAAGCAAGGTCACAAAATGCAAGCAAGCATACATAAGACAATTTGCCCATACACACAATAACTATAAACATATTACCCACTTAATATCGCTCGAGAATCCAACTCACTGGTGTCCTTCCTCTTGCGATTGGGTCAGGTCGTCTTGGTTTCCTATAATAAACCAAGTTCTCATTCAATCATTACGTAAAAGAAATATTCCATAAAGCTTGACAATCAAAAGTAAAGCACTAAACGTCTACATCCGACTTCCATCTAAATTCCGGAACCCTTAAAGGCTGATTCTGAACTTCCTTTCTTCATACAATTTGTAGCCCTTTATTTCTAGTTCACAATAAATCTAAAATCACCTCAATCGGATATCTACACCAAAAGATATGCCCAAAAATCTCCTTCGGAAAAATTGGATGTTCGCCGCGGCGAGCCAAATCTCTTCGTACGTCGCGACGAGCCTTCTTCGCACGTCGCGATGTCGCCCCTTTCGCACGTCGCGACGTCGATGTCGCCCTTTTCGCACGTCGCGGCGTGCCTCCTTCGCACATCGCAACGAACGCTTCCCCGCTCGTCGCGACGAATTTAATTATTATACGTCGCGACGAACTCCACGTCGCGACGTGTTCATACGCACGTCGCGACGTGGGGTCTGGAGCTCGACTCCGAAACCTGATTTCTAACATTTTCCAACTTCAATCCTTTCTCCAAACTCAAATGCAACACACCTATGTCTTAGATCATGTCTTATACTACATTTCTAACTCAGCAGCAACTCAAAATCAGCCATAAACACATAAATCCACAAAATCTAACCATTTTTACCCTAAAACCCTAAAACCCCCGATTCTACTACTTTCATCCTATTTTTTGGTTTAATCCAACCGAAACAAGGTTAAACAAAGCACAACTTACCCGGAAATGGCTTCACACTGTCGGAAATCCTCAACAATCGCAATCCCTCTTCTCTTCTCTTCTTCCCTCCACTTACGACACTTCTCTTCTTCTTCCTTCTTTCTATCTTTTCTTTCTAACTCTTTTAAGCCTAAGTCAAAGACCATTATGCCCTTCCTAACAAAGCTTTAACCTATCCAACTTAAGCATTCTTCCCAAAATGCCCTCAAACATATTTACCCTTTTAATTCTCACTTAACCACAATTAAACCTTAATTATCCAATAATCCTCTCAATTCAATCAAACTAAGGCATAAGCACATAATTATCACAATTCATGCTTAATAACATCATAAAAAAATTCAGGGTCCAACATTTCTCCCCCTCTTAAAAGAAATTTTGTCCTCGAAATTATTACCTGAATCAGTGAAGAGATACGGATACTTGTCCTTCATAGCTTCCAAGGGCTCCCAAGTAGCCTCCTCTACTGAATGGTTCCTCCACAGGACTTTGACTAGCTGAACCGTCTTGTTCATGAGGACTTTTTGCTTTGTATCCAAAATTTGCACTGGAAGCTCCTCATAGCTCAAATCATCCCTCAGCTGAACCTCATTAGTCTGAATGATATGAGAAGGATCCGATCTATACCTCCTCAACATAAACACATGAAATACATCATGAATCTGAGATAATTCCGAAGGTAACGCCAACCTGTAGGCGAGTGGTCCAATCCTCTCAAGGATTTCATAAGGACCCACATACCTCGGACTCAACTTACCCTTCTTGCCGAACCTCAATACTCCTTTCCAAGGAGACGTCTTAAGGAACACTTTCTCACCGACTTCATACTCCATCTTCTTTCGGTGAGCATCAACATAACTCTTCATCCTATCTTGTGCTGCCTTAAGTCGTTGCTTAACCAAATTGACTTTCTCAACTGTGATCTGAATCAATTCTGGTCCTACCAGTCTCCGCTCTCCTTCTTCATCCCAACAAATCGGAGTCCTACACTTCCTGCTACACAATGCTTCATATGGAGCCATCTGAATGCTCGAATGGTACGAATTATTATAAGCCAATTCGACCAATGACAAATGCTCATCCCATGCTCCTCGAAAATCCATCACACAAGCCCGAAGTATCCCCTCAAATGTCCAAATAGTCCTCTCAGATTGACCATCCGTCTGAGGGTGAAAAGCCGTACTAAAATTCAGCTTAGTTCCCAAAGCTTCCTACAAACTACCCCAAAACCTCGAAGTAAATCGCGGGTCTCTATCAGACACAATCGAATCCGGAATCCCATGCAATCTCACTATCTCATCGATATACCTCTTTGCTAATACATGCAAAGAATCAGTCTGCTTAATCGCCAAAAAGTGAACTGACTTGGTCAACCGATCCACAATAACCCAAATTGCATCGTGCTTCCTACTGGTCTTAGGCAACGGCCTCAACTTGCCCGAAGGTGCCTGGTGTTCAGCTTTGACTTACTGACACACTAGACACTTACTGACAAACTCCGCTACATCCCTCTTCATGCCTTTCCACCAAAAATGCTCTCTCAGATCTCTGTACATCCTGGTGCTACCTGGATGCATGACATAAGGCGCATTGTATACCTCATTCATAATCTCATCCTTAACCTCCTGCACATCGGGAATACACAACCTGTTCCCCTGTTGGGACCCGATCCGAAAACTGGATCCCAACCGAAAATCAGGAATCGGATACGAAGAACGAGGCGAATTCAAATTGGATAACTTGAATTCGATAACGACAAACAAAGCAACGAAACGAAAGAGGTCGAAACAAAGAGAAATCGATACTTAACAAATATCCGACATCCGTGCATAAATTATCTAAAGGAAGCGTTGCGTTGGATATCTGGACTAAGACATATCCGAAATCTGGTATAAACTTTTTTTTTCTTTTCTTATTCTCATTTCTGACCTCATTAGTCAATCTCATTCAAATCACACAACCAAATTCCACTTTTGGAAAATCATTCTCATGCAAATCTCTAAATCTGATCATATTCTTATTTATCCATACAAATCTCAAATTCTATTTTTATCCCAAATTTATCGAAAATTCGGCAGCATAACGACTGCATTTATTCTAACCTAAACCTGCAAAGTATCGAAAAACACACTTCTAAATGCTCAATCAATCATACAATCATCAAAATCAACCGGACCCTCCGTCCGGGATCTCAGCAGAAACAAACGCAATCCTAATTCTAAAACATTCTCATAATTGTAATTCAATATACTATTCTCATAGTTCAATCTCATTTCCAAACTTATACACAATTCCATATACAATTTCATACTCTCATACATTCATTCATAATCTTCATACATTCTCAAATACATCATAATCACTTAACGGCAATTCAAACTATTTACAAAATATTTCAAATCTCAATTCATAATACAATGCAAACGATGCAAAACGAACCAAACGTTTTCACATTCTTTCATCCGATCTCCCCGCTCGAAACACGGAGATGGGGATGAAAGGGGTGAGCTTCGAAAGCTCGTGGATAACACATTTATAAATTGAAAAATAAGCGAAATCATTTTCATAAGCTTTTTGCGAAAGGGCTAATTTTTCAAACTTTGTAACTTTTCAAACTGCTTCTCAAACCTTTCAATTTTTCAAACTTTTCATAACAAAATTCACTTTTCATTTTTCAATTTTAAACATGAATGCGTAACACGTAAACAAATCAAAAACACGTAATATATCAAAATGGTCCGGTTCGGTCCAAATAGAGCGCATCGCACATTCCGCATAGCGGTCACGGTGCGATCGTGAATGTAACGCACTACACTTTCCCGCATATCGTCCGGTGTAGCCGTGAAGGAGTCCGAACGGAGTCCGTGCCACTAGCGGGCAGCCATGAAGGCTATAACGAATAGAGACAGCAGTAATCGACTCACTAGGGACCCGACCAAACCCACATAACACATAATCGAAAACGAATTTCAGATTGTTCAAGGCACGCGTTTCAAATCTTGATTTTTTCACACATGTCCTAATAGACATATTTTCATTCATAACTTCACAATATTCAACCAATACACATAACACATTCTCAAAAATTCAATAATGCACAACCATAGCAATTATTAAAACTTCATGTATAATGATGCAATTTTATCCAAAACTCATTTGGAAATCATAATTCCAAACATTAACAAACTTTTATTTTCAAACATTTACAAAAACATTAATTTATCAAAATCCAAATTTTTTTTGCTTTCTTGATTTTTTTCAAAATTCGTAGATTGCTTACAAATCAAAATATAAATATGCTACCCACCTCGAAATGATGCTAGGAACTCGTCCCGATCATCAATTTGATCCTTGCTTCTTTCCTTCTTTCAATTAAAATTGACCTAAGCCACAATCATTCAAATTCTACATCATAATTTGCATAATTCTCAAAATTAATTATCGAAAATTCATAATCATCATATTTCCAAGCTTTCTAAAACCAGAATTTCTAAAATCTCCAATTTCAAAATTTGACCTAAACCAATACACTCCAATTCAATCTCATAAATAACTTAATTTTCAAAATTAATGTCATAATTCATCAATTCACACTAATTCCAAAATATCTAAATCCTCAATTTCAAAAATCCCCAAATCTTAAAATTGGCCTAAACTAATTCATCCAAATTCAATACCATAAAATACAATTTCTTCAAAATGAACTTCATATTCCACAAACCCATATCATTATCTATAATTCTACACCAAAATTTTACAAAATTAAGCCTAAACCTTAATCAAATTTCCATCCAAAATTAAACACAACCTAAGGCATATATATCAAAATCAACTTCATAAATCACAAACCCAAGTCCTTTTCCATGTTTCTAAACCAAAAATTCATCAAAATCTTAAAGCTCAAAATTTCCTCTTACCTCATTTCTCCTCCAATTTTTGAATTTCTTGGCTCATGAAGATGCTCTCTTCATTCTCCATCCATTTCCTTCTTGAAAAAAATCCCAAAAGCCTTAAGAATCAAGTAGAAAAATGGAAACTTACCTTTCTCCCTCTTCTTTTCTCCATAACCGAATTCTTCTCCTCTCTTCTTTTTCTTATTTTCTTCTTCCTTTTCTTCTCATTTTCCAGCCACTTTCGTGGCTTTATTATGCCAAAAACGACATCCCCTTTTTGTGTTTCATTAATGAAGGTCAAAAGACCATATTGCCCCTCCATTCAAAGCTTAAAGTCATGCTTACTTGCGGGTTGATTTGCACTATCAATTTGAAGGAATTTGTCAAAACTTTCTTCTAAAGAAATGTTGCTCTCAATCATAAAAATCCAACGCCACCAACCGCGCTCAATTCAGATCAGAAACGAAGAAGTTATAGTCGAAATACTATCGGACCTTCACAAAATCCGAGACTGAACATTAACATATCTTCAGTCCAGAAATTAACAATATTAGGGATGAATTTAAATTTTGATCCCTTCACAAGAGTTGTAGCCCTATATCTTAACTTTATTTTCCCCTAAGAATCAACTCAATCGGAGTTGTGTAGCTCCCGAAAATCGCAAAATACTGAACCATGTTCAGAAAATTATCCAACTTATAACCTATAACCAAATCTCTTACTTTGGTTCAATCAATCTCTTTTCATTTAATCTCCTAAAAATCATAATATTCCATAACAATGAAATTAAATGTCTTAGGAATCCAATGCTTTGAGAATCAAATCAGTCAGATGTCGGACGAAGGAATTATAAGCAAAAGATTACGAAAGGGATCGGATAAAGAAACGAAGTAACGGAACTTCAAAACCAAACTTTTCAAAAATCATATCTCTCGATCCCGAACTCAAAATTTGACAAATTTGGTGTCAATAAAAAGATCAAAGGAAGCTCTACAACTTCCCTGAAGTACTCAAAATCAAATTAGGTCTCGAAAGGGGTCAAAACCTCAATCAAAGATTCTGTCCCAAAACAGCTTTTCCTAAACGACTTCCAATTTTTAATCGCTCATAACTCCTAGCCTCGATATCGAAAAATTGCAAACTTCATATCAATGGAAAGATAAAAACATCATCTAAAACTTTCATGAATACCACTTACTCTAATTCAAACTAAATCCATACGACGAGTGGTCTCGAAGCATAGAACACACAAATCTATACTTAATAGCATTTTCAAAACAAAGCATATCTTCAGAAATTCATATCTCTCAATCCCGACATCGAAAAATAGCAAACTTTATGTCCACAAAAAGCTCTCGATAGAGGCTACAATGTTCATGTCGATCACTTTCTCGAATTTTGCCTAAATCAAAAAGTCAACTTTTTCTTCAAAAAGTCAAACTTCAAGCAAACTTTGATTGATCATAACTCTCACTCCCGATATCGAAAAATATCAAACTTTATGGCCACAGAAAGCTTTTGACATAATCTACAAGTTTTCAGAAGATCATTTTCTCAAATTATGCTTAAATCAAAAGTCAACTATCAAGTCAAATATTTTTCCACTATTCATCCCCAAAGTCAAACTTTCTAAATTTTTCAAATTTTCACACTTTTTCTTTTTAATTTTTGCTATTTAACTTCATTTCAATCAACTCTTCCACTTGAACTTTTATAAACCATACCAATCTCCACAATTATCAAATACGTCAACATCCAATAATGCTTTTCTCATAAGTTTCCTTAAAGCATACATACAACATATATATATATAACACTTATTTTATATCATTTCTTATTTCTAAATTCCACTTAAAAATCGGGGTCCAACATCCCCACTGTCATAAGCCCATCATCTCTCACCTTTACTTTAGATATTTTACCATTCCGAATTTCCTCTCTGAGCCTGCTCAAATCTGCATCTTGAGCCTGCAATTCTCTAACTTTCTCCCTGAGTATCGGTCTCACTCGAAAGTTAGTTAGAAGACAATCTGGCTCCTCCTGTTTCAAGCTTATCTTAAGCTTGGCCATCTCTTCCAATAAAGGAAGATAAACTGTCCGAACATGAGCAATCAAAGACTTCCTACTCAAAGCATCTGCCACTACATTGACCTTGCCCGGATGATACTCAATCAGCAAATCATAATCCTTGAGTAACTCGATCCACCTTCTTTGCCTCAAATTCAATTCCTTCTGACTCAGTAAATACTTAAGGCTCTTATGTTCAGTAAAGATCCTCGTCTGAACTCCATACAAATAATGCCTCCAAATCTTCAAAGAAAAAATCACTGCTGCCAACTCCAAATCATGCGTCGGATAATTCAACTCATAAGGCTTCAACTGCCTCGAAGCATAAGCAATTACCCTATCTCCCTACATCAAAACACAACCAAGACCCTTCCTCGAAGCATCACTATATACGGTATAACCCTCATCTCCAGAAGGCAAAATCAGAATCGGAGCACTTGTCAACCTGTACTTGAGCTCCTCAAAGCTCTTTTGGCACTCATCAGTCCAGAGAAACTTTTGATTCTTCCTCAACAACTTAGTCATCGGAGCTGCTATCATAGAAAATCCTTCCACAAACCTCCTGTAATAACCTGCCAAACCTAGATAACTTCTCACCTCTGCTACATTCTTCGGTGCTTCCCAATTCACCACAGCTTCTATTTTCTTTGGATCCACATGCACTCCTTGCTCTAAGATCACATGTCCAAGAAATGAAACTTCTCTCAGCCAGAATTCGCATTTATCGAATTTGGCATGCAGCTCATTTCTCCTCAGAGTCTCCAAAGCAATCCTCAAATGCTCCTCGTGCTGCTTATCACTCTTGAAATAGACCAATATATCATCAATAAAGACAATGGTAAATTGGTCCAAGAATGGCTTAAAGACCCGATTCATCAAATCCATAAAGCCGCAGCGCATTCACAATCTGGCGGCATAACCAAAAACTCAAAATGCCCATACTGAGTCCTGAAAGCAGACTTGGGCACATCCGACTCTTTAATCCTCAACTGATGGTAGCCCGATCTCAAGTCTATCTTGGACAAGACTCTCGCTCCTTGCAATTGATCAAACAAATCATCAATGCGAGGAAGCGAATATCGGTTCTTCACTGTGACCTGATTCAACTTCCGATAATCTACACACATCCTCAGCGATCCATCTTTCTTTTTCACAAAAAGAACCGAAGCTCCCCAAGGCGAAGAGCTCGGTCGAATATACCCCTTCTCCAACAACTCCTCCAACTGCTCCTTAAGCTCTTTCAATTCCGCCGGAGCCATCCGGTAAGGCGGAATTGAAATCGGCGCTGTACCTGACAAAAGCTCAATGGGAAACTCAATTTCCCTAGTTGGTGGTAGTCCTGGCAATTCCTCGGGAAAGACATCCGAGAATTTTCTAACTACTGGAATATCCTTGAGCTTCCCTCTATCTGCCCTGGTGTCCACCACATAGGCCAAAAACGCCTCACTACCCTTCCTCATCATCTTTTCTGCTGTCAATGCTGAAACAATTCTGGGCGGACTTGCTTTCCTGTCCCCAGTAAACACCACTCTTTTGCCATCATCCAATTCAAATTCTACTGTCTTCTGCTTACAGTCCAGACGGGCGTTGTACTTTTCCAACGTATCCATGCCTAAAATGACATCCAATCCTCCCATCTTCAGTGGCATCAAATCCACCACTAGAAGTTCTCCACCAATACATAACTCACATCCTCTATACACTTGACTAATCACAATGTACTGGCCGATTGAAGTACTCATCACCAGCGGGGTATCCAATGGGCTCACAATCCTATCACACACAGGTCTACTCGAAGAAACAAACCAGTGAGTAGAACCTGGATCAATCAAAACAATCACATCATTAGAAAATAACTTAATCGTACCAGTGACAACATCTGGAGTGGTCTCTGCATCCTCCCGAGTCATCGCAAACACCCTAGCCGGTGCCTGCCCTCTCGGTCTCCCTGGAATACTCGCTCTCTTGGCTGCATCTGAACTGCCCACTTCTGTTGCAGTCCTCTGTCCCATGGTCTCTGTCCTCCTCGGAACTTGCATCTGACTCCTCTCTTATCGTGGAGGCTGAGGACACTCTCTGGCAATGTGCCCCTTCTCCCCACAATTGAAGCAAGCTCCTGTCAATCTGAAACACTCTCCTCTATGGGGTCTCCTGCAATGCTCACACTTCGGAATGAATGACCTATCCCCGTCTACCCTTCTACTGTCGCCCACCGTTGAGGCTCGGTGAGAAACGGTAGAAGTCCTCATCGGCCTAGGTCGGCTCGCACCACTGCTCCTCTCCTCTAACCGAGCAGAAGCTCCCTGCACTCTCATGCAGCATAGGAGTACTAGTGCTGCCTCCCTCTTGAGCGCTCTCTTCCTTTCTTCTTGTTCACTGACTTCGATGTTCTCAATATTCTCAACCTCAAAGTCTGCCTCACCAACCATGAAAGTCACAAAGTTCTCAGACAATCACTTTCTCTCGATGGCCAAGTGCAGACCCAGACTCAAATCGGCGACATCTAGCAGCCTCGCCAAGATCAAATCAAGCATACCGCTAACCGAGTGAACTGACGCCATACTCATCGTTGTCATCTCCTCTCGAGTCAAACCGAGGAACTCCCTCTCGCTTCATTGAATGTAAACCTCGATAGATACTTCTTCTTAAAAGCAGCCAAGAAGTTCTGTCATGACAACCCTACTGGCCTCATCTGACTCCCTGGCACAGTCTCCCACCAGTGCAGAGCATCTCCCTGAAGCAGACTTGTAGCATAAATGACTCTCTCGTCATCCTCACACTCCATCTGATCTAGCACCCTCTCAGTCTTTCTCAGCCATGTCTCGTCTTCTTCAGGATCGGGTGTCCCAAAGAAATCGATTGCTCCATACTTTCTCAAATTTATCGAACTGCTCCTTTCTCGAGTCAATAAAACAAGGTGGCATCGACCCATAGCCCAACAAATGCAGGTGAACGTCAAAATGCCTCGGATCCAATAGAGGCACTTGCTCTCATGAATCAAGCGACTCTGAGTTTGCGAAGGAATGGGCTCACTACCTAGCCCTACGAAGCCTCAACATTCCACAGGCTATCGACTCATCGTCCCTCTTCTCTCTAGTCGGAGAGTCAGGTGCAGTAGATCCTTGCAGAACTCCTCGTGTCCTTTTACGAGGTGGCATCGTACTCCTTCACAGGAAACACTAAGGATTAGCTACTGGTCAATCTACATGTATGCATGATATGCATGTCACTTAATCAATGCAACAATTAATCATATATCACACAGTTCATCCTATATGCATTCTAAGCCAAGGACACTAAACCTAGGCGCTCTGATACCAAACATGTTGGGCCCGGGCCCGGGCCCGGGTCCCGGATCTCCGATTCCTGAGGCGGCCTCTCGGGTCGCGCCAGCGACGGGCGCCCCATAACTTCTGATCCGATCCCAACATCCATACAAATACATAATTCGATTCACACACAAACATTCGCAAACCATCAATCGTCTACACATACATTCTAACCATGTATTAATCATCTCAATTACATAAGCCATCAAGTTAAGAAATTAAACAAGTATTCTTAACATTACACATTACATAATATAGTTTGCATCCAAAATACATGAAAAATGCTCCATGATGATATGCTGGTGGGCTAACCAAAATACGGACTTAATACAAGCCTCCTAACTAGCTTGAAGTTTCCGATGCCTTGCAAGGTCAACAATCGTCTCGATCTGCACCTAAGGATGGGAGAGTAATAGGGTGAGTTGCGAAGCTCAGTGGCATATACATTTATAGCCATTGGCAACGAACCACACAATCAAGCATATATAAAAATATACACAAGCTCATAGCATGTCAACACTTATCATTTTTCAATCATTACTATCATATGTCATGAGATTCATAATATAATAACTCATCATGTATCATGCTCAGCAAGTCAAATATGAATGCATACAAATGGTTCGAGAGTTCCGTAAAACGATTCAGATAAATCGAAGTTTATACCGTAAACTATCCGAGTCTGATTTCTCAAGATCTCGTTGCCTCAAGTGGGCAGCCGGAAAAAGGCTTGACGTCGACGTGCACGTGATTCCATCCGTAACTCTCTTACCCAGACAAAACACATAATCCATTCGTTTCATGCTCAAAGCATTTTATCAAAGCTTTCGAAATTCTCGTTCGTTTTATTTTTGCAAAATGCCATAAGGCCTATCAAAGCCATGCATAATCATAGTCATAATGCAAGTTCAATATTCCTCATAAAATTCAACACAAGCAAGGTCACAAAATGCAAGCAAGCATACATAAGACAATTTGCCCATACACACAATAACCATAAACATATTACCCACCTAATATCGCTCGAGAATCCAACTCACTGGTGTCCTTCCTCTTGCAATTGGGTCAGGTCGGCTTGGTTTCCTATAATAAACCAAGTTTTCATTCAATCATTACGCAAAAGAAATATTCCATAAAGCTTGACAATCAAAAGTAAAGCACTAAACGTCTACATCCAACTTCCATCTAAATTCCCAAACCCTTAAAGGCTGATTCTGAACTTCCTTTCTTCATACAATTTGTAGCCCTTTATTTCTAGTTCACAACGAATCCAAAATCACCTCAATCGGATATCTACACCAAAAGATATGCCCAAAAATCTCCTTCGGAAAAATTGGATGTTCGCCGCGGCGAAGGTACGCTCGCTGCGGTGAGCCAAATCTTTTCACATGTCGCGACGAGCCTTCTTTGCACGTCGCGACACGTCGCGACGTCGCCCCTTTCACACGTCGCGACGAACGCTTCCCCGCTCGACGCGACGAATTTAATTATTATACGTCGAGACGAACTCCACGTCGCGACGTGCGGGTCTGGAGCTCGACTTCAAAACCCGATTTCTAGCATTTTTCAACTTCAATCCTTTCCCCAAACTCAAATGCAACACACCTATGCCTTAGATCATGTCTTATACTACATTTCTAACTCAGCAGCAACTCAAAATCAGCCATAAACACATAAATCCACAAAATCTAACCATTTTTACCCTAAAACCCTAAAACCACCGATTCTACTACTTTCATCCTATCTTTTGGTTTAATCCAACCGAAACAAGGTTAAAAAAAGCACAACTTACCCGGAAATGGCTTCACACTGTCGGAAATCCTCAACAATCGCAATCCCTCTTCTCTTCTCTTCTTCCCTCCACTTACGACACTTCTCTTCTTCTTCCTTCTTTCTATCTTTTCTTTCTAACTCTTTTAAGCCTAAGTCAAAGACCATTATGCCCTTCCTAACAAAGCTTTAACCTATCCAACTTAAGCATTCTTCCCAAAATGCCCTCAAACATATTTACCCTATTAATTCTCACTTAACCACAATTAAACCTTAATTATCCAATAATCCTCTCAATTTAATCAAACTAAGGCATAAGCACATAGTTATCACAATTCATGCTTAATAACATCATAAAAAAAATTCGGGGTCCAACAGTGCGCCTGAACTGTCCCAGTGACGGGCACATTAACGGTGAGCCTTTGGCTCTGAAATACGTTGGGCCTGAATGCCCTGATACGGTGAGCCTATGGCTTTGAATTACATTGGGCTCGAGGCCCTGTTGCGTTGAGCTTTAAGCTCTGAAATACGTTGGCTGCTCCAGTCACAATTGTTATTATCTGATCATACTCTTATGCATGGAATGCATATGTTTCTATTCGTATTAAAATTCAGTACTTTCATATTTACAATCAAATAGCACTTCGATATCGAGTTTCCAATACTTCGGACACCTGTGGTCCGAAACCAATCAAAATCAAACACATAAACCCTCCATTTCTTCCGCAAGGCATAAGTGCATAATTTAAACACACAAAGATTGAGGAACCAACTAGGTTACTCACCATTAAACTTTCGAGCTAATGCCGGAAAGTCTCAGCTATGTCGAAAGATCGACGCTCCATTTGAGCCTCTAAAACAATCGAAATACACAGACATTACTAATTGCACAATTTACAATAATCAATGATGCACATGCAATGATTTAATCGCGTACATGTTTATGGCAATTCCCGACACTAAACTCAAATCTTCCCAAATCAACTCTTTCTCTCTAAAGGATAGCAATTCCTAGATTCCATAACTCATTAACTAAGTTCGGAACTCCCTAGAGTCCAACTCTAATTCATAGGGACTATCTTTAAATCGAAATCAAATTCACTATTCAATTGCCATCCGAATTCGCAAACTTTCGAAAATTGATTCTAAAATTCCATTCTTATAAATTTGCAATTCTTAGTCTCTAAATCGCAATCAATCAAGAACCAACTCATTAGGAATTAAACCTAAAAAATCATCATTGAAAATAACCAATTCACTTTTGGAAAATGGGCGTCCTCGCCGCGGCGAGACTCCTCAGATCGTCAGTGGCAAGATGCGCTTAGCACTCTCGCGTCGTCTTATGCTTTCGTCACAAGGCATGAAAAACAAATTACTTTCGCCATGGCAAGGTAATGAACACGTCATGGCGTCGAAGAAGGAATTGCTCGTCATGACGTGTAATGAACACGCTATGACGCAAACCCGTAAACACGCCTCAAACCCAGATTTCTCGCTCATCAACTTTAATCCAACTATTTCAATTCAAAACACTCCAAAACAACTTAATACACTTCACACAATTCATCCCTAACCAAAATTCCATCAAATAACCATCATCTCTCAATTACCCAAATCAAAACAAAATAAACTCAAAAATATCATATCATCCGAAACCTAAACATTTCTCAATCATCAATATACTCTAATCAATCATCAAATGAAACCATCTATACTTGAGGGAGCAAAGACTTACCTGATTCAAACCTTCAAACTTTCAAGAATCTCCAAGATACTCCAACCCTCAAACTCAAACACATCCACGACAATCACCCAATTTCACACCCGTCATCTTTTCCATCACAAGGCTTAAAGGATAGATTTTAGGTGAAGAAGAAAGCAATTAAGTAAGAAGAAAATGGAAGCAACGAGCAAAGAAGGGATCCACGAAGAAGGAGAAGAAGAAAAGCAAAGAGAAAACCAAGTTTTCTTTCAAAAGCAAGAGGGTATCGTGGAAGCAAATTCAAAGGAGTTAGGGTTTTATACTAAAGACTTAAGGCATGGTTGGCAATTCCCTTGCCACAAGTCCAATCCGAAAAGCCTAAATCCAATTCTTATTCTATTCTCTCCCAAATTTGCAATGGCTCTATACATTAAATCCTAAAATCATAACTCTAATAATCTCGTGCCATTTGCCAATCAAATTTTGGAAACAGAATCCAATTTATCAACCATTAAGTCATTTTTTCGGTCCAGACATGTTACTCTGAAAATTTCAGAAAAATTCCTAAAAATATTCAAAAATATGAAATACCTAATCATACACTCCAATTCCATTTTTCAAACCTCTAGAATTCAATTTTTCACTCCAATTCAATATTCAAATCACAATCCACACAAAAATCACAGAATTTTCAATTTACACAATTATACCGGGAATATGTCATACATGCATGTACCTGCATATGCTAGTGCAACAATAAACATTTATCAATAAATATAGAGGAAAAATGCATGTGCAGTTCAAAATATGAATGCACTCAATCCTAACCCAATCCAAATTACCAATATGCCCATCACATCGGTAACGGGATGTTACAATTCTCCCCTCCTAATAAAAATTTCGTCCCAAAATTTCTTACCTGACTGATCGAACAGATGAGGATACTGCCTCCTCATGTGCTCCTCAGTCTCCCAAGTCGCTTCCTCAGTTGAGTGGTTCTTCCAAAGGACTTTCACCAATGGAATCACCCTGCTCCTCAACTGCTTGATCCGAGACCCCACAATTTGAATCGGCTCCTCTACATAACTCAAATTGCTAGCCACCTCAATCTCCTGAGCCGGAATCACATGGGTCAGGTCTGAACAATATCTCCGAAGCATACTCACATGGAAGACATCGTGCAACTGAGACATCTCACTCGGCAATGCCAATCTATAGGCCAAAGGTCCTATCCTCTCAAGGATCTCATAAGGACCAATGTACCGAGGGCTCAACTTGCCCTTCCGGCCAAATCTCAGAACTCCTTTCCACGGTGACACTCGGAGGAACACTCTGTCACCCACATCATACTCCATCTCTCTCCGATGCTGATCCACATAACTCTTTTGCCTATCCTGAGCCGCCTTAATGCGACTCCGAATCAGTTTCACCTTATCCACAGTGTCCTGAATCAGTTCGGGACCCTCAAGCATCCTCATACCCTCTTCATCCCAATAAAGAGTCGATCTACACTGTCATCTATATAGCGCCTCATACGGTGCCATCCCAATACTACTCTGATACTGATTATTATATGCAAACTCTATCAGCGCCAAATACTGATCCCAAGCTCCTCAGAACTCCAATACACAAGCTCGTAACATATCCTCAACAGTCTTAATCATCCTCTCACTCTGCCCATCTGTCTGAGGATGAAATGTTGTACTGAAGTTTAACCGAGTACCCAAAGCCGACTGCAAACTCTTCCAGAACCTCGAAGTAAATCTGGGATCCTTGTCTGAGACTATAGACACCGGGACCCCAAGCAGTCTCACAATCTCAGCCACATACTTTTGGGCTAACTAATCGAGAGAATTGTTCTCTCTCACTGGCAAGAAGTGAGCCGATTTGATCAACCGGTCCACTATGACCCAGATCGTATCATGCTGCCTCGGCGTCCTAGGCAACACTATAATAAAATCCATCGTAATTCGCTCCCATTTCGACTCTAGAATGGGCAACGAATGCAGTTTCTCCACTGGAGCCTGGTGCTCAGCCTTAACCTGCTGGCACGTCAAACATCGAGAAACAAACTCTGCTACCTGCCTCTTCATGCCAGGCCACCAGAAATGCAACTTAAGAGTGTTATACATCTTGGTAGTACCAGGATGCATAGCATAGGTGGCTACATGCGTCTCCTCCAGAATCTCACGCCTCAGACCATCCACATTTGGAACACAGAGTCTCTGACCCATCCATAAAGTCCCATCTCTCAACTCAAACTCTGAATCCCGATCGGATCTCGCTCTATCAATCAGTCTCACCAACACAGGATCCTACAATACATGTTTATGGCAATTCTCGACACTAAACTCAAATCTTCCCAAATCAACTCTTTCTCTATAAAGGATAGCAATTCCTAGATTCCATAACTCATTAACTAAGTTCGGAACTCCCTAGAGTCCAACTCTAAGTCATAGGGACTATCTTTAAATCGAAATCAAATTCACTATTCAATTGCCATCCGAATTCGTAAACTTTCGAAAATTGATTCTAAAATTCCATTCTTATAAATTTGCAATTCTTAGTCTCTAAATTGTAATCAATCAAGAACCAACTCATTAGGAATTAAACCTCAAAAATCATCATTGAAAAGAACCAATTCACTTTTGGAAAATGGGCGCCCTCAGTGGCAAGAAGATTGCTCATGGCGAGACTCCTCAAGATGCTGTCATGGCGCGTCTTGCTAGCACTCCTCGCGTCGTGCGTCTTTGCTCATCGCGGTGTGCGAAAGGCAAACTGCTCGACGCGGCGTGTAATGAACACGTCACGGCGTGCGAAAGGGGAATTGGTCGTAGCGGCGTGTGATGAATACGTCGCGACGTGAAAACCCAGAAACACGCCCGAAACCCAGATTTCTCAGTTCTATCAACTTTTAATCCAACTATTTCAATTCAAAACACTCCAAAACAACTTAATACAATTCACACAACTCATCCCTAACCAAAATTCCATCAAATAACCATCATCTCTCAATTACCCAAATCAAAACAAAATAAACTCAAAAATATCATATCATCCGAAACCTAAACATTTCTCAATCATCAATATACTCTAATCAATCATCAAATGAAACCATCTATACTTAAGGGAGCAAAGACTTACCTGATTCAAACCTTCAAACTTTCAAGAATCTCCAAGATACTCCAACCCTCAAACTCAAACACATCCACGGCAATCACCCAATTTCGCACCCATCATCATCTTTTCCATCACAAGGCTTAAAGGATAGATTTTAGGTGAAGAAGAAAGCAATTAAGCAAGAAGAAAATGGAAGCAACGAGCAAAGAAGGGATCCACGAAGAAGGAGAAGAAGAAAAGCAAAGAGAAAACCAAGTTTTCTTTCAAAAGCAAGAGGGTATTGTGGAAGCAAATTCAAAGGAGTTAGGGTTTTATACTAAAGACTTAAGGCATGGTTGGCAATTCCCTTACCACAAGTCCAATCCGAAAAGCCTAAATCCAATTCTTATTCTATTCTCTCCCAAATTTGTAATGGCTCTATACAATAAATCCTAAAATCATAACTCTAATAATCTCGTGCCATTTGCCAATCAAATTTTGGAAACAAAATCCAATTTATCAACCATTAAGTCATTTTTTCGGTCCAGACATGTTACTCTGAAAATTCTGAAAAATTCCTAAAAATCCTAAAAAATATGAAACACCTAATCATACACTCCAATTCCATTTTTCAAACCTCTAGAATTCAATTTTTCACTCCAATTCAATATTCAAATCACAATCTACACAAAATCACAGAATTTCCAATTTACACAATTATACCGGGAATATGTCATACATGCATGTACCTGCATATGCTAGTGCAACAATAAACATTTATTAGTAAATATAGAGGAAAAATGCATATGCAGTTCAAAATATGAATGCACTCAATTCTAACCCAATCCAAATTACCAATATGCCCATCACATCGGTAACGGGATGTTACATTTCCTCTTGCTCTTGAATAGGGTTTCCTTGATTTCCTAAAACAACCAATTTCTCCTTTTTAATTTCAATTCAATAAAACCCTAAAACTTCAAAAAATCACAACCAATGAAATCAACATAAATCAAGCACAATCTTAACCTACCCATAGTCCAATTAGGTTAGAAAACTTAAAACCTAGCTTAGAAACCCCAAAATCAAATGGGTTCCCTCAAATTTTCTTCTTCCAACCCAACACCCATTCTCTACAAAAAACAATTTCTCTCTCTAACTCTTTCTCTAACAAAGCAAGAAGAAGGAGATACACTTACCTTGTTAAGCTTGATTTCTCCTTTCTTTTTCTTCTTCTTTCTTCTTCCTTCTCTTCTTCTTTCCTTCTTCTCTTCTTTCTCTACGACTCTCTCTCTCTCTCTCTCTCTCGTTCTCTCTTGTTTCTTTTCCTTCTTTTCTTCCTCATTTTCGTGCTTCTCATTCCTTTTATGTTAAAGCTCACATGTCTTATGAGAAATGACCACTTTACCCTCCCTTATAAGCCTTATAACTTAAAACATTAAGTGATCTTCCAATTTTGCCCCTTATACAATTCTAACACTTTAATTTCTAACACTTCAATTCAATTTAATCCAAATCAATTTATCCCATATGCTCTTACTCAATTTAACATGCCAATTGTTCACATTAACATGTTAATTAAGTCCTCAAAATCATAAAATAAATCAAAGTCTCAAAATTCATTAAATCATACTTAACTTAGGACATTTTTCAAATCATCAAATTGAAGGAATTTGCTAAAAATTCCTTCTAGATAAATGTTCCTTATCGTCTTAATTTTCTAATGACACCAAAATCATTTAATTTGGTTCAGAAATCTGAAAGTTATACTGTTGAGCCCGGGCCCCGGATCCCCGAATCCCGAGGCGGCCCCTCGGGTCACGCCCGCACCGAGCGCCCCAAACCGCGGACCCGATCCCAACATTTAGGCACAATCGATTATTCGATACATACATACACAACCATACATTAAAGACCCTATAATCATAGGGATTTCATACTATTGCAAATTAAAGAAAAGTCAACAAGTAACCTCAATTATAGCAAAATACAAAATGAAATCTAAATCCAAAAATACGTAAGTATGCTCAATGTTAACATGCTCGGAGGGCCAACAAAATACGAACTTAATACAAAGCTCCTAATTTGACCGAAGTTTTCGATGCCACGCAAAGTCAACGATCAACCGGATCTGCACCTGAGGAGAGAAAGGAATGGGTTGAGCTACATTTCGATGGCTAATATAATTATAGCCATTGGCAATTAGCACAAATCCCAAAGATATGAATGTATATATATTATATCTATATACAACATCGACATTCACATGCCAATCACTAAAGTACACATTCATTATAATTAATGCGTTCATAAATACGCCACATAGTATGCGTCATAATAATCAATTCACATATGCAATGCACATAACAATGGCTCGAGGGTTCCATGGAAACAAAAGGAAGAAACCAAGTTTACATCCTGAACTAAATGAGTCCATTAAGAGCTCATAGCCACAAGCGGCAGCCGGAGAAGGCTCTTGTCAACGTGCACGTGATTTAATGAAATGGTTCCACTCTCGCCCAAACAAAATCACATAATCATACTCAAATCATTTTATCAAATGATAGGTTTTCATGTTTTCATTTATCCAAAATGCCATGATCAAGTCGAGGCATAACATGCTCAAAATCGTAATGCACTTCTATCAATTCCTATGATTATGTCAAAATAGATAAATCAAAGTCATTCTATTCATCACATTTAACATGCATAAGATATAACATATATTCATACATAGGCAAGAAATTGCCTAATCACACAATAACTATAAGAATATTACCCACCTCTAATCGCCGAGAACCGACATCGATGTCCTTCTTCTTGCGATAAAATCGGGTCACTTGGTTTCCTAAACAACCAAGTTCCATTTAGTCAATATCCATAGTAAATGTGCTAAGCTTGGAATCCAAAGAAAGCATTAAAATTTATATCCGATCTTCTCCTAAAATTCAACCTGCGAGGCAAAATTCAACTTCCGACTTCATACAACTTCGAGCCCTTTATTTCTAGGTCACAATGAATCCAAATTCACCTCAATCGACATCTATACCAAAAGATATTCCAAAAATATGAAAATCTTATTTCGAAACACGGGGGATCGCCATGACGAAGAGACGCCGTCGCGATGAATAATCCTACTCGCCATGTTCGCCGCGAACCAAACGCCACACGTCGCGACATCTCGATCATTCGTCATGACGTCCACAGCAGAGCACACGTCGCGCGAATAAACGAATTAATTCACACGTCGCGACGTGGCTTCTTCCCCACACGCCATGGCGACATTCATACGCTGTCATGACGCCTAGTTCGAACTCGACTCCGAACCCCAAATTTCTGCATAACCCAAGCTCGATTCTGTTCCAAACTCAAATCTACCACATGCAAAGCATAGATCAAGGCTTATACTACCATTCTAACTCATACTAAGCTTTCAATCCATCCTAAAATCATCAATCTAAAGATTTCCCCCAATTTTCATCCTAAAACCCTAAACCATCGTTTTCTCTCAATCCGAATCATCTCATTGTTTAATCCAAATGAAAACATGATAAGGAGGTCGAAAACTTACCGATTGAGGCTTTAGAATCGTCGAAACCGATCGAAATCGCAACTCTTCTCTTCCTCTTCTCCTCTCCGCCGACGCCACACTCTTCCTCTCTTTTCCTCTTCTTTTCTTCTTTCCTTCTCTTTATAATCCTTTCTCTTTAAACCCAAGGGCTTGGGCCCTTCCTAATAAGCCAAAGCCCAAAATCATTTAAACCATAATTAAACCTTAATTCGCATTAATACCCCGATTAACTCAAATTAAAACATAATCACATAATTACCACAAGTCATGCTTAATGACATCATAAAGAAAATTCGGGCCTAACATTTCTCCCTCTTAAAAGAAATTTCGTCCTCGAAATTTACGAATCATCAAGAGATGCGGATACTTCTCCGATGGCCTCCAATGGCTCCCAAGTAGCCTCCTCGATTGAATGATTCCTCCACAAAACTTTGACTAATCGAACTGCCTTGTTCCCGAGAACCTTGTCCTTAGAATCCAAAATCATCTTTCGAAGCTCCTCATAACTCAAATCATCCTCAATTTGAACCTCACTAGTCAATGACATGCGTGGATCCGACCTATATCTCCTCAACATAGACACATGAAACACATTATGGATCCGTGACAATTAGGAGGTAACGCTAATCAGAGGCAAGTGGTCCAATCCTCTCAAGGATTTCATAAGGACCTACATACCCCTGACTCAACTTACCCCCTTCAGAATCTCATCACTCCTTTCCAAGGAGATGTCTTAAGGAACACTTTGTCACCGACTTCATACTTCATCTCCTTAGGTGAGCATCAACATAGCTCTTCATCCTATCCTCGCATTTGCCTTAAGACGCCGCTAACCAAGTTAACTTTTTCAACCGTAAATCAATCAACTCGACCCATCAATTGCCTATCTCCTTCCTCATCCCAACAAATCGAGTCCTACATCTCCTGCCATACAAAGCCTCATACGGAGCCATCTGAATGCTCGAATGGTACGAATTGTTGTAAGCAAATTCGACCAACGGCAAATGCTCATCCCAAGCTCCTCTGAAATCCATCACATAGGCCCGAAGCATCCCCTCCAGAGTCCGAATGGTCCTCTCAGATTGACCATCCGTCTGAGGGTGAAACGCCGTACTGAAATGCAACTTGGTCCCCAAAGCATCCTGCAAACTGCCCCAAAATCTCGAAGTAAACCGCGGATCTCTATCAGACACGATCGAATCTGGAATCCCATGCAACCTCACTATCTCGTCAATATACTTCTTTGCCAATACATGCAAAGAATCAGTCTGCTTAATTGCCAGAAAATGCGCTGACTTAGACAACCGATCTACTATCACCCAAATAGCATCATGCCTCCTACTGGTCTTAGGCAAACCCATCAGAAAATCCATAGTCACTCGTTGCCACTTTCACTCCGGAATAGGCAACGGTCTTAACTTGCCCGAAGGTGCCTGGTGTTCAGCCTTGACTTGCTGACACACAAGACATCTACTAACAAACTCTGCTATATCCCTCTTTATGCCTTTCCACCAAAAATGTTCTCAGAATCCGATACATCCTGGTGCTACCGGATGCATGGCATAAGGTGCATTATGCGCCTCATCCATAATCTCATCCTTAATCGCTGAACATGGAATACACAACTGCTGCCCGGTCATCAAACCATCATCTCTCACCTCTACCTCGTAAATCTTGCCATTCAATCTCATCTCTCGAGCTTACTCAAACCAGATCCCGAGCTCGCAATTCCTAATCTTCTCCCTAAGAATCGGCCTCACTCGAAAATTAGCCAAGACAATCCGCTCTTCCTGCGTAAACCGATCTTAAGCTTGGCCATCTCTTCTAATAAAGGAAGATACATCGATCGAACATGCGAATCAAGACTTTCTACTCAAAGCATCTGCTACCACATTGGCCTTGCCGGATGATACTCAATCAAGAAATCATAATCCTTTAGTAGCTCCAACCACCTCCGCGCCTCAAATTCAATTCCTTCGACTCAAAGAATACTTTAGACTCTTATGATCAAGAAGATCCGAGTCCGAACTCCATACAAATAATGCCTCCAAATCTTCAAGGCAAAGATCACCGCTAACTCCAAATCGTCGCCGGATAATTCAGCTCATAAGGCTTCAAGCGCCTCAAGCATATGCAATTACCCGATCTCCCCGCATCAAAACACACCCAAGACCCTTCCTGAAGCATCCTTTGACACAACATATCCCTCATCCCTGTAAGGCAAAACCAAAATCGGAGCACTCGTCAATCTGCGCTTAAGCTCCTCGAAACTCCTCTGACACTCATCACTCCAAACAAACTTCTGATTCTTCCTCAACAGCTTCGTCATCGGAGCGGATATCATCGAAAATCCCTCCACAAATTGTCTGTAGTAGCCTGCCAAACCCAGAAAACTCCTCACCTCTGCTACATTCTTCGGCGTCTCCCAATTCACTACAGCCTCTATCTTTTTCGGATCCACATGCACTCCCTGCTCGGAGATCACATGCCCAAGAAAGGAAACTTCTCTCAACCAAAATTCGCATTTCTCGAATTTGGCATACAACTCATTGCTCCTCAAAGTCTCCAAAGAAATCCTCAAATGCTCCTCATGCTCCTGATCACTCTTAGAATACACTAATATATCATCAATGAAGACAATGATAAATTGGTCCAAGAATGGCTTGAACACCCGATTCATCAAATCCATAAAAGCTCCGGAGCATTTGTCAATCCGAAGGCATCACCAAAACTCAAAGTGCCCATAACGAGTCCCGAAGCGGACTTGGCACATCCGACTCCTTAATCCTCAATCGATGATAACCCGATCTCAAGTCTATCTTAGAGAAGACTCTCGCTCCTTGCAATTGATCAAACAAGTCATCAATGCGAGGAAGCGGATACCGATTTTTCACCATAACTCGATTCAACTTCCGTAGTCTACACATCCTCAAAGATCCATCCTTCTTCTTCACAAAAGAACCGAGCTCCCAAGGCGAAGAGCTCGATCCGATATACCCTTCTCCAATAACTCCTCTAATCGCCTTAAGCTCTTTCAATTCACCGAGCCATCCTATAAGGCGGAATCGAAATCGGGGCTGAACCTGACAAAAGCTCGATCGGAAACTCGATCTCCCGAGCTGGCGGTAGTCCAGGTAATTCCTCGGGAAAGACATCCGAGAAATCCCTGACTATTGGAATATCCTCTAACTTCCCTCTGTCTGCTCTGGAATCCATCACATAAGCCAAAAACGCCTCACATCCTGACCTCAACATCTTCTCTGCAGTCAAAGCCGAAACAAATCTGAGCGGACTTGCCTTTCTATCCCCAGTAAACACTACTCTTCTGCCATCATCCAATTCAAACTCCACTGTCTTCTGTTTACAATCCAATCGGGCATTGTACCTCTCCAAAGTATCCATACCCAATATCACATCCAATCCGCGCATCTTGATGACATCGATCTACCACTAGAAGTGCTCCACCAATACTAAGCTCACATCCTCTAAACACCGACTAATCACAATGTCAATTGAAATGGAGTACTCACCATCGTGGAGTATCCAACGGACTCGCAACCATATCACACAGTGTCTACTCAACGACACAAACGAGTGAGTAGAACACGGATCAATCAACACAATCACATCATCAAGAAATAAGTGAGCCATACCGGTCCACAACATCTGGCGCGCCTCTCAGATCCTCCCGTCGCCATAGAAACACACCTGGCCGGTGCTCGCCTCTCGGTCTTCCGAAAGACTCACCCTCTTGGCAAGACATAAGGCGCCCACCTCCGTCAAGTCCTCGACCCACGGTCTACTGTCCTCCTAGAGCTGCAGATCCGAGATCCCTCTCTCTGGGACGGCCGAGGACACTCTCTAGCCTGTGTCCTTTCTCGCCCACAAATAAGCATGCACCGTCAATCCAGTAACACTCTCCACTATGAAATCGACCACAATGCTCACACTTAGAACCGATGACTGTCCCCATCTCCTCCTCCTCGCCGCCCACCGTAGAAGCTTGGTGAGAAAGCAGAGAGGTCCAGATCGACCTCGGACGGCTCGCACCATCGCTCCTCTCCTCGACCGAGTAGGGAAGCTCCTAGCACTCCGCTCGGACATAGGAGTACTAGTGCTACCTCCTCAAAGCGCTCTCTGCCTTCCTTTTCTTGTTGATCGCACTCTTGATATTCTCAATATTCTCTACCCTCAAAGTCGCTTCAACCACTCTTTGGAAGTCACAAAATTCTGCACAATCACCTTCTCTCGATGGCCAAATGTAGTCCCGACTCAAATCGGCGACATCCGCGCCTCGCTCAACATCAAATTTGAAGCATACCGACATTTGCGTGAACCGCGCCATATTCAACAACTGTCATATCCTCTCGAGTGAGACTCAAAAATCCCTCCACCTTCATTGGACATAAACCTCGACGAGATATTTCTTCGAACGCAGACCACAAAATCTCGCCATGCCAACCCCATCGCCTCATCTGACCGCTCGAGCGGTCTCCCACCGGTCTGAGCATCTCCTCAAGCAGACTAGCAGATACACAACTCTCTCGTCATCCTCACAATCCATCGATCCAAAGACTCTCTCGGTCTTCCTCACCAAGTCTCGACTTCTTCAGATCTCTTGTCCCAAAGAAATCCTTGCTCAACTTCCTCAACTTGTCGAACTGCTTTTCCCCTCTTAAGCTGGTCAAGAAGTAAGGCTGTGGCATCCACCCATAGCTGAACAAACGCTGAGTAAAGGCTCAAACATCCTCGGATCAAATCAAGCCTTGCCTGGCGGAATCGGCGATTCACGAGGCTGCGACATAGGCTCACCTTTAGCCCTACGAAGCTTGGCATTTTTGGGCCACGGACTCATCATCCTCTCCTCTCTAGTAAGAGAGTCGGTGCAACCGATCCTTGCAAAAGTCCTCGTGTTCTTCTACGAGGTGGCATCGTACTCCTTCAAATAGAAACACTAAGGATTAGCTATACGGAAATCTACATGTATGCATGATATGCATGTCACTTAATGCAATCAATTCAATGCAACCAATAAGCAAATAACAAACACGTCATCCTATATGCATTCTAAGCCGAGGACACACTAACCTAAAGCTCTGATACCAAACATGTTGAGCCCGGGCCCCAGATCTCCGAATCCCGAGGCGGCCCCTCGGGTCACGCCCGCACCGAGCGCCCCAAACCGCGGACCCGATCCCAACATTTAGGCACAATCGATTATTCGATACATACATACACAACCATACATTAAAGACCCTATAATCATAGGGATTTCATACTATTGCAAATTAAAGAAAAGTCAACAAGTAACCTCAATTATAGCAAAATACAAAATGAAATCTAAATCCAAAAATACGTAAGTATGCTCAATGTTAACATGCTCGGAGGGCCAACAAAATACGAACTTAATACAAAGCTCCTAATTTGACCGAAGTTTCCGATGCCGCGCAAAGTCAACGATCAACCGGATCTGCACCTGAGGAGAGAAAGGAATGGGTTGAGCTACACACTCGATGGCTAATATAATTATAGCCATTGGCAATGAGCACAAATCCCAAAGATATGAATGTATATATATTATATCTATATACAACATCGACATTCACATGCCAATCACTAAAGTACACATTCATTATAATTAATGCGGTTCATAAATCGTCACATAGTATGCGTCATAATAATCAATTCACATATGCAATGCACATAACAATGGCTCGAGGGTTCCATGGAAACAAAAGGAAGAAACCGAAGTTTACATCTCGAACGAAATGAGTCCATTCGAGCTCATAGGCCCAAGCGGGCAGCGGGAGAAGGCTCTTGTCAGCGTGCACGCGATTGAACGAAATGGTTCCACTCTCGCCCAAACAAAATCACATAATCATACTCAAATCATTTTATCAAATGATAGGTTTTCATGTTTTCATTTATCCAAAATGCCATGACCAAGTCGAGGCATAACATGCTCAAAATCGTAATGCACTTCTATCAATTCCTATGATTATGTCAAAATAGATAAATCAAAGTCATTCTATTCATCACATTTAACATGCATAGCATATAACATATATTCATACATAGGCAAGAAATTGCCTAATCACACAATAACTATAAGAATATTACCCACCTCTAATCGCCGAGAACCGATTCATCGATGTCCTTCTTCTTGCGATAAAATCGGGTCACTTGGTTTCCTAAAACAACCAAGTTCCATTTAGTCAATATCCATAGTAAATGTGCGAAGCTTGGAATCCAAAGAAAGCATTAAAATTTATATCCGATCTTCTCCTAAAATTCAACCTGCGAGGCAAAATTCGAACTTCCGACTTCATACAACTCGAGCCCTTTATTTCTAGGTCACAATGAATCCAAATTCACCTCGATCGGACATCTATACCAAAAGATATTCCCAAAATATGAAAATCTTATTTGAAACACGGGGATCGCCATGACGAAGAGACGCCGTCGTGACGAATAATCCTACTCGCATGCATGTTCGCCATGAACCAAACGTCTGCGTCGCGGCGTCTCGATCATTCGTCATGGCGTCCACGCAGAGCACACGTCGCGGCGAATAAGCGTAAATTAATTCACACGCCGCGACGCGGGCTCCCTTCCCCACACGCCGCGGCGACATTCATCGCTTCGTCGCGACGCCCGGTTCGAACTCGACTCGAACCCCAAATTTCTGATAACCCAAGCTCGATTACATTTCCAAACTCAAATCTACCACATGCAAAGCATAGATCAAGGCTTATACTACCATTCTAACTCATACTAAGCTTTCAATCCATCCTAAAATCATCAATCTAAAGATTTCCCCCAATTTTCATCCTAAAACCCTAAACCATCGTTTTCTCTCAATCCGAATCATCTCATTGTTTAATCCAAACGAAAACATGATAAGGAGGTCGAAAACTTACCGATTGAGGCTTTAGAATCGTCGAAACCGATCGACATCGCAACTCTTCTCTTCCTCTTCTCCTCTCCGTCGACGGCCACACTCTTCCTCTCTTCTTTTCCTCTTCTTTTTCTTCTTTTCCTTCTCTTTTATAATCCTTTCTCTTTAAACCCTAAGGGCTTGGGCCCTTCCTAATAAGCCAAAGCCCAAAATCATTTAAACCATAATTAAACCTTAATTCCGCATTAATACCCCCGATTAACTCAAATTAAAACATAATCACATAATTACCACAAGTCATGCTTAATGACATCATAAAGAAAATTCGGGGCCTAACATATACCCAAACATTCCCGAACTATTCTTATACTGAAACAATATTTTGTACTCAATTTTTATCTAAAAATTTGACTTTCTTAGAGACTGAATTAGAACTCACTTCCTTTAGAACATTTGTAGCTCTATTTCTCTAGTTTAATCCAAGTTAAGAATCGTCTCATTTGGACAACTAGACAAAAAGTTATAGGTAAAACACCAAAGCATGCGCAATGAACATGTTCCAACTACATTTTCCAGCTTATGACTTCTAACTTTCACATACAATTTTTCTAACTTCCAAGAAAAGTTTGGGATCCAACACAAACCATACTAAGTAAGCAGATATGATTAAGCCCCACTTCTAAGTGATCGCTTTCACCATCCACATTTGCTATCAAGGCATTCAATTTTCATTTCTTTGGCAATTAGAACTATAATGAGGTCTACTGTATGAGAAATCACCATGACTTTTTATTGAAGATTTTTCACCTTACTTAGGTTGCCCAGTTTGTTCGGACTTTCCATTGTGATCATTCTCCCTTTTCTCATCTTGGTCTTTCTTCTTCTTTCTTTTACACTTCTCTTGGTAAGTGCCTTTCAAGTTTTGAGAAAAGAAAGAGGCTTTGGTTTCCTTGGGTGTAACATCCCATCACCGATGGGAAAGGTAAAATGGTAATTTAGAATGGGCTATGAGTGAGTAAACTAGTCTCGGTATGTTCATGCATAATATGGCCTCCATATATGCATAAATTATAATTTTTGTACATGCACATGATTGTACATGCATTCCTGACATTTCCCGGCATATGTGTTTATTGTGAAAAAATATGAATTGGTGCTTGAACATGGAATTGAAGTAGATTTTTGTGTATTTTACATTTTTTAGGAATTTTAGAAATTTTTCTGAAAATTTTCCGGATACCTTCTGGTGGAAAATTTATGTTGATGATCGATTTGGGTTTTGTTTGAAAATGGTGTCCATTGGCACTGAAAATTTAGATACATGATTTTGGGATTTATGACTTTGAGCCATTGGATTTTGGAGAAAAATTGGACTAGAAATGGGAAGGAAATTAAGTGAAAATACGAGTGGGTGACATGTGGCAAGTGACACATGTCACTTGCCTACCATGCCACTTTTAGTTAATTAAATGGACTTTCTTCCTTCTTGACTCATCTTTCACGAAGCTTCCTCTTTTATAAAGTGTTTGGTGTTTAAAGTGGTGTTTTAAAGGGAAAGCCTCCAACGTAGCTCCTCTCTTCCTTCTTCTTCGATGGCTTCTTCCTCCTCCTCTTCTTCTTCTTCTTCTTGTTAACCTCCACCCACACAAAAGCTCTTATATTTCTCTTCATGTGTTCACAAAAAAAAAATCCCAACCTAAACCTCTACCCTTGCAAGTGATGATGATCGTGCATATGGTGAAGGGAAGAGAATTTGTGGGATTAGAAGATTGAAGCTTTAATAGGTAAGCTTTGTGTTTTATGGTGGCTAGAAGCTTTCCTTATGATGAATTGTACATTAATTACTTGAACTTGTGTTTAGTCTAAATGGGTAGGTTATTTGCTTGGGGAATTTATGGTTGATTGAGGATGAATGTGTTAATATGTGTAGTGTGTGAATTAATGTGTGAATTAGGTGTTGGAGTAGTTTTCATGATGTTAGATGATTGGTAATTAAAGTAAGAACTTTTTATATATGTGCTGCCATTTTTTTTATTAAGTGTTCAAGTGAAGATCTAGATGAAGTTGTGGCTGAATTAGTGACTAAGTTGGAAGTTTATTGATGTAAGAATGGTGTTAGAATGAAAGAAGTTGTGTTAGATATGAAATCTGAAAAATGTTACTTTGTGTAGGTTTCAGATTTTTGGTCATAACTTTTGATATGGTTGTGTTAGTGAGTTGAGGTTTGACTTAAATTAAACTTAAGAAGCATGGCTTAAATTCATATGAAGGAAGTTTTGTCCAATTATGGCTTTAAGGGTTTTAAATTTTGCTTGGAAGTTGAGATAGGTGTGCTGGATGAATAGTATCCGAATTTTGGTTCCATTATTGAAGACCTAAAACTTTGAGAATTTTTCTAGGAGAAAGGTGACAGATTTTGTGAAATTGGTCTTCATGAAAGTTGAAGATTTACTTGTTATCTTTCCAATGCCACTAAGTATGAGTTTTTTTTTATTTGTACGTTGAAAGTGATGATTTGTTAATATTCAGGTGGTCATTCAGTTGAAAATATGTTTTGAGTGCAAATAGCTCTAAGTGTATAGGTCTTGTGCTTTTTGTGTTCTGATGTTGATTTTGGAATGTTAAGAGTGAAATTGGCTCAAGTGACCTTCTGGAAAGTTGTATAGGATTGTTGTATCTTTCTAATGGGGTATTATTTGTGAATTTTGGATGTAAGGATTGTAAGATATAAATTTGTAAAGTTTGTCATGGTTTAGGGGAAATGGTTGCTTAATAAGCTTTAACAGGACAACCCCATTCATGGGAGGATTTGACCTAGTTAGAGATGAAATTTGGTCCTAAGTCCTTCATGAGAATTGTAGCATGTGTTATGCTCTTTTCATTGATACCAAGCTTGAAAATTTTTGAAAATGGGATAAGAAGTTATGAATTTTGAAAGATCAGGTTATTGTTGAGAATAATTTGGGTAGGCAGAAGCTTTGCTTGAGCATTTGATTTGGTTAGAGATGGAATTGGCTTTCCGGTTGTTCATAGAAGTTGTAGAATTTGTTTTTCTCTTTAGATTGATTTAAATTTTGGAATTTTTGACAAAAGGTATGGAAAGTTATGATTTTTTCAAAATGGTATGCTGTTTTGTGAAACATTGTTCAGGAAGTAATTTTGGTTGCATTTTTGACACCCTTAGAGATAAAATTGGTTTTTGTGTCCTGCATGAAACTTGTAGAACTCTCTTTTATCTTGAAATTGATACCAATTTTGTTCAATTTGGAGTTTAGAGTAAAGAGTTATGACTTGTAAAAGTTGGGATGTCGGTGGAAAAAAGAAAAAAAAAAGCTTCCAGTCGGTCACTAGTCGACTACAACCTCCGACTAGTCGACTAGGATATGTATTTTTCCTGCACTAGTCGACTACAACCTCAGACTAGTCGACTAGGACATGTATTTTTCCTGAACTGACTTCTCTCCACTCTTTTGCTTATAACTTTTTCGTCCGACATCCGATTGACCTGATTCTCGAGGCATCGGATCCGTGAAACATTGAATTTCATTTATTTGTGAAATTGGAAATTTTTTGTAACATCCCATCACCAATGGGAAGGATAAAATAGTAAATTTAGATTGGGTTGTGTTTTGGTACACAAGATTGTGCATGCATTCGTGACAATTCCCGGCTTTGTGTCTTTGTGAAAATGTGAATTGTGTCTGTTGATTGAATTGGAGTGATTTATGTGTATGCAGCATTAGATTATAAAGTGGGTACTGATGAGATGTCTGGTACTGTAAATGACTATAAAATATTGACACTCCAATTAAAGATATGATTTAGGAAATTTGTGTTAGCATGAGCTATTAAAATTTGGAAAAATTTATGAAAGTCAAAGCACATAAATCGATTGAATTGGAAAATTGATGGGCATGAAAACGAGTGATTCGGAAAGAGTTAAATTTCAAATCAGTCCCTAAGAGTCGGAACTCCCGAATTGTAATAGTAAAGTTATAAGAATTTTGTATGAGGGCAATTTGGGCAAGGTACTTAAGAGAAAAAGGCTTAAAATTAAAGTAATGGGCAAAATGGACTTTTCATTATTAAAAGGGGTATAAAAAGGGAAATTAGGGTTGATGAAAGAAAAGAAATGGGGAGATGCCGTGGGAGAGAAGAAGAGGAGAAGAAAAGGATTTTTGATGAAATCATGAAGGGCTTATGGAGTTTGTGAGCTAAATCAAGTAAGTCTAAGCCTCTTTCTTCTTATATAGTTGATTGATTCTTGTTTTTAAGTGTTAAGAGTATAGATTTGGGTGTTTTATATGTTGGGTTTTAGGGTTATCGTATTTGGATGGATTTGGATTGTTTGATTAATAATATTGGTTTAAAATGGGTTGGAAATGGAGTATTAGTGATGTTTAAGTGTTTAGAATGAATTATGGGTTGAATAGATTGGAAAAATTGGATTGAAATGGTTAAAAATCAGATTCGGGAGTCGAGAACAGGCTCGCACGTAGCGGCGAGCGAATTTGCGCACGTCGCGACGAGGGCGAGCTTCTCTTCGCCACGGCGAGGACCCCTTTTTCCCGAATAAATATATTTTAGTTTTTAAACTGTAACTTTTGTACAGATTGTCAAAGGAGATAATTTCTGATTTTTTTTTTTAGCTAGAGACAAAAGTCTTCATGCTTTATGAAGAGGGGAAATGTTAAATCAGTCTGTAAGGGCTTGAAATCTGGAATAGTGGTTTAGTGAAAGATATGGTTATATGTTGGAGAATAACTTAGGGATTTATGAAACAAATTGACTGATGTGAGTATCAATTGAACTCTGATTATTAAGGAAGACCTTGAGGGTGAAATATTGGGATAGTGCCGGGGATGTCACTAAAGTGCATGATGCGTTTATATTTGTAAATTGCTACTTGAGCATTATTCCAAAAGGATGTGTAAACTTAGGGTGTTTGACTTGTGATAGGAGCATTTGGAAAGTCAACCTCAGACATTACTGAGACTTCCAGGCGTTAGCGCGGAAGCCAGGTGAGTGACCTAGACGGTTCTCAGAGCATTAAATGTTATAATTCAATAATTTAAATTCTCTAAAGTAAAATGATGAGATAATATTGAATGTGAACTCCGGATAGAAGGTCAGGAGTATTGAAGTGATAATGTACAGAAACGTTATGCGAATGTGAAAGTGTAATTGTGTTTGTGATGTGAAAATCTGGAATAGATTAGAAATGACTGTGATATACTAATTAGAGCTACAAGCTCGACTACTGAAAAAGAGCCTCGAGCTCGAAAGGGAATAGTGCATACCTAGAGAGCTCTCCTATCCCTAAGACGCGTGGGAAGTAGTGCATACCCAGAGGGCTCTCCTACCCCTAAGACGCGTTCACTGATTAATGAGCTCTTGACGGGACAGTTTCAGAGCGAAAAGCTCAACGATTGATGAGTTAGTGCATACCCAGAGGGCTCTCCTATCTCTAAGACGCGTGGGAAGTAGTGCATACCCAGAGGGCTCTCCTACCCTTAAGACGCGTTCATTGATTAATAAGCCCTTGACGGGACAGTTTCAAAGCGAAAAGCTCAACGATTGATGAGTTAGTGCATACCCAGAGGGCTCTCCTATCTCTAAGATACGTGGGAAGTAGTGCATACCCAGAGGGCTCTCCTACCCCTAAGACGTGTTCACTGATTGATGTGCCCTTATCGGGACAGTATAAATGCTTGGTCACCACACTGATATAAATTGATAATGGGTTATAGACTACAATTATTCTGTTATGTTCCATTATTGATAATGGGTACAGACTACAATTATTCTGATATGTTTGATTGAATGATAGGCGAAATGCCATACACTGGTGTGAAAACAGTTATGGTGTACTCCTAATTATAGAATGTATGACTGATTATGATATGCTTAGTGTCGTATGGAATATTAGAACGTGCGAAAATGAACTTCGAGTTCATGACTGATTCAGAACCTTAGGCTCAACATATAATGAACCCGGTATCCAGTATTGGATAAGGGTCAGATCTTATTGAGCCCTTTGATGGGACCGTTTAGGCACTAGGTCACAGCCAAATGGGATGTATGAATATAGATTTCTATAAATGTGTAAATGGGAATTGTTTGAGAAAATTTATTACGAGATAAAGATAGATCTATGGGAATTGTAAAATGAGACCAAAGAGAAAGAATGAGAACATAAGTTATTATTTGACTCTGTACTTGACTGAGCAGACCATCGATGATGGTCACTCATTGAGTTTGCAAAAACTCATCCAAAATTTGCAATTATTTTTCAAGACTCAAAAGAATACTCCGTTAGGTAACGGGTGTATAGTGACCGTGGAGTGTTAGATGAGGACAGGATCAGTTGCGTCTGCATTAGAGTGAAGATTTTGCTTATACGTTATTGTGTATTTTATATGAGGACCCTCGTGGTCATTGTATCTACCAGATTGGTTATGTAAACTGTTTTCCGCAACATACATGTATGTAAGTGTATGAATGTTTCAAAACAAAATTTTTGGTATTGTGTTTTAACTGAGAGAGGTAGCATCCCATCCTCGCAGGGCAAGGATTCGGATATCACCATCGATGTCGGGTCTGAGTCTTACGGGAGTAGGGTGTTACATTTTTAGAGCCGAAATTATCAGGGATTGGTTAGGTCGAAGTGAGAGGATCGGGTAGTAATTTTTCTGCTCTGTGTTTTATCAATAATTGGACCTATAGGGGTCCAAATTGCATGATTTTGGTGCCTATGGTTTCCTAAGTCATAGGGGAATCTTTTGTGATGTGAATTATGGGATAATGCCGGGAATGTCACGAACATGAATTGTACACATTTTAATTATTACATGTGCATTATTAAATAGTCCTGATTGTGCTTTCAGTAACAGTTGTATATTTTGAATGTTATAGAGGCACATTTGGAACGTCAGCATACGGACGTTGCCAAGACTTCCAGGCATTAGCTCGAAAGCTATAGGTGAGTGACCTAGATGGTTTCTTACTTATCATTGGCTTATGATTATTTGATTTTGACTCTGTGGAAGATAATGGTGGGATATTGTTTGATTGTGAATTCCGGACAGAAGCTCCGGAGTACTTGGAAAGATATGGTATAGAAGTGTCATGGGTATGTGAAATTGTCATTGTGTTTTAATGTGAATAAATTGTGAATAAATTGTCCGATTGTGATAATTTGGAAATGATTGTGATATAGGAATACGTGAATAAAGTGATTTAACTGTAGCATAAATGAATACGTGCATGATTGCAAAATCAGTTAATGATAGTTATGACCGAAAG
Organism: Erythroxylum novogranatense; assembly: GCA_029891385.1. Taxonomy (NCBI): domain Eukaryota; kingdom Viridiplantae; phylum Streptophyta; class Magnoliopsida; order Malpighiales; family Erythroxylaceae; genus Erythroxylum; species Erythroxylum novogranatense. The sequence goes on from CM057228.1 coordinate 108,227,508, forward strand.
TTTACAGTTTGAGCTACAAGCTCAACGATTAATGAGCCCTTAATGGGACAGTTTCAGAGCTAAAGCTCAACGATTAATGAGCCCTCAATGAGACAGTTTCAGAACTACAAGCTCAACGATTAATGAGCCCTTAATGGGACAGTTCTAGAGCCTATGGCTCAACGATTGATGTGCCCTTATGGGGACAGCTCAAGCGCTCGGTCACAATACTGAAATAAATTGAAAAAATGTTACATGTTGCTTTTGATTTGATCTATTTGGTTGAATGAAAGGCAAAATGCCATATACTGATATGATAGTAGTCATGGGGTACTTCTGATTGTGAATTATGAAACAACTATATTATGCTTGAGTGTTTGGTGAATTCAATTGGTTATGGGTGTCTAATCGTATGAAATGTATTTAATTGTCTATGCTCAAGTAAAATTGTGAAATGTGGTCAAACATTCAAGAATGTGAATATACGTTATGTGAATTGATGTGTTGAATAAACTGAGTGAACCATCGATGATGGTTACCTCACTGAGTTCGCAAAACTCACCCAAAATTTGCAATTATTTTTCAGGACTCAGAAGAATACCGCGTTAGGCAACGGGCGTATAATGCTAGAAGAAGTCGGTATCAGTTCGTGTCTGTCTTAGTGTCTAAGAAAAATTGTACTTTCTGAATTTTGCATAAATGATTAGGTCGTGTTGTAAAATTAACAGAATGAACTAAATTGTATTCATGAAAAGGGCCCCCGCAGCCAATGTACATATTAATCATTGTATGTAAATTGTTTTCCGCATAATATATATATGCTATGTATGTTTATGTTTCAAAAAAAATTTATACTGAGTTTTGACTGAGTGATGTAGCACGCCACCCTCACAGGGCACGAACTCGGATATCTCTATCGATGTCGGGTTCAGGTCATGTGAGAGTGGGGTGTTACATTTAGGTTACATTTACTGAAACATGGGTAAAGTCATCTACATTAAAGTCATGTCATAGCAGACCGTAGCAACTGATCCCTAGTCTGAGTCGTATGGGTATGGGTTATACGCATGAGCATGTGTTAAGTGATGAAGTCTGAGAAAAGTGGTGATGTGTCAGAATATAAACCAACGAAGGTTTATGGGCAACTGGAAATGGGAAAGGAATAATGAAAAATGAAATTCATATTGTACTGTGATTAAAAACCCTTGAATGTGATCTGCATATGAATACATTGGCAAGGGTTGATTTAGAAAAAGGTGATAGAAAAATAAATAATGAGATTTAAAGTGTATAAATCGAGTTGAACGAAAAACGAAACTTGCGATAGTCGGGAGAGGTCATATATGGACATAAAAAAAACATTGGTTAAAAGTGATTGTAGTTATGATTTAGCTTAAGAATATGTGAATATGTCTATGAGAGATCAAAAGCTCAAGATGACTAGGTCGTTATGATTTGGACTTGTATGTCCGATAAAATGGGGATAATTGGAAATGAGGAAAAAGTACATGGTTCGACAAGGGAGAGAAAGATTTACTATAGTTGTGTTGATGTGTGTATTATGGAATATATTGTATCGTAAGTGAAGATATTGTTAGGAAGAAGCGAAAAAGGTGAGATTAAAGTGTACTAGCCCAATTAAAAGAAATAACTCAATTAGACTTGGATTTGAAATGTGATAAAGTTAGGATTTGGCGTAATAATATGTCTGAGATACTGTGATGACACTTCTTGATGCTTCCGCGTCTATAATTGGAAATAGATTGAAAATATACATTTGGACGATGAAATAATAGAAACATGGCCTTATCAGTGCTTAAAATGCGCCTGAGTTTGGGTTGCATATGTGTATGCAATTATGGAAAATATGATAAAGCAAAGGAGTAGAGTGAATGTACTCAAAATGTAAATTCTATAATTATGATAAGATGTCACATAAGAAGAAGAGGTAAATACTGGAAAACTGGCGCAGAATCGCTGTCAATATGTGGGGTAATGTGAGGTAAAAGTGCAGGCTACGATATGGGCCTACAAAAATAGATTTTTTCTATGATCAAATAGCAATCTCCAGTTATGGACAGGAACAAGAATAGAAATGTTATCTAGAGTTAATTGGAATGTAAGTAGCAATAGCGAATTTGAGTACCTGGCTATATGATATAAAGACATCTGTCAATAAGATGTCAGAATTTTGAATGGTATCAGCCAGGGTGTAAGTGTAAATAAAATTGCTTAATGCCTCATTGGACCTTAGTATCGAGGATGCATTGACCATAGAAGTCATGAGATAAATTGATCTTTTAAAGATCTTGTGAAATGATGTAATTGATTTTTCTTGAGCTATTAGGAATGACATGGATAATAGGTGAGTGACAATATCGAGGTTTGTACCAAGAATCACTGATATAGGGTCAGAAAGCTGGGTAATTTAATTTATGATCAATGAAGACAGGCTTTCCATAACCAGTAGCTGGGATCATAAGTTCTTCTCTCGATTCAACAATGGAATCGAGTAATTCTTTCATAGTGGGCCAAGGCCCCTCGCTTGAGTCAATTGGGTTTGCTTCAGAAAGGAATTGACAGACGCAATGGAGGGAAATTTGAAATAAGATGACAGGTCTCCAGAAAAAGTTGTGATGTACTGTCTCCTTTATAAAAAAGAAAAAAAATGAAAATGAGAATATTGAAGTTATTTCCATAGCAAAGATTCAAGCATAAGGGTTAGAAAAGGCTATCGGGAGTATATATATTTTCGTTGATGTAAAATATCCAACAATTCGAGGAGACATTCTTGTTCATGTGAGGTGAAATTTGGTTCACATCATAGGCTATGTTTTTAAATCTATTTGGGAACCATAAATTATCTTTAATGAAGGGGTTTTCAACACAGGAAATTATGGTTGTAGATAGATTGAAATTTGTGGAGCCACAGATATAAATGAATAGACATTAGCATAAGTCAAAGTGTAATCATTGGGAAAGTGATAGAACTGCTGAAATCCGTCGAGAAAAAGGAAGTTCAAAAAAAAATTGAGGATAGCATGTGATAATACTACTGCACTGAGGAATTAGTTACTTAAGGAATTACGAGAATTGAACATAAGCACACTGAGTTTGAGGTTATATCTATGGAAGTTAACAATACCCCAATAGGACTATGATATTGAAGGTTAATGTGATTCAAGTAAAATGACATCAGTTGATGACTATGGTCATAAAGGTACAGAGCATATATTAGATACTTGAGAGAAAAGTATGTAAGTTACGTTAGTAATGACTGAAACAAAATAACGATAGTGTTAAGTATGCCATTCAGATTTGGAGACTTTATAGTATGTACAATAGAGGTTCCCAATCGAGATCAAGAGGAAATTGGTTGTATTGCATAAGGTGATTTTGTGTACCTAGAGATAAATATAGCTGCATGAGCTAAATTTGGGTACATGACTTGAAAATTTTCTAAAATAATAGTTGGTTGGAAAGCGTAGAATCATGATGTGAACAGAAACATATGAGATATACATATGACTAGACAAATTAGTAGAGATTAAGGTAAGACTGGAATGAAAAGATTGAAAGGATTGTGCTGAGGAACCTATCTTAATAAACAACAGTATCGAATAGACCATTTCGTAGCAGAGTACCACATATGTGGATACTAGGTTACTCAATCTAGTGAGATAAAGAAGGTATAATGATGAGCAAAAATGGGGCAAAAAGGAAATCTCATTAGTTATGGAAAAGTAACAACAGTTTTGCAAAAAGGGATTAAAAAAGCCCAAATTGAGGATTTGAGAAATTGTGAGGAATAAAGTATGTGTATCTGATAATGTATACTGCTTGATAAAGAAATGTCCTAATAAGAGGACCTCGAAAGAGCAATTAGTAGCTAAGAATATCGAACTGAATGATTATATGTTTGAGTTCCTTGCAGTCTTGACTATTGGAGACATATATAAAGCTTATATGTCTGGAATGTTTCAGCATATAAGATGATTGTATAGTGCAAAGTGACTATAAGGAAAAAAAATCAAATCATCATTTTCCTGATGAGACGACAAAAAGAGTCGATCACCCTGGGTAATGTTAGAGAATATATAAAACTATTTGAGTTGGCCTCACACAACAGCTTAAGCTATTGTGATGAAATGGTCACTTAACATGGTATCAGAGCCTCTATGATCAAACGGTCATGAGTTCGAATCCTACCACCCAGCTATTCTAATTAAATTAAGCACAAGGTAAAGTAGGCCTGTGCAAGTTTCAAGCCCAAAGGACTTTTACTTGAGGGGGTGTGTTAGAGAATATATAAAACCATTTGAGTTGGCCTCACACAACAGCTTAAGCTATTGTGATGAAATGGTCACTTAACAGGTAAAAGTTAGAACAAGTTGGAATACTGTTAGTGAGTGAAATAAATTTTAAAATCAGAATAAAGTGGTTTTATTATATGAATGGATTTTTGGTGGATTACATCGAAGTTGTGACTATATGGGGAAAGATTTTGAGTGTATCACCTGTGCCAAGGTGTAGTTAGATGAGATACAAAGGTAATAAGGGAAGTTAAGGGTGACATAAAGTGGTTTATATAAAATGATGGCAAAAAAATGGGACTAGGGACTGATAAGTGATTTTATGTTTAGTATTGTTATAATCCGATATATGTGGCATTGAAATTGGAAGTAAAGAATTAAACATTCCGAAACTCATCAAGGACATAATTGAGGAAGTATAATATCTAAACAGAGAATTGAGAGACCTATCAACGTTATCAATTGTGATTTTATGAAAGGAAGCATTGAGTAGAAAGATGATATAAGAAATGGAGGAGTACATAAGATAACAGTACCCCTACCTTTCTTCTTTATCAAAAGTGAATTTTGAGGACGAAATTTTTATTAGGAGGGGAGAGTTATAACATCCCATCACCGATGGGAAGGGTAAAATGGTAATTTAAAATGGGTTATGAGTGAGTAAACTAGTCTCGGTATGTTCATGCATAATATGGCCTCCATATATGCATAAATTGTAATTTTTGTACAAGCACATGATTGTACATGCATTCCTGACATTTCCCGGCATATGTGTTTATTGTGGAAAAATATGAATTGGTGCTTGAACATGGAATTGAAGTAGATTTTTGTGTGTTTTACATTTTTGCAAAATTTTAGAATTTTTTTGGAAATTTTTCGGGATACCTTTCTGGACCAAAAAATTTACAAGTGACAGACTGATTTGGGTTTTCAGTGTCGAAAATAACTGTCCAATGGCACTGAAAAATTAGATACATGATTTTGGGATTTATGACTTTGAGCCATTGAAATTTAGAGAAAAATTAGACTAGAAATGAGAAGGAAATTAAGTGAAAATACGAGTGGGTGACATGTGGCAAGTAACACATGTCACTTGCCTACCATGCCACTTTTAGTTAATTAAATGGACTTTTCTTCCTTCTTGACTCATCTTTCACGAAGCTTCCTCTTTTATAAAGTGTTTGGTGTTTAAAGTGGTGTTTTAAAGGGAAAGCCTCCAACGTAGCTCCTCTCTTCCTTCTTCTTCGATGGCTTCTTCCTCCTCTTCTTCTTCTTCTTCTTCTTGTTAACCTCCACCCACACAAAAGCTCTTATATTTCCCTTCATGTGTTCACAAAAAAAAAATCCCAACCTAAACCTCTACCCTTGCAAGTGATGATGATCGTGCTTATGGTGAAGGGAAGAGAATTTGTGGGATTAGAAGATTGAAGCTTTAATAGGTAAGCTTTGTGTTTTATGGTGGCTAGAAGCTTTCCTTATGATGAATTGTACATTAATTACTTGAACTTGTGGTTAGTCTAAATGGGTAGGTTATTTGCTTGGGGAATTTATGGTTGATTGAGGATGAATGTGTGAATTAGGTGTTGGAGTAGTTTTCATGATGTTAGATGATTGGTAATTAAAGTAAGAACCTTTTGTACGTGTGTTGCCATTTTTTTGATTAAGTGTTCAAGTGAAGATCTAGATAAAGTTGTGGCTGAATTAGTGACTAAATTGGATGTTTATTGATGTAAGAATGGTGTTAGAATGAAAGAAGTTGTGTTAGATATGAAATCTGGAAAATGTTACTTTGTGTAGGTTTCAGATTTTTGGTCATAACTTTTGATATAGTTGTGATAGTGAGTTGAGGTTTGAATTAAATTAAACTTAAGAAGCATGGCTTGAATTCATATGAAGGAAGTTTTGTCCAATTATGGCTTTAAGGGTTTTAAATTTTGCTTGGAAGTTGAGATATGTGTGCTGGATGAATAGTATCCGGATTTTGGTTCCATTATTGAAGACCTGAAACTTTGAGAATTTTTCTAGGAGAAAGGAGACATATTTTGTGAAATTGGTCTTCATGAAAGTTGAATATTTACTTGTTAGCTTTCCAACGCCACTAAGTATGAGTTTTTTTTATTTGTACGTTGAAAGTTATGATTTGTTAATGTTCAGGTGGTCATTCAGATGAAAATATGTTTTGAGTGCAAATAGCTCTAAGTGTATAGGTCTTGTGCTTTTTGTGTTCTGATGTTGATTTTGGAATGTTAAGGGGGAAATTGGCTCAAGTGACCTTCTGGAAAGTTGTAGAGGATTGTTGTATCTTTCTAATGGGGTATTATTTGCAAATTTTGGATGTAAGGATTGTAAGATATAAATTTGTAAAGTTTGTCATGGTTTAGGTGAAATGGTTGCTTAATAAGCTTTAACAGGACAACCCCATTCATGGGAGGATTTGACCTAGTTAGAGATGAAATTTGGTCCTAAGTCCTTCATGAGAATTATAGCATGTGTTATGCTCTTTTCAGTGATACCAAGCTTGAAATTTTTTGAAAATGGGATAAGAAGTTATGAATTTTGAAAGATCAGGTTATTGTTGAGAATAATTTGGGTAGGCAGAAGCTTTGCTTGAGCATTTGATTTGTTTAGAGATGGAATTGGCCTCCAGGTTGTTCATGGAAGTTGTAGCATTTGATTTTCTCTTTAGATTGATTTAAATTTTGGAATTTTTGGAAAAAGGGATGAAAAGTTATGATTTTTGCAAAATGGTATACTGTTTTGTGAAACATTATTTAGGCAGTAATTTTGGTTGCATTTTTGACACCTTTAAAGATAAAATTGGTTTTTATGTCCTTCATGAAACTTGTAGACCTCTCTTTCATCTTGAAATTCATACCAAGTTTGTTCAATTTGGAGTTTGGAGTAAAGAGTTATGACTTGTGAAATTTGGGATGTCGGCAGAAGAAAGAAAGAAAAAAGCTTCCAGTCAGTCACTAGTTGATTACAACCTCCGACTAGTCGGCTAGGACATGTATTTTTCCTCTGCACTAGTCGACTAGGACATGTATTTTTCCTGAACTGACTTCTCTCCACTCTTTTGCTTATAACTTTTCCGTCCGACATCCGATTGACCTGATTCTCGAGGCATCAGATCCGTAAAACATTGAATTTCGTTTATTTGTGAAATTGGGAATTTTTGGAGCCAAATTTATCGGGGATTGGTTCGGTCGAAGTGAGAGGATCGAGTAGTGATTTTTTTTCTCCGTGTTTTATCAGTAATTGGACCTATAGGGGTCCAAATTGCATGATTTTGGTGCCTATGGTTTCCTCAATCATAGGGGAATCTTTTGTGATGTGAATTATGAGATAATGCCAGGAATGTCACATGTTGAACCCCGGACTTTCGGTGGAAATTAGGAATATTAAAATGAATTCAATGGGTGTTTTCGGATATGAATTATGTTATAGATGTTATTGTGCTTAAAGGAAATTGATGAGAAATGAAGTGATTGGTTTTGATGACTTTGAAATTTGAGTAGATTTGTATGAGTTATGAAAGTTAAAGTGGATGAGATAATTGAAATGGAAGTTGAAATCAAGAAATAGAAAGTGAAAGTGAAAAATTTTGAAGAAATTAGAAAGTTTGACTTTTTGGAGTAGAGAGTTGACATTTTGATTTGGCAGATTTTTAGGAAATGATCTTCATGAAATTTGTAGATTATATTGAGAGCTTTCTGTAGCCATAAAGTTTGACAATTTTCGATATCAGAATCAAAAGTTATGAGTTTTTGAAGTTAAGTGTATTTGGCGTTGTTTTGGAAAAATACTATAAAGTATAGATTTGTGTGTATTGTGCTTTGTGCCGATCGCCATACTGATGTGGTTTGAATTGGAGTAAATAGTTTACGTGAAAGTTATAGAGAATTAGAATAGCTTTAAAATGATGTATAATATGCAATTTTTGCATGTGGAGGTTGAAAGATGTGAGATTGTGAAGTTTGCATGTTGTTTGGTATGGAAATTTTCGGGCAGTAGCTTCAATTTGGATTTTGACCCTCATTGATGTAGAATTTGTTCATAGGGTCTTAATAAAATTGTAGCTCATGTTTCCAGCTTTCTAATGTCAAAAAGTATGCAATTTTTCGATATCGGGGCAAGAAGTTATGATAATGTGAAGTTTGGATATTGCTTAGGTGATTGCTAACAGGGTAGAAACTTTGATTGAAAAATTAACTTAGTTAAAGATTGAAGTTGCTTTGGAGTTCTTCATGAACATTGTAGAACTTGTTTTTATCTTTCCATTGATATAAAGCACGAAAATATTGGACAAGGGAGTAGAAAGTTATGATTTTTAGAAGTTTTGATGATGTATAGTGTAAAGCCGATCGACCAGTCACATTGTGTGGAGTTTTTGACCCCTTAAGAGACCTCAATCGATTTTGAGTCCTTCTTGAAAATTGTAGATCTATCTTTTCCCTTTCCTAGACACAAAGTTTGTCCAATTTGGAATTCGGAGTCAAAAGTTATGAAGGTTTGAAGTTCGGAGGTCGGATCAGAGTGGGAGAGCGCCTCGCTCGGCCAAGTGGTCGAACGACCCTCGTGGTAGCTATGAGGCCAGCGCCCATGGGCATGCAAGACCTAGCGACCTCTTGTGGCGCAAGACAAAACAAACCGCTTGGGCACCTTGACTCGACCATTGTGTCCGATTTTTGACCGACCGACCTCTCTTCCTTTTTTTGAGCATAATTTCTTCGTCCGACATCCAATTAAGCCGATTTTTAAAGCATTGGATTCCTAAGACATTTTTCTATCTTTTCATACTAGATAGATCTGTTTTGGCATTAAATAAAGAAAGATAGCTCCGATTATAGTGAGCTAATCGGTTGTAAAAGTTTGAACAGTATTCAGTATTTTGAAGATATCTCGATCGGTAGAGCTCTGATCAATCTGATTCTTTTTGGAAATTAAAATAGAGACATGAGGCTACAAATTTTATGAAGGAGCCGAGATATAATGTAGCCTCTAAGACTTTCAATTTCAGGTCGGAATTTAGATGTAGTGTTCAGTATCAGTTTTGTAATGGCCAAACAGACTTCGGTATTTTGGAGATATCTGGAGCTATAGAGCTCCAATAGATCGGATTCTTGTTTAAAATTAAAATAGAGACATGGGGCTACAAATGTTATGAAGGAGCCGAGCTACAATTTAGCCTCTAAGACTTTCAATTTCAGGTCGGAAGTTCGGTGTAGTGTTCAGTCTTGGTGTTGTAATGGCTGAATAGTGTTTATTATTTTGGAGATATCTCGATCGGTAGAGCTCCGATTGAGTTGATTCTTGTTGCTAATTAAAATAGAGACATGGGGATACAAATGTTATGAAGGAGCCGAGATACAATTTGGCCTTGAAGACTTTCAATTTCAGGTCGGAAATTAGGTGTAGTGTTTAGTTTCGGGTCTGAAGAACAAACTTCAGTATTTTGGAGATATCTTGAGTTATAGAGCTCCGATCGATCTGATTCTTGAAGCGATGGATTCGTAAGATATAGAGAGAAATTTATCTAGAAGAAAGTTTTATCAAATGGCTTCATTTACCTGATCGAAATAATCAGACAAGATGTCAGTTTTAAAGACCAATGAAGGGGCAATTTTGGAAGTTTACTTAAAGGGTTAAGTTTATAGGCTTAAATGGAGGGGTATATGGGTCATTCCTCATTCATTAAATGACATGGCACTATAAAAGCAAGTGGGTTGTCGTTCTTCCCTTGTTGTAGCACAATACAAAAGAGCAAAGCAGAAAAAGAGAAGGAAGAGAGAAGGGAGAGCAAGCTTTCGGATGAGTGAAGAAAAAAGAAAAGAGAGAGAGCTAGGGTTTGATTTTTAGGGGTCTTCAAGCAAGCTTTCTATGTTTTTTTTAATATATAAATGGTAAATTTTTATCAAAAGAATAAAGTATTTACACAAGCAAAGGGGCATACCCTAGTCAATCAGGGAGGACAGGCCCTCCCCACAGCAACAATGCAAAAGAGGCTCCTACATAAAGGAGGCCGGCCCAACAAAAGTACAAACAGACCCATGGAGTCCAGCACTTAACAACACGCCCACCATAGACCGTGAGGCTAAGTGGATCCAAGGCTGTGGAACCAAACCGAAAGCCCAAGGCTAGCTAACGACGTCGTAGCAGCCGCAAGGGACATCATCGAAGAAACCAGACCCAACTAACTGGTGCCCAGCACCCCGGAAAGGTCGACACAAAATTAGGCAGCACAGTCGGAAAGGAACGCGAAGGGAGGAACATAACCACTTTGAGTGGTTCCTATTGCATCCAGCCTCCAAAGAGGACGCATGCAATAGGAACCCGAAGAATAAATAAACCCGAGCCCACAACCAGGAACCTGAATACAATGCCCAAACGGAGCAACACCCAACTGAAGACGACACCACGACACCCATAGTCTCCCATGGGCGGATCCGGGAAGGGCCACCCACCCAACAGGCCTCTGCCAAACGCCAGATACACGGTATCGTCACAACCCCCACATAAAACGACGTCGAGTTAGGCCAAACACTCAAGGACGAACGCATGAGTGCCCCAAACTCGTCAGACGCTCCATGGCCCATCTCCTTCTAACAGATCCAATGCGGTATCGTATCCATCGCCATCCGACGTCGTTTAACGCCCAAAGACACAGCAAGGGATAAGGAGAGGGAAAAGACCCAGGCACAGACATCAATCGAAGACCACACACAATTCCAATGGCCTTCCTAGAATACACCCAATCTAGGAAACGTAGGAACAGATACATCCACTGCCATATCACAACACACAAACACCACACAACACAACATAGAGACGACCACCAGCAAACGCGAGCAGTACCCAGAAAACGACACTACTTCCACCAGCCACCCATAGCCACAACGTACTACTAAACACCAGCAGGCCACCGAAAACAACATCGTATAAAGGAAACGGGGCCGTATCAGTAGGCGAAAGGAAAGCCACTCGGGACAGGGAGAAACGGTACCGTTAGAATACTTCAGAAAACGACGTCGAAGGAGTTCAGACCCACAAGGAAGGAACGACATCGCATGAGGTACCCGCTATAGAACCAACTCCATCCAACAAATGGAACCATTTTAACAGAGGAATAGCCAACCAAGATACTACGATGTTTTACGTCCAACAGACACTCCGACGAAAATGAGAGGGAAGGGGCCCAGACGCACAGAAGAGGCATTGTCCAGTGATCAATACACAAGAAGGGAAGAAAAAACATGCCAGGATGATAATTGCCTCCCGAATGCAATCAAACAATGTAACACCAGCAGGCCAGATTGCACAATAACAGAAACTCCATCAGCCCTCTCTCCAGCTCTCAGACAGACACCATGCTCCTTAAAGACGCCCACCTGCGAACTTCAAGATACTTTAATGTCGACACCGCAAAGAACACTCCCATAGGAGAGGAAGAGTCATTGAACCCGAAGCCTGAAAGGCCCACAACACCTCAGGAGAAGGAAAAAATGCCTTATCCACATTGAGCCACACACCTTCTACCAAACTCCTGCAGGCCTCCTAAAACGACACCGTAAAGACCAAACGAGGACGTTTCAGGCAGCGAGAAAGGAACCAATCCGAACATTGAACCACCACACACAGGTATCCAAAGCGACACCGGAACACAAGCCAAAGAGTCAGAAACCTCAAATCCAACCACCCTGTCACCTTCAACCTGGGAGAGAACCACTGCGACAATACATCAACCAATTCACACCAGAAGACGTAAGAGAATCGGTCGCCGACAGCCATAGTACACCAATAGGATGGTCAAAGGAGCAGCATCCTACTCATGCCACCTGTGCGAGCAACCACAGGCAGCCAGAGATCCACAATAGCCTTGAGCTGACCCCCCTATCACCCAGAGGAGCAACGGGAGATGCAATCCCTAAATTCTCTCTGCTCCCAAGCAGGGATAAATAAAACAGACAACCCTTCCAAGTTAAAACCTCCAAAAGGAACGACACCGTATTGGCACCCCAGAGATGAGAAGCCCATAACACTGGGTACCTCCAAGGAAACGGAGCCCCGACTCCACCACCCTGGAAGCCACAGACAGAACCTCAGCCTGAAGATTAAAAAGTGATAAGATCCCCCGGGTATAACCTGCATAAAATCTTATACGTGGCCGCTTTAATTCTGCAAGTGACATCCCGACGCAGGAATGACATGCCATCTAATAGGACTGAGTTCCTGATTTTCCAAAGAATATAAACGGAACAGAGGAAAGCCAGGCGAATAGCTTTACATCGTAACAAGGCACCCTTAGCTTCCGCACGGATCCACTTGATGGCACGAGGGAGGGAGCCCAATTCACGGGGGATACCCAACCACTGCCGAATGAAGAGAGAAAAAGGTGGAGAATGAAGAGAGCTCCATCATGAACCAAGAAAATCTGAAAGTGGGGAAGACGAAGGTAAGAGTTGATTTTCGATCTTTGATCTTTTAGAGAGTTTTTGGTTTAGATACCTTGGAATTGGTATGGGTTTGTGAATTCTAAAGTCAATTTTAGAGATTACATGTTTGAATGGGATCGATTTTGGATAATTGGAAATTAGGGTTTATGCCCAATTTTGTAATTGGGGTTTTTGGAAATTAATGGTTTAGAATCATAGGAAATATTATGGATTGGTGAAATATGATATCAATTTTGAAGATGTTGTGATTTATGATATTGAATTTGGGTGAATTGGTTTAGGCCAATTTTGGAATTTGAGGATTTTAAAAATTCTTGCTTTAGATAGCTTGGAAAAATAATGAGTATGAGTTTCCTATAGTTAATTTTGAGGATTATGCTAATTATGATGTTAAATTTGGATGATTATGGTTTGGGAAAATTTCAATTGGAAGAAAGAAAGGAGAAATGGTCAAATTGAAGCATTGGACAAGCTTCAAGCATGGAAATGAGGTGGGTACCTGTTTATAATAGATTTATAAACCACTAATGCTTTCCTTAAACAAAGAGATTTTCTGATTTCAATTACATCATAAATGTTGCATCATTGTATGAATGATTTGAAAAATCATTATTGATTCAATGCATGAACTTTTGATGAATTGCAAAATACATTTGTGTTATGCCTCAAAAATTCCATGGCATTTCGTATATTCAGAAAAGAGCATTCGATAGACTGATTTAAGCATGATTATGTGATTGTGATTGGGCAAGAGAGAACTTGTTTCGTTAGTCTCGTGCATGATGACCCTTAGCCTTCTCCCGGCTGCCCGTTAGAGGCCACGAGATCCTGAGAAATCGGACTCGTTGTGTTTACGATAAACTTCGATTTATTTGTTGTGTTTAAGGAACTCTCGAGCCATTATGTGTGCATTTGCATTGTGAAGTGATATAATTGATGCATCCATATTTTGAAAATTGTGATTTCGACTACTGCAAGAAAAGAACTTTTGAAAATGTGCTTTATGAGTTTCAAACCAAATTTCTGCAAGAAAAGAAAAGAAAAGTGTTTTTAAAGGTTTTGCTTATTTATTTTGTTATAAACTGTTACCCACGAGCTATAAGCTCACCTCCCTTCATTCCCATCCACAGGTGATGAGAAGAAGATCGGGTCAAGAAAATTGAAGGTTTTTGTTTGTATGTGTGCATATTGATTTGTTTGTAAGTTAGATTGTTGTTGAGAATTCTGCGATCATTGGATTTGTGTACATATTCGGATTTTGGATATTGATGTTGTATTATGGCTTGGAAATGCCATTAATATCTCTTAAGCATTTATTACATGATGCAAATGAGTTATGGATTTTGTGTATGGAATTGGGTATATGATTGTGATGGTTGGTTTGAAATATTTAAAGTGCTAATCGTTTGAGAATTGTTGGTATTTAATTTGGAATGTGTGCGATTTTATGGAAATGAAAAGTGAGATTTTAAATCGATGAGATATGATCATATATGAAGAAGCAAATAAGATGAGTTTGAGTGTGAAGGATTTCAATTGGATATTGAAGTCACTGTGTAAGAGATGGAATGAAAATGAAAGAAAGAAAAGAAAAAAATGTACACGGATTTGGATTAGTTTAGACTGATAGTCTTAAGGTTTCCAACGCAAACGTTTTCTTTGATATTTGTTCACGGATGTCAGAAATTGGTTTCGATTCTATTTGATCCGAAGTTTGCTTCGTTATGATATTGCTTCTACTTTATGTTCCTTTCTTTCGAATTCGCTTTCATGTCGTATTCGTTTTTTTTTTCGGTTGGGATCCGATTTTCGGATCGGGTCCCAACATTTATGGTATCAAAGCAGGAGTGATAGTGTTAAGTTTAAGTAGTTGGGTTTCGGTCCCAACATCATGAGCATGCATTGTACACATTTTAATTATTATATGTCCATTATTAAATATTCTTGATTGTGCTTTTGATAACAGTTGTATATTTTGAATGTATAGAGGCACATTTGGAACGTCAGCATACGGACATTGCCGAGACTTTCAGGCGTTAGCTCGGAAGCTATAGGTGAGTGACCTAGATGGTTTCTTACTTATCATTGGCTTATGATTATTTGATTTTGACTCTGTGGAGGATAATGGTGGGATATTGTTTGATTGTGAATTCCAGACAGAAGCTCCGGAGTACTTGGAAAGATACGGTATAGAAGTGTCATGGGTATGTGAAATTGTCATTGTGTTTTAATGTGAAATATTGTGAATAAATTGTCCGATTGTGATAATTTGGAAATGATTGTGATATAGGAATACGTGAATAAAGTGATTTAACTGTAGCATAAATGAATACGTACATGATTGCAAAATCAGTTAATGATAGTTGTGATCGGAGCAGCCACAGTCTGAAAGCTACAAGCTCAACGATTAATGAGCCCTTAATGGGACAGTTTCAGAGCTACAAGCTCAACGATTAATGAGCCCTCAATGGGACAGTTTCAGAGCTACAAGTTCAACGATTAATGAGCCTTTAATGGGACAGTTCTAGAGCCTATGGCTCAATGATTGATGTGCCCTTATGGGGACAGTTCTGAAGGAAAATGAAAGAGTTTCTTCTCCTTCATTGAAGTTCTTCGTGGGTTTTGCAAGAAAGAAGAAAAAGGGTTTTCATCTTTCAAGCTTTCCATCATCATCTCTTCATCCTTCAAGGCTTCTTCTTCATCTCCTCATCATCGTTGTTTTCATGCTCTCCAAGGACAAAGGTAAGAGCTAGCACTGTAGGAAAATCCCGGTGTGAGCATCATATGCCCACGGTGCGGAAAACAAAAATTTTTTGTTCTGAGACCTTCCCGAAAGCCAGGATCCATGTGTCTATACAACAAACTCAAACCATAACGCCCAAAGGAGACCGTCTCTAACGGTATCCACGCAGAGATCGGAGAACCTAACGGGACAAACCCTTTGATCAGGAATAGCTAGAACAAGTTGAAGGCTGCTAGATCTTACCTTGTTCTTGAAGAGCTACAAAGAAGACGATGAAGGAGAAGCTTGGAAGATGAAGAGATGATGAAGATCGATGATGAGATGAGAGGAAAACAATTTTCCTTTCAAACTTCACTTCTTCTCTATAAACCAACGACCACACTCATCTGATTTCTTTCATTTTGTCTTCTCACCATTTAATCTAAAGATGACAAGGCAAAAGATGGAAGCTTCTTTTGCATCCACGTTAGCTACTTTATATATATATATATATATAAAGTTAAAAGATGAAGCTTCCTCCTCCTTCATCCACGTGACACACACACATACACACACACACACACACACACACACATATATATATATATATATATATATATATATATATATTAATTCTTTAATTAATTAATTAATTATATATATAAATAAATAAATGCTGAAGTGGTCCAGTCACACTGGGTCGGTCTCTAGGGTCCGGTATGGGAAAAACTCCCGAAAACTTTTTTCAGCAATATCGATGTCGCGATCTCATCGGGACATATCTCGATCTCATCGGGATCCATTTAATCCTTTTCTCTCCATATATTGGAACTCTGTCCAAAACTATTTCTGAATTCTCGAGACACTCTTATCGTGTGACCCATTAGGTTCCGGTTATGTTGGCCACTTAGATTAACACTTAATCTGAGCAAGTCATGAGCGGTATCTAGCAACACATCATGACCCCCAATTGGCCGGAAAGTAATTGGTTTGACGAATGAACATGTATTCATCATGAACCATATCACGAACCTTTCCATAGACAATAACCGTGCAATTCGTCCTTTCACCATGCTATATCCCACTTGGTTATGAGTATGGGCAATGTGTCAACTCTTACTAGACTGACTACGTCAAATATAGTCCAAGTGATATCAGTTCTTGTCCTGGGACTCATTACTTAATATGTCAATGAAGACATTCTTCATGCCATATATGCTCCGGCCAGAGACTTCCAAGTAATGACCCTGACAAGATGCCATGGGTATCATCTTCTGCTATCACAGAAGTGGTGAATCCTCTATTGGCTACTCAATTACCTTTGAATACCTCAAGCTGTACCCAATCACCACCCTATGAGCGACCTCTGTAAGGCAACAAGGAATGGAGTCAAAGCAGAATCGGTATCAAGATATCCTTGAGCACCTCAAATCTAAGGATACTTGCACCATTACTATGATGAGATTATCAACGACATTAGAATAGGACATCCATGTGATGATCTCATAGCAGTCATCAATGTACTTACTACCTCTAGTAAGCATCCACATCTCAACCCTAAATATCTCATATTTACGACACGAAATCCTTTGCTTGATCAAATCAAGGAGCTTGAGATGTACTAGTCTCCGGATTACCGATGTCCAGTCTCGGTAATCCTATGACTAGAGATAATTTGAATCTTGACATAATTGCACATGATAGGAATCTCGGTAGTATGATCACATCACAATTTCCTTCATGCTATGTCATATATCATGGACTTCATTAATTTGCTTATAGATCAATATCCATTCATAAATAATGAGCAATGAGTTAATGATATATGCCTTTCTTTATTTATTCATAAAGTATGTACACAACTTTGTATAAAATGAGCTAAAAGCGATTGCCTTGAGGCACTACTCTAACAATCTCTCACTTGACCTAAAGCCAATCGCCTTGATATCTAATACCATAAAGTAGTACATGAGAATCAAAACTCTTTTGTGATAATGGCTTTGTCAACGGATCAGCAATATTACGCTTTCGGTGAGAATTCTCTCGATCTGGACATCACCTCGTCCTATGATCTCCCTGATCAGATGATATCTGCGGAGTACATGTTTGGATCGTTGATGAGACCTTGGTTCTTTCGCCTGCGCAATAGCCCCATTGTTGTCACAATACAACTGCATGGGCCCATCACAGCTAGGAACCACACCAAGTTCAGTAATGAACTTTCGATCCAAATTGCTTCATTTCTTCGCTACAAGCGGCAATGTACTCTACCTCGATCGTTGAATCGGCGGTTGTCTCTTGTTTGGAACTCTTCCAACTAAGCGCCCGCCATTCGATGTGAATCGTAACTGATTGGGATTTAGAATCATCCTTATCAGATTGAAAACTGGCATCTGTATACCCGCTCACTTGGAGATCTCCATCCCCATATATCAAGAAAACATCCTTAGTCCTTCGAAAATACTTGAGGTTATTCTTGATAGCCACCCAGTGACCCTCACCAGGATCCGATTGGTATCTTCTCGTAACACTTAGAGCATATGATACATCGGGTCTCGTACATAGCATAGCGTACATGATAGGTCCTACCGCAGATGCATACGGGATCATACTCATGCGCATCCTCTCATCTTGTGTCTTAGGACACATAGATTTGAGTGTTATCCCATGAGTCACGGAAGGTACCCTCTTGGATTGCTCCATGCTAAACCTTTTAGCATCTTGTCTATGTCGTTGATTGTGAAAGACCAAGCAACCTTTTGATCTATCTCTATAGATTCTTATCCCAAGGATATAAGTTGCTTCACCAAGGTCTTTCATGGCAAATTGTTTGGACAACCAAATCTTGGTGATTGTAGCATCGAGACATCGTTTCCTAGCAATAATATGTCATCTACATACAGCACAAGGAATACGATTGCAGTCCATTAACCTTCTTATACACACGGTGTTCATCCGGATTTTGTGAGAAACCAAACTCTTTGATTACCTCATCAAAGCGGATATTCCAACTCTGGATGCTTGTTTCAATCCATAGATGGATTTGAAGCTTGCATACCTTTTCGCCATCATAGGAGGTGAAGCCCTCGGGTTGTGTCATATACATCCTCCTCTAAACTTCCATTTAGGAAAGTTTTCTTCACATCCATTTGCCATATCTCATAATCATAATGAGTGGCAATGGCTAGGAGTATTCTAATAGATTTAAGCATTGCTACTGGGCTGAAGGTCTCGTCGTAGTCAACTCCTTGTCTTTGATGAAAACCTTTAGCCACAAGCCTTGCTTTATAGGTAATTACATTACCATCCATGTTGGTTTTCTTTTTGAAAACCCATTTGCACCCTATGGGTTTTATTCCTTCGGGTGCCTCAACCAAAGTCCATACTTGGTTTTCATACATGGAATCCATTTCAGCCTTCATGGCTTGAAGCCATTTCTCAGACTCTGAACTCTTCAGAGCCTCTTCATAGGTGGTAGGCTCATCATCTTCTATGAGCAATACGTCATTCTGTTCATTCACGAGAAATCCATATCTCTCGGGAACAGAACGTATCCTACGTGACCTACGAACCGTGTGTTATAGAAGGTTGAACTGTGACTCATACATTTGAACTATTACTTCATCTGTATGAGTCACAGTTTCAGGTTCAGGCAGTTGATCTGCGTCTGTTCGAGCATCCTGAACTTCTTCGAGTTCAATTTTGCTCCCACCGTCTTCTTGTAAAGAAACTTTTCTAAAAAGACAGATGCTTGAAACAAACACCTTTTGTTCCTCAAAGAAGTAGAATTGATATCTCATTGTTTCTTTAGGATATCCTACGAACAAACACTTGTCGACTTTGCATCAAGTTTATCGACCGTGTCCGCTTCACATAAGCGAGACAACCCCAAACTTTCAAATGAGTAAGATAGGGTCTTTTGTTAGTCCACATCTCATATGGAGTAACATCAAGCATTTTGATGGAACTCTGTTTAACAAGTAAGCAAATTGTCTCAATTGCATACCCTAAAAGGATTTGGTAACTTTGTAAAGCCCATCATAGATCGTACCATGTCTAACAAGGTTCGATTTCTCCTTTCAACCACACCATTATCTTTGTGGTGTGTAAGGAGGAGTCCATTGAGATAAAATCCATTATCTACGAGATAATCCAAAACTCTTGGTCTAAGTATTCCCCACTACGATCGATCGTAATGTCTTGATACCTTTCCCAAGTTGGTTTTCTACTTCATTTCGAATTGTTTGAACTTTTCAAATGCTTGATTTGTATCTCATCGAATCTGAGTCCCATATCGAGAATAATCATCGATAAAGGTAATGAAGTAAAGACAACCACTTCTGGCATGGATGGACATCGGACCACATACATCTGAATGTATAAGGTCTAATACTCCAGTCGCTCATTCACCCTTTCCCTTAAAGAGTAATTTAGTCATCTTGCCTAATAAATAAGATTCGCATGTGTCATATGATTCATAATCAAATGACCCTAAACTTCCACTCTTATGGAGCTTAGCTATGCGTCTCTCATTTATATGGCCAAGGTGACAATGTCATAAGTAAGTTGATTTTAAATTATCTCGTTTATGTCTTTTCGTGTCATTGACATTCATAATTGGATGTGACATATCTAATATGTAAATTCCATTGCATAATGTACCAGTACCATAAAGCATTCCATTCAAACTAATAGAACAACCATTGTTACTAAAAGTCATATGGAAACCAGCTCTATTTAAACAAGAAACAGACAATATGTTCTTTGTTAATACAGGTACAAAATAACATTCATCCAATTTAATTACTAGCCCAGTGGGGAGTGACAAAAAGTAAGTGCCTACGGCTAATGCAACAACTCTTGCTCCATTTCTCACACGCAGGTCTAGTTCTCCCTTCATGAGCTGTCTACTGTTCCTGAGGCCCTGCATATCATTGCATATGTGTGAGCCACAACCGGTATCTAATACCCATATGTTATGGTCAGAAATAGTATTAACCTCTATGACAAACATACCTGAAGAAGTCGAGGCATCGATGCCTTCTTACCTTCAATTCATCCAAATAGACTTTCTGAGTTTAAGCTTCAGGTGGCCAATCTTGACCTGATGGAAGCAAGTTCCTTTAGTGCGATCTCTTTGGTTTTCTTCTTGGCTGCACTTCCTTTTGGTTTCTTAGACCTTTTCTTCTTTAGATTCTTTTTCTTGGAACCGAAGAAGAGTCCACCATAAGCACTTGCTATCCTTCTTGATAGATTGCTCATTGTCGAAAGCTGATTGATCAACTCAGAATTGTCGTGGATATTTGGTTCATCCGATAGTTTAACACAAACCGTGAATAACTATCGACAATCCAACTAAATTAAGTCAACACTTAATTCATAATCCATAACAAAACCTAAGACGGCCAACCTCTCAATATACCCATTCATCTTCGCATCTTGCGCCGCAGATGAACCTGAGTCATCTTAGTAGTGAAGAGTAGCCTCGAGGTCTCAAACCTTTCGCACCGAGCTTGCTCATCAAACGACTCTCTAAGATGAAACACTATGGTATTAGCATCCATAGACTCATCGCTTCTGCGACTCTGGTGACATCGAGGTAAGCATAATGCGGTAGCCATATCATCGTCTTTAAGATGCTTACTATATGCTTTTCGATCCTCATCGAAGCATCGGAAGAGTGGATCGGGAAGTGGAACATCTAGGACATATCCAGTTCCTCGACACGAGAACAATTCTCGATTTCTCACCAATCTAGAAAATTTGGTCCGATTAATTTGTTGGAGTCCATAGCGGCGCAAGTTCACCTTTGGAAGTCATCTTGATAACCTATTGGGAAAGAGAGAAAGAATGTTAGAATAGAATTACATGCATGATCATAAGGACTTGCATGACATGCATATGGCTCCCACTAGTTTCAAAGAATTCATAACCCTCGATTGAATCCAAGAAACATTATGACAAAATGTCCTAGTGGGTCGATATCCCACATTACTAAAATGACCTTGGGTTTACCCAACAAGCCACCTTAGGTCAATCGGTAGGTATCGGTCATACCAATTGCATCATAGATATCCGACATTACTAAAATGACCTTGGGTTTACCAACAAGCCACCTTAGATCTATCGGCGGTATCGGTCATACCATTTGCTTCATAGATGCAACTATCGACTAGTGCTATCAACTCGTGATGTATGCACACACATTGGGTTATCAACTCTTGATGCGCTGTACATCGATGTACACTACCAATTTCGCCTCTGTCACGTTGACCTTGAGTTTAATCAACAAATCAACGCTTTAGTGAAAACCGACCCATTTAATCCGAAAATCTATTTTCATGGTTCGAACATATTCCGTATAGAGTGAGCTTGGGTTTACCCAACAACCCAACTCTATAAGAACTCTGGTTCTCCCCATATTAATGGAAGGCGTTAGTTTTCATATTATGTGTGAGGATTTTCAGGTCTCATCTTCTTCTCCTCCAAGCCGTAGGATTATAGTCACCATGACTATATGGAATGATTTAGGGCAATTCATCAATCACATTGAATCTATACCTAAAATCATCAATCATCCAACCTTTGCATGTTGTAAGTCGACTTGTGTATGTATAAGTCGACTTATGCTAGTGTGTAAGTCGACTTATGCATGTGTAAGTCGACTTATGCAGCTGTGCACGAACAAGTCGACTTGTACCATTGTGCAAGTCGACTTATGCGTCTACAGTGCACGGACAAGTCGACTTGTGCATGTGTAAGTCGACTTATCCATGTGAATTGCTATCTAATCGGCTAATTTCTCAATCCGTGCAGTTCCAATTCACAATACCAAGTGTAATATCCTTTATTATGATGTACCAATGAAACACTTTCATTGTTCCATGTTTACCATATATAGTCAAACTATACATGAAAAACTTGAAATTGATGAATACACTCTTATTCATTTAGATTTACAAATAATTTAAGAATATCAAACTATCACCCTAAGTATCTCTAGGTAGTCTAAACTTTATCAAGATTACTTCGACACTAGTCAAAAAATTTGTGACGGCCAAAATAATCAAGACAACGAAATGCACTAACGAGACGCTAATGTGACACATTTGACATCCGAAAAATATTTGGAAACACAATTTCAAGAAATTCAATTTGGAAAACATACAACATCAATATAACACATTTTTAATCACATTAAAAATGATCCAAGGCATTGGAATTGAGAAATACACAATTTTACATTTCAAAAAAAACAGCTCCAGCAACTTTCTCAAAACTGTCAAGCTCTGTGTTTTGCTTGAAAAACTCATTGAAAAAATTTCAATAAATTATGATAAAATTACAGAGGTTACAAAATGTTCATAAAATGTTTCATAAATTTTTTCAGGATTTATTTCCAACAAAAACTTATCCAACCTCAGCAACAAATCCAATGTAGAATCTGTGTTCCTCAACACAGTTATTCCCAGCAGCACACAATAAATTCTCAAATAAATAGTAAATCACCTCGAAAACATTTTTCCATTATCATAGACATTAATAAACATCTTAAAGACATTTTGGTGAAAGCAAATCCGAAAAAAAAAATTCTACAATTTATTCTCGAATTTATAAGCATGCATGTTCATTGAATGTGCACAAAGACAACAACCAGAACATTAGGGAATAAATTAGCAAAACCATATCAAATCACATTGATAAATTCTGAGCTTCCACAGACATATGCAACAACATCTTTTGAACATATCTGGGCAAGAAAATTTCGAAAAATATATTTCTACACTGAATTCGAAATTCACACAATCAACATGCATCATCGTCACAAGCAATAGGCAACTCCGACCTAGTCATGGTTTCTTCGTTATATACGACACAAGTGGCTCTGATACTACTGTAGGAAAATCCCGGTGTGAGCATCACATGCCCATGGTGCGGAAAACAAAAAAATTTTGTTTCGAGACTGTTAGCCCCAAAAAAAAATTTTAATTAAGCATGATTAGATTAATTAAGTAATTGAGTTAGCATTATTTGAGATGATAGTAATTAAATATGATAGCATTAAAGAGCATATGAAATTAAATGAGTAAGTAGCATTAATTGATTAAGTTAGATAACATTAAGTAATAAGTTAGGTAAGAGTTAATAACATTTAATATGTTAGTTGGTTAGTTAGGTTAAGATTAAATGCAATGGGCTTGTATGGGCCTAAGCAAGTTGTAGTAGGGAAGTATAAGAAGAAGAAGGAATTAAATGAAGAAGTGGGCTTGGGCTTAAGTGAGTAAGGAGTATAAAAAGAGAATGAAAGAAGTGATTTAGTAGGAAAAAGAAGAGGAGTTTCGAAATTTTAGAGGGAGATGAAGAGAAATGTCGTGGAAGGTGGAGAAAGAGGGAGAAAAGAAGAGTTCTTGCTAGGGTTTGATTCTCCATGAGATTTAGAGGGTTTTTGAAGAAAGTTCAAGAGGGAAAAGTGTGGAGGAAGGTTCAAGCTACACTTTGAACCAAGAAATCACTTGGTTAGCTAAAGATTCAAGGTAAGCTTCTTGATTTAAGGTTAAGCTTTAGTTGGGTTTTTGGTTAGAAAGACTAAGAATGGAATGGGTATAGTGATTTCCAAGTTGATTTCATGAAAGGTGTAACATGGTTTCTCAATTGAAGTGAGATTTACATGGGTTTTTGGTTTTTAATGAAGAAAGAGAAGGAAGAGAAGAGGAACAAGAGTTGCAGCAAGGAAACCAAGGATTTAGCAAGTCTTAAAGGTGAGTTCCATATTTATCTTTATATTTATGAGCAATTAATGCAAGTTGATAAATGACACTAATGAATGTTTGTTACTTATACGTGAGTATAAATGATTGCTATAAATGCTTGTGTTAGTTGTGGTTAGATGACATTAATCATGAGTTATGTGTAAATGAAAATAATACATGTTGATGATTTGATGATGGTTGAGTTAGTATTGAATGAAGTAGCTTAAATGAGTATGAGTGCACAATATGACTTATGCATGAAATGTACAATATGAAATATGCATGAAAGATAAGATTTTCAAGAAAACAGTGAATTGGACAAGAACAGTCCAATTTTATTGTTATGCATGATTGTTATGTTATGTGGGTAAGGTATAGTCCCAAGCGAATCACGTGCATCGTCGACCATGAAAAGGCTTCGCCTGCCTGCCCGATTGTGGCATAGGATGATCCATTATTTGGACTCCTCAAGATTTGCCCATATAAGCTCACAAAATGAGACTATATGGTTTCCATGAATATGGACTTACCGAGCCATTTGATGTGTTTCATATGTGATTACATGAAATTGCAAGAATCATGAATGTTCGAATTGTGAGAAACTATGTTTATGTATTGATGAAAATTGCATGATGCATGTATTATGATTTCATTGAAAGATTGCTTAATGTGTGAATAACTAAATAGACATGCTTGTTATATAAATATAAATGTATTACCCGCGGAGCGAAAGCTCACCCCCCTCAATTCTCCAGGAAATGAGCAAGATCCTGAGGAGCAAGCTTAAAAGCATTTACTCCAAGAGTTTTCTTTTGGTTTTGTAATTGAAATGATTTTTGTAAAACAATGCTTTAGTTGCATTTTGAGAATGATATTGTATTTTGAAGTTTCATGTAATTGGACTTAAAATGCCCATTAAAGCATTGTATGAAATATAACATGATTTGAAGGAGATGGAATGAATGAGTTATGATTCAAAAGTGAATTTTAAACCCTTATGTATAATGCTTGATTGTATGACCTTTGATCCTTTGAGATGATGCATGAGATGGCATGAATACCATATAGGTAGGTAAATGTTATGAGGTTGGGATTGATGGTCATGCATGTGTAATGAAGGTGAAAATGAGGCTTGTGTGAGGTTGATTGTGCAAAGTCTTGTAGATGTGTTAAATTGGTTAGACAATAGAAGTTGGAAGTTTAGAGTTATGATGGTTGAAAGTTAGCAGGATGCATAAGTCTTGTTTATGAGGACAGCTTTGATGGTTGCGTAGGAATCTAGGGTGATGGGCAAATCAATCAAGAATTGATAGAATGATAAAATAAGTTGGATGTTTGGAGTTGTTATGAAGTATTTAGTAGTAGAGTAAGTGAATCTTGCAAGATTACAAGTGTATTTGGTGTTAGGAATAAGTTAGAAAGCATGGGTGAGGGTTTAAGAGGCTTTGGGAAAAATCTCACTATTCTAATCGTTTCTTCCTCATGGCGGATCCATAACTTCATGAAATGAACATAGAAAATCGTAAGAGCCTCAACTTTCGTTCGTTTCTTCCTCGGTATGAGATCCATAACTTCATGGCGCGAACATAGAAAATCAGAAGAGCCTCAACTTTCGTTCGTTTCTTCCTCATGGTATGAGATCCATACTCATGGTATGAACATAGAAAATCGAAGAGCCTGACTTTCTGTTTGTCTCTTCCTCGTATGAGAGAAGTAAATCATGGTAGCGACCAGTTAGAGTGTGAATTTCATTTTTAGGCCTCTAATATAAGTTGTAGATCAGGATGTGTAAATATTGATTGGTATAAAGATGACATCAATCCGACATCTGTAGCAAGAGTTATGGCATTTTTACCAAAGTATGTCAAATATACATCGGGTTATGAATATGAAGGATTGTTTTGACCATATCTTCCTCATCAGACCTCCAAATGAAGTGATTTTTGAACCATGGATTCATGAGACATGTAGGTACCTACCCATAAGAATCTGTGTTATTTGGAGTTAAATTGAAAAAGTTAGCATGAACTCAAGTAAAGGGTCAGTCGAGAGAGTGTGATCGAGAGATGATCACATGTTGGTATTTTCTCGATATCTTGAGTTATAGAACTCCGATTAAATCGATCCTTGTCTTAAATTAAACAAGAGTCCTAAGGCTATGATTTACAAGAGAAACCTAATTTGAAATTAGGGTTAAATGAAATAAACCCTACAAGGCAAGATGATCAAGTTTCATATTTTACAGTTCAAAAGTTGGACTCCGGTAACGGGATCCAACAGGGACCTTCCCGAAAGCCAGGATCCATGTGTCTATACAACAAACTCAAACCATAACGCCCAAAGGAGACCGTCTCTAACGGTATCCACGCAGAGATCGGAGAACCTAACCGGGACAAACCCTTTGACCCGGGAATAGCTAGAACAAGTTGAAGACTGCTAGATCTTACCTTGTTCTTGGAGAGCTACAAAGAAGACGATGAAGGAGAAGCTTGGAAGATGAAGAGATGATGAAGATCGATGATGAGATGAGAGGAAAACAATTTTCCTTTCAAACTTCACTTCTTCTCTATCAACCAACGACCACACTCATCTAATTTCTTTCATTTTGTCTTCTCACCATTTAATCTAAAGATGACAAGGCAAAAGATGGAAGCTTCTTTTGCATCCACGTTAGCTACTTTATATATATATATATATAAAGTTAAAAGATGAAGCTTCCTCCTCCTTCATCCACGTGACATATATATATATATATATATATATATATATATATATATATATATATATATATATATTAATTCTTTAATTAATTATATATATATATATAAATAAATAAATGTTGAAGTGATCCAACACACTGGAATTGGCCTCACCGCCTCACTGGGTCCTTGTATGGAAAAACCCCGAAAATCTTTTTTCAAGAATATCGATGTCGCGATCTCATCGGGACATATCTCGATCTCATCGGGATCCATTTAATCCTTTGCTCTCCATATATTGGAACTCGGTCCAAAACTATTTTCTGAATTCTCCGAGACACTCTTGTGCGTGTGACCCATTAGGTTCCGGTTATGTTGGCCACTTAGATTAACACTTAATCGAGCAAGTCATGAGCGGTATCTAGCAACACATCATGACCCCAATTGACGGAAAGTAATTGGTTTGACGAATGAACATGTATTCATCATGAAGCATATCACGAACCTTTCCATAGACAATAATCGTGCAATTCGTCCTTTCACCATGCTATACCCCACTTGGTTATGAGTATGGGCAATGTGTCAACTCTTACTAGATCGACCACGCCAAATCTAGTCCAAGTGATATCGATTCTTGTCCCGGGACTCATTACTTAATATGTCAATGAAGACATTCTTCATGACATATATGCTCGACGAGACTTCCAAGTAATGACCCCGACAAGAGGCCGTGGGTATCATCTTCGCTATCACGAAGTGGTGAATCCTCTATTGGCTACTCAATTACCTTGAATACCTCAAGTTCGCACCCAATCACCACCCTATGAGCGACCTCGTAGGCAACAAGGAATGGAGTCAAAGCACATAATCAGTATCCAAGATATCCTTGAGCACCTCAAGTCTAAGGATATTTGCACCATTACTATGATGAGATTATCACTGACATTAGAATAGGACATCCATGTGATGATCTCATAGCAGGTCATCCAATGTACTTACTTCCTCTAGTAAGCATCCACATCTCATGTTGGGACCCGATCCGGGAATCGGATCCCAACCGGAAAGCGGAAAACGAAAATCAGAAAAGACGAATTTCTTAACGAATTCGAAGCGGAACGAAACGGAAGCAAAATAGTCGGCACGCAAAAACCAAGTGTCGGACACGGAATTTAAATTCCGAAACAGAAACATAACGCGACAACGGATCCGACATCCGAACACAATAATGAAACAACTATGCGAGACGCGTTGGAAATCTAGACTAAGACATTCCAAAACCGGTATGAATTTTTTTTTCTTTCTTATTCTCATTTCTTACATCAATCACATCCATATAATTTCCCATAGGAAATTCATTCGTAAACCCAAAACTCAGCAATCATACAAAATCTTATACAAATCCATACAAATCTCAAATTTCATTTTTATCCCAATTTTATCGAAAATTCGGCAGCATAACGGCTGCCTTTAACCTCACCCAAACCTGCAAAGTGTTCAAAAATACACTTCTAAAAGCCCAAACAATCATACACACATCAAAATCAACCGGACCCTCCGTCCGTGATCTCAGCAGATAAACACAAACCTATTTCTAAACTGCTTCAAATTGTAATTCAATCCACTAGTCTCATCAATCGAACTCATTCCCAGAATCAAACATAAATATATATTCCAAAAATCATACACAAATTCATATACAAATTCCAAAATACTCAAAATCTAACTTATACAAATGTCGAAACTGATGTCTTCACATTCTTTCATCCGATCTCACGTCAAACACGGAGATGGGGATGAAAGGGGGTGAGCTCTAAGCTCGTGGATAACACATTTATAAATTGAATAATAAGCAGAAATCAATTTTCATAAACTTTTTGCCAAAAGGCTAATTTTTCAAACTTTATAATTTTTCAAACAATTTCCTCAAACCCTTTTTTTATATTTTTCAAACTTTTTCCTCAAACTCTTTTTCATATTTTCAAACTTTTCATAATAATCTCACTTTTTCTCATTTTTTTTCAAACTTCTCGAATTTTTCATAATTATGAATGCAACATTCAGAGACAAAATTGAAAACACATAACATATCAGAATGGTCTGGTTCGGTCCAAAAGAACGCATCGCACATTCTCAAGATAGTGGTCCATGCAAGAAGTGAATGAACGCATTACACTTTCCCGCATAACGGTCCGGTGTAGCCGTGAGGGAGTCCGAACGAGTCTGTGCCACTAACAGGCGTAGCGAAGGCTATACAAATAGAGACAATGATGACTCACAAAGGACCTAATCGAACCCACATAACACATAAGTTTAAAACAGAAATTGAATTGCTCAAGGCACTTTTCAAAATCTTGATTTTCACACATTCACATAGGCATAATATTCAATCACTTCAATCAATCAGTTCACATATAAATCAAAGTCATAACAATGAATGCAATAATTTCCTTCAATATAATTTAGATTTATTCAAAATTTCATTCTCACATTATTCAAACAATCTAAACACAACGGATTTCATAGACTTTGCATTTTCGTAAAATTTATTCCGAAAGCCAATTTTTCAAACATTTTTAAAAACAATAATTTATCAAAAATCCATTTCTTGCTTTCTTTAATTTTTGAAACTTTATATATAGCTTACAATTCAAAATGTAAATATGCTACCCACCTCGAATTAATGCCAGAAGCTTGTCCAAATCGTCAATTCTCCAAATTCCTCCTTCTTTCTTTAACTTAAAAATTCCCTAAGCCATAAATATCCAAATTCATCATCATAATTTGCAATATTCTCAAAATTAACTATCAGAAATTCATAATCATCATATTTCCAAGCTTTCTAAAACCAGAATTTCTAAAAGTCCTAGAGTCCAAATTTGACCTAAACCGAACTAGTCAAATTCAATATCATAAATCACTTACTTACTCAAATTATACTTAGAAAACACCAATTCCATATAAATTCAAGCTATTTCAATCTCCAATTTTGAAAATCCCCAATTTTCAAAATTGGCCTAAACCAATACACTCAAATTCAATCTCATAAAACATAATTTATTCAAAATTGATTCCATATTTCATCAATTCATCTTTCCAATATTTCTCAGCATCAAAATCAATCATCCTAATTCATCATGCATTTCAAATCTCAATTTCATGAACTCTTTCCTTAAATTGCTCAAAATTCTTATCATCTTCATCAAATAATCACTTTTATTCAGCACATAATTCATGACAAATCATTCATATTACTAAATCAAATTGTCACTCAAGGTTCGGGGTCCAACATTTCTCCCCCTCTTAAAAGAATTTCGTCCTCGAAATTCATACTTACTTAAACTCCAAGTAACTCATTCTTGCATAAAAAAACGGAAAAGAACGAAGGGAACGGATGGAAACGGAAATTTGGCATCGAAATTTCGAATCGAACACAATATGGCGGAAGCAAATGAAAGCGGAAGCAATAACTAATCGAACCAAGCGAATAGATTTCGAAGCGAAACGAAATCAAGCAGAACACATCCGACATCCAGAAACAATAATCAAAGAAAACTTATTGAAGGAACATAATCGCGTTGGAAACCCTAAGACGTTCCAAAATCCAGTATGAATTTTTTTTCTCTCTTATTCTCATTTCTTACATCAATCACATCCATATAATTTCCCATAGGAAATTCATTCTTAAACCCAAAACTCAGCAATCATACAAAATCTTATACAAATCCATACAAATCTCAAATTCCATTTTTATCCCAATTTATCGAAAATTTAAAAGATAACTACGCCTTTAACCTAACCCAAACACGCAAAGTGTTCAAAATACACTTAAAAGCCCAAACAATCATACACATCAAAATCAACCGGACCCTCCGTCTGTGATCTCAAAGCAGATAAACACAAACCTATTTCTAAACCGCTTCAAATTGTAATTCAATCCACTAGTCTCATCAATCTAACTCATTCCCGTAATCAAACATAAATATATATTCCAAAACCATACACAAATTCATATACAAATTCCAAAATACTCAAAATCTAACTTATACAAATGTAAAGCGATGTCTTCACATTCTTTCATCCGATCTCCGTCGAAACCTAGAGATGGGGATGAAAGGGGTGAGCTCTAAGCTCGTGGATAACACATTTATAAATTGAATAATAAAGTAAATCAATTTTCATAAACATTTTGCCAAAAGGCTAATTTTTCAAACTTTATAATTTTTCAAACAATTTCTCAAACCCTTTTTTATATTTTTCAAACTTTTCCTCAAACTCTTTTCATATTTTCAAACTTTTCATAATAATCTCACTTTTCTCATTTTTTTCAAACTTCTCGAATTTTTCATAATTATGAATGCAACATTCAGAGACAAAATTGAAAACACATAATATATCGAATGGTCCAGTTCGGTCTAAAAGTAACGCATCGCACATTCGCATAGTGGTCCTGTGCAGTAGTGAACAGAACGTACTACACTTTCCCGCATAGCGGTCCATAACCGTGAGGGAGTCCGAATCGACTCCGTGCCACTAGCGGGCAAAGGCGAAGGCTATACAAATAGAGACAAAATGACTCACAAAGGACCTAACCGAACCCACATAACACATAAGTTTAAAACAGAAATTGAATTGCGAAGGCACTTTTCAAAATCTTGATTTTCACACATTCACATAGTGCATAATATTCAATCACTTCAATCAATCAGTTCACATATAAATCAAAGTCATAACAATGAATGCAATAATTTCCTTCAATATAATTTAGATTTATTCGAAATTTCGATGCGAAATTTCCGTTTCCATCCGTTCCCTTCGTTCTTTTCCGTTTTTCGGTTAGGATCCGGTTCCCGGATCAGGTCCCAACATCTCAACCCTAAATATCTCATATTTACAACTTCTGAAATCCACTGCTTGATCAAATCAAGGAGCTTGAGATGTACTAGTCTCTCCGGATTACCGATGTCGGTCTCAAGAATCCTATGACTAGGATAATTTAGATATCTTGACATAATTGCACATGATAGGAATCTCGGTAGTATGATCACATCACAATTTCCTTCATGCTATGTCATATATCATGGACTTCATTAATTTGCTTATAGATCAATATCCATTCATAAATAATGAACAGCAAGTTAATGAAATATGCCTTTCTTTATTTATTCATAAAGTATGTACACAACTTTGTACAAAATGCGCTAAAGGCGATTGCCTTCAGGGCACTCCTCTAACAAGTTCAAGCGCTCGGTCACAACACTGAAATAAATTGAAAAAAATGTTACATGTTGCTTTTGATTTAATCTATTTGGTTGAATGAAAGGCAAAATGCCATATACTGATATGATAGTAGTTATGGGGTACTTCTGATTATGAATTATGAAACAACTATATTATACTTAAGTGTTTGGTGAATTCAATTAGTTATGGATGTCTAATCGTATGAAATGTATTTAATTGTCTATGCTCAAGTAAAATTGTGAAATGTGGTCAAACATGCAAGAATGTGAATATACGTTATGTGAATTAATGTGTTGAATAAATTGAGTGAACTATCGATGATGGTTACCTCACTGAGTTCGCAAAACTCACCCAAAATTTGCAATTATTTTTAGACTCAAAAAATACGCGTTAAGCAACCAGCGATAATGCTAGAAGAAGTCGGGATCGGTTAGGTATGCGCTTTAGTGTCTAAGAAAATTGTACTTTCTGAATTTTGTACAAATGATTAGGTCATGTTGTAAAATTAACAGACTGAATTAAATTGTATTCATGAAAAGGGCCCCCGCGGCCAATGTACATATTAATGATTGTATGTAAATTATTTTCTGCATAATATATATATGTTGTGTATGTTTATGTTTGAAAAAAAATTTATACTGAGTTTTGACTGAGTGATGTAGCACGCCACCCTCACAGGGCACGAACTCGGATATCTCCATCGATGTCGGGTTCAGGTCATGCGGGAGTGGGGTGTTACATTGGGATATCTGAAATCTACCAAAACATTCATAAGCATAATAGCACCTACGATGTCCTTAACATTTTGCTTTCATAACTCCATTTGTGCCCAAGGTTATAAACCTATCATGAAGAATAAGTTATCATCATCTAACATATTCTCAATATCAAGCATTAAGTAACTAAATCTCTCAACATAATCTCTTATTGACCCATCTTGCTTCAACCGCATCAAGGCAACTCTTGCAAGCTAATAAGTGTTGCTAGGAAGGAATTGATTCTTTAACTCCTTTTTCATCATCTACCTTATATCACAGGAGGTTGGCAAACACTAATTTTGTATAAGATTGAGTTCTACACCATAATTTTGCATCACCTCATGACTGTTACTAATATAATAAAATAAAATGGATAGTAATAACAAGAAAAAGATGAATAAAGCTTTATAGCAAAATTGTCAACCTTTATATTACTCTCAATTAATAAAAAGGATACAAAAGCTCTCTCTAATTAAATAAAGCCTTTGCTCAAATGAGTTATTTATAGACTTTTGGAGGCTTATGGGCAAGGATATAAGAAATTGAGCACAAGTACTAAGTCACTAACTTAGTTAGTTGTTGACATCCTTAACCCTTTTAGGTACTACTTTAGTGGGTGGTTTAAATATCTTACCAATATCCCACTTCTAAGTAAAAAAAACATGTGATAAATGAAGACAAGATACCTCATCCATGCTCTTTGCCACATTCTCCCACTTTTTTATGTTGATTTGTTGCCATATCACCAATGACCTTCATCTAAAGGTGATAGTTAGTTAAATTTCGAGTCAATTCGCTCATGATCCATCCAATATACACCTATAGTCTAGTCCGCTCATATACAGTTTGTTATTTGAGTACACTATTGTCCCTAGTCCCACCAAAAATGTCTTAGACTTGCCTTATTCAAGCTAATCAACGCTTCACAGTCCATCATAGGTAGCCAAACTTCTAACCATTCTTGATCTTAGTTGGTTAAATTATCTTGGTTCTTTTGGCATGCCTTTCTCATTGGCCAAAGCTCACCAATGGCTAACAAAAAGGGTCTACCAACAAACACATTATGTATTAGCTAAAAACATAATAATTTCTCTAATTTCAATATGGCAAAATTAAAAATCCCCATTTTAAATAAGACAAGTATCTAATCGCTATGATATCATTTGTTGGAGTTAACATAAATTTTATTGATCGATTTTATGATTAATAATGAAATCACATAAATAAAAATATTTTTTATTTTTATTTAAATAAGTCGATGGACATTTTAATAATTTTGTCGACTTGATAACATACTTTCTAAACTTTCAATCAACCTAAACAAAAGTTGTTAGAAACAACATAAATAAGGTCTTTTGCACTTTTCTTAATACACAAAACTCTTCAGAAGAGAATTTGAATATCCACAAAACTTACTTTAATAGGTATTTTGTATAAGATTGAGTTCTACACCATAATTTTGCATCACCTCATGACTTTTACTAATATAATAAAATAAAATGGATAGTAATAACAAGAGAAAGATGAATAAAGCTTTATAACAAAATTGTCAACCTTTATATTACTCTCAATTAATAAAAAGGATACAAAAGCTCTCTCTAATTAAATAAAGCCTTTGCTCAAATGAGTTATTTATAGGCTTTTGGAGGCTTATGGGCAAGGATATAAGAAATTGAGCACAAGTACTAAGTCACTAACTTAGTTAGTTGTTGACATCCTTAACCCTTTTAGGTACTACTTTAGTGGGTGGTTTAAATATCTTACCAATATCCCACTTCTAAGTAAAAAAAACATGTGATAAATGAAGACAAGATACCTCATCCATGCTCTTTACCACATTCTCCCACTTTTTCATGTTGATTTGTTGCCATATCACCAATGACCTTCATCTAAAGGTGATAGTCAAATTTCGAGTCAATTCGCTCATGATCCATCCAATATACACCTATAGTCTACTCCACTCATATACAGTTTGTTATTTGAGTATACTATTGTCCCTAGTCCCACCAAAAATGTCTTAGACTTGCCTTATTCAAGCTAATCAACGCTTCACAATCCATCATAGGTAGCCAAACTTCTAACCATTCTTGATCTTAGTTGGTTAAATTATCTTGGTTCTTTTGGCATGCCTTTCTCATTGGCCAAAGCTCACCAATGGCTAACAAAAAGGGTCTACCAACAAACACATTATGTATTAGCTAAAAACATAATAATTTCTCTAATTTCAATATGGCAAAATTAAAAATCCCCATTTTAAATAAGACGAGTATCTAATCACTATGATATCATTTGTTGGAGTTAACATAAATTTTATTGATCGATTTTATGATTAATAATGAAATCACATAAATAAAAATATTTTTTATTTTTATTTAAATAAGTCGATGGACATTTTAATAATTTTGTCAACTTCATAACATACTTTCTAAACTTTCAATCAACCTAAACAAAAGTTGTTAGAAACAACACAAATAAGGTCTTTTTGCACTTTTCTTAATACACAAAACTCTTACTGTAAGAGAATTTGAATATCCACAAAAACTTACTTTAATAGGTATTTTTGTATAAGATTGAGTTCTACACCATAATTTTGCATCACCTCATGACTTTTACTAATATAATAAAATAAAATGGATAGTAATAACAAGAGAAAGATGAATAAAGCTTTATAGCAAAATTGTCAACCTTTATATTACTCTCAATTAATAAAAAGGATACAAAAGCTCTCTCTAATTAAATAAAGCCTTTGCTCAAATGAGTTATTTATAGGCTTTTGGAAGCTTATGGGCAAGGATATAAGAAATTGAGCACAAGTACTAAGTCACTAACTTAGTTAGTTGTTGACATCCTTAACCCTTTGAGGTACTACTTTAGTGGGTGGTTTAAATATCGTACCAATATCCCACTTCTAAGTAAAAAAAACATGTGATAAATGAAGACAAGATACCTCATCCATGCTCTTTGCCACATTCTCCCACTTTTTTATGTTGATTTGTTGCCATATCACCAATGACCTTCATCTAAAGGTGATAGTTAGTCAAATTTCGAGTCAATTCGCTCATGATCGATCCAATATACACCTATAGTCTAGTCCGCTCGTATACAGTTTGTTATTTGAGTATACTATTGTCCCTAGTCCCACCAAAAATGTCTTAGACTTGCCTTATTCAAGCTAATCAACGCTTCACAATCCATCATAGGTAGCCAAACTTCTAACCATTCTTGATCTTAGTTGGTTAAATTATCTTGGTTCTTTTGACATGCCTTTCTCATTGTCCAAAGCTCACCAATGGCTAACAAAAAGGGTCTACCAACAAAAACATTATGTATTAGCTAAAAACATAATAATTTCTCTAATTTCAATATGGCAAAATTAAAAATCCCCATTTTAAATAAGACGAGTATCTAAATATCATTTGTTGGAGTTAACATAAATTTTATTGATCGATTTTATGATTAACAATGAAATCACATAAATAAAAATATTTTTTATTTTTATTTAAATAAGTCGATGGACATTTTAATAATTTTGTCGACTTGATAACATACTTTCTAAACTTTCAATCAACCTAAACAAAAGTTGTTAGAAACAACACAAATAAGGTCTTTTTGCACTTTTCTCAATACACAAAACTCTTACTGTAAGAGAATTTGAATATCCACAAAACTTACTTTAATAGGTATAAGAGATCTAATGGTTATTTATAATACATTAAAAGGTATGATTTAGATTCTAACATTATCGTTGGAATTTAATTTTGATCATAATGTCCTGCAACGTTTAAAAAAGACTCCAACATTATAAAACTCATCCAACCTAAACCTTCACAACTGAGTTTCATAAAAAGAATCTATTTAACCTTTTAAAAATTAATTAAGAGCTTGTCATCAATAATGTATAATCCCAACTAATAAATAGTAGATTTTGTCACTTCTTTCAATCCTAACGATGCATTTGGTTTAAAGACTAGAATAGATAAAGAATATAATAATTATTCATAGGAATAGAAAAGATGAGGAATAAAATAGAATGAATATTATTTTGTTTGGATTACTGCTAAAAAATTTCTATGCCAATGCTTGGTTTGAAAATATAAAATTAGAATGATAAAAGAATAATTGACAAAAATATCAAAATAATAATTGGTGGGACCATTGCAGAAGAAACAAAATTGGTGATAAAGCATAAATTGGTGGGAACATTGCAGAAGAAACAAAATTGGTGGGCCATAGGTGGGAGCATTGCAAAAGAAACAAAATTGGTGGTGGGAATATTGCAGAAGAAACAAAATTGGTGGGCCATATGTGATAAAGCATGATCTGGCATTATTAGACAATTTAATGTAGTGACTTTTCAGGATCATATTTGTGAGTATCATGACCAGGACGTGTATTGGTGAAGGAATAATGAAATGAACCTTTATGATGAATTTCGACGTGTAAATGAATAGTAAAGTCGAACAAATTTAAATATATGGCAGAAACCTCTTCAATGTGTAATATAGGATAGGAAATTTCAGGCTTTAAAATCATTAGCAAATTGTTGTAATGAGTAGGGTGGTGATGTTGGACCCCGAACCTTGAAGAGAAAATCAGAAATATGAAAATGAAAGAAAGTATATGAGTGTTGTGTATATCATTTGTGTTATAGGTGAGGAAATATGAATTATGTATAGATGATGTGTTGTGAGACATTAAGCATGAACAATGGTTATATTTTTAAGATATTAGTTGGTGAATGATAAGATAAATCATATGAATTGAGGCTGGGATTTGGATGAATTCCAAATAATAGTTGAATTGTTATAAGTGTAGTGCAATTAAGAAAGTGAAGTTAGGATGAAAGTTAAATGTATATGCTGAGTCAAGGAAAATTAGAGAATGATTGAAATAGATTTGGCCAAAGTAGCCTTCTGTGAAGTTGTAGCTTGATCTTTTATCTTTCCAATGAGACTAAGTATGCAAGTTTTCGAGATCAAAGTTAAGAGATATAGTTGATGCAAGTTATGATGTTATATAAGATTTATGTTAGTGACAACTTTGATGACATGTTTGAGAAATGAGGTTTTGATGAACCAATTTAGTTGGGATTTGAGAAGTTCATGAATTTAATTTGTTGCTGGAAGTGTTATGAAGTGTTTAGGCCTTTGAATAAGTAAATATGTGGAGATTAGAAGTGTTTATGATGTTAGTTTTGATGTGAGAAACTATGGAAAAAGATTGAAAAGTCTTGGAATTTCGCATGTCCGTTAAACGGACATGGAAGTCTGTTAGCCCCAAAATTTTTATGTAATTAAGCATGATTAGAGTAATTAAGTAAATTATGTTAACATTAATTAACTTGACATTGACTAATATGAGTTGGCATTAAAGATGTTAGGTAATGAGTTAATGGAATTAAATGAATTAGTTGGGTTTTAATGAGGTAGGAAAGAAAAGAAAGATAAAATGGGCTTAAAGATAATTGGGCCTAAGTAAGTTGTAGGATAAAGAGGAAGTAAGGAGGATGTAGGAAAAATGAAAGAAGAAGGAATTAAATGAAGGCTTGGGCCTTTTGGGCTTAAGTGGATTAGAGAAGAAGTATAAAAGGAGGAGTTTAGGTGAGTTAGTGTAGGAAGAAGTGAGATTTACGAAATTTAAAGGAGAAGAGGGAGAAGTTTACGTAGAAGAGGAAAGAAAGGAGAAGAAGAAAGGAGCTTGCTAGGATTTTGGCATTTCCATGAAAGTGAGTGAGTTTTGAAGAAAGAGCAAGAAGAAAAGTGAAGAGGAGAGTCTAAGCTTTATTTTGATACAAGAAACCCTTGGGTTGAGTAAAGATTCAAGGTAAGTTATGAAATGTAGTTTGAGTTTGGCTTGATTTTATGGTTTAGAAAGCTTAGAAAGAAGATGGGTTTAGTGATTTTAGGGTTGATTTCATGATTAAGGTTCATTAGGTTTTCAATTTTAGAAACCCTAAATGATGTGAGGTTCTTTCCTTGCCATGAATGAAGGAGGATAAGAAAGAAGAGGAGAACAAGAAGAGGAACTTCCTTAGGCAAGCTTAAGCAAGGATATAAGGTGGGTTTCACTTTTATCTTTATGTTAGTAATGCTTAAATATTATCTTAACTAAGGAAAATTAATGTTTTTCCAACTAATTTAGAATTAGCATTGATTGACTTTTGATTGTGTATAAATTGATGGATGATTGCCATTAGGTGAGAAATTGATTAGTGCACGACATTGCTTGAAATTGCCATAAATTGGATGAGCATGAATGAGATCATGAAATGTGAGCTAAGCATGAAATGTGCTTTAAGCATGATCAGCTTTATGGATGTGAATATCCATTTTCAGAAAATTAGTCACGGACAAGACAAGTCCAGCTTTTATGCATGAAATTAAGTGTTATGTGGGTTAGTTAAGTCCACCAGCAGAGTCACGTGCACGTCGACCAAGATAGCCTTCGCCGGCCGCCCGATTGTGGCATAGGATGTTCCTTTTAGGACTCTCACATATGACTACACTTGTGTAGCTCATCAAGAACCCGTGGACTTTTGAACCATCGCCTATGTGTTTACATGTTAGCGATATTTTGCAAGAATGAGAATGATATGAAGCATGAACATTATGTTTTGAGATTGATAAATTTCATGAATTGCATGATTGCATGATTTCTATGCAAGTTGCTAAAAGTATGATTAATGAAGCAATGTAGCTTATTAGCCTAAATATAAATGTGTCACCCACAGAGTTTAAAGCTCACCCCACCTTCCGTCCCATCTCCGGTAAAGATCGGGATCATGAAGAATGAGCTCAAGGCATACTCCAAGAATTATGTTTTTGATGTATTTCAAGAAAATTGTTGTAAACAATGCTTTAGATGCATTTTAAGAAAAGTGTAGTATTTTAGAAGTGTATTTCGAACTATGTTGTAAAAAGGGCTTGAAATGCCCACTAAAGCATTGTAAGCTACTCACTTTGAACGTAAATGAAATGCAAGAATGCTAAGTTCAAATGTATTTTGAGAAATCCATGCATGTTTAAGCCAATTGCATCATTATTATAGTTTGGATATGATAGATGATTAAGAGTGTGGATGTTGCTTCGAATGGTGTTTGAAGATACCTTAGGGTTTAATCATGTTATATGAGGTTGTATGATGAGTTTTATGTAGGTGGAAGTCTTAGAATTGAAAATTGGGTAGTTGCATTTTAAGGGGAGATGTGTTGTCAAATTTTCCTAAAATTTGACAGTACTTCGCCTCAATATTAGACCCTCTTCGGGTATGAATTAGATCAATGAGTCTTCATGAAGATTGTAGTAGGAGTTTAAAGTTTTCCAAGGGTATATCGTTTGCTAAATTTGGAGTTTGAGTCAAAAGATATGATCCTTACAAGAAAAGCGTAAGATAGAAATCGGAAGATAAAAGCGAAGGAAGGAAATCAAGATAGAAATCGGAAGATAGAAAAGCGAAGGAAGGAAATCAAGATAGAAATCAAGATAGAAAAGCGAAGGAAGGAAAGCGAAGATAGAAATCGGAAGATAGAAAAGGTAGGAAGGAAATCGGAAGATAGAAATCGAAGGAAGGAAATCGAGAAGATAGAAAAGTAGAAGATAGAAATCGGAAGATAGAAAAGCAAAAGGAAGGAAATCGAAGATAGAAAAGGAAGGAAGGAAATCGAAGGAAGGAAATCAAGATAGAAAAGCGAAGGAAGGAAATCAAGATAGAAAAGCGTATGAAGGAAATCAAGATAGAAATCGAAGGAAGGAAATCATAA
The DNA here is from genome assembly GCA_029891385.1 of Erythroxylum novogranatense. NCBI lineage: Eukaryota > Viridiplantae > Streptophyta > Magnoliopsida > Malpighiales > Erythroxylaceae > Erythroxylum > Erythroxylum novogranatense. The sequence continues at coordinate 108,268,179 of CM057228.1, forward strand.
GATAAAAAGGTATGAAGGAAATCAAGATAGAAAAGCGAAGGAAGGAAATCAAGATAGAAATCGAAGGAAGGAAATCAAGATAAAAGGTAGGAAGGAAATCGGAAGATAGAAATCGAAGGAAGGAAATCAAGATAGAAAATGAAGGAAAGAAAGCGTAAGATAGAAAAGCGAAGGAAAGAAAGCGTAAGATAGAAATCGACGATAGAAAACCAGATGATAGAAATCGACGATAGAAAACTAGATGATAGAAATCGACGATAGAAAACCGGATGATAGAAATCGATGATAGAAAACCGGATGATGAAATCGACGATGGAAAAATAGGACGCAGAATGTAGGAGATAGAATCACCTTTGTAGTCTTCATGAGAGTTGTAGATCTAGATGTCTACTTTGTATGGTGAAAGAACAAAAGCATTTGGAGCTATAGATTAAAAGTTATAGCAAATCGCGCCAAAAGAGTTTCAATCCGATTTGAAGTGAGCATGGTCCAATGTTTCGCATAATTCTCTCATACGACCTCCAAATGTGGTGAAGCTTGAACCATTGGATTTATAATACAGATCTTTCACTCCATAAAATTCGGTATTTAATTGGAGTTAAATTGAGAAAGTTTGTCCTAAAACAAGTGAAAGGTCAGTTAAGAGGGCATGTTTGGTATGAACTCTCTTAGATTTTGGAGTGTATCTTGAGTTATATGACTCGATTAAGGTGATTCTTGCCTCTGTGTATGCGTGAGGCCTTAAGCTACATTGATATGAACAAGTCTAAATGTGATTTTGATGATTAGGTAGTGTACGCTATCACCCTTATGGAACCACAAAGATCAAACGCAGAAAGTAGGGAGCGCAAGCTTTAGGGCTCAAATTTTGGGCTCGAAACGGGTCCAATAGGTGTGGAATATAAGCAAGAGCATGAGCGTTAATGTTAAGGTATAAATAGTTAGAGTTGGGATCCGGTCTCAGGATCGGGTTCGACATCCGTGGTATCGAGCGCTCTAGGTTTATGATTTCTAGGAACCCTAGTGGGTAGCCTTAAGAGTAGAGTCAAGATACATCATGTTACATGAGCTTTAAACTTGTTTTAAATACAGTACATGCATCATTGATTTTGAATTGTTTTACATGATTTGAACTTGTCTTACAAGCATGAGCTAAAGATTTGAAATGTTTTCACTAAAAGGAGTAATATGTCACCGAAGAAGAACTCGAGGAGCTCAAGCTCGATCAGCTCTTAGAGGGAAGTACTGATGAATCCCACATTCCCTGTGATCACGGGACCATCCCTGCTTCAGATTCAGAGGCACCGAGTGTGCAGCATGAAGTGCCTCCAGCCCCTCCTATGCCTCGAGTAGATCCCCACTCTTTCAGCCTTCGCCTGAGCTTTCATCCATGCCATGGGCCAAGGACCACAAGCTCAGATGCCACTCCAGCAGACGGAGGGCGTGATGACAAGCTCTGAAGGAAGTATGGGTTTGTCGATTTCAATGGGACTACTAATCCCAGGAGGCGAAGCATGGTTGAAGAGGACCGAGAGGTCCCGAGTCGATGAAGTGCTCGGATGGGGAGAGGATAGAGTATGCGACTAGTTTATTGCAGGGGATCTGTTTGCCTTTGGTGGGAGGCAAGGCCCTGCATCAGTAGTACCTCCAGAGCTGACATGGAAGGAGTTTCTAGAGGTTTCGTAAGGAAGTACTTCTCGAGGGTTTACATCCAAGAGAAGGCCGGGGAGTTTCGAGCCTCACACAGAGGGAGCAGAGCGTGAGTGAATATGAGTGAAGTTCACTCAACTGCCCTCGACACGCAAAGAAATATTGTGGTGATGTAAGAGGATAAGTGCTGCAAGTTTGAGAGCGACTGCACCTAGGGATCAGGAGAAGGTGCTGATCCATAATTTTCATGACTATCGCTAGATTGGTAGATGCAAATGGCGCCCAGCCGAGAAGTGGAGAATATTAAGGCCGAAATGAGTAGGAAAAGGAAGAACAGAGAGCAATCTTCCAGAAGGGAGTGAGTGCTCCAAGACTGGAGGAGCACCAGACCCATCATACTCAGAGTGGCATGGGCAGAGTGGTCCGCCAAGAGTCGCAGATCTGTGGTAATTTCAACAGTGTCTCTAGTGTGGGAGACTGTGGAAGTCATGGAAGGGCAAGTATCCTCGGCAGGATCAATGCGGAAGTTTCATCCGGGAGGTGTCTCAAGGGCTTTGGTGGTTGTTTCCGGTGTGGAGAGAAGGGCATATGATGAGAGATTGTCCCTGAGGTCGAGACAGAGGGTTCCCAAGCTCAAGCTCGAGGCGAGCAGAGACTGTGGGAACCAGCCGATTCATGTAGTAGGCGCCTGGAGCGGTCAAGAGGGCTAATCCTGCAGGATACCAAGGGCTGTGGTCAGCGCCACCTAGAGTATTTGCCATGACTGAGAGGAAGTTGCAATGCTCTCAAGTTGTGGACCGGTATGGCTCGCTTATTTGACTCTCCTGCTTATGTGTTAATTGATACTGGCTCCACACATTCATTTGTATCTGCAAGTATGAATATGCATGTTGTGTGTCTTGAGGTTATGGAAAATTTTTGGTTGTTAGTACTCCTTTAGGGGTAAGGTGGTGATTAGTATGATCTATAAGAATTGTGAGTCAAGATCGACGTGCTAGACCGGTAGTAGATCTACTACCTCTAGACCTTCGAGGTTGGATGTCATTTTGGGATGGATGTCATGGAGAAGTATAAGGCGGCTAGATTGTAGTTTGAAAGAAGTAGAGTTTGATCCGGCAATGATCGAAAGTGGTTTTCAAGGGGACAGAAGTCGCCAAAGTCCGAGGATCATTTCGCTATGTTGAATGACAATATGACGAGCCAAGGTGTGAGGCCTTTTGGCGCATGTAGTGGATTCGTATGAATGTGGGCGATTAGAAGATTATCGTTGTGAGGAGTTCTGATGTATTCCTGTAAGAATTACGTGGTTGCTGCGGTGAGGGAAATTGAGTTCAAATTGACTTGATTCCTAAACCGCGCCAATCTCCATACCACCTTATAGAATGGCTTCAGTTGAATTGAGAGAACTCAAGGAGCAATTGCAGGAATTGTTGGAGAAGCGCTCATCGTGCCGAAGTTCTTCACCTTGGGGAGCTCCGGTCTGTTTGTTAAGAAGAAGGATGGAACGTGGAGGATGTGCATAGACTATAGAAGGTTTAACAAGATGACGATTCGAACAAGTATCCGCTGCTACGGATAGATGATTTATTTGATCACCATGTGGAGCAAGGGTCTTTCAAGATTGACTTAAGATCGTGTTATCATCAACTCCGAATCGTGGAGTCCGATGTTAACAAGACAATTTTCAGACCCGCCACGGCACTACGAAGTTCGTGGTCATGCCATTCGGACCGACCAATGCTCCAATTGCATTCATGGACCTTATGAATAGGATTTTTAGGAGTTCTTAGATCGGTTTGTCGTAGTGTTCATTGATGACATTCTCGTCTATTCTAAGGATGAAGGAGAGCATGAACAAGATCTCGGGATAGTATTGCGAGAGATTGAGAGAGCAGAGTCAGATGCCAAATTTAGCAAGTGTGAATTTTGGCTGATAAAGTAGTTTTCCTCGACATGTGATTTCCAAGAAAGGAATTCATGTTGATTCGAGAAAAGTGGAAGCAGAGTGAATTGGCAAGAGCCTAAGACAAGAAAAGAGGTACGGAGTTTTTCGGGGCCCGCAGATATTACGAAGGTTTGTGGAAGGATTCTCAATAATACTGCCCCTATGACTAAGTCGTTAAGGAAGAATCAGCAGTTTATCTGGAATGAGGATTGCCAGCAGAGTTTTGAGGAGCTTAAGCAGCGGTTAACTAGTGCTCCCATTTTAATCCTTCCCAATGGAGATCAGGGGTATACAGTATACAGTGATGCTTCGAGAAGAGGCTTAGGTTATGTGTTAATGCAGAATGACAAAGTGATAGCCTATGCTTCACGGCAATTGAAGCTATATGAGTTGAATTATCTGACTCATGATCTGGAATTGGCAGCAGTGATTTTTGCCTTAAGGATATGGAGACACTATCTGTATGGGGTTCAGACAAGGGTTTTCACGGATCACAAAAGTCTTAAGTACATCATGAGCCAGAAAGAACTGAATCTGAGGCAGAGAAGATGGTTAGAGTTGCTCAAGGACTATGACCTGATGATAGAGTATCATCCATGCAAGGCTAATGTAGTGGCGGATGCATTGAGTAGGAAGTCATCGATAGCTTATGTTCAGACAGTTTACTTGCCTCTATTGGAGCAAATGCCCAAGCTTAAGATAAGTCTAAAACAGGATCAGTCAGATTGTATTCTTGCTCAATTCAGGGTGAGGCCGATACTTAGAGAGAAAGTTAAGGAGTTGTAGGAGCAGGATGCAGAACTGAGTAAGCTTCGTGAGGAAATACAGAATGGTAAGCAGTCTGAAGTGGTAGTGAGAGATGATGGGTTAATGGTAGTCGGAAACAGGTTATGTATCCCGAATGATAAATTAGTTAAGGATGAGATCATGGATGAGGCACACAATGTGCCTTATTCCATGCACCCAGGCAGCACCAGAATGTACAGAGATTTGAAGGAACATTTCTGGTGGAAAGGCATGAAGAGGGATGTAGCAGAGTATGTGAGCAGATGTCTAGTGTGTCAGCAAGTCAAGGCTGAACACCAGGCACCTTCAGGCATGTTGCCGCCATTGTCCATTCCTGAATGGAAGTGGCAAAGGATCACAATGGATTTTCTGATGAGTTTGCCGAGGACCAGCAAGAAGCATGATGCCATTTGGGTTATTGTTGATTGGTTGACCAAGTCAGCCCATTTTCTGGCAATTAGGCAAACAGATTCCTTGCAAGTCTTAGCAAAGAAATACATTGATGAAGTGGTAAGGTTGCATGGAGTTCGGATTCTATAGTATCCATGACAGGATCCTCGATTCACCTCGAGATTTTGGGAAGTCCGCAGGAAGCATTAGAACCGAATTGAATTTCAAAGACAAAGATTTCATCCTCAGACGGATGGTCAGTCTGAGAGGACAATCCAGACTCTAGAGGGGATGCTTAGAGCATGTGTCATGGACTTCAGAGGAGCATGGGATGATCATTTGTCGTTGGTCGAATTTGTTTACAACAATTCGTACCATTCGAGCATACAGATGGCTCCTTATGAAGCCCTTTATGGCAGAAGATGCAGGACTCCGATATGCTGGGATGAGGAAGGTGAGAGGAAGCTAGTGGGACCAGAGTTGGTCCAGATGACAGTTGAGAAAGTGGAGGTAATCAAACAGCGACTTAAGGCCGCCCAGGATAGAATGAAAAGCTATGCCGATGCTAACAGAAAAGAAATGGATTATGCAGTGGGTGACAAGGTGTTCCTCAAGACGTCTCCATGGAAGGGAGTCATGAGATTCGGCAAGAAAGGGAAGTTAAGTCCTCGATATGTGGGTCCGTATGAAATTCTAGAAAGGATCGGGCCGTTAGCTTACAGATTAGCATTGCCTTCAGAGTTGTCTCAGATCCACGCTGTTTTTCATGTTTCTATGTTGAGAAGGTACAGATCGATCCTTCTCACATAATTCAGATCTCGAGGTTCACCGAGTGATGATCCGAGCTATGAGGAGATGCCAGAGCGATTCTAGATAGCAAGGAGAAAGTTCTCGAAACAAGACGATTCACTAGTTAAAGTCCTTTCGAGAAATCATGCATTGAAGAGGCGACGGGGAACCCTTGGATGCAATCAAGGAGAAGTATCCGCACCTCTTCAATGAGTCGTAAGAATTTCGAGGACGAAATTTCTTAAGGGGAGAAATGTTAGCCCCAAAATTTTTATGTAATTAAGCATGATTAGAGTAATTAAGTAAATTATGTTAACATTAATTAACTTGACATTGACTAATATGAGTTGGCATTAAAGATGTTAGGTAATGAGTTAATGGAATTAAATAAATTAGTTGGGTTTTAATGAGGTAGGAAAGAAAAGAAAGATAAAATGGGCTTAAAGATAATTGGGCCTAAGTAAGTTGTAGGATAAAGAGGAAGTAAGGAGGATGTAGGAAAAATGAAAGAAGAAGGAATTAAATGAAGGCTTGGGCCTTTTGGGCTTAAGTGGATTAGAGAAGAAGTATAAAAGGAGGAGTTTAGGTGAGTTAGTGTAGGAAGAAGTGAGATTTACGAAATTTAAAGGAGAAGAGGGAGAAGTTTACGTAGAAGAGGAAAGAAAGGAGAAGAAGAAAGGAGCTTGCTAGGGTTTTGGCATTTTCATGAAAGTGAGTGAGTTTTTGAAGAAAGAGCAAGAAGAAAAAGTGAAGAGGAGAGTCTAAGCTTTATTTTGATACAAGAAACTCTTGGGTTGAGTAAAGATTCAAGGTAAGTTATGAAATGTAGTTTGAGTTTGGCTTGATTTATGGTTTAGAAAGCTTAGAAAGAAGATGGGTTTAGTGATTCTAGGGTTGATTTCATGATTAAGGTTCATTAGGTTTTCAATTTTAGAAACCCTAAATGATGTGAGGTTCTTTCCTTGCCATGAATGAAGGAGGACAAGAAAGAAGAGGAGAACAAGAAGAGGAACTTCCTTAGCAAGCTTAAGCAAGGATATAAGGTGGGTTTCACTTTTATCTTTATGTTAGTAATGCTTAAATATTATCTTAACTAAGGAAAATTAATGTTTTCCAACTAATTTAGAATTAGCATTGATTGACTTTTGATTGTGTATAAATTGATGGATGATTGCCATTAGGTGAGAAATTGATTAGTGCACGACATTGCTTGAAATTGCCATAAATTGGATGAGCATGAATGAGATCATGAAATGTGAGCTAAGCATGAAATGTGCTTTAAGCATGATCAGCTTTATGGATGCTTGAATATCCATTTTCAGAAAATTAGTCAATGACAAGACAAGTCCATTTTTATGCATGAAATTAAGTGTTATGTGGGTTAGTTAAGTCCACCAAACAGAGTCACGTGCACGTCGACCAAGATAGCCTTCGCCTCACTGCTCGATTGTGGCATAGGATGTTCCTTTTAGGACTCCTCAAAGATATGACTACACTTGTGTAGCTCATCAAGAACCCGTGGACTTTTCGAACCATCGCCTATGTGTTTACATGTTAGCGTATATTTTGCAAGAATGAGAATGATATGAAGCATGAACATTATGTTTTGAGATTGATAAATTTCATGAATTGCATGATTGCATGATTTCTATGCAAGTTGCTAAAAGTATGATTAATGAAGCAATGTAGCTTATTAGCCTAAATATAAATGTGTCACCCACAGAGCTTAAAGCTCACCCCACCTTCCCATCCCATCTCCGTAAAGATCGGATCATGAAGAATGAGCTCAAGGCATACTCCAAGAATTATGTTTTGATGTATTTCAAGCAAATTGTTGTAAACAACGCTTAGATGCATTTTAAGAAAAGTGTAGTATTTTGGAAGTGTATTTGAACTATGTTGTAAAAGGGCTTGAAATACCCACTAAAGCATTGTAAGCTACTCACTTTGAACGTAAATGAAATGCAAGAATGCTAAGTTCAAATGTATTTTGAGAAATCCATGCATGTTTAAGCCAATTGCATCATTATTATAGTTTGGATATGATAGATGATTAAGAGTGTGGATGTTGCTTCTAACGGTGTTTGAAGATACCTTAGGGTTTAATCATGTTATATGAGGTTGTATGATTAGTTTTATGTAGGTGGAAGTCTTAGAATTGAAAATTGGGTAGTTGCATTTTAAGGGGAGATGTGTTGTCAAATTTTCCTAAAATTTGACAGTACTTCGCCTCAATATTAGACCCTCTTCGGGTATGAATTAGATCAATGAGTCTTCATGAAGATTGTAGTAGGAGTTTAAAGTTTTCCAAGGGTATATCGTTTGCTAAATTTGGAGTTCGGAGTCAAAAGATATGATCCTTACAAGAAAAGCAGAAGATATAAATCAGAAGATAAAAAGCAGAAGGAAGGAAATCAGAAGATAGAAATCAGAAGATAGAAAAGCAGAAGGAAGGAAAGCAGAAGATAGAAATCAGAAGATAGAAAAGCATAAGGAAGGAAAGAAAAAGATAGAAATCGGAAGATAGAAAAAAGAAGGAAGGAAATCGGAAGATAGAAATCGAAGGAAGGAAATCAAGATAGAAATCGGAAGGAAGGAAATCAAGATAGAAAAGTAGAAGATAGAAATCAGAAGATAGAAAAGGAAGGAAGGAAATCAAGATAGAAAAGGTAGGAAGGAAATCGGAAGATAGAAATCAAGGAAGGAAATCAAGATAAAAAGGGAAGGAAGGAAATCGAGAAGATAGAAAAGGAAGGAAGGAAATCAAGATAGAAATCGAAGGAAGGAAATCAAGATAAAAGCGAAGGAAGGAAATCGAGAAGATAGAAAAGGTAGGAAGGAAATCAAGATAGAAATCGAAGGAAGGAAATCAAGATAAAAGCGAAGGAAGGAAATCAAGATAGAAATCGAAGGAAGGAAATCGAAGATAGAAAAGCGTATGAAAAGAAGGAAGGAAAAAAGCGTAAAATAGAAATCGACGATAGAAAACCAGATGATAGAAATCGACGATAGAAAACCGATGATAGAAATCGACGATAGAAAACCGATGATAGAAATCGACGATAGAAAACCGGATGATAGAAATCGATGATAGAAAACCGATGATAGAAATCGACGATGGAAAAATAGGACGACGCAGAATGTAGGAGATAGAATCACCTTTGTAGTCTTCATGAGAGTTGTAGATCTAGATGTCTACTGTATGGTGAAAGAACGAAAGCATTTGGAGCTATAGATTAAAAGTTATAGCAAATCGCGCCAAAAGATTTTCAATCCGATTTGAATGAGCATGGTCCAATGTTTCGCATAATTCTCTCATACGACCTCCAAATGTGGTGAGGCTTGAACCATTGGATTTATAATACAGATATTTCACTCCATAAAATTCGTATTCAATTGAGTTAAATTGAGAAAGTTTGTCCTAAAACAAGTGAAAGGTCAGTTAAGAGGGCATGTTTGGTATGAACTCTCTTAGATTTTGGAGTGTATCTTGAGTTATATGACTCCGATTAAGGTGATTCTTGCCTCTGTGTGTACGTGAGGCCTTAAGCTCCATTGATATGAACAAGTCTAAATGTGATTTTGATTATTAGGTAGTGTACGCTCATCACCCTTATGGAACCACAGCATCAAACGCTGCAAAGTAGGGAGCGCAAGCTTTAGGGCTCCGAAATTTTGGGCTCTGAAAACGGGTCCAATAGGTGTGGAATGTAAGCAAGAGCATGAGCGTTAATGTTAAGGTATAAATAGTTGGAGTTGGGATCCGGTCTCGGGATCGGGTTCTGACAAAGTCTGTTTAACGGACAGCTTTAGGTCAAAAGGACCCCTTGTTATGTGTATGTCCATTAGGCGGACATGGGTGTCCGTTTAACGGACTTTCTCGGAAGGTTTGGTATCATTTTGGCCGTACGTGTCCGTTAAACGGACATGCCTGTCCGTTTAACGGACAGCTACGGGTCACCTTGGGAGATATGCTTTTTTCACCAGTTTTGAGGCCGAAACTCGCTTCTAGGCCCCTAATACGAGTTGTAGATATTGATCTTATCTTTCAAATGGCGTAAGAACGAAGTCATTTGGATATTTGTAGAGAAAGTTATGACATTTGCGCCAAAAGAGTTTCAAATCGATTTCTGTTTTGAACATGTTGAGTTGTTTTGATCATAACTCACTCATCCGACCTCAGATTGAGGCGAATCTTAAACCATTGAATTTCTAACACATGTATCCTTCCCTCCATAAAAATTTGCATCAATTGGAGTCAAATTGAAAAAGTTTGATTGAATCATATGATAACCAGAATGTTTTGCCTCATTCTGAGCTGGCTATTTTTCCTTCCTCATCCGACTCTATCACATCATTTGCTTATATCTTTTACGTACGACATCCGAATGACTTGGTTCTTGAAGCGTTGGACTCCTAAGACAATGAAGTTCATAATTATGTAAAAATTATGAATTTTAGAGATTTAATTGAGTAACATAAATTGAATCAAAGTGAGATAGGAAAGTTTATGAACATAGTTCAGTACTTTGCGAATTTCGGGACTTGTAGAGATCCGATTGAAGCGAGGGTTGAGGCGAAATAAAGTTAAGATATGGGGTCACAATTGTTATGAAGAAATGAAATTTTATTTTAGCCTTTAATAATGTTTATTTGTGGAAGGAAATGAATTCTAAAAAACCTGTGATAGTAAAAGGATATGTCCGACATGTTTGGACTATAACTTTTGATATAGTGCTCCGAATTGGACGATTCTTGAGGCATTATAACGTTAAGACATAGAGAAACAATTCTATAGACGGAAGTTTTAGTAAATTCCTTCATTTAGATGTGAAAAAAATTGTCCAAAAGTAAGCAAGACTTAAAGAAAGGTTCAGGGGCATATTCGGAAGTTCACTTAAGGTTTTAAGTTCAAAGCTTATAAGACAAGGGCAAAAGGGTAAATGACACTTCATTAATTGTCTTGACCTATAAAAGGGGGAAATGTCGTGGGTTTGGAGAAGATACGAAAATTCCAGAAGAAAGAAGAAGAAAGAAGAAAGAGGAAGAGAGAAGAAGAAGAATCGTGGGAGAGAAGAAGAAGGTGGAAGAAGAGGTAAGTCTTTGACCTTTCAAGCTTTTTTTCCTTGGATTCTTGAAGGAAGAGAGGAAGGAGAAGAGATTTTCTTCTAAGCCGTGAGGATTTTGAAATTTTAGAGAGAAAGGTAAGAGATGTTTTTAAATGTTTGAGTTTTTTTTTTAAATGTTTGAGTTTTTTTTTAGTTTTGGTTGTTTTATCCTAAGATGGTTATGGGTTTGTTAAGTATGGGGTTAATTTAAGTGATATACTATGGGTTATGTTGAATTAGGGATGAGAAATTAATTGGGATTTATACTAACTTATATGAGTAAGAATTGTGGAAGATGATGATGTGAAGAGGTTAGAAATCTTATGGGCTTGTAAAACATGAAATCAATTTTGAGAATTATGATGATTAGGATATTGGTTTTGGGTTGATCATGGCTTAGGTGATTTTAAGTTGGAAGATTATGATGTAGAGAGTTTGGAAACCATATAGGTTTGTGAAAGATGATGATTATGATATGGGTTTTGGATGTTTATGCTTAGGTGACTTTTATGGGAAGAAAGAGTGAAGGAAAGAGCAATGTTAGGATTGGAACAAGCTTACCATGAGGTGGGTAATGTGTTTATTTCTCAAATTATAAGTTAATTATAAATGTTGATTTTTATAAGCCATTGATTTGCAAATGATTGATTTAGAATGTTTACAAATTGTTTAGCAAATGGATTTTCAAATGATTTTACCAAGTTGAAGTACTCGTTTGGGTTTCTTTATGATTAATTGGTTGAAAGTTTTAATATTGGAACTTGTGTGACATGATATTTAGATTATTTGCGTTTGTCTTAAGTATGCAATTTTCTATGTGATTAATGGTTTGGAAATTTTAAAGAAATGTATACATGTGACATGCTCATGAAATCAAGCTTTCAAGAAGGGCCATAAGGGCAAAGAACTTTTTCAATGCATGATTATGTGTTATGTGGGTTTCGGCATAGTCCCTCATGTGGAGTCAGTGCACTGGTCTCATTTTTATAGCCTTCTCCGGCTGCTCAGAAGTGGCATGGAGTTCCTTTAGACTCCTCGATGTGTCTGACTACACAAGACCATTTTATGGAATTGTGTAGTCATTATGTGTTTTGGACATGCCAAACCATTTTGATGTGTTATAACAATTGATATTATTTGAAATGTGGTGCATTTATATGTGATGTGATTCATGTGTTGCTTTTATACTCATAAACCTGTAAAAAGATTTGGGATTTTCAAATGATGGTGGTTTGAAAGCAGTTTTAAATGTTTATGAAAGATTTTGGAAAGTAAAGAGTTTTTGGAAAATACACCTTCGATGTCTTTGAGCAACAAAAAGAAAGGTTTGAAAATATTTACTTATCATTTGTTTAATAAACATGTTATCCACGAGCTTCCGAGCTCACCCCCCTTCATCCCCATCTTCAGGTATTCGTGCAGGAGATCGGATGAAAGACATCAGGATATCAGCATTTGCACATGATTTGTACTTGTGTCTTGGTTTAAGTTTTATGGAAATAATTTACGGCTTAGAATGCTATTAGAGTATTGAATGCTTTTGGGTTCTTAATGTATTTTGAGTTTATGTTATTGTATAAACACTTGAGTTATGAAATTGGGGAATGTGTTTTGTCTATGGAGTATACATTTGGGTTTCGTATGTAAAGTTGTATTGAGTTATGAATGTAATTGGGATATATATATGTATAGACATAGATGAATGTATTTGATGTTGGGATGAGTTGATGGAAGCATGAAATTTGTATATGAGTGAATGGAAATTGTTTATGAGTTGAATGTGATGAATATGAATTTATATGCAAATGACTAAAAGGGGTTTAGAATTTAGGTTTGCGTTTCTGCTAAGATCCCGGACGGAAGGTCCAGTTGATCATGATATATGTGTGATGTTATTAGAAGTAAATTTTTACTATTTGCAGATTTTTGGATAGGCTAAAGTGCAGTCGTTATACTGTCGGATTTTTAATGGTATATGGTAGTATATGGATTTTTATGAGATTGGGTAAGAATTGATGAATTGATTAACATGAGTATGAGTTTAAGGATAAGTTTCCAAAGAGGGAAACTATTTTAAGTGAATAAAATGGTCTTAAATAATGAAAGAAACGAACAAAATTTTCACCGATTTAGGATGGATTAGTCATACGGGTTTCCAACGCGACAAGAGTTGTTATGTTATCGCTTTGGATGTCGGACTCATGTAATGCTATTCGATTTGATTCTTCGATTTCTTTTGTATTCGAGCCTATCGAATTGATATTTTTGTTTGGCATTCGTAATTGATTCCTTTAGTATCCGATTTGTATCCGATCCGCTTGTTTCATATTTGATTTTGATACGATTCATTGTTTTTGTTCCACGCTCACCTTCTAGTTGCAATTGATTACCCACTTGTCCCTTATGTTTCGATTTTTTTTCGTTATCTGCTTTTCATTCCGATTCATGTATTTGATTCCCATTTCATTATGTGATCCGATTCACTTGTTTTTCGTCCGCTTCGACTTCGTTCTAAGAGTGATCATGTTAAGGTTATAAGCAGTGAGGTTCAAGTGTTAAGTGTAAGAAGTTGGGTCTCGGTAACGGGATCCAACATTTATGGTATTAGAGCCCAGTAATATGGTCTTACTGGGGCATATGTGTATGGGTGACTTGCATGAGCAGTTGATAAGAGTTGGTAAGGCTAAGATTGATTTTGTGAAAGTATAATATTGATGTGAATAGATTTGCATGAATTATTTGAAGGACTTATGTGATTATTTGGTTAAGGTGAAGAATTATGTGGAGTTTGGTTTATGATGCTGGAAATTACGATTTGAAATTCATGGTGAAATTAGATGATGTGATTTGGAATATATGTGAGATGCAAATGAAATGCAAATGATGAATTTGTTAGATGAGCTTGATGATAGGAAGACATGTATAGAAGTTAAAAAGATTGAGATTGAATGGGATCATTGGCATATGTAAGGAAATAGGTGTTTGATGTAATAGTGATGATTTTAGTCTTATAAAGAAGAGAACATTTGTGAATGACATAAGAATATATGTGATAAGAATTTGAGGGATATTAGGTTTATGAAAATGAAAATGAGAGTAGCATTTGATGATGAATAGGGTTGTTGATTTTGAATATGCATTTGCGAGAGACATATATGCATTTGTGAGTGAATTAAGGAGGATTTGAAACATGAGTTAAATCTATGTACTTGCGAAAATATGATCAGAATTATTGGAGTATGAATTAAGTTATGATGGTATATGATATAAGAGGTGAAGAAACATTATGAATAAGTGTGGTGAGGCTTGAATATGTGAATGACTAGGATTACTTGGAAGACATGAGTTAAAAGAATGCAGTACTTGGCGTTTGCTTAAGTATGAATTTCGAGGACGAAATTCTTTTAAGAGGGAGTGAAATGTTAGACCCCGAACCTTGAAGCGAAAATCAGAAATATGAAAATGAAAGAAAGTATATGAGTGTTGTGTATATCATTTGTGTTATAGGTGAGGAAATATGAATTATGTATAGATGATGTGTTGTGAGACATTAAGCATGAACAATGGTTATATTTTTAAGATATTAGTTGGTGAATGATAAGATAAATCATATGAATTGAGGCTGGGATTTGGATGAATTCCAAATGATAGTTGAATTGTTATGAGTGTAGTGCAATTAAGAAAGTGAAGTTAGGATGAATGTTAAATGTATATGCTGAGTCAAGGAAAATTAGAGAATGATTGAAATAGATTTGGCCAAAGTAGCCTTCTGTGAAGTTGTAGCTTGATCTTTTATCTTTCCAATGAGACTAAGTATGCAAGTTTTCGAGATCAAAGTTAAGAGATATAGTTGATGCAAGTTATGATGTTATATGAGATTTATGTTAGTGACAACTTTGATGACATGTTTGAGAAATGAGGTTTTGATGAACCAATTTAGTTGGGATTTGAGAAGTTCATGAATTTAATTTGTTGCTGGAAGTGTTATGAAGTGTTTAGGCCTTTGAATAAGTAAATATGTGTAGATTATAAGTGTTTATGATGTTAGTTTTGATGTGAGAAACTATGGAAAAAGATTGAAAAGTCTTGGAATTTCGCATGTCCGTTAAACGGACATGGAAGTCCGTTTAATGGACAGCTTCGGGTCAAAAGGACCCCTTGTTATGTGTATGTCCATTAGGCGGACATGGGTGTCCGTTTAACGGACTTTCTCGGAAGGTTTGGTATCATTTTGGCCGTACGTGTCCGTTAAACGGACATGCCTGTCCGTTTAACGGACAGCTACGGGTCACCTTGGGATATTTGCTTGTTTCACCAGTTTTTAGGCCGAATCTCGCTTTGAGGTCTCTAATACGAGTTGTAGATCTTGATCTTATCTTTCAAATGGAGCAAGAACAAAGTCATTTGGATATTTGTAGAGAAAGTTATGACATTTGCGCCAAAAGAGTTTCAAATCGATTTCTGTTTTGAATATGTTGAGTTGTTTTGATCATAACTCACTCATCCGACCTCGGATTGAGGCGAATCTTGAACCATTGAATTTCTAACACATGTATCCTTCCCTCCATAAAAATTTGCATCAATTGGAGTCAAATTGAAAAAGTTTGATTGAATCATATGATAACTAGAATGTTTTTCCTCATTCTGAGCTGGCTATTTTTCCTTCCTCATCCGACTCTATCACATCATTTGCTTATATCTTTTACGTCCGACATCCGAATGACTTGGTTCTCGAAGCGTTGGACTCCTAAGACAATGAAGTTCGTAATTATGTAAAAATTATGAATTGTAGAGATTTAATTGAGTAAGATAAACTGAATCAAAGGGAGATAGGAAAGTTTATGAACATAGTTCAGTACTTTGCGAATTTCGGGAGTTGTAGAGATCCGATTGAAGCGAGGGTTGAGGCGAAATAAATTTAAGATATGGGGCCACAATTGTTATGAAGAAATGAAATTTTAGTTTAGCCTTTAAGAATGCTTATTTGTGGAAGGAAATGAATTCTAAAAAAACTGTGATAGTAAAAGGATATGTCCGACATGTTTGGACTATAACTTTTGATATAGTGCTCCGAATTGGACGATTCTTGAGGCATTATAACGTTAAGACATAGAGAAACAATTCTCTAGAAGGAAGTTTTAGTAAATTCCTTCATTTAGATGTGAAAAAAATTGTCCAAAAGTAAGCAAGACTTAAAGAAAGGTTCAGGGGCATATTCGGAAGTTCACTTAAGGTTTTAAGTTCAAAGCTTATAAGACAAGGGCAAAAGGGTAAATGACACTTCATTAATTGTCTTGACCTATAAAAAGGGGGGAAATGTCGTGGGTTTGGAGAAGATACACGAAAATTCCAGAAGAAAGAAGAAGAAAGAAGAAAGAGGAAGAGAGAAGAAGAAGAATCGTGGGAGAGAAGAAGAAGGGTGGAAGAAGAGGTAAGTCTTTGACCTTTCAAGCTTCTTTTTCCTTGGATTATTGAAGGAAGAGAGGGAAGGAGAAGAGATTTTTCTTCTAAGCCATGAGGATTTTGAAATTTTAGAGAGAGAAAGGTAAGAGATGTTTTTAAATGTTTGAGTTTTTTTTTTTAATGTTTGAGTTTTTTTTAGTTTTGGTTGTTTTATCCTAAGATGGTTATGGGTTTGTTAAGTATGGGGTTAATTTAAGTGATATACTATGGGTTATGTTGAATTAGGGATGAGAAATTAATTGGGATTTATACTAACTTATATGAGTAAGAATTGTGGAAGATGATGATGTGAAGAGGTTAGAAATCTTATGGGCTTGTAAAACATGAAGTCAATTTTGAGAATTATGATGATTGGGATATTGGTTTTGGGTTGATCATGGCTTAGGTGATTTTAAGTTGGAAGATTATGATGTAGAGAGTTTCGAAACCATATAGGTTTGTGAAAGATGATGATTATGATATGGGTTTTGGATGTTTATGCTTAGGTGACTTTTATGGGAAGAAAGAGTGAAGGAAAGAGCAATGTTAGGATTGGAACAAGCTTACCATGAGGTGGGTAATGTGTTTATTTCTCAAATTATAAGTTAATTATAAATGTTGATTTTTATAAGCCATTGATTTGCAAATGATTGATTTAGAATGTTTACAAATTGTTTAGCAAATGGAATTTCAAATGATTTTACCAAGTTGAAGTACTCGTTTGGGTTTCTTTATGATTAATTGGTTGAAAGTTTTAATATTGGAACTTGTGTGACATGATATTTAGATTATTTGCGTTTGTCTTAAGTATGCAATTTTCTATGTGATTAATGGTTTGGAAATTTTAAAGAAATGTATACATGTGACATGCTCATGAAATCAAGCTTTCAAGAAGCGCCATATGGGCAAAGAACTTTTCAATGCATGATTACGTGTTATGTGGGTTTCGCATAGTCCCTCATGTGGAGTCAGTGCACTGGTCTCATTTTTATAGCCTTCTCCCGGCTGCCCGCAAGTGGCATGGAGTTCCTTTTAGGACTCCCTCATGTGTACGACTACACAAGACCATTTTATGGAATTGTGTAGTCATTATGTGTTTTGGACATGCCAAACCATTTTGATGTGTTATAGCAATTGATATTATTTGAAATGTGGTGCATTTATATGTGATGTGATTCATGTGTTGCTTTTATACTCATAAACCTGTAAAAAGATTTGGGATTTTCAAATGATGGTGGTTTGAAAGCAGTTTTAAATGTTTATGAAAGATTTTGGAAAGTAAAGAGTTTTGGAAAATACACCTTGATGTCTTTGAGCAACAAAAGAAAGGTTTGAAAATATTTACTTATCATTTGTTTAATAAACATGTTATCCACGAGCTTCGAGCTCACCCCTTCATCCCCATCTCCGTATTCGATGCGGGAGATCGGATGAAAGACATCGAGATATCGACATTTGCACATGATTTGTACTTGTGTCTTGGTTTAAGTTTTATGGAAATAATTTACGACTTAGAATGCTATTAGAGTATTGAAAGCTTTTGGGTTCTTAATGTATTTTGAGTTTATGTTATTGTATAAACACTTGAGTTATGAAATTGGGAATGTGTTTTGGCTATGGAGTATACATTTGGGTTTCGTATGTAAAGTTGTATTGAGTTATGAATGTAATTGGGATATATATATGTATAGACATAGATGAATGTATTTGATGTTGGGATGAGTTGATGGAAGCATGAAATTTGTATATGAGTGAATGGAAATTGTTTATGAGTTGAATGTGATGAATATGAATTGATATGCAAATGACTAAAAGGGGTTTAGAATTTAGGTTTGCGTTTCTGCTGAGATCCCGGACGGAAGGTCCGGTTGATCATGATATATGTGTGATGTTATTAGAAGTGAATTTTTACTATTTGCAGATTTTTGGATAGGCTAAAGTGCAGTCGTTATACTGTCGGATTTTTAATGGTATATGGTAGTATATGGATTTTTATGAGATTGGGTAAGAATTGATGAATTGATTAACATAAGTATGAGTTTAAGGATAAGTTTCCAAAGAGGGAAACTATTTTAAGTGAATAAAATGGTCTTAAATAATGAAAGAAACGAACAAAATTTTCACCGATTTAGGATGGATTAGTCATACGGGTTTCCAACGCGACAAGAGTTGTTATGTTATCGCTTTGGATGTCGGACTCATGTAATGCTATTCGATTTGATTCTTCGATTTCTTTTGTATTCGAGCCTATCGAATTGATATTTTTGTTTGGCATTCGTAATTGATTCCTTTAGTATCCGATTTGTATCCGATCCGCTTGTTTCATATTTGATTTTGATACGATTCATTGTTTTTGTTCCACGTTCACCTTCTAGTTGCAATTGATTACCCACTTGTCCCTTATGTTTCGATTTTTTTTTTCGTTATCTGTTTTTCATTCCGATTCATGTATTTGATTCCCATTTCATTATGTGATCCGATTCAGCTTGTTTTTCGTCCCGTTTCGACTTCGTTCTAAGAGTGATCATGTTAAGGTTATAAGCAGTGAGGTTCAAGTGTTAAGTGTAAGAAGTTGGGTCTCGGTAACGGGATCCAACATTTATGGTATCAGAGCCCAGTAATATGGTCTTACTGGGGCATATGTGTATGGGTGACTTGCATGAGCAGTTGATAAGAGTTGGTAAGGCTAAGATTGATTTTGTGAAAGTATAATATTGATGTGAATAGATTTGCATGAATTATTTGAAGGACTTATGTGATTATTTGGTTAAGGTGAAGAATTATGTGGAGTTTGGTTTATGATGCTGGAAATTACGATTTGAAATTCATGGTGAAATTAGATGATGTGATTTGGAATATATGTGAGATGCAAATGAAATGCAAATGATGAATTTGTTAGATGAGCTTGATGATAGGAAGACATGTATAGAAGTTAAAAAGATTGAGATTGAATGGGATCATTGGCATATGTGAGGAAATAGGTGTTTGATGTAATAGTGATGATTTTAATCTTATAAAGAAGAGAACATTTGTGAATGACATAAGAATATATGTGATAAGAATTTGAGGGATATTAGGTTTATGAAAATGAAAATGAGAGTAGCATTTGATGATGAATAGGGTTGTTGATTTTGAATATGCATTTGCGAGAGACATATATGCATTTGTGAGAGAATTAAGGAGGATTTGAAACATGAGTTAAATCTATGTACTTGCGAAAATATGATCAGAATTATTGGAGTATGAATTAAGTTATGATGGTATATGATATAAGAGGTGAAGAAACATTATGAATAAGTGTGGTGAGGCTTGAATATGTGAATGACTAGGATTACTTGGAAGACATGAGTTAAAAGAATGCAGTACTTGGCGTTTGCTTAAGTATGAATTTCGAGGACGAAATTCTTTTAAGAGGGGGTGAAATGTTAGACCCCGAACCTTGAAGCAAAAATCAGAAATATGAAAATGAAAGAAAGTATATGAGTGTTGTGTATATCATTTGTGTTATAGGTGAGGAAATATGAATTATGTATAGATGATGTGTTGTGAGACATTAAGCATGAACAATGGTTATATTTTTAAGATATTAGTTGGTGAATGATAAGATAAATCATATGAATTGAGGCTGGGATTTGGATGAATTCCAAATGATAGTTGAATTGTTATAAGTGTAGTGCAATTAAGAAAGTGAAGTTAGGATGAATGTTAAATGTATATGCTGAGTCAAGGAAAATTAGAGAATGATTGAAATAGATTTGGCCAAAGTAGCCTTCTGTGAAGTTGTAGCTTGATCTTTTATCTTTCCAATGAGACTAAGTATGCAAGTTTTCGAGATCAAAGTTAAGAGATATAGTTGATACAAGTTATGATATTATATGAGATTTATGTTAGTGACAACTTTGATGACATGTTTGAGAAATGAGGTTTTGATGAACCAATTTAGTTGGGATTTGAGAAGTTCATGAATTTAATTTGTTGCTGAAAGTGTTATGAAGTGTTTAGGCCTTTGAATAAGTAAATATGTGGAGATTATAAGTGTTTATGATGTTAGTTTTGATGTGAGAAACTATGGAAAAAGATTGAAAAGTCTTGGAATTTCGCATGTCCGTTAAACGGACATGGAAGTCCGTTTAACGGACAGCTTCGGGTCAAAAGGACCCCTTGTTATGTGTATGTCCATTAGGCGGACATGGGTGTCCGTTTAACGGACTTTCTCGGAAGGTTTGGAATCATTTTGGCCGTACGTGTCATGGCGCAAGAACAAAGTCATTTGGATATTTTTAGAGAAAGTTATGACATTTTGAGCCAAAAGAGTTTCAAATCGATTTCTGTTTTGAACATGTTGAGTTGTTTTGATCATAACTCACTCATCCGACCTCGGATTGAGGCGAATCTTGAACCATTGAATTTCTAACACATGTATCCTTCCCTCCATAAAAATTTGCATCAATTGGAGTCAAATTGAAAAAGTTTGATTGAATCATATGATAACCAGAATGTTTTGCCTCATTCTGAGCTGGCTATTTTTCCTTCCTCATCCGACTCTATCACATCATTTGCTTATATCTTTTACGTCCGACATCCGAATGATTTGGTTCTTGAAGCGTTGGACTCCTAAGACAATGAAGTTCATAATTATGTAAAAATTATGAATTTTAGAGATTTAATTGAGTAAGATAAATTGAATCAAAGTGAGATAGGAAAGTTTATGAACATAGTTCAGTACTTTGCGAATTTCGGGAGTTGTAGAGATCCGATTGAAGCGAGGGTTGAGACGAAATAAATTTAAGATATGGGGCCACAATTGTTATGAAGAAATGAAATTTTAGTTTAGCCTTTCAGAATGTTTATTTGTGGAAGGAAATGAATTCTAAAAAAACTGTGATAGTAAAAGGATATGTCCGACATGTTTGGACTATAACTTTTGATATAGTGCTCCGAATTGGACGATTCTTGAGGCATTATAACGTTAAGACATAGAGAAACAATTCTCTAGAAGGAAGTTTTAGTAAATTCCTTCATTTAGATGTGAAAAAAATTGTCCAAAAGTAAGCAAGACTTAAAGAAAGGTTCAGGGGCATATTCGGAAGTTCACTTAAGGTTTTAAGTTCAAAGCTTATAAGACAAGGGCAAAAGGGTAAATGACACTTCATTAATTGTCTTGACCTATAAAAAGGGGGGAAATGTCATGGGTTTGGAGAAGATACACGAAAATTCCAGAAGAAAGAAGAAGAAAGAAGAAAGAGGAAGAGAGAAGAAGAAGAATCGTGGGAGAGAAGAAGAAGGGTGGAAGAAGAGGTAAGTCTTTGACCTTTCAAGCTTCTTTTTCCTTGGATTCTTGAAGGAAGAGAGGGAAGGAGAAGAGATTTTTCTTCTAAGCCATGAGGATTTTGAAATTTTAGAGAGAGAAAGGTAAGAGATGTTTTTAAATGTTTGAGTTTTTTTTTTTAGTGTTTGAGTTTTTTTTTAGTTTTGGTTGTTTTATCCTAAGATGGTTATGGGTTTGTTAAGTATGGGGTTAATTTAAGTGATATACTATGGGTTATGTTGAATTAGGGATGAGAAATTAATTGGGATTTATACTAACTTATATGAGTAAGAATTGTGGAAGATGGTGATGTGAAGAGGTTAGAAATCTTATGGGCTTGTAAAACATGAAATCAATTTTGAGAATTATGATGATTGGGATATTGGTTTTGGGTTGATCATGGCTTAGGTGATTTTAAGTTGGAAGATTATGATGTAGAGAGTTTGGAAACCATATAGGTTTGTGAAAGATGATGATTATGATATGGGTTTTGGATGTTTATGCTTAGGTGACTTTTACGGGAAGAAAGAGTGAAGGAAAGGGCAATGTTAGGATTGGAACAAGCTTACCATGAGGTGGGTAATTTGTTTATTTCTCAAATTATAAGTTAATTATAAATGTTGATTTTTATAAGCCATTGATTTGCAAATGATTGATTTAGAATGTTTACAAATTGTTTAGCAAATGGAATTTCAAATGATTTTACCAAGTTGAAGTACTCGTTTGGGTTTCTTTATGATTAATTGGTTGAAAGTTTTAATATTGGAACTTGTGTGACATGATATTTAGATGATTTGCGTTTGTCTTAAGTATGCAATTTTCTATGTGATTAATGGTTTGGAAATTTTAAAGAAATGTATACATGTGACATGCTCATGAAATCAAGCTTTCAAGAAGCGCCATATGGGCAAAGAACTTTTTCAATGCATGATTACGTGTTATGTGGGTTTCGGCATAGTCCCTCATGTGGAGTCAGTGCACTGGTCTCATTTTTATAGCCTTCTCCCGGCTGCCCGCAAGTGGCATGGAGTTCCTTTTAGGACTCCCTCATGTGTACGACTACACAAGACCATTTTATGGAATTTTGTAGTCATTATGTGTTTTGGACATGCCAAACCATTTTGATGTGTTATAGCAATTGATATTATTTGAAATGTGGTGCATTTATATGTGATGTGATTCATGTGTTGCTTTTATACTCATAAACCTGTAAAAAGATTTGGGATTTTCAAATGATGGTGGTTTGAAAGCAGTTTTAAATGTTTATGAAAGATTTTGGAAAGTAAAGAGTTTTTGGAAAATACACCTTCGATGTCTTTGAGCAACAAAAAGAAAGGTTTGAAAATATTTACTTATCATTTGTTTAATAAACATGTTATCCACGAGCTTGAAGCTCACCCCTTCATCCCCATCTCCGGTATTAAATGCGGGAGATTGGATGAAAGACATCGAGATATCGACATTTGCACATGATTTGTACTTGTGTCTTGGTTTAAGTTTTATGGAAATAATTTACGGCTTAGAATGCTATTAGAGTATTGAAAGCTTTTGGGTTCTTAATGTATTTTGAGTTTATGTTATTGTATAAACACTTGAGTTATGAAATTGGGGAATGTGTTTTGGCTATGGAGTATACATTTGGGTTTCGTATGTAAAGTTGTATTGAGTTATGAATGTAATTGGGATATATATATGTATAGACATAGATGAATGTATTTGATGTTGGGATGAGTTGATGGAAGCATGAAATTTGTATATGAGTGAATGGAAATTGTTTATGAGTTGAATGTGATGAATATGAATTGATATGCAAATGACTAAAAGGGGTTTAGAATTTAGGTTTGCGTTTCTGCTGAGATCCCGGACGGAAGGTCCGGTTGATCATGATATATGTGTGATGTTATTAGAAGTGAATTTTTACTATTTGCAAATTTTTGGATAGGTTAAAGTGCAGTCGTTATACTGTCGGATTTTTAATGGTATATGGTAGTATATGGATTTTTATGAGATTGGGTAAGAATTGATGAATTGATTAACATGAGTATGAGTTTAAGGATAAGTTTCCAAAGAGGGAAAATGTTTTAAGTGAATAAAATGGTCTTAAATAATGAAAGAAACGAACAAAATTTTCACCGATTTAGGATGGATTAGTCATACGGGTTTCCAACGCGACAAGAGTTGTTATGTTATCGCTTTGGATGTCGGACTCATGTAATGCTATTCGATTTGATTCTTCGATTTCTTTTGTATTCGAGCCTATCGAATTGATATTTTTGTTTGGCATTCGTAATTGATTCCTTTAGTATCCGATTTGTATCCGATCCGCTTGTTTCATATTTGATTTTGATACGATTCATTGTTTTTGTTCCACGTTCACCTTCTAGTTGCAATTGATTACCCACTTGTCCCTTATGTTTCGATTTTTTTTTCGTTATCTGTTTTTCATTCCGATTCATGTATTTGATTCCCATTTCATTATGTGATCCGATTCAACTTGTTTTTCATCCCGTTTCGACTTCGTTTTAAGAGTGATCATGTTAAGGTTATAAGCAATGAGGTTCAAGTGTTAAGTGTAAGAAGTTGGGTCTCGGTAACGGGATCCAACAGGTGAGGTTTGATGAAAAATTCTAGTTAAATATATGCTTACATATGTTGCACTAGAAGTACTTATTATGTGTTCTTCATGAGTGTTAAGACGTAAAGATAATTATTTTTAATATCTTTTGTTCTACGAACAGGATTCTAGAAGCATACTGTGAAATTTTGAAAAAAGGTAAGGCTTTTTGCTTTTTCTCTTTTGAAGTAAAGCTAAACCGTTATTATCTAGCTCTTAGATTTATAAAGCATGATCCCTTTAGATTATTCAGTTTAATTTATGTTAATTATTAATTTATTATTTGATAAAATTTATATTAACTTTTATTTTTTTTAAAATAGGTTCTTTGGGAAGATTAAATCTCATAGATTCTAATGTGAATAAGAGAAAAGGAGGTCCAACTAAGATGAAGACCATTGCTTTGAATGGTGATAATCAGATTGAAGTCAAATTCAATGACAAAGGTCAACCTGTCGGCCAAGAATCTGTACAGTTGTCTTCTTTCTTATGAGCTCTTGCACGAGAAATTGTACCATATACAATTCATGATTGGAGGAAAATTTCTTCTGACATGAGAGAAATATTATGGAAATGTATTCAGGTATTGTATGAATTTCCATGTTTTATATACAGATATCTATTAAATAGTACTTGTTGTAATGATTTAATTATTTCTCTTAGGCAAGATATAAGTTAGAAGAAGAGTGGGAGAAACGCTATGTGTTTATAGAGATGGGTGGACTTTGGAGAGCTTCAAAGTCAAGGTTGGTTACCAAACTTAAGATGGCCAAAAATGAAGAAGAGAGAATGGCACTCAAACCAGATAACATTAACAATATAACTTAATGGAAAAGGTTTGTGGCTGAAAAAACAAGTCCAAAGTTTAAGGTAACTATATCATTGCATGCAATGACCCTTATATTAAATTTATTTATGTTTTTTATTTATGTTCACTTGAATTTTTGCTATGAAATCATTGCATTGTTACAGGAAATAAGTGATGAAATGAAAGAAAGAAGAAAGAAACAAACTCCATACACAGGAGGTCGAAGGGGCTATGCTCGCATGACTGAGGATATTGTAATGTCTCTTTCTTTTTACCTGAATTAAGGACTAAAATGATTGATATTTTTTTGTCTATAATCATTTTCATTTTTTGTTAGAAAACAAGTACAGGAAAACGAATTGTTTCTAGAGTTGAGGTTTGGATACAAGCTCATAAGAAAAAGAATGGTGAGCCAGTCAGCATAAAGACCGCAAAAACTATTGTAAGAATTTTTTATGGTTATGAAATATATGTATATCTGTATATTTTATATTATTATAATGTTGTATATTATTTTAATTTATAGGAAAAATTGGAAGAAATTGATAACGATTCATATTTGCCTCCAACTAATTTGAAAGAAGATGCGATATCAAAGGTATTGGGTCCAGATAAATATGGACAAGTAAAAGGTATAGGGAAAGGAGTAACTCTTACACAATTAGCCATTATAGCTCAAAGGGACAACATTATTGACAAACTAAAACAAGAGCAAGCTGAGATGAAAGAAGAAATGGACCATATGAAAGGCCTACTCAATGAAGCATTAAAACAAAAGCAGGCTAGTATCAATATAATTAATTTAATATTTTCATGGATACAATTTATATTATATATGAACATATATTTTATAAAATGTTCATATGGATTTTACAGGGTGAAAACCAATCATTTGAAGAATCTGAAGATGCATGTTTACAAGGTGAAAGGCAAACAATTGAAGAATCTCAAAATATCTTGGTAAGGTTTTTTGTTTATATGAAAATGTACACTTGGCTATGTGTGTGCGTGTTTGTGTATTTTCCCTTACTCATTACTTTTGTTTCTTAAAATTGACGCATCCATTTGGTGCTGTAGATTGCAAAAACAATTTCGTACAAAAGTAAATGCAAGTTGTTTGATTGGGGAGGGTCTAATGAACTAGTAGCCGAAGGACGTGTTTCTTCAAATGATCCAGATGCACTTGTTCATCATGTTCCTATTGGCCCTAATGCTATGAGAGTTTGGATAGATATAGCTAAGGTACCAACTGCATTTTTGTGGAGACCAGCATCAGAAATGATTTATGTTGAAGATGCCGTAGGTAGTACAGTTGCTTGGCCTTCTAACAAGGTTGTCATAGTTTCCCCAAACTAACTTTTAGGTAATTAACTATTTTCTCTGTTTTCTCATTATTTTTAAATAATATTTAGTATTTACTTTTATTGGTATTATGTCAATGTCTTGCATTAATTATTTAAATGTTCATGTTTTCAACTCTTCTTAAGTTTGTAACATATGTTATGTCATTCTACTATATTTGAAAAATACACTGATGATTTTTGTTTCAATGGTTGTAGATTATGGAAGTCAAGGATATTATTCATGGGAAGGTAGCACATGGAATTTGAAGATGATATGGTTGTTAGTTTTTGTTTCAATAATTTAAGAACTATTTTGGAATAACGATTTAGAGACATGCGTTATTGCTTTTTGTTATCGATGTCTTTGTGTTCATTATATATGATTTGCTTATCTTTGATGAAAAACAAAATATGTTTTGAAAAGTTAATTTTATAGTTATAAATTTTTTCTGCATTAGTGTCCCATTATTTATATAAGTTACACAAGATATATTAGTAACATTATTATAATAACATCAAGAAATGTTATCATAAATTCAATAATAACATATTTTTAAAATTGTTATTAAACAATAATCTAGAGCATTTTAGAAGTGTTACTGAAACTCATATCCATAACATTTGGCATATGTAAAAATAAATATATAAAATAGCTAATTAATAAAATTTATAAAATATAATATAAAATCATTTGTAGCTATCAATAAATGCTATAATAAACTCAACAACAACATTTTATCAATGTCATGGAAAACTTATCTATAACATTTTAAAATGTTACAAAATCCATATCTACTACATGTTAGTGATGTTGCAAAAGTTAATATATAACAGTTCAAAATGTTACAAATAGCTAATTAATAACATTTATATAATATAATATAAAATCATTTGTAGCTATCAATAAATGTTATAATAAACTCAACAACAAAGATTCTATCAATGTCGGAAAACTTATCTATAACATTTTTAAAACGTTACAAAATTCATATCTACTACATGTTAATAATGTTGCAAAAGTTAATATATAACATTCAAAATGTTACAAATAGCTAATTAATAAAATATAATATAAAAATATTTGTAGCTATCAATAAATGCTATAATAAACTCAACAACAACATTTTATCAATGTCATGGAAAACTTATCTATAACATTTGTAAAATGTTACAAAATTCATATCTATTACATGTTAATGATGTTGCAAAAGTTAATAGATAACAGTTCAAAATGTTACAAATAGCTAATTAATAACATTTATAAAATATAATATAAAATCATTTGTAGCTATCAATAAATGCTAAAATAAACTTAACAACAACATTCTATCAATGCCATGAAAAACTTATACGTAACATTTTAAAATGTTACAAAATTCATATCTACTACATGTTAATGATGTTGCAAAAGTTAATAGATAACAGTTCAAAATGTTACAAATAGCTAATTAATAACATTTATAAAATATAATATAAAATCATTTGTAGCTATCGGTAAATGCTATAATAAACTTAACAACAACATTCTATCAATGTCATGAAAACTTATCTATAATATTTTTAAAATGTTACAAAATTCATATCTACTACATGTTAATGATGTTGCAAAAGTTAATATATAACAGTTCAAAATTGTTACAAATAGCTTATTAATAACATTTATAAAATATAATATAAAATCATTTGTAGCTATCAATAAATGCTATAATAAACTCAACAACAACATTCTAACAATGTCATGCAAAATTTATCTATAACATTTTAAAATGTTATAAAATTCATATTTACTACATGTTAATGATATTGCAAAAGTTAATATATAATAGTGTCAAAATGTTACAAATAGTTAATTAATAACATTTATAAAATATAATAGGAAATTAGTTGTAGCTATCAATAAATGTAATATTAAACTCGATAATAACATGTCAAAATTGTTATTAAAGCATCATATCTTTATTAACATGGGGTCATCATAGCATAGTCATTAGTGTTACTATTCATATTTAATAACACTTATCACTTGCATGCAGTATGTCATTTTGTTATAGTGAATAATAATAATAATAATAATAATAATAATAATAATAATAATAATGATGATGATGATGATGATAATAATAATAATAATAATAAGGAATAAAATAAAATGAGTATTATTTTGTTTAGATTATCTTGAAGAATTTCTATGCTAGTGTTTGATTTGAAAATATAAACTTAGAATGACAAAGGAATAACTAACAAAGATAAAATAATAATAATTAATGAATAATAAATAATAAATAATAATAATAATAATAATAATAATAATAATTATTATTATTATTATTATTATTATTATTATTATTATTATTATTATTATTATTATTATTATTATTATTATTATTATTATTATTATTATTATTATTAATTGTATTATTATTATATTACTTATTATTATTAATTTTGTTCTTCTTATTATTAATTTTATCATTCTTATTATTATTATTATTAATTTTTACTTACTATTATTCTTCTTATTATTAAATTTATTATTTTATATTTATTATTATCATCATCATCATCATTATTATTATTATTAAAATTCCTTATTATTATTAATTTTCTACCAAATGTTAAAAATTATTTATTTATTCATTATTATTATTATTAATTTTCTTCTTCTTCAACCTAATTTTAATATTATTAATATTATTGTTATTATTAAGTTCCTTATTATTTTAATTTTCTCCTTATCATAAGGATAAAAAGTCTTCAACAAATAACTATATTCATGGAATAGCTAAAGACACCTTTTGATGATCTTCACTATTCCTAAAATTGAGGAATATCTAATCTTAGGATTAGGTATTCGATATTTTTGTCTAACTAAACAAATAATTATTTAAATTTTAAGAATACACCAAGAATAGAATTCTTATTCTTGTAAACCAAACATGCCCTAATTTCATCCTTAATTCCTAATTCAATCGAAAATATTTTAGGAGTAGATTTATACTTTCAACGAAAGTTAGGACATTTTCTTACTTTTTTAACATATTCTTTGTTTTGATTAATTTTAGGTAGTATTCATTTTTTAAATTGTTCCATCGCATCATTATGATAAATTCAATTCGGTAGATCATAAATTAGAGGTACAACCCAATTTCATGTTTGTAATTAAAACTTGGTAAACATATGTTTTATAAGAAAATACGTTAACTATTAGTATATTATATAAATTTGGATAAACATATAGCAATTCTTATATTGAACCATTATATCATAAATCAGATCATACATTTCTGGCTCGACGCCCTAATCACATGTCAATCAATACACCACAGCCCTTTCAGTGCATTATTGTATGAACGTTCGACCTTGATTAGAGACCAAAAATATTCGAAAGTGCTTCCTTTTGTTGCTTCGAGGTGAACGGTTGCTTTAGGGTTGGCCATTTAGAGATTAAAAATATCTAAAAGTACTTCCTTCTATTGTTGCGAGGCGAACGATGCTTCGGGGCATGCTTGGTGGTTGAGGGTAGTTCACTCGTCTCTCATAACATCATAAATTAATAGCTAGATGTCTCAAAAATTAAGGAGCATATACATGGGGATGAAACGATCTTCAAGCATTTCTTACATGACAGGTAGTAAAATAGTCCTTAGGTAACATTCATTTACTTATTACAACCACAGACGTTGCAAAACTAAATGACATGTTCTATCAGAGAATAAGTGCTCTATATTATCATCATATGCTTTCCTTCCTATTAAACTAGAGTTTCCATATTACTCCTCACTGCCAATCAAATTTGAACATTTCGACTTACATGAGAATCTAACTGAGGAATCTTTAAAAACTAGGACATATTGCCATAGGTCAGTCCATATCCATCAGGGGGACAGATCCTCTATCCTCGTTTTTTTGCACCTACCCTATTCCATTAGATCCAAGCCATCCATTTATATGGGTCATACATAAATGGATAGCTTGGATCCAATAGAATAGAGTAGGTACACAAAAATAAAAATAAGGATAGAGGATTTCAGGCCATCCATCAATAGTACCTCTTGGGATGGCAGTCCATCATTCTTTTAGAAGGACATTCAATTGCTCTATGTCCTCGACCCCTGCAGTTGTGGCAGATCATCAATGATCCCATACAGTCCATGCTCATGTGTTGTTGGCAATTCCTGCAAACAATGTCTTAGTAGCTACTGCTGTGAAAGCTACTACCCCTGTCTCCAATAACGTTGCCTTTAGGGCAATACCTAGCCAAATGTCCAGCTATATTGCAAAGGTTGCAAATAGGTTCATTGGGGCAATCCCGTGCTAGATGGCTAGTCTTTCTGCAGTTATTGCATGCCTTGTCATTTGTACAATCAGTTGTTATATGGCCCTGCTTATAACAATTGTTGCACAGCCTAAGGTCTCCAGGTGGCATTGGTGGAGCTATACAGTCCCTAGCATGATGTCCAACCTTCCACAGGTGTGGCATATACCCTAATTTGGACAGTTACTGGCCATATGCCCAGGCTCCCGACAGTTCCAGCAAAGTGAATTTGCAGTGCACTCGGAAGCAATGTGCCTATAAGATTTTTCAGATATGAAAAATTCAACAAAACTCATTCATTTGTTATTTCAATGCAAATGAAGGAATTGAAATATGAATGCATCAATACACGCTTGAAATCTTACATATCAATTAGTTTTGAAGGAAAAAATTGCCTCCAACTTTACAAGAAAATAATGACAATGCATTAGCATTTGGGAACATGAACATTGTAAACATTGATTAAATGACTAATCAAACAATTCATATACAAAGCAGTTGCCTCAATTTAAAATTAACCAAATATCTGCGATACGAAAGTATAGAACTCAACACTACAATCGCTTAGAAATTGTTTGAGGTGACAAAATTGCCAATATCTTCTTTTCATGAAACTACCAAGGTCAAAAACTATACAATAATCCTATAACATGTCTCAAAGTTGGAGATTCTAAAGATGGAAGCTAAATAAAAAATCTCTACTTGAAGACCATTTAAGATATATTTTGAAGTAAATTTGGAGTTACAGATTATGAGTTTTCCTAAACAAGCAGGAACACCAATTAAACAACAAAGCAGTGTTCATATCGTACACATTGCATGATTCTTACAACTTAAATTTGGCAGAGTTTTCAAAGCCAAGGAAGTATAGTGAAATTTTGATGCCAATCTTGTATAGAGAAAAGATTAGAAGATATCAATTAAAAAGTCGTGCTTGAACCATATGCCACAAACACTAAAAGTATAATAAGAATCCCATACCCAGGAAGGCCACAGTTATGACATATTGTCACATTTAGGCACTCTTTAGCGAACTGACCTGGTCGTTTGCAGTTCTTACACAGATTGTTTTGGCTGCTAACAAAACCGTAGAACACAGACCATTAAGCAGAACATAGAAGCATACTGAAAAGATAAATTCATGCAAGAGTAGTGCAACAATTTTAGTTCATCTTAAACAGATCTTGTTTATAACTGCTCCACTTTGCAGCAACATGTAATACACCAAGGATTAATTTTACTAAATGAGCTTCAAAAATTTCCAACCATATATAAAAATATTTCCTTGAAGTGAGTAGAGGGTGCACTAGAAACAGCAAAAGTTTCAAAGAAACATATCTAATGCCCATTTTACTCCAGAAAGTCACTTCAAGAGTGCAAAAGGTGGAAGATAAGTTAAATTATTGAAAACTAGAAAACCTGAAACCCCAACTAGACTCTCATTTGTATGGTGCACCACGGTAGGAAAAGCGATCGGATCGGATCTTACGACCCATTGGACTCCTGCCCCTGCTCTTGCTCCTGCTATTGGAATTTATGTTCCAACTTCCCCCAAAAACCCTACCACCACTATTCTACGAACACACGACCACCAACATCACCAATTTCTCCCTCCTGGTCCACATTACAACCATACCCGTCATCATCCATTACTAGAACTCAATTCCCTCACCAATCCTTCAAAACAAAAACACCATATCCCAACTAGAAAAAACAAAATGCTTTTTTCATACAAAATCCATTAGATCATTTACATGCCACCATTGTCCCTTCCCTAACACTAGGAAAATGATGAACTATTTCTTCGCCCACATCATTTAAGCATCTTATGCAACATTGTCATTTCCTATGCAACATCAAGCTCAGGTAGTTGTAGAACTTGATAAAAACTTTGATATTCTAAATTAATCATGCAAACCACATTTGTAACAATTCTAGGGACTAAAAGGGAGGAGGAAAATAGGAACCTATTAAAGCTTATGATCAGGGTAAAGAGAGAAAACTAAGCAACATCATATAAAGCTCTCAAACAGAAACAACCTACTCTGGAATTCGAGGGGACATGGAAAACTAGACTGAAGCTATAATAAAACTCACAGTATGTAACCATGGTTCAATATGGGTTCAATATAGACTTAGTTGTAGAACAAAAATTGCCCAAAAAAAAGTAAAAACGATTACACAAAATCACGTATCTTAATCAGGATTGGATGTCTCCAAAGTTGTCTTCCACTTTGACACATATATCATACAGAGAAGAACACTCAACTCATTGCCCAAAGATGAACACCTTCAACAAAGTCACAAGTTGTATTTGGCTGGTTTGCAGAGCATCATTAGAGTACAAAAAACCACAATAACACCTAATCGATTGCCAAAAGGTCAACATCTTCAACAAAGTCACAAGCTGGTTTTGATTGGTTTACAAAGCACCGTTAGAAGATAGAACACCCCCACTACATCTTCAATAGGATGACACTTTCATACAAGAACATGGGCATGAAGAGCTTTTAAGATTCGTATTTAACGAACTCCATTGATTGATATTGTAATTAGGCAAGCTTAAATGCCCAAATAGCAATGCAAGCAACAAATGGTTGACCAGTCCATGAAAGTTATCCAAAATTAAACCTAAAATCACAAGAACCATATAAACAAACACAAAAACAAAGCATCACTAAGTTCCAGATTTAAGAAAACTCCACCATCGCCTCACGGCGAAATAGCAAAACAAGAGCCAGAGAAGACAGTTAGTAACAAATTCAAGGAGCGAAGATGAGATTAAAACCATAGCATCCGGTTCTCGAAGCGAACTTATACTGTAGCGCCCCCATACTGCAGGGTACGCACCGGGACGCCCGTAGATCATTCCGACGCATAATCGACAATAAGGGTGCACTACGAACGATCACTACTATATTTCACATGGCATCAATAATTACAAAGCATCAATACGAACAAATCTAAATTTGAAACCATAAAATACTTTCTCATTTCAATCATCAAACAGAAATATAGACAAGTCTATCAGTTTTCCACGATCTGAATACATTACTCCAAAAAGGAAATCTGATACAAAAGTCTATACTAGGTCATCCCCAAAATCAACAATCCCAGCTGACCGACCTGTGTGCCATAACTTTTCTTGCCAACGCGCTCACACGGCAGGAAAAGTTTATCTCTGGAGCTAGGAGTCTAATCTACCGATCCTGAAACATAGATGCAATTTTGGGTGAGTTTCTGAACTCAATGAGAAACCATCATCGATGGTTCACTCAATTCATGCATTACACAAATAGCGTACAACACATCACAAATACGCATTCAGAATACCAGATAGCAATTTACAATTTCTCAGACAATCACAGAACTCAGAAATTTCATAAATCAGTTATCACAATTATAGCATGCACTCTTGCCTATTTTCCATTTACTGAATGCAATCCATCACAATGTGTATGCAATGCATATGTGACTCCTTTCCAGTTTATTACAGTGTTGTGACCGGTGTTCAGTAGACGCGTCTAGGGAGTAGGAGAGCCCTCTGGGTATGCACTAACTCCTTTCGAGCTCGAGGCTCGTTTCAGTATCAGTGGCGACTCAGGTCACAACTATCATTTTCTATTTATGCATTTATGTATGAAATGCAAAATGCCCCTTAATTCACAGTCACATTGCCCTTAAAACCCATTTATCACTATCCGATTTATCAAAAGTAAACAAATCGATTCTAATCATTCACATGATCATACAATTCACATTCGCAGGTAGTTTACAGAGTATTTAACAATAAAAAATTGAGGAACCAACTAGGTTACTCACTTGTAACTTCCGAGCTATTGCCTGGAAGTCCCAGCAATATCCGTAGAATGACGATTCAACGGTGCCTCTATAACAGTTAAATAATCACCCATTACTAAATGCATAATCGGAACAATTCAATGATGCACATGTCTTTATTAAAAGATGTACGATGGATGTTCATGACTTTCCGGCGCTAAATCCCAAATTTAGCTATCCTTTGTCCCAATCTAACTTTTCACTCAATTGATCAATGATGACTCATTGCCTTTCTAAAATTCAGTTCAATCCACCATACCATGCACCCTAGAATAATCCCAAGTTAGACTCCAATTATCATGAAACTATCCTTAGGCTGAAATAGGAAACCATATTCGACTTTCTTTCAATAATTACGATTTTACTAATTTAAATTCAAACTTTCATTCTTTACCTCAATTGTATACCTCTCTCTCTAGTTCATAACGAATCAAGAATCACCTCAATTGGAAGTCTACACCATTAGTTAAGCCCCAAAAATCAAACTAAATCAAATCAGAAAACTATCCCTCGCCGCGGCCAAGGAACGCTCGTCGCGGCGTCCTGGAGTCGCTCGTCGCGGCATGGAAATGATTATTATAAGCGAATACTGGTATGATAATGATTATTATAAGCGAATTCAATCAGAGCCAAATACTGATCCCATGCTCCTCTGAATTCCAATACACAAGCCCGAAGCATATCCTCAGTAGTCTTAATCGTCCTCTCACTCTGCCCATCCGTCTGAGAATGAAAAGTTGTACTGAAATTCAATCTAGTACCCATAGCAGTCTGCAGGCTCTTCCAGAACCTTGAAGTAAATCTAGGATCCCTGTCTGAGACTATAGATACCGGGACCTCATGCAGTCGCACAATCTCTGCCACATACTTCTGGGTCAACTGATCAAGAGTATTGTTCTCCCTCACTGGCAAGAAGTGGGCCGATTTAGTCAACCGGTCTACTATGACCCAGATAGCATCATGCTGCCTCGGCGTCCTAGGCAGCCCCATAATGAAATCTATTGTAATTTGCTCCCATTTCTACTCCGGAATGGGCAACGAATGCAGTTTCCCCACTGGAACCTGGTGCTCAGCCTTAACCTGCTGGCACGTCAAACATCTGGAAACATACTCTGCCACCTGCCTCTTCATGCCAGGCCACCAGAAATGTGGCTTAAGAGTATTATACATCTTGGTAGAACTAGGATGCATGGCATAGGCGGCCATATGCGCCTCCTCCAAAATCTCACGTCTCAGATCATCCACATCGGGCACACACAGTCTCTGACCCATCCATAAAGTACCATCTCTCAACTCAAAATCAGAATCCCGATCAGATCTCGCTCTCTCAATCAGTCTCACCATAGCAGGATCCTTATCTTGAACTCGCCTGATTCTATCATGAGGCATCGGCCTAAGCCTCAGAGTAGCTATCAAGGCCCCATCTTGATCCAAAACTATCTGCATATTCAAGGCTCTCAACTGAATCAAACTAGGCAATCTCTCAATCTGAATCTAAGCTGCACTGATGTGAGACCTCCTGCTCAAAGCATCTGCCACCACATTAGCCTTCCCTGGGTGATACTCAATCGTGCAGTCATAATCCTTAAGCAGCTCTATCCATCTCCTCTGTCTCAGATTCAACTCTCTCTAACTCAATAGATACCTCAAGCTCTTATGATCAGTATAAATCTGGAATATCTCGCATATAAATAATGTCTCCAAATCTTCAGGGCAAACACAACTGCAGCTAACTCCAAATCATGCACTGGATAATTTACCTCGTGAGACCTCAACTGTCTCGAGACATAAGCAATCACTCTCCCATGCTGCATCAAAACACATCCCAGTCCCTGATGCGAAACATCGCTATACACCTCATATCCTCCAGTCCCAGATGGAATACCTAATACCAGTGCAGAAGTCAACCGATGTTTCAGCTTCTCAAAGCTCTTCTGACACTCCTCAGTCCATCTGAATGACACGTTCTTCCTTAGAAGTTTTGTCAGAGGGGCTAAGATCAGCGAGAACCCCTCGACAAACCTCCGATAATAATCGGCCAATCCTAGGAAACTCCGAACCTCAGACACATTCCTAGGGGCCTCCCAATGTAACACTGCCTCGATTTTGCGATGATCCACCTGAATACCCTCACCAGTCACAATATTCCCCAGAAATACAACCTCATCCAGCCAAAATTCACACTTACTAAATTTGGCATACAACTGCCTCTCTCTCATGATCTACAAAATGATCCTCAGATGCTCAGCGTGCTCCTGTCTACTCCTCGAATACACCAAAATATCATCAATGAATACTATCACAAACTAATCTAGGTAGGGCTGAAAGACCTTATTCATCAAGGCCATGAAAGCTGTCGGGGCATTAGTCAACCCAAACTGCATAACTATGAACTCGAAATGCCCATACTTACTCCTAAAAGCACTCTTAGGCACATCGGCCTCTGCTATCCTCAACTGATAATAACCCAATCTCAGATCTAACTTAGTGAACACCTGAGCCCCCTGCAACTGGTCAAACAAATCATCGATCCTAGGCAGTGGATACTTGTTCTTTACTGTTACCCGATTCAACTGCCTATAGTCGATGCACAGTCTCAAAGTCTCATCCTTCTTCTTTACAAACAGAACTGGAGCTCCCCACGGCGAAACACTAGGCTTGATAAAGCCCTTATTCAGAAGCTCCTGCAGCTGAACCTTAAGCTCCCCCAGTTCCACCGGTGCCATCCTATATGAAGGTATGGATATAGGAGCGGTACCTGGAACGAGGTCAATTGAGAACTCCGTCTCCCGATCCGGCAGTAAACCCGGTAACTCATCGGGGAGCACGTCTGAAAATTTCCTGATCACGGGAATATCCTGCAACCTCTGCTCAACTCTGGTATCAACCACATGGGCCAGATAGGCCTCACAACCTCCCTGCATCAACCTCAGGGCACTCAGAAAAGAAATCATGCGGGCTGGCACTGTCTGACTAACTCCTCGAAACACTGCTCTCGGATGATCAGGAGACTCCAACATGACCTCCTTGGTATAGCAGTCCATAACAACCCTATGCGCAGTAAGTCAGTCCATCCCCAAAATCACATCAATCTCTCGCAGAGGCAACACTATAAGATCTACACTCAAAACTGCTCGATCAATCTGAATCGGGCACCTCTTGCAGATCTCTCCCAATACAGTCGTACTACCTAGAGGTGTACTCACCTCTAGCCCATACTGTAACCTCTCCTTATCTCCATGCAGACTACATGCTATATGCGGTGCAATAAACGAATGAGTGGATCCAGGATCCAACAATGCATATGCCTCAAAACCGGAAATCAGAAGCATACCCGTAACAACATCTGGGGAATCCTAAGCCTCCTGCCGAGTCATGGCATAGACTCTAGCCTGGGACTGTGGTCTGCTGCTCAATCCCTCTGTCATCACAACGGACCCCTCAGCTTGGCCTCGACCTCTACCTCGGCCTCTCAGTCCAGATCCACTTCCACGGCTCTGCTGCACCGTGGTATTGCTGCCTGATCTCCCAGTCATAGTAGACTGAGCTCCCAAGGTGTCGGAGCAATCCCTGACCTGATGGTCCATCGAGTCGCATCTCAGGCAGGCTCTAGTCAGCCACCGACATTCCCCACTGTGTCTCCTCTCGCAATGCTCACACACTGGAGGAAGCTGCCCTGAACCTCTGCCACCACCATTGCCAGTCTGAATAAATCTCCCCCTCTGACCAAATCCAGACTGTCGAGATCCTCTAGATGACCTGAAGGTCCTGCTCTGGCGCCTGCTAAAACTCCTACTAGAGCTGCCCTGACTGTCACTCAATCTCTTACCGGGATCCCCGACTCGGCCTCACCGACTGTCTCGAAGTCGCTCAACCCAGACCGCAATGACTTTCAACTCAATAAAAGTGTCCATGTCAGATCGGGCCAACCTGGTACGGATGTCTAGATTGAGTCCACCCTCAAATCTCCAGCACCTATCAGCCTCAGAAGAAATCAAAATAGTAGCATACCCCATGAGCTCATTAAACCTCACCTCATACTCTGCCACTGTCATTCGACCCTGTCTCAACTCTATAAACTCCTGCATCTTCATTTCCAAATAAACCTTGGGCATATAATTATCCCAGAAAGCCCTCAAGAAATCCTCCCATGATAGAATACAGGGTCTGGTGGTACTGCCCGGGACAGTCTTCCACCACTGATATGCTGGACCTTGCAGGAGAGATACCGCATAATCAAAACGCTCATCATAGTCACAGTCCATCTAGTCGAAGACTCTCTCAGTCCTCTCCACCATCCTCGGCCTCAAAGAGTCTCAGGCCGCCATAGAAATCAACGACCCCTGCTAGCGATCATCATACCTCCTTTTCCGTCTCACGGGAACCCTAGGAGGCAACTCCTCAGAACGAGGCACTGAAGACTCCCTACTAGCTCCGACTGATCCAGCTGGTTGATCTACCTGATCACCAAGAACGAATGACCTAAACAAAACAAAAGTTCTGATCAATTTCTTATTTTCTCACTGAAATTCAAGCCTAATTATGCACTATGCCCAATAGATGCCAAACCATGCTCTGATATCACCTAAATGTAGCGCCCCCATACCACAGGGTACGCACCGAGTTGCCCGTAGGTCATTCCGACGCATATCCGATGATAAGGGTGCACTACGAACGATCACTACTATACTTCACATGGCATCAATAATTACAAAGCATCAATATGAACAACTCTAAATTTGAAACCATAAAATACTTTCTCATTTCAATCATCAAACAAAAATATAGACAAGTCTATCAGTTTTCCACGATCTGAATACATTACTCCAAAAAGGAAATCTGATACAAAAGTCTATACTAGGTCATCCCCAAAATCAACAATCCCAACTGACCGACCTGTGTATCATAACTTCTCTTGCCAACGCGCTCACATGGCAGGAAAAGTATATCTCTGGAGCTAGGAGTCTAATCTATCGATCCTGAAACATAGATGCAATTTTGGGTGAGTTTGCGAACTCAATGAGAAACCATCATCGATGGTTCACTCAATTCATGCATTATGCAAATAGCGTACAACACATCACAAATACGCATTCAGAATACCAGATAGCAATTTACAATTTCTCAGACAATCACAGAACTCAGAAATTTCATAAATCAGTTATCACAATTATAGCATGCACTCTTGCCTATTTTCCATTTACTG
The DNA here is from genome assembly GCA_029891385.1 of Erythroxylum novogranatense. Taxonomy (NCBI): domain Eukaryota; kingdom Viridiplantae; phylum Streptophyta; class Magnoliopsida; order Malpighiales; family Erythroxylaceae; genus Erythroxylum; species Erythroxylum novogranatense. The sequence goes on from CM057228.1 coordinate 108,307,723, forward strand.
AATGCAATCCATCACAATGTGTATGCAATGCATATGTGACTCCTTTCCAATTTATTACAGTGTTGTGACCGGTGTTCAGTAGAGACGTCTAGGGAGTAGGAGAGCCCTCTGGGTATGCACTAACTCCCTTCGAGCTCGAGACTGGTTTCAGTATCAGTGACGACTCAGGTCACAACTATCATTATCTATTCATGCATTTATGTATGAAATGCAAAATGCCCCTTAATTCACAGTCACATTGCCCTTAAAACCCATTTATCACTATCCTTCAGAATCAAGTAGCAGTCAAATCCGATTTACCAAAAGTAAATGAATCGATCCTAATCATTCACGTGATCATACAATTCACATTCGCAGGCAGTTTACAGAGTATTTAACAATCAAAAATTGAGGAACCAACTAGGTTACTCACCTGTAACTTCCGAGCTACTGCCTAGAAGTTCCAACAATATCCGTAGAATGACGATCCAACGGTGCCTCTATAACAGTTAAATAATCACTCATTACTAAATGCATAATCAGAACAATTCAATGATGCACATGTCTTTATTAAAAGATGTACGATGCATGTTCATGACTTTCCAGTGCTAAATCCCAAATTTCACTATCCTTTGTCCCAATCTAACTTTTCACTCAATTGATCAATGATGACTCATTGCCTTTCTAAAATTCAGTTCAATCCACCATATCATGCACCCTAGAATAATCCCAAGTTAGACTCCAATTATCATGAAACTATCCTTAGGCTGAAATAGGAAACCATATTTGACTTTCTTTCAATAATTACGATCTTACTAATTTAAATTCAAACTTTCATTCTTTACCTCAATTGTATACCTCTCTCTCTAGTTCATAACGAATCAAGAATCACCTCAATTGGAGATCTACACCATTAGTTAAGCCCCAAAAATCAAACTAAATCAAATCAGAAAACTGTCCCTCGCCGCGGCATCCTGGAGTCGCTCGCCGGGGCATGGAAAGACATTCGTCGCGGCGAACAATTTCTTTGGGGCTCGTCGCGACGCAATGGAGAAGGGCTCGACGCGGCGTAAAAATTCGAGCTCGTTGTGACGTCGAAAGGAGCTCGCCGCGGCGTCAAGTGTTTAGAGCTCGCCGCAGCGACTTCCTTCACGCTCGTCGCAATGTGCGAGTCACAGGTCGTCTTCTCCAACCAATTTTTCCGCTATTACTCCCTCTAAAACCAGTAATAACTCACTTTCAACTACCCAATCTTTCATATTAAACACCATAAATGCATCACATTCACTAATAAACAACATATAACAAGTTTACTTACCGAATCGAGCATTAAATCTTCAAATCTCTGAAACTCTTCTCCAACCCTAACACCCACGATTCTCTCTCAAAACCTCACCAATCAACATCTTCACCAATATTTATCATCTCAAACGATAAGCTTAGCTTAGTACAAGAAGAAGAATCATGCAAGCAAGGGTATGGGAGATCGAAAATCACAAAGGAAAGAGGAAGTGAGTGTGCCCTAGAATGAAGGAACTGAGTCTTTTATCAAATTCAAATATAAGGCATTTAAAGAGGGTTGCTCACTTTTCCTCAAACACGCATCAAATTCCTTTTTCTTTTCTTAATCATTTCCGGTCTAAGTTGTCTCTAAATTCCAATGGCTTGTCATTTTTATTCCTAACATCAAAAATCTAATTTGTCATTGCCATTGGACAAGTATGCCAGCAATATAAAGTCAATCGATCCGTTATTCGAAAAATTTCGGTCCGGACATTTACTCCCAAAATTTCAAAAAAAATTCCTATGAGTCGCTATCAACTGACAATCACTCTTAACACATTCTAATTTAATTATTCAAATCCAATTATTACATAGTTCCCAATAAATCATAATCAAACATAATTATCTCAAATTCACAATTCATATCATAATCACAATTAAATGCCGGAAAATGTCATGAATGCATGTACATATATGTGCATGTGCAGAAAGACTTATTCTTCTAAAATTAGAGGCCAAAAGAATACTCAATCAATAATATGCAATGTGAAATCCTAACTCGTCCCAATTTACCAAAATAACCCTCCCATCGGTGATGGGATGTTACATATACTCAGCCCCTAAACTCAAAAAGAGCAAACTTTCAAAGGATTAAGGAGATACACCCTAGTTCATAAGCTCAGCAACGAATAAGGCCTTTGAGTGCAGTGAACGGATGGAGAATCTACGAATTTGCAAATTTATTAGCCAAAAGGGGTGATTTTGGGGAGAAATTGACCAAAATTTGCTTCAAATCGGATTATATTCAGCTTTAGAACAAGGGTTTTAAGGCCCAAGTCCACACTCTCTATACAAAGTTTTTTTTAAAAGATAATTTCTATACAATTTGTTTATGATTAGTTGAACAAATTAGCTTATTGTCATTGTTCTCTTCTCAAACGAAATCATTTTATTTAGAAGAATTAGGTCTCAAACAAACCTAGGCTTAGACAGTTTAGGTCCAAATTTATTTTTAAAAAAGTTATTTTATATTTTTAATTTTTAAAAAATTATTTTTAAAAATTACAATCCTTACCATCTCTTTCTTGGGACAAAGGTAAACTTTCTCTCTCTCTCTCTTTTTTTTTCTTGTGACAAAGGTAAACTTTCTCTCTCTCTCTCTCTCTCTTCTTGCCTTCTTTTCAAACTGAAACAATAATTTTGATGTGTGAAAATTTTGACATTCACGTGTATATAAAAAAAGAGGGGTTGGTCATGGCTGCTAGGCGGGTGCTTATGCCTGCCTCTTTGGCAGTCAATTGTAGCCTAAGCATTATGCCTAAAGTGGAGTAGGTTCAAGTTGAGTCTTGGTGCAACCGACCGAAGAAAGGAACATACAATATATTAAAGAATGCCTCTTCTCTCTTGACTCTTGTTTGCTACTTTTATTCTAACATGTGATGACTTCTTGCTTCTGAGAAGGGCAAAGTACCTGCCCAGAAGAAACTTAAACCCAAATTTGTACAAAGAATCCAACAAATGCACATCCTAGTCCTATCTCCAGCAGGAAAAAATTATTTAAAAAAAAAGCAATTTTCCATAACGCACTAATAGAATACCAATGAAACAAGTAGAAACAAAATAATGAGAACAAATGAACTGATGTCTTCTTTGAAAGCATTAAAAAAAAAAAGGCAGCGCTTAATGTGTACGCACAGTTGCAAGTCGCAGTGCAGACTGCACAAAAAGATAGGACTCGCCATCAGAAGATTCCCCAGAACTTGGCTCAGCCCCCTGTCATAGCATCGCCTGTTTCCAGTAGTGACTCAAGGCTTCTCCTGAATCTGTCTTTCATTTCAAGCATCTTCAAACTTGTCTTAAGAGCAACATATATGATCTATACCTTTTTAATGAGCAATCAATTTAAGAAAAAAGAGATTTATCGGACTTCCACAGTAATCATTACATCAAACAAACTATTCTATGCTGTGTTTACATGCTTCCAAGCATTTACCTTTTTCCCTTAAGCAATTATATTTTTGTTGGCCAAGTACACAAAAGCCTAAGAGCACCGCCCGATGCTGATTAGGACACAGAGGATAAGAATCTGCATAGGACAAACAAATCCCTACTATCTCTCTGTCCTCTGCCTTCTTTTCCGTCCTGCCTGGGAATCAGATTCTTCCATCTAATTACGGTGAACATGGCCAAGTTCTCTTCCTTCCTATGATCAGAGTTACATAGATGGTCCCCAAGCTCTCAAAACCTACCTGTTATGCTTGAACAAAAAACTTAGAGACCAATCTCTCTTCTTTTTTCTTCTCTTTTTTTGCCAATTATATAACTACTGATTGTTCTAACAATATCATTTTAAGTTGAAATTCATGGCCAAAACCATTCTGTTCACTTTTATATCTTCAATTGTAAAAAGTTTCAAAATGTTAACTTTGACGATGAAACCAGTATTTCAAACCATAAATGCTAAGTTTGTAATATTGCGACAGGTTATGGAGGTGGGATCTCTTGTTGGATGTCAATTTTCACTTCCTTAACAACCTTGTCTATGCCACCGTCGTAACCAGTAGCAATTAGCAACCAAGGACAGAGTGTATTAGTTACCCATCCCTAAGATCAGTGAATAACCCGTACGCCGATCCCTATTTCACCTTCGCTTTTATTGTAGAAGGAAGGGACCCATGAATAAAAGTTTAAAGAACCCCGCTTTAGCTATAGCCAAGCCAAGTATTGGTCGCTCACTAACATGTGAAACTATCTGACACAACCCTAGTCAGTGTCGGCACTTACACGCACTCCATCCCACTCTCTGCTTCTCTCTCGTGACACTTACCTAAAGGCCACCAAATCCAAAACCTTAAAACCACCATAACACAGACACCATAACATAAAGATACAATCTTTTAACAAACCTATGAAGCCCTTTCAACTCTCGTCTCTTGTTCTCATCTTTTCACTGCTTGTTTCCCACTTGCCCCTGTTTCTATCAAGCTACCATGACTACAACGACGCATTGTCCAAGTCCATTCTCTTCTTTGAAGGCCAAAGGTCAGGTTACTTGCCACAAGACCAACGTGTAACTTGGCGAGCCAATTCAGGCCTGAGTGATGGGTGGACTTATAACACAGACCTCACTGGTGGGTACTACGACGCCGGTGACAATGTCAAATTTGGCTTTCCAATGGCATTTACAACCACAATGTTGGCTTGGAGTGTAATTGAGTTCGGTGATTTGATGCCACCGAGTGAGCTGAGAAACACCCTTGTGGCCACGCGTTGGGCAACCGACTACTTGCTCAAAACTGTTTCACAACCGAACCGTATTTTTGTCCAGGTAACTACAGTGCTATGTTTCGTTTACTTGGACTGAGTTAGTTGGTGACTGTGGTTGGCTAGTTTTCGGGTTATTGTGGTTTAACTAACGGAGTGTTGGCTCTGTGGACTTGGGTGGTTCCCGGTACACTTCATAGATACCTCTCGTGGATTGACCCTTGTGGTCCAGGCAGGTCATCACTAAACGGTTGACGTTCGTTTTGACGAAATCGAGATTTTAATGCGTGCTTGTCTCTTTCTTTATGGGAAATGGGATTCAGCATTCATGGATCCGAATACTGATACAGAGTTGGTGTTGAAATAAAATACTTTAATCTAAACTCCCAACTGCTACTGCCGTAAGTTTAATACCATTTGACAGTGATGGATCATCGAGTAATGAATAAAATGAATCCATTCTTAATCAGAAGACTCGTGATATTGCCCTTTTCTCTTGGTTACCTATCTATCAAGAACCGCCTTTTAACCTCATCACTCTCAGCTTCATTGAACTTATATTTGCCGTCTACTGGACTAGAATGGTTAGTGATCCTTGATGAAAAACTTCTATGAATTTCAGAATAGAGTGTTGATAGTGGATTATAAAAAACAAAAAATTTTACTTCTTGGTTATTGTTCCTGACTGACATTTTTCTCTTTCTGATTTTCTTTTCATTTAGCATAAGCTGATGTTCAGTCGAACTTAAATAAAAGCTTGACTAATCCGCCCAAATCTCTATCCTTGAATTGGATTGATGTTGATATATGCATCCTGACAGCTCAAACTGCATGTGACCTTTTTTTGATTAATGCAAGTCTAACTCAATGTCTGCAGGGCGACTAGTAGATGTTCATTTACCAATTTGTAATGTAATTTGTGCAAGTTAATACTATGTCACAACAGGTGGGGGATCCAATTGCAGACCATAGTTGCTGGGAAAGACCAGAAGACATGGATACTCCTAGGACTGTTTATGCCGTTGATGCTCCAAACCCGGCGTCAGAGGTTGCCGGCGAGACTGCAGCTGCTTTGGCAGCTTCTTCCATGATATTCCGATCATCTGACCCAGGATATGCTGACACATTGTTGAAAAATGCCATCAAGGCCTTTCAATTCGCTGACAATTACAGAGGATCTTACAGTGACAACTCCAATATCAGAGATGGTGTCTGCCCATTTTATTGTGATTTTGATGGATATCAAGTAAGTAGACAACTTATTTAAGATGTTTCTGAGTTGTGTCATAAATCTATATCTGTTTCGAATGATTCTTGTCAGGATGAGCTGTTATGGGGGGCTGCATGGCTTCGGAGAGCATCTTATGATGATAATTACCTTAGCTATATCGAAATGAATGGGAAAACTCTTGGTGCTGATGATAATATTAACGAATTTGGTTGGGACAACAAGCATGCTGGCCTCAACGTCCTTGTCTCCAAGGTCTCTGCCAACTTTTTTCTTTTCTTGACGAAAAACATCCCTAACACCATCGCCATCAACCTTTAACACATTATAAGTAGTGTGAAATTATGCATAACTTGTCCTAATTAAGGTTCTAGTGTTGGTACAGGAAGTACTGCAAGGAAACATGTACTCACTCCAATCCTACAAAGCATCAGCGGAAAGCTTCATGTGCACTCTTATCCCTGAATCATCCTCCTCTCACATTGAGTACACTCCTGGTGGCCTCATTTACAAGCCAGGAGGCAGCAACCTCCAGCATGCAACAACCATCTCGTTTCTCCTACTTGTTTATGCAAAATACCTTGAATCAACTTCTCAATCTGTCAATTGTGGAAACATTAACGTCAGTCCTTATTCGCTTCGTAAACAGGCCAAGCTTCAAGTCGATTACATTTTAGGGGATAATCCTAAGGGATTATCTTACATGGTTGGTTATAGTAACAATCATCCTAAACGAATTCATCATCGCGGCTCATCGTTGCCTTCCATTAAGGACCATCCTGAATTTATCGCCTGCAAAGAGGGTTCATTCTACTTTAATTCGACTGATCCAAATTCTAATGTTCTTGTTGGGGCCATTGTGGGTGGTCCTGGTGAAGACGATTCTTATGACGATGATCGTGCGGACTTTAAGAAGTCTGAGCCAACTACCTACATTAATGCACCATTTGTGGGGGTGCTGGCTTATTTTGCAGCAAATCCCAACTTCAGCTGAAGGCCAACATGGTTCATTTTTTATGTGTATAAAGTCAATTTTCCATATTGGCATTTCAAAATAACAAATTTGTCTCTCATCTTGGCGAAAGCAAAGAGGGTAGAGGCTTCTTAAGTGGTGAATTTGAAAGCCTGGGATTGGGATGGGATTACAACAACTCATTATGGCTTTTCACAAAGTGAAGATGAGAAGTTAAACTGCTCACTCATGTAAAAGTTCAAAACAAAGGGAAAAAAACTATTATTTGTTTCTTGCAGTCCCTTCTATGGTCATGATCAAACTGCCATGAAAGAGACATAATTGAAAATTAACAGAACAATAATTGCAGAGCTATACCGGTTGAGTTTGACAGACAAATGATAACCGTGAGTAACCAACATAGTTAAGGTTCTGCCGCATAAGATTGAATTTAGTTGAAAAAGTGAAGTTTGCAAGTAAATTCAGTCAAATAATAGACTTGACATTTGCTCAACGACAGGACTTGATGTATAGATTCATTCGTTATTCCAGTTAGACAAAACACTAACATAATACGTTACTATACTTAGTTAATCTGGACTATGGATCATATGAAACACATTTCCAGAAAATTATATTCCATTATGCACTAATCTAATCATTGAAACACACTAACTTCTCTTGGTAGGTTTTCAAAGTAAAAGCGTCACTGGCATGTGATGTATGCCATGTCTCCTATAAAGAGCAAAAAGTTTGACAAAAAGGGTCACATGATCGAAACTCACGCCAAGAAAGGGCAGCACCATCTACTCGAGATAGGCTTAGTATTGTTGCACGACAAGATTCTGATAACAACAAGCACTTTTCTGCTAACTGGACGATTGGACTACAATGAATTTTAGGCACCAACCACCATATTAAGTTTAGCTGTGGAAGGAAACCAACCAGCCTGCGCTCTATCTACCATATTAACTTGTTTCATGAGCTCCCACACACCTTAGACCCGTATGCTACGCTTGACTCCTGCCATTCTCATTATTAGCTAACTGTGGTCGTTTCACATAAATAATGACCCCAAGACCCCGCTGGTTTTTTCAAACAAGTGGTGATGATGTTACAGTTGAAAGAAAATGTGACACTTTATAGTTAACTCCCTTTGTTCAAGATGAGTAGTTTTCCATACAAGACATGTCCTGCACTCCTACTAGTTAAGGGACAGGATGGAGGTTGCTGATGCAAACTATAGTGGTTTGATGCTGACTGGACAGGAAACCATCTGTCTCTTTGTGGTGTTATGATCAAAATGTGGGGTGGTTCTTAAGACGGGCTGTCAAGATGATGTTTCTTGGGGGTGGATCTAATACATATTTCAAGATGGATGGGTTATTGTTACGATCTTACAACATAGAGAACATGGCCTACATCTGTAGGTTCATCAATAGTGTATGGATTCAAGTCCATTAACACAGAAATTTCATACCCAGCTATGATAGGAACAGAGTTTGTTGGAGTTAATTAAAAATTAAAACAACTAGATAAGGTGTTAGTGACCATTTCAGTTTCCATAATTTACCTGTAAACGATACGTTTGACAGTATTTTATATAAAAAAGGTCTATGTAGACAACAGGGATTTTATGTCTAGTCTACCTGAAAGAAGTAATTGTGGGTCACTTGATGTAGCAATGAAACCTTCAATTCAACTAGGGATCCTGAAGTTGGCAGGAAAATGAGCTTGCATGGTTAGAGTTGAAAGAAGTGTTGAGATATGGAGCCAGATAATTTAATTTGGACTTTACACCAAACCTACGATCGCAGATAAATATGTTATATTCTCCTAATGTACCTCTGTCGAAAATAATTCACAATGAAATAAAATTTTAACAGCTCGTGGACGTAGCTAAATTTTAGTGAACTACGTAAATCTGTGTGTGTGTGATTTTCGTACTTTTTATTTGATTATTACAATTGATCGTTCGTAACAAGAAGAGCTAAGTTAGTGGAACTATTGATCTTCCATTGAATTAACAGATAAGACATTCTTATTTACAATTCAAACAAATAATATGAACTAAGCAACTTTTTCTTTTTCTCATATCTATGTACTCAAAATCTTATTGATAAAGCCATCTTATGTTTAATTATTTTTTTAGCAAATTAGATTAGAGACAAATACAATGAGACAATTTGTGCAAAGCAAAATTATGAATAAGAGCTGATTTGCTCTGTATTATATTACTAAGAGAATGTAGTACATATATACATGAATAGGAATACATAATAGGTTAGATAATTTATACAGATACAAAAGATAATCCTAAGAAAATGTTTATTTCTAAGATATTGCTATCTAATCTATAGAATCTGGTTACAATCAGATTATAATATTATGAAATAATATGTATCTTGACCACACTCCTCCTCAAGTTGAATCATATATATCAATAATGTCTAACTTGCAGAGACATTCTTCAAACACTTGTCTTTGAAGACCTTTGGTAAACACTTATGTTGTCTGCTTCTTCATTGGGACATAAGTTAGGCATATAGTCCCATCTTCTATCTTCCCCTTGATAAAATGTCGATCAACTTCAACATGTTTTGTTCTTTCATGGTGGACTGGATTACTTGCCATGTTAGGATTGCCTTGTTATCACAATAATGTTTTATAGGTGAAACAAAATTGATTTCCAATTCTATCAACACTCTCTTTAACCAGAGCCTTTCACAAATCCCTTTTGCAATTGCTCTTAATTCAACTTCTACACTACTCTTGGCTACCACCTTTTGCTTCTTACTTTGCCATGTGATCAAATTTTTGCACACGAAAGTATAATACCCAGTGGTTGATCGTCTATCATCTTCTGAACTTGTTCAATCTGAATCAGTATATATTTCCATTATTCTTTAATCTCATTTTTTGAATAATAATCATTTCCCAGCAATACCCTTTAAATACTGTAGGATCTTATAAACTACCTCAAAATGCTACCTCCTTGGTGCATGCATGTAGTGACTTACAACACTCACAACAAAAGCAATATCTGGTCTAATATAAGACAAATAAATCAGTCTTCCCATTAGTGTCTGGTATTCTTCACGATTAACAAGTTTATCCTCTTTATCCTCAAACTTTGTACTGTCAATGGGAGTGATGCTTGGTTTGCATCCTAACATTCTAGCCTCTTTCAAGAGATCAAGAATGTACTTCTTTTGTGAGATGTAAACCCCTTTCTTTGATCTCGCTACTTCTATGCCTAGAAAATACTTCATTTCTCTTAAGTCTTTAACTTCAAATTCTTTCCTCAAAGCTGACTTGAGTCTCATAATTTCCTCTACATCATCACCAGTTACAACAATATTATTTATATACACAATCAAAATTGTCTGCTTACCTTCTCTAATTTTGAAGAGCATTCTATGATCTGACTGAGCTTGTGTGTATCCTTCTGTTTTTAAGACTTTGGCAAATCTTTCAAACCAAGCTCGTGATGATTGTTTAAGCCCATATAAGGATTTTCTTAGTCTGCATACTCTGTTTCCTCCTCCTTCCTCATCAAACCCTGGAGGAAGTTTCATGTACACTTCTTCCTTTAGTTTGTCATTCAAGAAGGCATTTTTAATATCAAGTTGCTAAAGTGGCCAGTCGAAGTTAGCAGCTACAGATAGCAATGGTCTGATAATGTTTAGCTTAGCTACATGTGCAAATGTCTTCTTGTAGTTTTTGATTATCTTTAGATTTTTCTATTCTCGCTTCACTAGATACTTCGTAGCCTCGATTTTTTTTCCTTTTTTGGTTTCCAGTCTGGAGGCTTTCCATGGATGCATCAACATGTGTCTTTGGTGTGATCACTTTGTTTTCAATGATCACACCACTTCTTATGACCCTTCTTACTGGGTTCATCATGGGACATCAATGCATATGCTTCATTAGTAGGTACTGGAAACACATTTTATTCTTCTTTTGGGTCTGTTGGGTCTAGAGATACCCATTGTCGTGCAGCTTGCGAGTCTGTTGAGTCTGGAACGTTTTCATCTTCGACAATAAGGCTCAGCTTCCGGCATCCTCCAATGGCGAATTTCATAGCTTGAGCTCACTCTTGATAGTTCGTTCCATTCAATTTGTCAGAGACGATGACAACTGAAACTCTTTCAAGATTAGAGGTCATCGATGACTGACACCAATCTAGTTTGGGTTTGTTGTAGAGGATCCCTCAAGATTGGAAGTCATTTTTTGACTTGTTAGAGTTGACTCCTCAGTTTCACTCTCTTTCACATAGCTTTGATACTATATGAATAAGAACTGATTTGCTCTGTATTATATTACTAAGAGAATGTAGTACATATATACATAAATAGGAGTACAGAATAGGCTAGATAATCTATACTGATTCAAAAAATAATCCTAAGATAATGTTTATCTTTAAGATAATGCTATCTATCCTATAGAATTTGATTAGAATCGAATTATAATATTACAAGATAATATGTCTCTTGAAAGAAACAAAATCCGTCCATAAAGTTGCTTTGGTTCTTAAATGATATGATATGTAGACCACCAAAGCGACCATGTCATCACATTTTGTCAACCATCATCTGTCAATCAAGTTATCTAGTATCCGACCTTTACGCTGCGTTTGGTTGCGATCTCAAAGATGGCTATGTAATGCGAGCAGATGTAACGTAATGTAAAACTAGAGCGCAGGGTAGTGTTTGGTTGTGGTTGACAGAACAGAGAAAACTGTCTCTGTCTTATGAACAGAATGTGTTTGGTTACAGGGGACAGTAAACAAATATAATGCAAATGATGATATGCCCTGGTCCTTAAATTGATTAAAATATGTAATTCTAATATTCTTTTAATATGAATGGTTTGTATTAGTTAAAAATTAGCGAGAATAATAATAACAATTTGAAATTAATCAGAATAACATTAATAATAATTTAATTATTATTTTAAAACAAAAATAATAATAACCAAACATAAATAAGTGAAAAATGTTTAAGAATAATAAATCAATAATAATAAATACAAAGTATATAATAATTTTAATAATAATAATTAGACATAATTATTATTTATATAGACATAATTATAATAATAAAGAGAAAATGGATGTGGTACTAATACTAAAATGGATGCGGTACTAATACTAATAATACACGCACGACTACTACTACTTCTAATAATAATAATAATAATAATAAATTGATAATAACAAACAAACAATATGAACGATAACATTAATAAATTAATTAATAATAACAACATTTACTACAAAATTAATGTAGTCAATTTTCATAATAATAATAATAATAAATACAATATTGAATACGATTAATAATAACAATAACTAATACTTAATTATTGTTAATAAAATTCATAAATATAAGAGATTAAAAGCAAAGTTTATAATACATTTTATAATAAGAATAATAATAGTTGTAATCTGAAATATATTATAATAATATTGATAATAATAATTTTGGACCAATAATAATAATAATAATATTCATGAAATTCAAGAACATGATTAGTAACAATAGGGTCAACATACATTCATATACATCATCTAAGCATTAATAGAATTAATTACATAATAGCTTCAACATACATTCATATAAGTAATTACATGATAGGTTCAACATTCATTGAAAGCAGACATTTAAACATTACTGTTCATAATAACATAATTGGTTCATCATACATAAAGGCCTTAGATTTTATCAATAATATTTTGAATAATCATTCCCAAGATGATGCCAAATAATTCCTTAAGTAGCTGCTGATAAAATTCCGAGTCATCGAGAAGTTCTGGATCACCATCTGGATTTGCTTCCTATTTTGAGTAAAAGGACCACAAAATCCAAGGTTAGTTAAATCGTTAAATCAGTTGTCCAAGCATCACACAACACTTTTATGTGGTAAGATATTCAAACATAGTATTCTCTGCTGATCTTCTCTGCTGCATTTGCTTTACCATTCTACTTGGATCCCTCATATAAGCAGCAACTTGTTCGCTAATATTCTGAATTGAAAAGGAAAAGTTAGTTCAACAACGACCAAGTAGCAGGAAGATGTTTCTTGGTTACACTTAAACCTGATTGAAAGCTTGCAACTTGTTCTTGATGGCCGTAGCACCAGTTGTTACTTGTGCTTTTCTCTGCCATTTATCTAGGGATTTGTCTCTAAAACCAACGATTCTACAAGACAACATTTAAGAAGCCAGACAATCAGGAATTAATTATATATAGAACATCATTTTCCTACACACACCCACAATATAGTGATAAATTGTCATATGATCAACTGATAAAATTTTGCTCTTATAAGCCAAAAATAAGTTCAAAAGGTAAAGCACTTAATTATTAAGACAAACTTCGGCGTGAATAACAGTTCAATTCATCACTAACGGTTTCAAGAGAAATCCTAAACAAAATTAGACCAAAAAAAATAGGAAGCAATAAAAGTGTTCTCCAACAGCAGTCAGTGAATGCTCAAACTCTTTCCGTAGAATACAAAGGTTGTCTAAATATCATGATCAAAATGTTGTGTGAATCTCAAAGAAATGTGACTCATTTCTCTCACAAACAAAAATTTATCCGGCGTGTAAATATGTAAAAGGAAACACCTCCTATTAGTTTGGGAAATTCGTAACCATTCTTCGTCAATATCTTCATAATCATTTGGATGCTTCTTTGAAGGTTGTGCAGATTTACCTTCATAAGACCGAAAAAAAAAAAACAAAGAAAACCATATTGATACCATTAATACCTATGTACTTATTTGAACAAATGTTTATGTATTTAACAACTGTTCATCTAAAATCGATTCAATGGACATTATGATAATAATATATAAGAAAGAAATTTAAACTTGTGGCATACCATTTGATGATTCGAAATAGCGGATTCTTCTCAATCAAAGCCCGAAATTAACAATAGGATTAGTGGTGAATGAAGTTTACGATGAGTTGCATAAAATGCAACACTCAACATAATACATCGGTCATTTACCTCCTGTAGTTCAAGTAGTGAATCCAAAGTCTTCTTGGATGAGGAGATGAGATCATCATATGCCACGGAAACTCCATCTGATTCACAAAACGAAGACCTAATTGAAAAATCCTTCGCACTTGACTATAATTCCTCAAATACCTTACCATAAATTGGAGTGGCAAACAAGAAACATACCAGTGGCAATCTATTTGAACTTGAGAAAGTCTTTTGAAGTAAAAAACGAAACTCAAGTGCTTTATCCCAAAGAGCCTTTACAATTAAAATGAGACAAGTCAATTATCAATGAAAAGCAATAGTGTTTTTGTCAACAGAGGAACAAAAAGAATACCTTCTGGTTCTTTACTGCTTGATCTTTAAGCACGTCTTCATCCTTGTGCCGTTTTAGATTCTTCAATAGATCACTGAAAGAGAACAAAATTTCAGTTGATCAAATTACCAATTCTTTATTACTCTCAAACGCTTATGCACCTCAATTTTCTAAATAGAACAACAATTTCATTTCTTTAACTTTTCTTTTCAATTTGATTGCTCTGAACCAACAACTAATAACCCTATAAAGATTTTAAAAAGTAAGGAAGAAACATATGACTCTTGATTCAAGATCTCTGTATTCCTTCTCTAGATCTTCCATCTCAAAGCATTGTTATGGTTATCGTTCGCTCATCGTCTTCTTCTCCTTCTTCCCCGCTTCATCGTCATCATCGTCATTTTTAAGGATCTCATGTGTTCATTGCTCGCATTTAGTATAAAAATCGTTCGAAATGCATTCTTTCATTTTTCGAAATCGGTTAATATAGATTAGTTATTACTCACTAAGCTATATGCTTAGATGATGGATTTGCCCGTGTAGGTTGAGCTAAGAGATTAAGGATCGGACAAGTCAACCGCATGGCCAAAAGAGTCGAGTTTTGTGTCATGAAAATGTATTTTGTTTGGTTTGTTTGGGCCTGTAAATATTCTTTCGATTTGTTTCTGAAATTATGAGATGTATTATATGTGTGTTACGTTTAGTTTTTAAAAATGCATGTGTGAAACGTTTTGATTTGTTTGTCCTGTCTTGGATAGCATCCATTTATCCTCCTAGGGGGTATTTGGGTGTTACAGTCATCTTCTTCTTCTTCTTCCTCATCACTAAAATCATTGTCCTCGTAATCTAAATCTTCCATCT
Organism: Erythroxylum novogranatense; assembly: GCA_029891385.1. Lineage (NCBI taxonomy): Eukaryota > Viridiplantae > Streptophyta > Magnoliopsida > Malpighiales > Erythroxylaceae > Erythroxylum > Erythroxylum novogranatense. The sequence continues at coordinate 108,322,836 of CM057228.1, forward strand.
ACATCGCAAATTATAACCAACAACTCAAAACAAAATCACATTGCATCCTTGCACCAACCATACATGTAATTCACTAACCGCTACATTTCCATTCGCCGTCGAATCGAATTCGTCTTCAGAATCACCGTCGCTATCTCTCGTTCCTCTCGATCATTTCCCTGAAAATCCCATATTAAAACCCAACGCTTCCCTCCGCTCCTCAAGCTATTCCCTACACAATACCTAGAGCTCTGGCTTAGAAAAAAGAAGATGATACAGGGTGGTAGCTGTAGTAGTAAGTCGCAGGTTTAGGGTTTTTAGCGAAAAATATACCAACTTGTCTTTCGAGTCTCTCAAGTTTGCTGCTGGCTGGAGGCTTCACCACCGGCAACAAAGTGACGTTCTCGACTTGGACTTCACTGACAGACGGAAGGTTCACCGTGAGAGTTGGGTTGACAGAAAAGAGATGCAACGGGTTGTGGATCGACACTGGACGACGACTGGTTCGACGGTTGAGGGAGACGGTGGTAGAGAAAGGTAGGGCTAATCTTGGACAAGGCGACGATTTGTTTGGGCAACAGGGATGTAATGACCCTTGTCCTACGATTTTGAGATAAACAGAAATTTTTGTCTCTGTTCACTTGAGGCAGATGACAAAAAGAGGGAAACAGCAACCAAACGACTTTAGATGATAGGATTTTAATATTTTTTGCACTGTCCCGATGATGGGGATGGCAACCAAAAGTTGCGTTAGAAAAAGCTTAAATCCTGCAACTAAACCACCGCCACTGTTAATCTAAAAAATCAAACCCACCGGAGATCAGAGCCTCATGTTTTACTCCTAAAATAAGTTGAACTGAGAGCTGTAGGGTGTAGACTGCCAATTTTGATTCATTTGTCTCTGATTGATTCCTGAAAATTGTTGAAAGAAGAGATCTAGGCTTTGTGACCCATTATTCCATTTCATTTTTAAGGTGAGAATAAAACCATCCATTTCAACCACGAAACATGCTATCATCCACATGGCAGAACCCTATTGCCTAGCTCACGATAGCCTCAAATGTGACATCTTCTTGATAACCTGATATAAATAAACAGAAACTGCATGCTTACATGTGGTGAAGAGGCTCGAGACGGGAAGAGAAGATAAGATTATAACCAATTCTAGGGAACCCTTTTTGTATATTTTCGCATTGTAGCTGTTAGCTTCTGAAACTGAAAGAAAGAGCAAAACAAAATAATGGCTTCGGCTTCACTTCTCAAATCATCACCAGTCCTTGACAAGTCTGAGTGGGTTAAGGGTCAGACTCTCCGTCCGGCCTCTGCCTCCATTGTCACGTGCACCACCTCCGCCCCATCTGCTCTCACCGTTCGTGCTGGTTCCTACGCCGATGAGCTTATCAAGACCGCAGTATGTGCTTAATTTACTCTTTTAAGTTTATATACTCCGATTTCACTTTGCAACAAGAATTGTCAACTTTCTATTACATGCAGAACAAAAAACATGGTCTAACTCAAAGTAAGAAGCGAAACTGTGGGGCATCCTATTCCATGACCTAATCGGAATACAAACTATATAGATGCCAATAGTAGTAGCTCATTTTCGGTCATTGCCACCGAGTTAGCTCGCTTCAGACCGTAACCATGTGCACCTTTTTATACTGGAGTCGCAGATTAAACTTCTACGAGAGCACGCTCGAATTGTAATTATATGGTTAAGAAGTAAGCGATGCAACCTTAAACGACGACTGAATAATATCCCATATGTAGATGTGAAGTGCAGTTGAAGATCATAATTAAGAAACATTGTAAGAGACTGTCGTATGTTTCTTAGTGGATATGAGTTAAGAGCATAAATCTATCTTGCTAGAATGAATTTTTAGACTACATTACAGACTAGCTATAAAAACACCGTTGGGTCCATAGTGAATTAGTGATGGAAGTACGATGAAATATCGAGTACATCTGTTAGAGGTGTCCATCTTTGCTGTGCAGAAAACTATTGCATCACCTGGCCGAGGTATCTTGGCTATGGATGAGTCCAATGCTACCTGTGGGAAACGTCTGGCCTCAATCGGACTAGAAAACACAGAAGCTAACCGCCAGGCTTACCGTACCCTTCTTGTGTCCGCCCCTGGTCTTGGCCAATACATCTCCGGTACTATCCTCTTCGAGGAGACCCTCTACCAATCTACGACTGATGGAAAGAAGATGGTCGATGTTCTTGTTGAGCAAAACATAGTCCCCGGTATCAAAGTCGATAAGGTAAAATGTGTCATCGATATAGAAGAAGCATGTAATAATGAATTGAAGTTTACTCGAGCTGAATATAGTTGTCCACTTGTGACTTGAACAATGAGAACAGGGTTTGGTGCCTCTAGCTGGTTCCAATGACGAGTCCTGGTGCCAAGGTCTTGATGGTCTCGCCTCTCGCTCAGCTGCTTACTACCAACAGGGTGCTCGCTTCGCCAAATGGTATAAAACATATTGTTACTGTACCTCACATAAGATATTCAGATTATGTCAATTAGCTACTGGTATGAGCATATCTTTAATACAAGTTTCTACACTTCACCAGGCGTACAGTTGTGAGCATCCCCAACGGTCCATCTGCCTTGGCAGTTAAGGAAGCTGCCTGGGGTCTTGCTCGTTATGCAGCCATTTCACAAGTACAAAGCTTACTTTTGTCTGTTTTTGTTTCTTGTATTTTCGTAACTGATCTATGTATATGTCTGATCGAAAATGATTCTGTAGGACAATGGTTTAGTCCCAATCGTGGAGCCTGAAATCTTGCTTGATGGTGACCACGGCATTGACAGAACCTTTGAAGTAGCACAGAAGGTTTGGGCGGAGGTGTTCTTCTACTTGGCCGAGAACAATGTCATGCTTGAGGGTATTCTCCTCAAGCCTAGCATGGTCACTCCTGGGGCTGAATGCAAGGAAAAGGCCACCCCTGAAAAAGTTGCTGATTACACCCTCAGGCTCCTCAAGAGAAGAATCCCACCAGCTGTCCCTGGAATCATGGCAAGTCCCATTTGACCTTACTTAAGTTTACTGATCAAAGTGATGCGCTGTTTTGTTAATCTCCTTATGTGGGAATCGAACTGCTTATACTAACTGTGAAGCCATCTTCGGGAACAGTTTTTATCTGGTGGACAATCTGAGGTTGAAGCAACCCTCAACCTCAACGCCATGAACCAAGCTCCAAACCCATGGCACGTCTCATTCTCATATGCCAGAGCTCTCCAGAACACTTGCCTCAAGACATGGGGAGGCCGGGCAGAAAATGTGAAGGCAGCTCAGGAGGTACTACTTGTTCGTGCCAGTGCCAACTCAGTGGCTCAGCTTGGGAAATACACCGGTGAAGGCGAGTCAGAAGAGGCCAAGAAAGGAATGTTCGTCAAGGGCTATGTCTACTAAGCTGTCGAAGCAAAAAAGCTATAAATGCTGAAGATACGAGTGGAGTGGAGACTGATTTCTCCCTTGATGTGTTAATAATTTAAAGCCTGGAAAATATTTTGTTCTTTGTTACATTTGCTTAGGCACTTTATAAGCCTCTTGCTGATGAGACTGATTAGTCTGTACTAAAATATGATACATCATACTCCATTAACGTGCTGTTTTCGAGTCCAATATTACCTTCTTTGAGAGTTGCTCTTTACAATTCCTAGCATAGTTCATCTGAAGACGCTCCTTTCTTAGCATTGAACGAAAGCACACATACAGAGCTCACTCAACAGTAGTAACCATTTCTTGGAAGTCCCTGTATATTAATGACAATGCGGAAAAAGATCGGCCAACGAGTGGGACAGGCTTGGACGAGGAACAACCTTTGTTATCCAGAACTCAAGCTACAATAAAGCTTTTGTATTGTAGTGACCACTTCATGATGGGTGGGCGAACTTACAGGACAACGTTGGGATAACAAGTTACAGATACAACCACCTCGCACGAGGAATTTCTCGTGGACTTGCGAAAACATCATTATTATCCTGAAACCGCTGTCATGAATTCCAATACTAAATTTCAAGCTATTCTTCCGAAGTGTAGGGCCGTAGTTGCTCAAAAGAAATGTCGAAACATTTACCTTGTAAGTACCAGAAACTAGATTACAGTATTGAATAGATTGGACTGACTGAAGTAATGCCCCAACATTTGATTGGTAGATGGAAAAAGGAAAAAAAGGAAGTGTGCTTCCACTTGGCCGGGACCAAGGACTTTGTGGCGTCCCAGAAATTGCTGGTGCTAAACTACTGACTTGTACATAAAAACTGTTATCCAGTTTAGGAAGTGGGAACCACAAATTAAGTAATTTGTATCCTTTCAAGAAACAACTTTAGAGTAAAGAAAAGGATTGGAAGTTACTTTTTCCCGGAGGTAGAAATGATCATAGTCACTTTCTGGCGTCTTTCGAATGAATCGTTGGAGATGTTATTACAAGAATAAGCCTGCAAATGATGGGGTATTGATGAGCCTGTAAACTGGTAATGGTTCTGTCATCTTTTTATAAGCAAAGATGAAATTCCCCCCATTCAACCAAATTTGCACAAAGGAGCCTTAAGCCTAAACCAAAGAATTTGGAAATTAGAATGTCTAAAGCAGCTTCAAGTCCTACACTCATATCCGAAAACATCTGCACCACATATCAAGACGAAGGTGGAGTCGCATAATAAAACAACAGTTCAAGGTCATCAAAAAGTTCTGTATCAGAGGAAAGGAAGGGAAATCTGTAAAATCCAAGTTGCTCTGTTATTTCTGTATGAAATTTCAATGATACAACAAGGCTACAGAATTAACAAAAAGACCTCCCAAGTAATTACAAGCATAACAATCCTATGTGGTAAACAGCATAAATCCTGCAACAGAACAAAACAGGAGCAATTCGTCTTATTTTCCCATAAGTAACTCTGTCTTTGTATTTGATTATTGCACCATTTCTCACAGCCCGACCTAGTTAGTCACGCTTCAGACCTCTATTATTTAGACAACACAATAAATATTTTCAACTTAAAGCTAGCATCTGGAAGTTCACCCAAAGAGATCGCAAAACCTGATAAAAAATATTCAGAAAGGGCTCATTTTTATCATGAAGTTCTTGGTACCAGCAAAACAAAATAAAAGTGAAACTATTACTCCACTTAAACAGAGCCAAAATATGGATTTCATCTTCAACATTGAGTACCGACTAACCAAAGCTATATGACATATAGCAGCTTTAGATAACAGAAATTAAGAGAAATTAAAATAGAACAGGAGAACAGAAATAATTGACTGGAAAAGGGCCCTCAACCATCATAAGCATGCGGCTAACAATTATACTGCACATACTGCAAAGTCTCGTAACATTGTTATACTGAAACTGTGAGGCGTGAATTAACAGAATGAAGAACAAAGAAGAATTTAGCTGGTGTTGCCTATTTTTAAACTCAATATTTCCAGGAATGGCATAAAAAGTTGCAATGAGCTACAGTCCCTTCATAAAGAACAACGTATAGAAAAATCAAGGTTGACCAGACTTGTGAGCAGATTTGTAACTTGCTTATTTTTCAGGCTCTCTTTTGAAGGTTCCAACAGGAACCACACCAGCTGATGCATGGTTATTGCCACTGGTTACATCCATGCCCTGTTCATATAAAGCAGTGACATTACTTCATTCAGTTTAAGATTTATGCATCATCATAAGGGTGTTTTTATAACAGAAAAGATTGTGTTATAAAGTAGCAGAATAGTTATTATTTGGAGTTAAATGTGGTGTCAGATTACCATTGTACCTATCAAATGTCTCCGTTCTACCAAACACTGTATCAGTATGTTTCAAATTATGTGACATTCTGATGTTCAAAATGTTGTGAACTGTAAATAAAGCATAAATTGGACAAGTAAGTACCTGGCTAGTTGAATTTTGCCCATGTATCCGCTGAGGACGAGTATTAAGATCAATCATTTTATTATCCAACTTGCTATCACCATTGGTATTATTCACCTTATGATTTTGTTGATTTTCCCTCGTTGACATTTTAAGTGGCTGATTTTGGTCCCTCCTGATCTCACTGTGATCAAGATTTTGTTGTCCTAGTTCCTCTAGGTGTCCAGGTTTATCACCTGGAAACTAGATAAAAACAATCGAGGAACGACGTCCATTTCAGGGACCTTTTTATTAAAAAGATAAAAAACCCAAACCTCACAGTGCAGAGACACAAACCTCAGCTTTCTGCCTCAAGAGGAGATACCTCCCATGGGTCCTTTTACCACCAACATGCACAATCATATCACACTGAAGGCAGAGGGAACTACCATCTACCTCACAGTAAAAGAAAGCTACATGCATGTTCCAAGGGAAACAAAAAACACTCAAACTTTTGTACAGAATTTAAAATTTCAATATCCAAGCAAAAGCAAACAATAATAATGAAATGAGAGAGGAAAGTCAGTACCAGGTGCATTCTCACATATGTCACATTGAGGGACATCACTGGGATCTGCAAGCCCAACCCGTACATGCCGACTAGCAAGCTTATTACACATATGAACCTGTAACTTCAATGTAAGTGTATCTTTACAACAACTATGAGAATTTTAACGGTAGGCAAATTCAGAAGGAAAATCAGAAGCTTTTATTACCAAAATTTCCAGTTCAAAACTGAAAAACCATATACATACGCTCACATGCGTTGAGCATAAATGATTAGAGTGAAGACTCAAGGACTTCACTCTCTAGTTTGAAGGTTTGGATGTTTTAAAATATTTTTCTTTGAATAAGTCATTATAAAGGTAAGACCTGAAATGGGTTGGACCACCAAAATCAAGGCCTTAGGTTACTTAATTTCGCCATCCCTATCTCGGAATTCAACTCGATAGCTGGAAGCAAAATGTTTATAAAGAATCCAACATAATAGAATCATACAAATTCCAATTAGATCCTCACATTCTATCAGAATCAAATTATATATTTCAAAGGTACTCAAGCCAACATGCCGTTCACTTATGCATGGACACGACCTTAAACAAATTAACGAGCAAGTAGGGATGACGTAGTCTTTGACAGGCTAAAGATAGCCACCGTCCATTTGTTTCAATGTGGATAAAAGTCTATCTAATTCGGTTTTATCCCCTAAAATCCAATCCTTACATGGATACATGATTAATCTAAACACTACAAGCACTAAATTGATAAGAGACCAACCCATGTCAAATTGATCCAAAAAACTTTGTGTTTCAGTAAAACTTACAGACTGTGTCCAATCCCTTATCTTTCAAACTAAGTTTCGAAAACAAAGTAATCACAAAAGAGACAGAAACTGTAAAAATTCGTACCTTCTCATCGCATGAACGGCAAAGGGCAGCCTCGTCGGCGGCGCAGAAGAGGATCGCGGCGGCGCTCTCGCACGCATCGCACAGTGTACGCATTTCTTTTTCCCCACTTAAGCTATCTCCTTCACTACTCAAGTCTCTTACTCCTCTTCAATACAAGGTCTCCACCATCAACTCATGCCACCGTTTCAACGTCACTGGCTAAAGCCCGTCATGTAGTTGCTAGAAAGCTATCGAGAAATCGGAGATAACAAAAAGGAAAAAAGAGGAGAAAAAAGAAGCTCTGAAAATTTATTACATATGGAGAAGAAAAGACTACTAAGAAGAAGAAGTAACAGAGATCTTCTTTGAGACTTTGAGTAAACATTGAGTTTATTTATATACTTGTCGCTGAGCTGTTGATCTATGTGATCTGTTCAAACTTCAAATGTTGTCGCTGGTGTATAGATTAACGAGGATTTCCATGCGCCATGCCCATGGAAGTATGTGAAGAGCACGCAACGTGGTAAAGCCACGACCTCTTTGTGAGTGGGATCCACTCATCCACCTGATTGTCAGGGTTTGGGTCATGAACAGTCACTTACCGGTGTTTTATGGCGTAGAAAATTCAGTTTTTTTATTCCTCGTTTAAAAATAAAAATCTTTTTAATGTTAATAAATAGGGTGCTTGTTTGATGGGTTTAGAAAGAAGTTAGTAGGTAAAGAATGAGAAGTGATTAGTTGGTTGTTGATTATTATTATAGGGGCAATAGTTTGATATCTCACTTTTAAGAAATCTTCTATATCCTAAGAAGACAGTTAGTTTGCATGAGAGAATAGTAATAAAATATTAATGAATATACTGAATAATATTAATGAATATTAATCATTATAATTATGATGGTTGGTTAATAGAAATAATTGATTACCATCATCATTGATAATGATTGGCTTGTAAAAATATTTAAAAAATTGTTACATTTTAATTTATTATATTTTAATTAATTGCAATATTTTAATTAATGAATGAATTATATTTTAATTAATGATATTGTAACTAATTATTTATTTATTTTAATTAATAATAATAATATTTTAATTAATTATATTGTAATTAATTATATTTTAATTAATTAATTAATTCCAATATTGTAATTAATAAATGAATTATATTTTAATTAATTATATTGTAATTAAATAATTAATTATAGTATTTTAACTAATGATATTTTAATTGATTATATTGTAATTAATAAATGAATTATATTTTAATTATATTATTTTAATTAATTATATTATATTATTTTGATTAATTAATTAATTACAATATTTTAATTAATTAATTTTATTTATAATGTAATTAATTAATTAATTATATTATATTAATTAATTATGTATATTAATTAATTATGTTTTAATTAATTAATTGTATTTAATTAATTAGCATTTAAAATATTTTAAAAAAAGTTACTACTAAGGAATGAGTTTCATTCCTCCACTCAATAGAGAGTATGGAGGATATCCCAAAAGTGGGATGTCAAACTATTGCTCCTATAATGATAATCAATAATCAACCACTTAGGGGGTATTTGATTGATGAGTTTAGGAAGGGGTTAATGGATAAAAAATAAAAAGTGAGTGGTTGGTTATTGATTATTATTATAGGGGTAATAGTCTGATATCTCACTTTTGAAGAATCTTCCATGTCCTTCATTTAGTAGAGGAATGAAACTCAATCTTTAATAGTGATTTTTAAAAAAAAATTAATACTAATTAATTAAATACATTTAATTAATTCAAATATAATTAATCACAATATAATTAATTAAAATAAAATTAATTAATTACATTAAATTACATTATAATTAATTAAAACATAATTAATTAATGAATTATAATATAATTAATTAAAATATTATTATTAATTAAATACATTATAATTAATTAAAATATATTATATAATTAATTAATTAATATATTTTAATTAATTAATTACGATATTTTTACAAACTAACCACTATCAATAATAATGAAAATCATTCTTCCTCTTAATTAATCATTATAATTATAATGATAATATCCATTATCATTTTTATTATATTTATTTTCATTCCTAGTATCATTCTCCCACGTTAATCAACCACCCCTTGCTTTTTCATTTCTTATTTATTAACTCCTTCTCAAACTCATCAACCAGGCACTTGTCAATAATTATTAGATAAAATTTTAAATAAATTTATTTTAATTTCTTATATAGTATTTATTAATATATTTTATTTTATTCTATTAAAATAAATAACTTAAAATCAACTTTATTTATAAATTAATATTTATTTGAAATATATTTTAATATTAAATCAAAATTTATTTAAAACTTAAATTTATTAATTAATCATTATTAGATAAAATTAATTAAATTTAATTACAAAAATAAAATAATTAAGTATATGAATTATTTAAATTTAGTCAATTAAATATCTAATATTAAATTAAATTATTCATAGTTTGTATTAATAATTAATACATTAAATAATTGAATAATATATTTAGTTGATAATAGATCAGATTATTAAAAATTATTTTATGGATTTCACAAAACCAAAATTCAAGCAAACAAATTTTTATTGAATTTAAAATAAATATAGAAATAGAAATAGAAATAGTAACCAACATGCCTTGATTATGAAAATTAGGTGATAAAATAGTATTTCACATAAAGAAAATAATCTCATAAACATAGTACTTAATCCCATTGGATACTAGTTTTGAATTTTATCATGTGTTTGGCATAATATTCCTTTACCTAATACAAGACTAATCCATGGTAGAAAAAGTCTATTTCAAACAATTTTATATTTAATTTGAAATTTATAAAATAAAGGTATTATAAATTTGAGAATAATTATAGGAATAAATTCATATAAAGGTGATTGAAGTGGTGAAGCTAATTTTGCAATAAATTTTCAATTTAAAAGTTGTAGATTCATATCATAGTGAAAAGGATGTACTGACCTAACTTTGCAGAAAAAGTTGACAAGGAAGAGAAACACATTAGAAATTACAAACTTCAATCAAATTAAACTTGTTATTTTTATTATTGATTTATCAACATTTTTGTTTAGAATATATAATTTACAAGTTGTAATATGAGCGAAGAATATTTATTAGTACAACCAATCATGATCAATTATAATACTATAAAATTCCTCCAAATGGTGATTTAAGATTTTGAAGTGAAGCTTAACAATTTTGTAGGTTTAAATTTGAGTTTAAATATGATCTAATTAGATAAATAGAGTATAAGTTTTGTTCAACTCAATCTAAACAAGTTTAAATTAATTTATTAAAATACATTTTCAATGTGTTTGGTTTTGAGTTAGAGTCATAAAAAGTTAGAAAACAAGTGATGCTTTTAGGTATGCTCTAATTGAATTATGGATTGAGCATCCCTATGCCAAATACTTAATTTAATTCTAATCTTTTGTCAAGATCAACTTGTTAATTTTCAATTAAATTTAAGGATTTCTTTTATTTTTATGCAATGACTCAATAAGATGCTAGGACAATGAGAAGATAAGATAAACATAGAAGATGTTACATAAAGTTTTTTTCTTTTATTTTACTCGATAATTTTCTATTCTCATAAAAAGGAGTGTAAATTACACTTGAATAGTGTAATTGAGTGGGTTGATGTGATGAAGAATTTAAAATTTTATCATTAAATATTCTTGATTAGTTAAGTAATAAATGGTTAGTGGGTAATTGTTTGTTTTTTATGATAGGAATATTGATCCTTTTGTTATAAAGAAATGCATAAAATGTTTCGGTCTTAAGACTAACAACAACAACATCAACAATAACGACAATAACAACAATAATGTCTCAGTAATAATCTCATTGAGATACGGGGTCTAGGGAAGTCTAGAAGTATACAACCTTACCTCTAATTAATCGAGATTTTATTTTCGATAAACCTACAAAACAAATATTTTTTAAAAGATTGGAAGAAAATAATAGCCACGTATATACACAAATAATTGTATAAAAATCAAAATGAAATAAAATAAACAGATAATAAAGAAAACAAATAAGTAAAAATAGATAAAAATTGAAAAATAAAAGAAAAATAAAATATGAAGTATGAAATAAATAAATAAAATAACTAAATGAGCAAGTGTTACAAACAAAAGTGTTTAGGTTAATTAAAAAGATATAAGAATATAAGAAAATTGTTCAAAGGTCTATGAAAAGATAATGACATCTTTATATAAAGTTTTCTACCTGTATTCTGTTAGGGAGCCATAGATTCATGCATCACATGCAAAACAAGGCAACGGAAGTGTCGGAATCTAAATTCCAACGCATGACATCCCAAAAAATCTAAAATCTTAGATGTATATGTAAACAGATTATAAGAATGTGAAATTTCAACATATGTACCTTTGATAATAGTCCTCCTTTCTTTAATATTTTTCTTGTTTGGGTTGTAGCAAATACCAAACACCTTTCTTGATCACTCAAAAATACGCAAAGATGAAGAAAAAGCAGTATGTAAGGATAGTTAGAGCACCAAACAAGATGAGTTCAAGTAAATGCCCAAATGTAGAGATAGATCAAGAATATATTGCATACAATTAGATTCATGCAACAAGTGCATAAATTACATGAACAAAACTCAAGACCACTTCTTTCTATCTCCAGAACAGTTCTGGACCCCTTATCCTCTCACTTGAGTGTATTTTAACTTGTTAGTTCGTGTGTACATAGTTAAGAACTCACTTGTGCATCATCTACTGTGCCTTCGGTCATGATCGTGGCCTACTTCAATGACAATCATGCACAATTTATTTTTTCATCAAATCTTTTATACGTGCAACCCTTAAGTTTTCAATTATTTTGGATATTTGAATTAACTCATAATCCGAGCAAATCTTAGATGATTTCATGCTACTTGAATTAACTATTAATTTAAGCAAATCATGAAGGATTTCATGATGCCAATTTACCAAAATATAAGTGGATTAACACACAAACTCTTTTATAGTTAATTATCCGACTTACGAAACTTTCCATAGACAATTACCGTGCAGTTTATCCCTTCACCATCCTATACCCCACTTGGTTCGAAGTACAAGTTATGTGTCAACTCCCACAAGACTAATTACATCACATCTAGTCCAAGTGATGTTAGTTCTTATCCTGAGATCTCATTACTCTATATATCATTTAAGACTCTCTTCATGACACATAACTGCTCTGGCCAGAGAATCTTGAATAATGACCCTGACAAGAGGTCATGGGTATCATCTCCTTCTATCAGGAGTAGTGAATCCTTTATTGGCTATCCAATTACCTTCGAATACCAATAGTTGTACCCAATCACCACCCTGTGAGCGACCTCGTCTTGAGGCAATAAAAAATGATGTCAAAGTACAGGATCAGTATCCAAGATATCCTTGAGTACCTTAAGTCTAAGAATATTTGCATCATTGTTATGATGAGATTAATCATTGACATTTGATAGATCATCCATGTGATAATCTTATAGCAGGTCATTCGATGTACTTACTACTCTTAGTAAGCATCCGCATATTAAATCTAAACATATTATGCTTACAGTTTGTAAGATCCACTGCTTGATCAAATCAAGGAGTATAACATGTGCTAGTCTATCCGAATTAATAATGTCTTGTCTTATTAATCCTATGACTAAGGATAATTTAGATATAACATAACTGCAAATAATAGGAATCTCATTATCATGATCTCAACATGATTTCCTTCATATTATGTTTCATGTCAAAGACTTCATTAATTCAATTTAAAATCGACATCAATTCATATATAAATGAACATCAAATTAATGAAAAATTGCTAAGTTTGTACAAAAGTGCTAAAGGTAATTCCCTTTAGACCACTAGTCTAACAATCTCTCGCTTGCATTAAAATGAATCGCCTTTGTATCTAATACCATAGGTGAGTACACTAGAATCAAAATTTATTTGAGGAAGTGGCTTAGTCAAAGGATCAGTAATGTTTTGATATGTGGGTACTCTCTCTATAATCTTTGGGCACTCTCTCTATCTTCACATCACCTCTATTAATTATCTCCCTGATTAAGTGATATCTCCTGAGTATGTGTTTGGACCTCTGATGTGACCTTTTTTTTTATTTGGCTTAAGCAATAGCCCTATTGTTGTCATAGTATAACAGTATCAGGCCTACAATGCTAGGAACCATTCCAAGTTCCATAACGAACTTCTTGATCTAAACAATTTCTTTTACCGCTTCCACGGCTACAATGTACTCTGACTCAATCATTCAATCTACAGTTGTGAGATTCTACATCGATTGGAGAGGGGAACAAAGCACGCCTTATAAAGGTACAGATACCTCTCCCTTACAGACGCGTTTTTCATGCTCTAAAGCATCGGATCCCATCAGAACTCCGAAGTTAATTGTGTTAGGGCAAGAGTAGTACTAGGATGGGTAATCGCTTGGGAAGTTCTTGAAAAAAACAAAATCGTGAGGGTTTAGCGGACAATATATGTGAGCGGGTGATCTAGGCTGTTACAGGTGATATCAGAGCCGGTATTCGAACCATTGTGCCAGCTAGGTTGGACCCCAAGGCCCTAAGGGGGGTGAAAAGTGTGAGATCTCATATCGGTTGGAGAGGGGAATAAAGTACGCCTTATAAGGGTACGGATAAGTCTCCCTTACAGACGCGTTTTTTATGCCTTAATGCACTAGATCCCATCAGAACTCCGAAGTTAAATGTGTTAGGGAAAGAGTAGTACCAGGATGGGTAACCTCTCGAAAAATGCAAAACCGTGAGGGTTTGGCTAGGACAAGGCCCAAAGTGGATAATATATGTAAGCAGGTAATATGGGCTGTTACAGCAGTCGTCTCTTATTTGGAACTCTTCCAACTGATTGCTCCACCATTAAGTGTGAAAACATAACCTGACTAAGATTTGAAGTCATCTTGATCAGATTAAAAAATGGCATCTATATATCCGCTCACTACAAGATCTCCATCTTCATATATCAATAATAAATCCTTAATCCTTCTCAAGTACTTTAGAATATTCTTGACAACCACCAAGTGACACTCACCAGGATTCGATTGACATCTGCTCGTAACACTTAGAGCATATGATATATCGAGTCTTGTACATAATATAGCATACATGATTGATCCTATTGTCGAAGCATATGGGATCATACTCATATGAGTCCTTTCATCTTACAACTTGGGATACATAGATTTCGAGAGTTTTATCCCATGAGTCATGGGAAGAAACCTTCTTTTGAACTACTCCATGCTAAACCTCTTTAGCACTTTATCTATGTAGGTAGGCTGTGAAAGATCTAGCAACTTCCTTGATCTATCTCTATAGATCTTTATTCTCAATATATAAGTTGCTTCTCTAAGGTCTTTCATAGGAAAATTTTGGGACAACCAAATTTTGGCTAATTGCAAACTTGAGACACCATTTCTTATTAGTAATAAGTCATACATATAACACAAGGAATATGATAGCACTCCCATTAACCTTCTTGTAAGCACAAGGTTCATTAGGATTTTGTGAGAAACCAAACTCTTTGATTGTCTCATCAAATCGAATGTTTCAACTCTTAGTTGCTTGCTTCAATCCATAAATGAATTTATGAAGCTTGCATACCTTTTTTCCATCTTTGGATATGAAGCCCTCAGGATATATCATATACACATCCTCAACTAGGTTTCCATTCAAGAAAGTCGTCTTCACGTCTATTTGTCATATCTCATAATGGATTTAAGCATAGCTACGAGGCTAAATGTCTTGTCATAGTCAACTCCTTGTCTTTGATGATAACTTTTAGCGACTAGCCTTGTTTTATAGGTAGTCACATTACCATCCATGTCGATTTTCTTCTTAAAAATTCACTTGCACCCTATGAATTTTAGCCCTTTGGGTGGGTTAACCAAAGTCTATACTTAATTTTCAAACATGGAATCTATTTCGGGCTTCATGGCTTGAAGCCATTTTTTAGATGCTGAACTCTTCAAAGCCTTTTCATAGGTTGTAGGCTCATTGTCCTCTATAAGCAATGCATCATTTTGTTTACTTACGAGAAATCCATATCTCTCTAGAACATTACGTATCTTACTTGACCTATGACTATTTTGTGTGTCAAATGGTTCAACTGTTATCTCATCTCTGTGAACAAAAATATCGAATTCAGGCAATTAATCTGCGTCTGTTTAAGCATCGTAAGCTTCATCAAATTCAACTTTGCTACCATTATCTTCTCTTAGAAGAAACTCTTTCTCTAAAATGACAACATGCTTTAAGACAAAAACCTTTTGTTTTATAGCATTGCAGAATTGATATCCAACTGTTTCCCTAGGATATCCTACAAACAGATATTTATCAGATTTTGCTTTAAGCTTGTTTGATTGAATCCACTTCATATAAACCGGACAACTCCAAACTTTCATATAAGAAAGATATGATTTTTTGTTAGTCCATATCTCATATGGAGTAACATCAATTGCTTTTGAAGGGACTCTATTTATCACTTAAACAACAATCTCGAGCGCATGACCCCAAAAGGATTTCGGTAGATCTGCTAAGCCCATCATTGACCTTACTATGTCTAACAAGGTTCATTTTCTCCTTTCAGCCACACTATTATATTGCAGTGTGTAAGGTTGAGTCCATTAGGATACAATCTCGTTATCCTTGAGATAAGTTAAAAACTTCTCATTCAAGTGTTCACCACCTCGATCTAATCGAAGTATCTTGACACTTTTACCGAGCTATTTCTCTACTTCATTTCTAAATTATTTGAACATTTCAAATATTTCAGACTTATATCTCATTAGATACACATACCTATATCATGAATAATCACTGATAAAGATAATGAAATACATAAAACCACCTCTAGCATGAATGGAAAATGGACCGCATATATCATAATGTATTAGGTCTAATAACCCATTTACTCATTCACCCTTTCCTTTAAAAGGTAATTTAGTTATCTTGCCTAACAAGCAAGATTCATATGTGTCATATGATTCATAATCAAATGACCTTAAGCTACCGTTCTTGCGTAGCTTAGCCATGCGTCTCTCACTTATATGGCTAAGTCGACACTGCCATAAGTAAGATAATTTTAAGTTATATCAGTTTTTTCTTTTATTGTCATTGATATTTAAAATTGGATTGCACATATCTAATATGTAAATGCCATTACACAATATAGCAATACCATACAACCTTTTATTCAACTTAATTGAAAAATCATTGCTTAAAAAATTTAAATGAAATCCCACTTTATTAAAACATGAAACAGATACAATGTTCTTTGTCACAATGGATACATAATAACAATTATCCAAAGCATAGGTTCCTATAGCTAATGCAACAAATCTTGCTCCATTTCCCACATGTAGGTCCATCTCTCCCTTTTTGAGTGGTCTATTATCCCTAAGAGCCTGCATATCAACACATATGTGTGAGCCACATCTGATATCTAATACCTAAATGTTCTGATCATAAATAGTATTAACCTCAAAGCCAAATAACATACCTGAAGTAGAAGGTGGAGCATCTAATGCCTTATTCTACTTCAGTGACTTCATATAGGCTTTATAGTTCCTCTTCCAATGTCCTTCCTTGTTGCAATGGAAGCATATCCCTTTGATGTAGTCTCCTTTGCCTTCTTCTTGGCTACACATCCCACTGGCTTCTTATATTTCTTCTTCTTCTTTTGGTTCCTCTTGCGAGAACCAGAAAGAGAGTCCACCAACATCATAGCCTTACTGTCTTTCTTGAAAGTTTGCTCAACTGTTTTGAGTAGATTAATTAGCTCAATTATTGAGGCGAATATTTGATTCATCTGATAATTAAGTACAAACTGTGAATAACTATCGATCAAACCAGTCAGAATTAAGTTTATACTTAATTCATGATCCATTATAAAAACTCAAACTGGCTAACCTCTTAATGTATCCATTCATCTTCAATGCATATTGCACTGGAGATGATCTCTCAGTCATCTTAGAGTGGAAAAGCAACCTCAAAGTCTTGAACCTTTGACACGGAGCTTGCTCATCAAATAGTTCCCTTAGAGCGTAGACTATGGTATGAGCATTTATAGCCTCATGCTGCTTTTGCAGTTTCGGTGACATAAAGGCCTATAGCTAGCGAGCTCATTATCATCCAGTAGCTTCTTGTAAGCTTTCTAATCCTCATTAGATGTATCAGCAGTAGGGGGATCGAAAAGTGATTCATCCAGGACATATCCTAGTTTCTCAAATTTGAGAACAATTCTGAAATTCCCTAGCCATTCTAAGAAGTTAGGTCCCGTGAGTTTATTGGAGTCTAATAGAGAACGTAGGTTCAAACTGGACGAAGACATCGTGGCGATTCAATAACCTAGAAGAACGAGAGAAAGTGTTAGAATATACACTAATACATATCGATAAGGACTTTAATCACATACATTATAGGTCCCACTATTTTTATTTAAATCCATAGCCCTCACTAGGAATTCGAGAAAACTTATAGTTTTCCTAATGGGTCGATATTTAATATCACTAATAATGACCTTGGGTTTGCCTAACAAGCCACCTTAGGTCAATCGGTAATTATCATTCATACCAATTGCTTTTAGTTATGCAACTATCGACTTGTGTCATCAATTGTTGATTTAGCACACTCATTGGGTTGTTAACTCTTGATTTGTATATATTTCATGTATATAACCCAACTTCGCCTCTATCCACGTTAACCGTGGGTTTTCCCAACAAATTAATGCTTCCAGTTAGGATTAACCCATTAGTTTAAAAATCTAATTTCCATGGTTTGAACATATTCGTGTAGAGTGAGCTTGGGTTTGCCCAACAACCTAACTCTAAAAGAACTTTGGTTCTTGCCATATCAATGGAAGGCGTAAGTCCTAATATTTCGGTTAAGGGATTTGTTATTTGGTCTCATCAAATATGTATATAATTAAATTATGGACGACTCAATTAAATTGGGCTTGTATAACCACCTTAGCATGTCATTTTAACCACCTTAAAATGCATCTAATGCATGTAATACACAAAAGGAGTTAAATTTAGGTTGTGACTTGACTATGCATCAAAAGTTTGTGATTCGATTCAACTCTTGAACTAAATTGGGTACTAGTGTTACTCTCGACTAATTCGAATTATGAGTGCGATTCGATTAGGAACCCTAAAATTTTAATTATATTGATGTCCAAAATAAACACTTTAATTCTAGTACATATGTCTTTTTCTAGTCACACTAGAAATGTAATGTTGTACTTAGATTAATTTTAAATCAATCCTTAGGGTTTCTAAAATTTCCGAACATCAATTAGTCATCTAAAACATCCCTAGGTCATATTAAATTTATCAAGACAATTTTAGCACAAGCCAAAAAAATATCTTGATAGTCAAAATCATCAAGATAAATGAGTTAGCCTACTAGACACTAAAGAGATTGATTCGATGTCCATAAATTTTCCAAAATCCTAATTTCAAGCACTTGCACTTAGCATGCTACTAGCATCAAAATAATACATTTCTTATCTCATAAAAAAAATTTAAGGTCTTATAACCGAAACGCATACATATAAGTCTTTAAACAAGTCAACTCCATTAACTTTCAAAAGGCTTACTAATGTTGACTTTGACTTGATTTATTAATTGAATTAAATTCAATTAATTTTGGAAAAATTCCAGAGTCTTATGCACATTCTAAATGTGCCTAATATCTAGAAACTAATTCCTTAGAATTATTTATTAACGTAGTGGTATCAGTCAGCACATCATATGTCTATGGCACTTGTCATATTACTTCTAACACTAGTCATACTCTACATCATGCATGCATAAGATAATCACTTTAACAACAAGTGGCATGCATCTCATAGACGTGGCAACATCTTATCTTGCATGCCCATGTAGAAAATTCATAAAAAACAATTTTATAAAATTAATATGGAATTTACAAGCATGCATGTTCATCAAATTTCTAAAATTTCCCATAACTTCATGCATGCTTCAGGCTGAAACTAAATTCGTAATCAAATAGAAAATGACATTTAATTACAATTTATTTTGACAGAAACATAATATAATACTTTATAAATATTTATGTGAAAGAAAATCAGAAAATGTTCTAGAATTATTACAAAATTTTAAAATTAGCACATGCATTCACTTTTCTTGAAATTCCATATTGGATATTAATTGAAATAAAATAGAAAATGACATTTAATTGCAATTTTCTTTAACAGAAACACAATATATCACCTTATAAACATTTTTGTGAAAGAAAATAAAAAAATTCTACAATTTATACAAAATTTTCCAAATCAACATGCATGTCAGTCATAACCCAGCAAACAATTTACACATGTTCAATACATAATCTAATACATGCATAAGTGGCTCTGATACCACTGTTAGGGAGCCATAGATTCATGCATCACATGCCCAACAAGGTAATGGAAGTGTTGGAATCTAAATTCTAACCCCATGACATCTCCAAAAATCCAAAATCTTAGATGTATGCATACACAGATTATAAGAACATGAAATTTCAGCATATGTACCTTTAATAATGATCCTCCTTTCTTTAACCTTCTCCTTGTTTGGGTTGTAGCAAACACCAAACACCTTCCTTAGTCACTTAAGAACATGTAAAGATGAAGAAAAAGCAATGTATAAGGGTAGTTAGAGCACCAAATAAGATGAATTCAAGTAGATGCTCAAATGGAGAGAAAGATCAAGATTATATTGCATGCAATTAGATTCATGCAACAATTGCATAAATTGCACAAACAAGACTCAAGACCACTTCTCTCTGTCTCTAAAAAACTTCTGGACCCCTTATCCTCTGACTTGACTGTATTTTAACTTGTTAGTTTGTGTGTACTTATGCATCATTAGTCGTGCCTTCGGTCACGATCGTGGCCTACTTTAATGACAGCCATGCACATTTTATTTTCATCTAATCTTTTATACATGTGACCCTTAGGTTCCCGGTTATTTTGAGCATTTGATTTAAATCTTAATCCGTCCAAATCATGGATGATTTATGCTACTTAAATTAACTCTTAATTCAAGAAAATCATCAAGGGTTTCATGATGCCAATTTACCGGAATATAAGTAGATTAACAAACGATCTCTTCGATGGTTAATTATCTGACTTACAAACCTTTTCATAGACAATTACCGTGCAATTCATCCATTCACTATTCTATACCCCACTTGGTTTAGAGTATGGGCTTTGTGTCAACTCCACTAGACTGACTACGCCACATGTAGTCCAAGTGATGTTAGTTCTTATCCTAAAATCTCATTACTCTATGTGTCATTGAAGACTCTCTTCATGACAAATAACTGCTCTAGCCAAAGACTCTTAAATAATGACCCTGACAAGAGGCCTTGGGTATCTCCTTCTATTAGGAGTGGTGAATCCTTTATTGGTTACCCAGTTATCTTCGAATACTAATAGTTGTACCCAATCACTACCCTATGAACAACCTCGTCTTGAGACAACAAAGAATGATGTCAAAGCACAAGATTACTATCCAAGATATCCTTAAGTACCTTAAGTATAAGGATATTGGCATAATTGCTATAATGAGATTAATCATTGACATTTAATAGATCATCCATATGATAATCTCATAACAGGTCATCCAATGTACTTACTACTCTAAGTAAGCATCAATATGTTAATTCTAAACATCTCATGCTTACAGTTTGTGAGATCCACTGATTGATCAAATTAATAAGTATAACATGTGCTAGTCTATCCGGATTAATAATGTCCTGTCGTATTAATCCTATGACTAGGGATAATTTAGATACCAACATAATTGTACATAATAGAAATCTCATTATCATGATCTCATCATGATTTCCTTCATGCTATGTTTTGTATCATGGACTTCATTAATTCTATTTAGATCGACATCAATTCATATATAAATGAACATCGAACTAATGGAAAATTATCTTTTGCTTTATTAATTAAAATAAAATTTGTACAAAAGTGCTAAAGGTGATTGTCTTTAGAACATTACTCTAACATATTCTAGTTTGTCAAAGTTTTCTATTAAAGGTCAAGTCTTCGGTAAGTTATAGTAGGGTCATATTGTTCTCAAACACCTTCCATTAATTCTTCTTGAGTTTTCCTCTTCTTTTCTTATAGTCCTAAGTATAATCTTCTTGCATCTTCTCACTAGGATATTAGGAAGTCTCCTGTTAATATGTCTGAACAACTTAAGCCTTGTCTTCCTTAATTTACTATTGATGCTAGTCATCCTCAACTTGTCTCTTATCACTACATTCCTAATATTATTTTTTCTTATAAGGCTGCACATCTAACGAATTGTCCTCTCCACCACTATTGACTTATGACTATGCGCATGTTTAATAAGTCAACACTCTATCTCATAGAGTACGACTAACCTAATTGTTAAATTGTAGAATTTACTTTTTTAGTTTGAGTGATATTTTCTTGTCTCTTAAAACTCATGAGATGCCCATCTACTTAAGTCACTATGATTTGATACGATGAATTATATCGTCATCTATTTCGCAACTGTTTGAATGATAAATCTAAGGTACTTAAAACAATCTTTTTGTAGTATAATATTTGTTACAATCTTGATCTCCACATCATATTTAATCATGTGACATAAAAAGTTACACTTTAAGTATTCAATCTTAGTCTAATTCAATTTAAAGCCATTTGACTCTGACGTTGACACAAATTCATAATTAAGGAGAAAATAGGTAATATTCTAAATAATAATCATAAGGAAATGAGTGTTTCAGATAATTAAATAGGGCAAAAGTACCAAAAAGAGTTAGCCCTGTAGCTAAAGCACAAAAAAGAGAAAGGTTACATAGACAAGTAGACCAATAAGGATTTTTAGCAAGAGGCTTAATTTAAGCCAAGGCCACAAAGCTTCAAAGATAGTCGTGTAAATTAATAATCTCATATCATCCTCATTGTTTAGACTATTTATTTTCTGTTTTGATCCATTCACATCTTTTCACCCCTAAGGATGACAATGGGCTGACTTATGAGCTTAAATTCAGGTGTTTTCAATAGGTCAACCTATGGGCTAAAACAGGCCCAGGCTCAGACCGGTTTGAGGTCTAATTTTTCTAAACAAAATGATATCATTTTGTTTAAAAGAGTTAAGTTTCAGGTAAACTTGAATTTTGGTAACCTAAGCCCAGATTCAATTAAAAGAAGACGTTTTACACTTTTAGTTTTTAAAAAATTAGCGAGACCAACCTATGCCATCCCTATCCATCCTTGAGAATTTTTTTTATCGTATTCAAGTAAATGTTTTAAACATTGACTTATAGAAAATAGAGTAACAAACTTTTTTTTTTGCAAGATTTGAATATCATTTTGCTTAGAAAAATTAAGCCTCAGGTAGATCTAAACTTTGGTAACCTAAGCTTGGACTCAATTAAAAAAAATGTTATTTTATACTATTAGTTTTTAAAAAATTAGCAAGACCAACTCATACCATCTCTATCCACTCATGAGAATTTTCTTTTATCGTATTCAAGTAAATATTTTAAACATTGACTTATAGAAAATAGAGTAACAAACTTTTCTTTTTGCAGGGTTTGAATAACAATTTAACATTTTCTCATAAATTAGGAGAATAAAAATAACAATAGCTTTTAATCTCTTATTTCAATAAGTTCCAACACAAAAATGAAGTTTACACATGACACATCATCTTTTATGGTAACAAAAGTTCAACTGAACTGAATTGATTGAATTTCAAAGCTTCGGTATAACCATCTTCTATTATTATAAAGTCTTGAAACCGATATATTACAACTAGAGATAGTATGCTTGTATTAGAAAGTTAGAGCATGCAAAAGAACTATAATACTAAAAGATTATAGTAGTTGCTTTATTATATCAAGTGCGAATCGAACCCATTTAGAGATGATCAAACGGGTGAGAGATTAGGCGAGGTTGGTCCAATTTAGCCGTCACAGTCTTGCGTGCCATAACGGGCCTTATATTTATATATTCGCACAAAGCTTTTTGGCAATCCATTGATGACGAGACGCGTGTTAATATGACAATTCAGTCGTGATATGATACGAATGTTTCTTATTTTTGTATTTCCATGTTACCATACAATTAGGCACGCAACCAGATGTGATAAAGTACACGTTTAAGTCTATACAAATTCAACACACGCATTCACATTGCACAACAGGGGAAGTCTTGAGCTTGTATTTTGTGAATAAGCTAAGGAATATAAGAGCCAATTGCATAGATAAGTAAGAAAGTCAAATATGGAGTGCAAGAACATTGTTAACAAAAAAGAAGTAGAAGAGATGGATTTTTCTACCTGATCATCGATGACTGGGTTTGAACGACGGACAAATGAACTAAAGTGGGAAACGTCAAAGTGGTTCTTAATGACTGTAATCAACACATGAGCGAATAAAGCAATATTAGTGGCATAATTTCAGGTAATAGGTATCATAACTTACCATCATTCTTGGCACCTGCCACAGTGATTTGTGAAAAAGACTCTGCAACTACCGAGTTTTCTATTAGATGGTAATTTTTGTAAAGCAAACCGACTAATAAAGATTGAAGAGTAAGAAAAGAGATGTGACCCCCACTATCTCCACGATCTCTCCCCAACTCTACCATGGAAAAGTCATCGTTGACCAATTGTATTCAGATAGTTATTAATAACAATTCTAAAAATTTTATTTAATTATATATTGGTTAGGCTGATCGTGCTAGGCTCAGGTCCAACCCTAAAATGACGTGTGGGCTGATCGACCTATTCTCAAGGTGTTGAATTAAGTACGACAGGTATTTACTATATAAGATCATTATTTCCTCATGATGTAAGTACAATTCTAAGAATCATGATACTCTTTATTCATGTACACAAACCTCTGACGAAGAATCGACTTAAGATCGGAGTGCAGTTTGGCGATCAATCCCAGTCTTACGCTTTTATTATTTTTGCAGGTTTCTCTTCATTGAAGATCATCGAGATCATGGATCCAAGCAACGGCGTCCAGCCTCAATAAAATCAGGCTAAATCATATATATTTCAGTATATAACAAAATAACCATAATTATTTGCAATAGCTTCTTAAGGGTAAGGATTATAATAACATGTTGGAAAGTACATATGGTTTGACTTTATTCACATGTATCTTTTGAGTTGGCCTCCTAAAGCATTTTTCTCTTTTGCAGGTTCTCTGTTGCTTCTTTGACGGTACAAGGCCCTGGTTTTACTTTTATCATCTCTTCGTTTCCTTGTTGGCCTTTTCATTTCCGTTATTTCTTTCTTTTTTTCACATGCTGTTCTGTTCAGTCTAGGATCAGATGGGATTCTTCATCATAACTAGGTACTAAACTTCCCATAAGTGATAAGATGGTTTAATAAGTTTGGCGAACTAGTACTGAATCATCTCTATATATGTATGTAAGAATAAGAGCTACACTTTTTTTTCTTTCTCGAAATTGAGATACCTTAACATTATTACAGTTTAAAGTGTTAAAACCATTTGCTTCAATTGAAAGAATCCTGAGGACCCATATAATGATGACCATGCGTGTAATCTTTATAATAATAGGTTCTTAGAATTTACAATAATGTACAAACTTTTTACTCTTGGGCTAACTATTGAGGATAAGTTAGGCACTTCTAACACAGGCTACAAACATTTTATCCTTTCTCTTATTTTTCTTCCTAACACTGTAAATGCCAATGCGTTAACAGGCAAACAAGAGATTACACGCATTGCCTGTTTCCATCAGTTCATTTTTTTCTTCTTATTTTGTTTATGAGTTTTTTTATATAAAGAAAAAGATAAAACTCTAACTACAAAACGAGTCTCGGAAAACAGATTCCCGACAAATCATTTTGTTTACGTTTTACTGGATCAACTTTTGTTGTTGGGCACGAGCAGCTCAACTAATCAATGATAAGGAAAGGAATAATACGTGAGCTGACAACTTCATTAGATATGGACAGCAGGAAGTGGATGGGCATGAACCATTTCAGGTCGCTTGGAAGCTTTATGTAGGAGTAGGACCAATCACGGAAGTAGTTGTGAAAAAATATTAATTATAATGAGAAATGGTTAACATTTTTGTCCATTACTAATTTATTTAAAGGGCTTCCAAATCAGTTAAATTAGTTAAGTAGTCAACCAACAGAACGGTGAAAAGGAGGCTCGCATCATTTCTCTTCTTTGTAATTTTGCTGTCCGTAATCCACGGGAGCTTAAAGCTGCCCACCGCTGTCCCTTTCTCCCTTCTTAAAACCTATTGAGTTTTACTCATTCCCGTTAACCACAAAATAATATACTGTACCTATATTCACAACCAACACTTACAATTGATTTTAAGACTAAAGTGCTTAAATTTTCAAAAACTATGAGGGCTTGAAAAGGATGAATCATTAAAATAAATAACTAAACTGAAAATTATTAAAATATTCAATCTTGAATTGTGAAATTATAAATTAATAAACCTTCAAATCACAAATAAATAACCAAATGTTCCAAAATACATTTTAATTTGGAACGAGTTAATATGAACCAAAATTTGACTTTTTTTTTAATAGGTATGCTTGTGATATACCTTAATTAAGTAAATTTCACATTAGAATTATTATTTTTATGGATTACTTCATCCATCCGACACTAAAATGATTTTGGTCATACATAGATTTCAAAATCAATATACCACAAACTTATTTGCTATTAAAAATTTTATCAAAATCTTATTAGTACCCAATAATGATATCTAACATTCTTTATTTTTTTAATAAGGTGAATCTTGGAATAGTCAGTAACGTTGCTCTTTTATAATCATAAAATTTCAAATTTAAGTAACGAAAATAGTTTTTTTAAATATAAAAAAGACTGCATATATTATGATTTTCTAGACCCCACAAAGCAAATTTATCAAAAAAGAGTCTAATATATCATTTGACATTAAATAAATTTGTTAAAAAATTAGTATAATTTATTGCATTACTTATCAAATATTTATTTTATATGTGTTATTTGTAAATTATTACTTATATTATATTAAAATTTTGGTTATAAAATTTCAATTATTAATAAATTATACATCCAACTTTTACATTCACATAAAACCAATAAAATAAAATTGATCAGAACCTAAATTAATATTAATAGTTCCGTTTGCCCAACCGCCCATCAAACCGGTGGTTCACCGTCGATTAATTACGGAATTGCCAAGTCCCACGTCGCATGGATCGGACAACCTATCCCCACGCTCCACGTGATATCCCCCATCTCAAAAATGAAAACAGCAGGGGGCAGAATTATAATTACACATCATTAGACCAAGAAAGAGTTTTCGTATAAGAAGAAAAAGAGAACCAGCGAAGGAGAGAGACCATGGTCGACGTTGACGCTGTACCAGCTTTTTAGCTCCTCCTCGTCAAAGAGAGAGGGTGCGTTAAACGTCCGAACGACGCAGTTTCGTTGTTCCCTTTCCTTTTCTGCTTTCAACTTCTAAGCTACTGCGCGTTTTTCAAGCTTTCCGGCACTGAAATGAGGAGTCTTGCTTATTTTCACTATTCCATAGCCTCTTTTTTTTTTTTCGCAGTCTACTTTTCTTGTACTCTTCCTTTTTTCAGTTCACATTATCTTCTGTGCTAGCTCTCTAAGTGATGAGTGGCATTTGAGGTAGTTAGTTAGTGTTTTCAGATTATATTTGTTTGTTTCTATTTGCTAGTTTGGTTACCGTTTCTTCTATCAAAATTGGTTTTTGGGATTTAGTAGCAACGGTTAGAATGCGTGCAAGTCGGAGGATGTAACTGAAACGAGGTGTTAAATTTGATATTAAAGATGGTGGGGTGATTTTGTAATTTGTGCTGTTTTGGTTTCTGGGCTGCAGAGCTCGAGACTTGGAGGGCAGAGCAGAGCGGAGAGAGAGAGAGAGAGAGAGAGAGAGGCTTCAAATACTCCACTTTCAGGTATCGATCTGTTTCGTATATAAATGCTTACAAAAACTCCACTTTCAGGTATCGACCTGTTTAGCATATAAATGCTTCTTCATGTATGTAGCTATAAAGAGAGATGGGTGGTTAGAATGGGGACCATGCCCGAGTAAAAGTTGCTAACTTTGATTGCCCTGTGAACCTTTTGGAGGGAATTCTGTTAACTTAGTTTCCAAGCATAGTTGGTAACAACTTTCTTCTCTGTTATACGGTTGAAATGGGTCAGTTGTTGATGGGAAGACACAGAAATTTTCAAAGGGCAATTTAAGATTTTTTTTTTTTTGGTTTCTTTTCCTTTTGAATTGTTTTACTTGGGACTAAAGATTAAGCAAATCGAGAGTTTTCCACATTCTAAGCATAGTTTGTCAGTTATCAGTTGCTGTCCATTTTTTGGGTGGTTTGTGATGCTGCCGTCAATTGGCTTCTTCTGCAGTTTGAGCAATTAACTTCTGTTTGTCATTATTTTTAAGGTTGCTTTTTAAGTTTTCTTAAATTGGTCTTTTATGGTTGATTGAAACTGATGATGTAGAAATTCTTTTCTTCATATATATATATATATATATAACAAGTTGTAGTTAGTGATACTTATTGTTACTTGTCTTTTGAGTTAATTGGATGCTACTCATAGAAAGCTTCTTGTTGCAGACACGCTCTTAGGAAAAGCAATGAACCTACTATCTTTTAGGCTAATGCAACAACCTTGCTTTTAACAGCTAGACTGCCTAGCATTTTGGGAAAGGAGAAGCAGTTGTGAGTATTTACTCCTTTACTTTGATTATTCAACTCTTAGGATTTAGAGATTATGGGTTTATTTTGATTTCTTTTTGGTTGATCTGAGAAGAAGCAACGTTGTAAAAGAATGGGGTCAATTGGAGAGGAACAGCTACCCAAGGTTGAGAAGATGCAATTGACATGTGCTCGTGAGGAGAAGATTCTTGTTTTGGTCAGGTTGAGGCCTTTGAATGAGAAAGAGCTTGCAGCTGGTGAAGTTGCAGATTGGGAGTGCATCAATGAGACCACCGTCTTGTATCGGAATACCCTTCGTGAAGGGTCCACATTTCCTTCTGCCTATACTTTCGGTAAGAATTAAGAAATCGTTACATCTTGGTTATTGTTGGTATTGGGAATGCTAATGCTTATATGTACGATATGGAGGATATCATTGTTGCGTCAAGTTTAAAAATTTACGATTATCACTGTCCATTAGACTTCCTTGTAAGTCATTGGATCTGATCTTTTTGTGAGGTGAGGGTGCTTATTCACTTTAAGTTCCATGCTTAGATATCTCGTGTCATTTTCCTTACTTCCAGATCGTGTATTTCGTGGTGACTGTGCTACAAGGCAAGTATACGATGAAGGAGCCAAGGAGGTTGCTCTATCAGTTGTCAGTGGCATTAACTGTAAGTATGATGCTGATGACTTTGTGTTTGGCTTATAAAGAAAAGAAAAAGTTCTCATCTGCAATTGTTTTCAGCAAGCATTTTTGCATATGGACAAACAAGCAGTGGAAAGACATACACCATGATGGGGATAACCGAGTATACAGTAGCAGATATATTCGACTATATAAACAGGGTAATGATAACTTCTGCTGCAATTTGCTTCTGCTTTATTTTTTTTAATTCCTTAAAATAAAGTTGTTGATGATGGAATTGCTTGCAAAAATATTACTTTCTCAGCATGAAGAAAGAGCATTTGTTTTAAAGTTCTCAGCTATTGAGATATATAATGAAGCCATCAGGGATCTTCTCAGCACAGATAATACTCCACTGAGACTGCTGGATGATATGGAGGTAATTCTTACCATTTTAGTTCTCAAACCATTCGAGAAAACACTCTAATCAGTAGAGATTTTCCATCAGAAAGGGACTATAGTAGAGAAAGTCACTGAGGAAACACTAAAGGATTGGGGCCATCTCCAAGAACTCCTCTCTTTATGCGAAGGTAAGCCGTTTAAGACTCTGCTGTTACTGGAAAATGTTTTCCTACTTATATCGTCATGCCGTTGCAGCTCAAAGACGTGTAGGGGAGACCTCCCTGAATGAGAAAAGCTCCAGGTCTCATCAAATTCTGAGATTGGTGAACTCCTTACCCTTTCGCCTTCTTCCTGTTCTCTTTCCTGTCCATTGGAGCCTTTATGGAGAATTTGTGCAATATCCGGGTCATCGGGTGCTTATTTAGTTTCATGAATGAAAATTTTCTGCAGACGATTGAAAGCTCAGCTCGTGAATTCTTAGGCAAAGAGAATTCCACCACTCTTTCAGCCACTGTGGTATGTGTCAACATTTGGTTTGTTATCAGTTGAAAAGGAAGTGAAGACCTGTCTATCTTATCAATTCTGGATTGACGTTCATAGAAATAACAATGACCTTTTTATGTGCAGAATTTTGTTGATTTGGCTGGAAGTGAACGTGCATCTCAATCAATGTCCTCTGGGGCAAGATTAAAAGAAGGATGTCACATAAATCGTAGTTTACTGACTTTGGGGACTGTCATTCGTAAGCTAAGGTTGCCTTCCTTTCTTTACTATGACAACTTTGAATTTCACTTGACATCTGCACTGGAATAATGTATCACATGAAACTTGTTCGAGTAAGCTGTGAATCAGTTAATTTAAACCTAGCCGTTAAACTTTTAAAACTGTGTTTGGAAAACCATGTTTTAAAATCCTTTGAACATATCCTCAGAATGCCATCTTACAGTTCTTGAAATCCCTGACGTTGACTAGGACATTCGTCACTAACTTGAGTCGAAGTATTATTACAAGTTAGCTTGTTGCTTCTCCAAAATTATTACCTTTGAGTTGCATTTCCTATAATATATGATAAAAATAAAAAATATTATCCAGCTTTATCAAGATACCAAATGAACCACAATCATACATGCTAGTTACTTCTGCAGCGGTTTAACTTGCTACAGGAGGATAAATGTTGAAGACGTATTGATATTGCTGATATTGTTATTATAAGTGATGAACGGAAAGCGAGCTCCATCTGTCCTTGTGTTTCCACATGGTTTTCTGCTGCTACATTTTTTTCTATTTTGCCTACTTAGTTTCTATCTAATTTGGTGAACCATATTAGACGTTTTTAATGTAAAATTACACTATTTTCCATTTCCTGCTGTGATGGATGCAGTAAGGGGAGACATGGACACATCAATTACAGAGATTCGAAGCTGACCCGGCTTTTGCAGCCGGCTTTGGGTGGTAATGCTAGAACTGCTATCATATGCACATTGAGCCCTGCACGTAGCCATGTGGAGCAAACAAGAAATACTCTCTTGTTTGCTTGTTGTGCAAAAGAAGTGACAACAAAAGCACAGGTTAATGTAGTAATGTCTGATAAGGCACTGGTTAAGCATTTGCAAAAGGAGTTGGCTAGATTGGAAAGTGAATTGAGAACTCCTGTTCCTGCATCTTCAGCCGGTGATTATGCGGCATTGCTCAGGAAGAAGGATCTTCAAATACAGAAGGTAATGTTTTCCTTTCTACACCTAAGGTTTAAATTCCTTTGCCTCTGTTGATATGAACATCTATGGGGTTACAAACTGATCATTTCATATTGGCTTTCTGTTTTATGATGTTATTTTCTTTGGCATTCATGTAACTTGTTTTTTGATTATGTAGATGGAGAAAGAAATCAAGGAGTTGACCAAGCAACGAGATCTTGCTGAATCACGGATTAAGGATTTGTTAAGAATGATTGGACATGAACAAAATCTGGAAAAAGGGGTAATTCCTCTAATTAACTGCCCAGTGATCTAGACCTTTGACTCGATTTCTCTCCGAATACTAATAGTTCATGCTCTCTATGACAGTCTGGGATCAGTGGTCATCCTAGTCAGCAAGCAGGGGGTATATGGGAAGATGAATGCTCAGTATCCGAATCATCAAGTATCATTGACTCTCATTTTCCAAATGGAGGTATCAGAAGATCCAACACAATGGATCATGATAAAGACAGCGGGACCAACATTGGGGAACCATACCAACTTCAGGACAACACCGAAGAGAATTCTTTTTCTGATGCTTCCTCAATGCTGTCAATTGGAAAGAAACTTGTTAGTTCCAATTCATATGCGAGCCTGGACGATAATGCCGTAGGAGCTGCGGGAGATGGGGATGAGTACTGCAAGGAAGTTCAATGTGTTGAAACAGAAGAGGCAAGGCGTGGGAACTTGTATGAACACAATTCTACAGATGATTACGACGGAACACTGTCTTTGAGTGTATCTGGTGATGGGCCTGTAGCAGGGCGGGGGGTATCAATGGTAGCAAATGGAGATGGAGAAGCAACAAGTCACATGCAAAATGGTTTTACACACGATACATTTGAACAGAGACTTAATCATGTACAGAGAACAATTGATGATCTTGTCAGTAATCCTAATGATCAATATCCATTATCTTCTACAGCCGAGATATCAAATTCCGCAAGAACGAATTTACGAAAGACCTGGAGTCGCAGAGAGAATCCCATGAATGGCTCTCCTTCATGGTTTGAGAAGCTAGACCAAAGTGAGAGCACCCCACCTAACGGATTAGAGAAACAATTTGGTGGAAGACCAGAAGGTTTCCACAGAAAGTTTCCTGCACTAAGTTATGATGCTGATATTGGAAAATTGTCAAGAAATGGTTCTAGATCATCTTTTGAATCTGGATCCACAGATGACATAAGATCACAGAGTATCCAAGCCTCTGTAGATGAAGATATCCCCAGCATTAATACTTTCGTTGCAGGTTTGAAGGAGATGGCCCAGAAAACATATGGAAAGCATCTTGTTGACGCTGAGGTGAGAATGCTCTATTCTAATTTCCTCTCGAGGTCCTTTCTATGAATTGGGTTACTTTTGGTCTCATAACGGCTCTCAGCTGCACCTTTGACATGATTTATTTTCTGCATTTTAGGCTCAAGAGACAGAGTCCATGGCTGATAAATTAGAAAAGAGTGTGAAAGATATAGGATTGGATCCCATGCACGGAGTGGAGAACTCTCATGATTGGCCCTTGGAATTCGAGAAGCAGCAAAAAGCAATATTCGAGCTCTGGCATACATGCAATGTTTCAGTAGTCCACAGAACTTATTTTTTCCTGCTCTTTAGAGGTGACCCGACAGATTCCATTTACATGGAAGTAGAGCTCAGGCGCTTATCTTTCCTCAAGGAAACATTTTCCCAAGGAAGTCAAGCTGTGAGAAGCAACCGGCCACTCACTCTGTCTTCAAGGTTTGCCCTCTCTCCCAATTTATGAATACTATGTACCCAGGTTTTTTCTTGTATCTTTTAGACAATCATACTCATGACCTTGAAATGAACCCACATGCAGCTATCCATGATCAGCCTAATGTGGTAATATAAGAAAGAAAATATTTTGTTCATCTGAAATCTTTAGAAATGATACAAAGTTTTCATTTCTGGCGATGGATTCCAGTTGTTTGCTTCACCTAGACTCTTAGGAGATTTTCACATGCTTAATACCTCAATACAACATGTTGCATGCCAATTCCTGTCTTGAAACTCAGCTTTGAATAATGAATGCCCTGCATCATTTTTTGCAACTTACAAAAGACCTGAGACTTACATTATCTATTTACCCGGCAAACAGCATCAAGGCCCTTCACAGTGAGAGACGCATGCTGAGCAAGCTGATGAGGAAAAGGCTGTCAGAAGAAGAAAGGAAGAAGCTGTACCAAAGGTGGGGAATTGGGGTCAACTCAAAGCGGAGGAGGCAACAGTTAACTAGTCGTTTATGGAGCAATCCCAAGGACATTGATCACATCAGAGAGAGTGCTAGCGTAGTTGCAAAGCTTGTGAGATTTGTAGAACAGGGACAAGCTTTCAAGGAAATGTTTGGGCTTAGCTTCACTCCCCCAAGCTCGAGGCGCAAGTCCCTTGCTTGGTCTCACAGCAAGTCGTCACTTATGTAGGCCGGAGGCATATGTTAATACATGCAACCACGAGAAACGTGATTCGCCACGCAGATTCTTTTCACGGGAACAGATTTTTTGATTCTCATAGTTGTACAAACTGTAATGTATTTGAACCGAATCGGCCATCTTCTTTTTTTCCTTCCGTTTTTGGTTTACTTTAGAATATTCGTGTTTTGTTGAATAGTATTTTTCATACAAAGAATTTTTAATTTAATTATTGTTTTAAAATTGGATACGAGCATTTTAAATGTTCAATTGATATGATATCAATCAATATAAAATCAGTATAATTATTATATTCATAAAATATGATAAATAAATAATTTATTTTAAAAATCAAAATACTTTATAAAAGTATAACATAGAAATAAAATGATTTATGGAATTAACTTAAAATTCTAAATAATAATAAAAGTATAATTACTTAAAATAAAATTTGATTAATAAAATACTACTCTTCATCCTTATATTATAATCTCAGCAAGTCATTGAATTTTGATATTTTAAATGATTTTGTTTCTTTGTATGAATACATTCAAAATATTCATATTACATTTGCATATGATGTAAATATCATTTGATAGAATGATTTAATAACAAATTTTCTTACTAAACAATCTCCATTATTTATTTTTAAATTAAGAGATAATATAACACGCTTTTTTTATAAAATATAACTCGTTTTTGGTCATAAGTTCTCTTTGTATAGATGATCTAACAAAATTATTTTCAATAATTTATCGCCATCAAATAGTACTTTATGAAAAGAAGTAAAATTTCTTCTATTTTATAAATTTATCCACCTTTAAACATACTCATATAAAATATATAATTATATAAAATATTTTCCTTGAAAATTTGAGAAAAAATAATTATACAATGAATCAACCTTACCGCGAGTAAGAAATGGTAAAATTTTATAAGGATAAATATTAGGATAAGTTAGAATTGTTATTAATTGTTACCACATGTACTGTATATACTTGGACTCTCTCATAAATAAAATGTGGGTTTTTCTCTATTCATTTAATGCTAATATGGCATCAGAAGCTAGACGGATACTTTGACTCAAATTGTAACACCTCACTCTCATATGACCTGAACCCGACATCAATAGGTAATATCTGAGTCCGTGCCTCGCGAGGGTGACGTGTTAGAGCACTCAATATATTATATATATATATTGACCACAAACATAAAGTGCGGAAATCACTAACCAAATCAGGCCCACTTTCATTCATGACATCTTCAATCAACACATTACAATCAATATAATTTCAATAAGCAATTGGGGCCCATTATAAATACAAAACACTATTCTACAAAAATTGTGGAATACAAATTTATACAAGAATATGATAACACTAATGTAGACGCATACTGATCTCGGCCTCTATCTTTCCCTTGCATGTAGTAGGTATACTCTCGTTTGCCTAACGAGGTATTCTTCTGAGCTTGAAAAAATATTTACAAATTTTGAGTGAGTTTTGCGAACTCAGTGAATGACCATCATCGATAGCTCACCCAGTCTCATAACACAGAATTCACATCATTTCACAATCTCACATTCAATGCAATTTAATCACTCATATAATGCATATGCAATGCACATGAGACCCACTTTTTATTTGTTACTTTGTTGTGATCGAGTGTCTAAACTGTCCCATATAGGGCTCATTAATAATTGTCCCTTATCTGCTTAGGAGATACAGGGCTCATTAAACGTTGAGCTTAAGGCTCTGATTCACTTTTGAGCTCGAAGTTCATTTTCACTGGTTAAGCTTTAAGTTCTGATTGGTGGCTACTATGGTCACAACAGTCATTATATTTTATGCATTCATGAAATGAAATGCATCAGTCACATTTGCATGATCCACATTCACTCACATTCACATATCATCGGACCGTAGTCCGACATTCAACATTGAAGTATCACTTTTCATTTACATGCAAATGCACATTCAAAGCACATTTGTCTGTTGAGATATGGAGTCTGATAGAATATACTGGGCTTTACACCAGGCCCACGTTATGTTTATTGTATTCTCCTGGACGTATAAATACGTTGTATTCTCCTAGTGTATTATGATATAGTGAATAAAAAAAAACCCTAGCCGCCCGTGGACGTAGCCATATTTTGGTGAACCACGTAAATTTGTGTGTTCGTTTTATTTTCCGATCGTTCTTTGATTATTGTGATTGATCGCCATAACAACTGGTATCGAGCTTGGTTCAGATCACAACAATCGAAAAGATGGAAAGCGAAGTTTCAAATTGAGAAATTTGATGGAAACGATTTTGGTTTCGGAAGATGCAGATGGAAGATTATCTCAGATCGAGAAACCTCCATGAACCCTGTTAGGGATGAAGCCGAAACCATGAGACAGGAGGTTTGGGATCCGAAAGATCGACAGCGCTAGGTTGATTCGTTTGTCGTTGGCGAAAGCGTTGCCTTCAACATCGTTAAGGAGACAACGACTGCAGGAGTACTGAAGGCGCTGTCTAACATGTACGAAAAACCGTCGGCTATCAATAAGGTATATTTGATGCGTCGTTTGTTCAATCTGGAGATGTCTGAAAGTGGATCTGTCACAGATCATATTAACGAATTTAATATGATTATCAGTCAATTAAGCTCTGTTGATATTAATTTTGATGATGAGATTAGAGCCCTGATTTTGATGTCCTCTCTACCCGAGTCGTGGGATACTGTTGTTTCCGCAATTAGCAGTTCGCGTGGGTCTGAGAAGCTAAAGTTTGATGAAGTCCGAGATGTTGTCTTGAGCGAGAGCATTCGTAAAAGGGAAATCGGAGATTCATCTGGTAACGCACTCAATGTCGAAGGAAGGGGCAGGAGAAAATCAAAGGGAGGCCATAGTAAACATGGTCGATCGAAATCAAAAGGCGAGGAAAATCTAAAGGCAAAACGAGGTCTTTGTTGGGACCGTGGTGAAAAGGACATTTTAAGAAGGACCGCCTACACCCAAGAAGAAGAAAGGTCGAGGAACAATAAGTCTCATGAAGATGATGATTCTGTATGTTCTGCGGAAGATATTGGTGACGCTTAATTCTTAGTGTGGACTGCCCGGTTGACTCTGGATACTTGATTCGGCAGATCATTCCACTCTTCTCCGAACAGAGAGATATTCCATAATTTCAAGTCTGGAAATTTTGGGAAGGTGTATCTTGCAGATAACAAAGCCTTGGAGATTACTGGAAAAGGAGATGTATATATACAGACCTCAGGTGGAGGTAGATGGAAGCTGCAGGATGTCAGGTATATTCCTGACTTGAAGAAGAACCTGATTTCTATTGGTCAGTTGGATAGCACACGAGTTCTGAGGCGGTGTTCGGGAGAGTTCTTGGAAAATTGTGAAGGGAGCTATGGTGATAGCACGAGGCACAAAATCTGGAACTTTATACAGTACTGCAGGATGTTCAAACATGGCTGCTGTAGTCGATAGTGCTTCGAGCTCGAGTCTGTGGCACAACAGACTAGGACACATGAGTCAGAAGGGGATGAAGATGCTAGCTTCAAAGGGGTATCTGCAAGGTTTGAAATCTGTTGATTTGGATTTTTGTGAGAGTTGTGTTCTGGGAAAGCAGAAACGGGTTAGTTTCACAAAGGCTAGCAGAGAACCAAAGGCAGAACGATTAGAACTAGTACACACAGACGTGTGGGGGCCATCTCCAGTCTCCTCTCTTGGTGGTTCGAGATACTACGTCACCTTCATAGATGACTTCAGCAGGAAGGTATGGGTTTACTTTTTAAAACATAAGTCAGAAGTGTTTATTACCTTTAAGAGGTGGAAGGCTGAAGTTGAAAATCAGACTGGGTTGAAGATTAAATGCTTAAGGTCTGATAATGGTGGAGAGTATGATTCTACGTAATTCAAAAGTTCGTGTTGATGAGGAATCAGTGCACGGTGCAGTTCTGGCAAGGCAAGACAGAATGGGATTCTTGAAAGGATGAACAGAACGTTGAATGAGAGCAAGCGAAGCATGAGACTACATTCTGGGCTGCCAAAAACGTTTTGGGCAGATGCAGTGAGCACAGCTGCATACTTGATAAATAGAGGCCCTTCAGTTCCTTTGGGTTTCAAGATGCCAGAAGAGGTTTGGTCGGGTAAGGAAGTCAAGCTTACTCACCTGCGAACCTTTGGGTGTGTTGCTTATGTTCATGTTGATCCAAAGAAGAGAGACAAGCTTGATGCAAAGGCTTTGAAGTGCTATTTCATTGGGTATGGTTCAGATCAGTTTGGATACAGATTTTGGGATGATAAGAATAGGAAGATCTTGAGACACTGTGATGTGACATTTGATGAGAATGTCCTGTATAAGGACAAGCTTGGAGTACAATCTGAAGATGCAGAAGAAGTGGGAGCTGAGGTTGAGTTGCAAGAAAATTTAGAAAATATTATTGCAGAACCAGAACAGCAACCAGTCACACCTGAGCCAGCGTTGAGAAGATCTGCCAGAGTTATCAGGCCACCAGAAAGGTATTCACCATCTTTGCATTATTTGTTGTTGACTGATGGAGGGGAACCAGAATCCTTTGATGAGGCTTTGCAGGTGAAGGATTCGATCAAGTGGGAGCAAGCCATGGATGATGAAATATGGTCACTTGAGAAGAATGATACTTGGGAGTTAACTGAGTTGCCTGCAGAGAAGAAAGCTTTGTTGAACAAGTGGGTCTATAGGATAAAGAATGAAACTGATGGTACAGTTAGGTTCAAGGCTCGATTGGTAGTTAAGGGATATTCACAAAAGAAAGGTATTGACTACACTGAAATATTCTCTCCTGTTGTGAAATTAACTACAATCAGAATTTTGTTGAGTATTGTTGCAGCAGAGAACTTGCACCTTGAGCAGATGGATGTAAAAACAGCATTTTTACATGGAGATCTAGAGGAAGAAATCTACATGCAAAGAACTTTGAGGGATATGAGGTTCTGGTAAGGAACACATGGTGTAAGCTCAAAAGGAGTTTGTATGGATTGAAGCAGGCTCCAAGACAGTGGTACAAGAAGTTTGACTCCTTCATGTTCAGAAATGGTTATCACAGGAGTGAAAAGGATCAATGTTGTTACATCAAGAAGTTTACTGACTCCTTTGTTATTTTACTTCTATATGTGGATGATATGTTGATTGCAGGTTCAAGTATGGAGGAGATAAATAATCTTAAAGGGAGACTGTCATCAGAGTTTGAGATGAAAGATTTAAAAAGAAAGCAGATTTTAGGGATGAGGATTTCCGAGACCGGTCTCATTGAATTATAAATTTGTCCTGTGAGCAATACATTGAGAAGGTATTGTCCAGTTCAAAGTTGATGATGCTAAGCCGAGAGCACGCCTTTAGCTAACCATCTCAAATTGTCAAAGGAGCAATCACCCAAGACAGCTGAGGAACGTGAGCATATGAAAAAAGTGCCTTATGCTTCTGCGGTTGGGAGTCCGATGTATGCTATGGTCGCACTAGGCTCGATATAGCACACTTGATGGAGCCGTGAGCGATACATGTCGATCCAGGAAAGAACATTGGGAAGTCAGTAAAGTGGCTTCTGAGATATTTGAAAGGAACAGTTAGCACTTCACTTTGTTATGGGAATGGCAAGGTAGTGTTGGAGGGTTTTGTTGATGCTGATCTTAGTGGAGATGTGGATTCAAGCAAAAGTACATCCGGTATGTCTACACTATAGATGGGACAGCGATGAGTTGGATGTCTAAACCCGAAGTGTGTCTCTATGTCATCTACTGAGGTGAATATGTTGCAATAATGAAGTCGGTAAGGAGATGATATGGTTGATTGATTACTTGGAAGAGTTAGGCAAGAAGCAAGATGACAAGGTTCTCTTCATCGATAGTCGAGTGCCATACAAGTGGTGAAGAATCCGGTTTATCATTTTAGAACTAAGCATATTCGACGCAGTATCACTTCACCGCAGATTTGGTGAAGAAGGTGAGATGTGGTTGAAGAAGATTGATGGTGCTAAGAATCCAGCAGACATGTTGACTAAAGGTGTGGATCTTTGCTGGCTGGGCTATGCAAGGCCTCGTTGGTCTTCTACCATAGTATGGGAGATGTTGCGGCTAGGTGAGGTTGTTGGATACATTGGCATGGAGAACGAAGATGGTTGGGTTGATGGATCGGTCTCCAGTGGGAGAATTGTTGAGATATGGAGTCCGATAGAATATACTGGGCTTTACACCAGGCCCACGTTATGTTTATTGTATTCTCCTGGACGTATAAATACGTTGTATTCTCCTAGTGTATTATGATATAGTGAATAAAAAAAAACCCTAGCCGCCCGTGGACGTAGCCATATTTTGGTGAACCACGTAAATTTGTGTGTTCGTTTTATTTTCCGCACTGTTCTTTGATTATTGTGATTGATCGGCCATAACATTGTCATCAGACTAGGGTCCGACATTTAACAATCATATTATGCACACTTATTTCATCTCATTCACATACAAGTAACACTTCAATATTTCATTCATACATTACATTCATCGGACCTTCTGTCCGGAAACTATTACAGTCAATCACATTCACATAATGATTCAGTAGTCAATTAATTCAAAATTCAAATAACAAATAATAAAATGAGACCATCTCAGTCTACTCACAGTACGCTCCAGTTTAGCGCTTCCAAATTCTGAAAATGACTGAATGTGGACATTCTAACCTGCACAATTCATTTATGCAATACACGTTTCACACACGTTACAACTTTGCACAATTATAATTGTTCAATAATGCACATGTATAAATAAGTTTTGGAATTATTTCATATCTAATTTTTGATATGATTTATATCCCTCTTTCTCTAATTTACTCCAAATAAAAAATCATCTCATTTGGAATCTTATAGCTCCAGATATAATCAAAATACTGAGGGGTGTTCAGTAAAACAACACCAGTTCACACCACCCCAACAGATTCTCTCACTTTCATTCAATCAATCTTTTAAAATTCAATTCAGAATGCTACAAAATTTTAGGGAGAGATAGAGGGATGCGTTATGAATCTAATTCTTAAAAAATCAGGTTATTTGGAGGTTGGACGAAGAAGTTATAGCCAAAAACCTATCGGTTGTTCATCAGTCTCTCAAAGCTTCAAAGTTGCTTTCCATCTTCCAAAGTTGTTGTTCTGCTTTTGCATGATGATGCTTTTTGGCTAACCCTCAAAGTCACCCTCGTGCTTTTTCACAATGGTGCTTTTGGCCTAAAATCTTAAAATTCACCATCGTGTTTTTGCACGACGGTGCTTTTCCACTTCTTCTTCTTCACAGACATCCTAACTTCTAAACTCCATAACTTTTGATCTAGAACTTCAAATTTTGCAAACTTTATATCAATGAAAATATAAAAGAAATATCTACAACTTTCATGAAGAACATTTTGTCAAAATATGCCTCTATCAATAAATTTTGACAAACTTTTCAAAATTTTCAAACAACTTCCTCTTTTCCACTCTCACTGTTCATTCCCAAAATTTTCAAACAACTTCCTCTTTTCAAAAACCAATACTTCAAATTTTTATTTCAAGTCTTTCCACTCCATTTCAATCAACTCATTCATCATAAATCTGGGTTTTAAAATCCAGACCGGACCTGCTAGTCCGACCGATGATCGATCGGTGGTCCGGTCCGGTTGATGCTTCAAAACCAGTCTCCAATTGACCCAGTCTGAACCGGTCAAAACCGGTCAATTGACCGGTCGGACCGGTCCGGTCCGACTGGTTCGATAATTTTTTTTATTTTTTTGAATTTTTTAAAAAAATTTTAATATTATATATAATTAAATATAATTATTGCATAATTATTATGTCACACCGGTTCGACCAGTGGTTGAACCGGTCAAACCGATCAAACCAGTAACCAATAAGTCCACCGATTCGATGACCGGTCCGGGTTTTAAAACATAGCCATAAATTCATAATACTCCAAAATATACAATTTTACTCCAAATCCTCAAAATCATCAAAAAGTCAGATATCATATATTCAACTCTGCATTTCACCATTCTATACATTTTCCTATATTTTCATTCTCATAATACTCCAAAATATACAAGTTTACTCCAAATCCTTAAAATCATCAAAAATTTAGAAACCATATATTCAACTCCGCATTTCACCATTCTACACATTTTCCTATATTTTCATTCTCTGCATCTACTTAAATATTTTCCTTTAACTATCATTTATACACTCATTCCCATCTCAATCCATTATTTTACAACTACCCTTCAACTCAAACACCACTTTTTTGATCATCTCTAAGAAACTCATCCACTCATGTATACACATGCATATATATAAACATGTACAGTGAAAAATAGATCATGACAGCACATCACCTTTTTCAAACTACAATTTTCTATACTAATCCCATACACTGTTTCATTTCTATTTCAAACTCCAAAAATCATTTCTACATCACCTGATTACTAATAATCCATCAAATACTAAGTTAACACTAAAACCAAAATTTCATCCCATCTACATTGTGTTCATGAATATATACATGTGAACATCATTTTTCATGCATATGATAGTAATCCATCAACTGTATTTCATAAATCAACAACTCTAAAGGAATTATTCAACACTTACTTATTGAAAACTCTAAAATCTTCAACTACCTTCAAGCCCTAACTCCATGCAGAAACACGTACTCCTTTGGGTAAGAAAAACCAACTTCTAGTTTTTCTTAGGTAAAAAGGCAATTAGCAGTGTAGTAGAGGAAGGAAAAGCAAATTAATTTCTTAGAAGGTGTTTACTGGAAAACTCTGTGTGTTGAAGAAAATTTGAAGGAGAATGCTACGAAAGAGATGGAACTTAAGAAACAACACTATCCCCTTTTCAACTCTCAGATAACTCAAACTACTCCTAATAAATTATAAAAGTAACTTACTAAAATAGTGACACTTGTCACTTTTATAAGGTCTAAGCCTAAACTAAGTTCCTTTTTAATTGATTCCTTTAACTCTCTTAATTCTCCTCTTTACAATTTAATCATCTCCAAAAATTTCTTTTTTCTATTTTTCATAATTCTCTATAAATTTTGACATTTAGCAATAAAATTAAAAAATATTGCAAATCCTCTAATCAATAAAATTTTCACTATAAATAACCTCCAAATTCACAAAATTTCAAAAATTACATCTCAGTCCAATATACCCGGAATTATTCATGAATGCATGTACAATTATTATCATGTGTAGAAATTTTCACTATTTATGTGTATGTGTATGACATATTATACAAGAACAATGAAAAATGCATTTTAATCTCTCATTAATCTGTCATGTACCATATTTTAGGGTTCTAACCCTCAATTTGGGAACGGGATGTTACACAAATAGCATAGACGTGTGCATTTCTTGTTAGCCTTAGCCGCACCCCCTCCACGAATCAAACCACAAGCACTGCACCTGCATTCTTTTTGCTCATCGTTGCCTATCTCATCCAAGGTTTTGCATATTGTTATGCCCATCTTCTGCTATCATCATGTCTACTGACACTGCTATTATTTCCTCTTCTTCCTCTAGTTCCATATTAACCTTACCAAATATTGCTCTTCAACTTCTTGTCAAGATTAATTCCACAAATTACTTACTCTAGCAGGCTTAGCTCCTACCTCTACTGAATACCTATGATTTAGCTAAGCATATTGATGGTAGTTATCCACTACCGCCTAAGTTTGGCACTGACAATCAACTAAATCCCGTCTACAATGCTTGGTTCTGCCAAGATCAACTTGTCTTGAGGATTATTGAGTCAATTTCTGAAAGTTATATTCCTTAAGTTGTTGGCGCCAGCTCTGCTCGTGATGCCTGGGATAATCTTGGTGGCACATATGCCTCAACTTTAAAGGCTCATATTCGCACCATCAAGTCTCATTTTTTTCATATTGGAGAAGAAATATAATGAAACCATAGCTCAATATTATCAACGATCCAAATGGATGTTTGATCAATTACTGGCTCTCAGCAGTTAAGTATCTGAAAAAGATCTCGTTCAAATCATTGTCAATGGCTTTGGCTCTCAATATTGGCCTTTTATTCGTTCTCTTGAAAATCACCCAAACATGATATCCTTTGATGATTTTTATGGCTTATTGTTAAGTGAAGAAGAAAATTTAGCTAGA
This sequence comes from Erythroxylum novogranatense, assembly GCA_029891385.1. Classification (NCBI taxonomy): domain Eukaryota; kingdom Viridiplantae; phylum Streptophyta; class Magnoliopsida; order Malpighiales; family Erythroxylaceae; genus Erythroxylum; species Erythroxylum novogranatense. The sequence goes on from CM057228.1 coordinate 108,366,267, forward strand.
GAAGCAAACACTACTGCTATTCAACCTACTGCCCAAGTTGCCCAACAATCCAGTAGCCGTTCTCAATTTTGTTTCTTTAGTCGTGGACGAGGGATACGTGGTTGTGGGCATGGAGGATTCACTTTTCATTAGTCATTTTAACCACTCCCTTCATTCATTAATATTTCACAAACTATCAATGCTCTTGCTAATTTTTGCTCTAACCCTCTGCAATGCTACAATTGCTTTGGCTATAGACATGTTGCACACACCTGTTCAGCCCCTCAACAACAATAACAGTCCATCCCTCGACCTTCATCCACCAACGCTTTTCATCCGGCCTCACACCTTGCTGCCACTAACCAAATTGTTCCCCAACAGTGGCTTTTAGACACTAAAGCATCTCATCATCTTACTCCGAAGTTGGATAATCTTACTCGGAGTACAGTGGCCTAGAAGGAGTCAAAATTGGAAATAGTAAAGCACTACCAATCTCTCACATTGGTTCTTCCATTTGTCATGCTAACTCTCATTCTTTCTCATTAAACAATATTCTGCATGTACATAGCTCTTGTTCCAATCTCTTTTCTGTTAATGCCTTCACTAGAACTAACAATGTTTTTGTTGAATTCTTCCCGGATCATTTTGTTATTAAACATATTCGCACGAAGCAGCCTCTACGTAAAAGCCAGAGTGATTGTGGTCTTTATTTCATTCTTTTAACTCCTCAATAACATGGATCAACCTTCTTAGGATCGTTATCTCATTGGCATTCCAGACTTGGTCATGCCAATTATCACGTTGTTCGTCATGCCTTACAACAAGCAAAAATTCCTTTTGTCAATGATGTTCAAAAATCTTATCATGCGTGTAGTGTTAGTAAGAGTCATCGTTTCCCATTTGTTGCTTATGGTTATAAAGCTCAAAAACCATTAGAGTTAGTTTGTTCTGATGTCTAGGGTCCCTTACTAGTTCCATCAATCGATGGAAAAAGATATTATGTCTTTTTTTATCATTACAACAAATATTGTTGGATTTATTTTCTCAAATTCAAATATGAAGTTCTCAATGTTTTCATTAAATTTTGTCACATAGTTGATTTTTTTTACACATCCATCAAGCAATTTTAGGGGGACAGGGGTGAATATCAAACATTGACTACTTATTTCTTGGAAAATGGTTTCACAAAATGTAGTTCATGTCCTAAAACACCTGAATAGAATGGTTGTGTTGAATGCAGACACCGACATAATGTTAAAATAGGCATTTCACTCTGACAACATTCTTTTGTTCCTAATCAGTTTTAGACCTATGCCTTTGATACTGCAGTATATACAATCAATCGCCTGCCTACTCCCCTTTTGCATAATGCCAATCCCTTTCTAACACTTTTTGAGACATTACCTGATGTGTCTTTCTAGGTTATAGCAAGTTACATGAAGGTTTTCTTTTGTTTCGATTTATCTTCATTTAAAAACTTTGTCTCACGCCATGTTGTGTTTTCTGAACAAGAATTTCCATTTTCTTCTCCGGGTCACCGCAGCTCTAATGTTCCAATGGCCACCCGAAACAGTCTAGCTACTATTTTCCTGTCGGCATGCATTTCACTTTCATCACCTGCTATCTCCTAAAACCTACTTCTGGCGAAACATAACCACAAAGTCCCTCTTCACTTTAACCTTTATTACCTACCCCACCCTTATCTTATCCTCCTCATCTACCACCAAATCCTAATCCAAACCAAACACATCCTCTTGGCTTATCACTCACTGTTGATTTGTCCAAATATGAGAATCACCAATATCACCATCAAAAACGACACCCAATGATTACTCGATCCCAAACAAACAACCTAAAACCATGTGCTTTACATACTCAAAGCCAAATAACTGTTGAGCTTGTCACTTACAAAGAGGCAGCCAAGCATGAAGAGTGGCGACTTTCAATGCAGGAAGAATTTAATGCTCTAATTCATAATTACACTTGGAAACTTATACCGACACACCCATCTCTCAATGTGGTTAGATGTAAGTGGGTTTATCGGATAAAATATAATATATATGGTTCTGTTGAATGCCATAAAACACGCCTCGTGGCCAAAGGATTTCATCAACGCCCGGGCATTGAATATAATGATACTTTTAGTCCAATAATTAAGCCAGCTACCATTCAATTGTTGTTGTCTCTAGCTATTACAAAAGGATGGACTGTTCAGCAACTGGATATTTCCAATGCATTCCTTCATAGAACTCTAGATGAAGATGTTTATATGACTAAGCCATCAGGATTTAAGAATCCCTCTTTTCCAAATTATGTTTGCAAGTTGACAAAATTGATGTACGACTTAAAGCAAACGCCTCGACAATAGTTCAAATGCCTCACTGCTACTCTCAATTCCTTGGGGTTCGTGCATAGTAAGACTAATGCTTCCCTTTTCATTTATAAATCATATGTTGTTCAATTGTATTGTTTGATTTATGTTGATGACATCTTATTACTGGGCTCGGATGTCAAACACATTCAACACCTGCAAACAAAATTTGCTCTAAAAGATCTTGACAGACTTTATTAATTTCTTGGAGTTGAGGTCACTTGATCAAAGAATACTGTTCACCTATCCCAACAAAAGTATTTCGTGAATTACTAGCCAAGTCCCACATGGAAGATGCAAATTTGGTCTCTACACCCATTTGTCCAAAAACAAATTTGTATCTTTATGGTGAAGCTTTTTCCAATCCCACTTTGTATAGACAGATAGTTGACAGTCTTCAATATCTTTGCACTCGTCCAGATATCTGCTTTGTAGTAAACAAAGTTTCACAATTTATGCATGCTCCATCCATGGATCATTGGGCTACTGTTAAGAGAATATTGCATTATTTACAAGGCACAAGTTCTCATGGATTATTACTTCATAAGTCCACGTATTATCATATCTCTGCTTACAGTGATGCTGATTAGGGTGGCAACATAAATGAACATTCTACTATAGGATTTACTATATTTTTAGGCCATATTTTGATCTTATAGGGTTACAAGAATCAACGCACTGTTTCTAAATCTTCCACAGAAGCTGAACATCGGGCATTGGCTCATACAGTTCAAGAATTACAATGGCTTAGTTCATTGATGTGTGAACTTGGTATCTCTGTCTCCAAACCAACACTTTGGTGTGATAATATCAGTGTGACTTACTTGACAACTACTCCCATTTTTCATTCATGCTCTAAACATCTAGAGATTGACTTCCATTTTGTGTGCAAAAAAGTCAGTACCAATAATCTTTATGTTCGATATATCTCCACTCACGATCAGCTGGCTGATTGTCTTATCAAGCCTCTGTCGAAATCAAAATTTCAAATATTATGTACCAAGTTGATTGTTCTTCCAAGACCAATTCAACTTGAGGGAGGGTGATAAGGATAAATATTAGTTGTTACAATATACTAGTTGATAGGATAAGCTAGAGTTGTTATTAAGATAAACTTTAGTTGTTACCACATGTACTATATATACCTATACTCTCTCATAAATAAAGTGTGGGCTTTTCTCTATTCATTGAACGCTAATAAATTTATTGATCTTTTCTAAAGATTGGGTAGTTAATATTATAATTTCAACTTGACAAAATGTGAAAAATGTGCAATATAAACCTAAAAATAAGAGTGTCAACTTCAGAAAAGCTACGTGATGTATTTGGATTTGGAACCATAGGATTCAAAGAAACTAATTCTTTGATCGAGAAACAAACAAAAGTACTACATAGGAGCCTGACATAAAATTGCCAAGGATGGCTCACCAACCGAAGTGAAGAAATTGCATAATATTTAGGGATTAGAAAAATAAATCAATATGCTTACTTAAAGATCAATATTGTAGCTCACTACACCATCCAATTCAAATAGCTCCGCAAACCGAAGTTCTTCATATTGATTAAACAAAATGTGGTAAGATACATAACTCAAAGCTTGCGAGGCTAATCACACATCAAAGCCAATAATGAGAAGAGGACCATTTTGAGTGTTATATTCTTCCATTAAAAGAATTCTAAAATAAGTATCTAAATATGCCCATAACTATCATAACATTTGTCAGTAACCAAACAAATCACGAAGCCCTCGTCACTCACAGCATCAAGTTATTACAAAATCAAAACTAGACTTTAAACAGTAGAAATTTTGCTGAGAAGCGAGGTCTAGAAAGATCCAATAGTATATATCATTATCTTTAATTAACAGAGAGACTATTTCCAAAACTTGCCTTTAACTCAAATAAAATTCTCGTAATTAATTAATAAAATTTCTACAACCTAGGATTATAATATGACCATTAATACTTTTAATAATGTCCAAATAGATGATATATATATATATATATATAATTTATTAAATATAACTCACCATCAACTATTGTCTGTAATTTTACTAACACAGATCATTGTATAAATTAAACATTTGTTTATGTCAAATAACCCATAAATTATAATATATGGAATATTTTATAATTTATAGTTATAGATAGAATAAATAGATAATCATTTGATTTTTCTATTTATAAAAATTCATATACATACTGATGTGAATGGGCCAATTAAGAGTAATAAAAAAGCTTAGTTGGGCCTTAAGCACCTTAAATTGAGCCTAAATATTCAAGCCTAATTTCCAACTGAAGCCTAGTTCAACTAAAGTTGACCCATTAATTTTGGGTAATGTCATAATCAAAAAAAAATTTATCACACTCTATGCGACACTCCAAGTAAGTAGAGCTAATATAAAAATTCAACGAGTTAGGTTTTGTTTAGATTGACTTTTATTTTCTATCTTAATTTTTATTATATTTTTTTAAAAAATATAATAATAAAATTTTAAAGAAAGATATAAACTAATTAATTTTATGACTAACTGAGAAAATATTTTATTTTAATCTCTTACAAAATATTTATTAGTAAATATTAATATATTTATTTAAAATATTAATTACATTTACAAAATTTTATTTACAAATTAATATTTATTTATTAATATAGTTGTAATTTATTTTAAAGCTTATACATTTTGACGATAGTTTATTTTAAAATGTATGTTATTGAATATTTTATTTTAAAACAATTTTATAGTTTTAAAATTAAACTAATTAATTACATCAACCATATTTTAATTAGTCATTAATATAAATAATCAAAAAGTATCTATTTAATTGATGGTAATTCGAATTATGAAATTTTTATAATTTTCATAAGTCACAAAATTGGACCAATAAAACGAAATATAAAACTAGAAACTTAAACAAATAAATTTTGTATATAAAGACTACTAAATTTCCAAATTATATCTACGTAAAATTGAGATTTCCAACATTCAATTAACATTTTCATGTATTTCTTATTTACATCATAAAATTAAATCGATTTAAAAATATAATTTGACCAAACTACACTAATAATTTGGCCCCAATGCCTTACTGAAAATAAATAATTGTCTCTTTTTATATTTGCTGGCCAATAAAATCATAGATTCCAATTTGGCTATTAAAAAGTTTTGATTTCCAAATGAAAAAGAAAAAAAAAAGGATGTAGCCCTATTAATGTCAGCACAATCTATATATGTTATAAAGGGCATTACTCTAAACAAGTGCCTGCTTTTTGCAAGCACCGAACGAACACGGGCGTCCCAGGCCCAGGCTTCAGTTTTATCACCTAAGACAGGGTGAAGCATCACAGCCAACTGACAGAATGTGGAAGAAGTTAGCCATTTTCTGCTCTGTCATAAGCGTTGGATTTATGCTTCGGTGCAAATGTAAAGCCATCTGGAACCTTGCCAAGTAGCATTTCCGAGATTCGTATCTGCAAAAACATATAACATGTGAGTATAACTATCATACTCAAGAGTAGTGTTCAAGGCAATGACATACCCAGTCAGCAGCAGAATCGGAAGCCATAAGCGTTTCGAGATCATCACGACCATAATATGAGGGCGGGCGCCAGTTTAGCCGTTGAGGGATGACATCCAAAATACCAACAGGTACATATCTACATGTGTAGCTAAGCCATTCTAACAAGAAATGCCTAGTTGTCTCCACTCCTGCAGTGTGTAAAAAAGGATTACAATCATTCGTTTTTGGACAGTTAATGCCCCAACTCGTGTTATCATCACTGATTGATCGCCTACATAATCTTCTTCCTGGACGATAACGGATTTGTCTAACATGCATGTTCAAATTCACTTGTACACCTGAATTATGCAAGGGTTCTTGTGCAATCTCTCAATGAAAGGAAATGGTCTACAAAATATTGTTAAATGCATGCTACAAGACACTCGAGTCCAAACAGAACAGAAACCATATTATTGCAATCATTTCCCATCCAAAGAACAGACATGGACAAAAAAACGCATTCATCCATGATCCATGACACAGAAAGTTTCAAAGTTAAAACACGTAATTAATATATATTCATCAATGAGGCAAATTAATGTATAATTCATCAATAAGGGATACCTTTAGTGTCAGAACCCCAGTGTTCAAGGCCAAAACGAACATAATCTTTCAATATATCAAATCTTTCTGCAGATCTGATGTCCCAGTGCCTCTGTTCTTTGATTTCAGTCAATATCCAAGGCTGTAAAACAAAATAACATATCATCATTGGGGGGCGAAAACCAACATTCAGAAAAAGAAAGGGCACAGCAAAGACATTTTCTTCAGACTTGAAACTCAAATTGTAATGAATGGAAATTCAAAATTCCAATTGCTAACCTTAATTAATGCTCCTCTCGCTATCATGTTTGAAGAGAGCTCAGGGCAGTCAGATATATGCTTGTTCCAGTCTGTATAAGAAAAGATATCCCCATTTCCCAGTACTTGCAAAGATTTGGGAGCCAATCTGGCACATTGGTATATGTATTCCCAATCAGCAAGCCTGCTATACCGCTGCTGGCGTGATCGACCATGTATTGTCACAGCATTTGCTCCCCACTTGTGAATATCCGCAATAAGTGAGTCAATACGGTTTTTCCCTTCAAAATAGCCTGTCCGCACCTAGACAACAAGCGCCGGCTATATAATGCACTTAAATCTTGCTTAGGAAGAATAATTTAGAAGCATGGAAAAAGGGAGGATCACAAAAAGGAAAACACTTCAAAATGACAAAAGAAGAGCATTGAAAGGATGATAGCAAAACAGGAAAACAACAAAGGAAAAGCGTAAGTCTGCACATTTTATGAGGATAATATCCAATACTGGAAAATGACATACAGCAGTTTCTTTTTTATTAATTATTACCTTGATAGTTATAGGTGTCTCCACTGTCCCAGAAGCAGCTTCTACAATGTTTTTCATTCGCATTGGCTTTGTAAGAAGAGATGACCCAGCACCTTTGTTGCAAACAATATCAATAGGACATCCCATATTAATATCAATGAAGTCCAGTGTACATTCCTGATCTATTAGTTCAACTGTACGAGCCACAGTATCTGGATGTGCCCCACATATTTGAACACCAAACAAGTCCTCACATGAATGACGTCTCAAAAGAGCCCATTCTGATGCTTGTCCCTACAGTCACAACAATTTTTTATTCAAATTTGTCAAACTGAAATCAAATTATGCACCATTAAATATAAAGAACATTGAAGCTTGGGCCAAGTACTTGAACAAAAAGGCTAAATTAAGAGAGATTTGGCAAAGGGATTTATCGAGTGCCTGTACCACAGGACATAGGCATGCAAGATGAAATCGCTCATTTGGTAGATTCTATTTCAAAAGAAAAGTAGCATCTGTAATCAGCAAGCAAGCATCAATGCATGCATTCATAGATGATACTCATATACTAGGATCCGAACAAATACCAAGCTATATGTCATTTTGTAGGAAAAGATCTAATTGAACTACAAAATAAATATGGTCCACACAAATGGAGAGTTAAAAAATATGTGAAGTAAGAGCTACCAATACATAATAATTAACGACTAAAGATAGCCAGCTATATATGCTTCAGAAGCAGTAATAACGCTGTTGAATAGGACATAAAGCCTTGTTGACAGGACTTAGCCATTTAGATCAGTTAAACTCGTTAACAAGCAGAAAGTAGACCTGCAAGAGATTTGTGCACATTGCCATTTCACCACAAGTCACATCAGCTCCTAATACTTTGCAAACCCTTCGGAAAGGAAGATTTCCTACAGTTGTTAAAGGTGCGAGATACAGCTTTCCACTAAAGTCAATGAGTTTTTTCTCACGTATATGGGCTTTTAAACTTCTATCTGTTTCTGTTAGTAAACCCTCAATTGTTGGAACAGGGTCAGTTTGTACGCAGCTATTCTCCACGTGTTTCTGCAGGGTACTCCCAGCTGTTGCAAATAGCATTTCAGCTAAATCACACAATTATAAAATTTACATAAAAGTTTCCAAAAGGCTCTCATTCAGTCATTCGTAAACAATAAGCATCAACTACCTTCTTCAGCAGAGCAACATTTTTCTTCAATGACGGATCTTGCCTTCTTCTGGGGTCTAAGTTCTTCTTTTGGTATTGTTCCATCTTCATTATCATTAACTGAATCTTCTGCAATGCAATCTGATTGGTTTGTTGGCTCTTCAGCCAATTCACCACAACCATTCTCATTAGTGGTATGAGAACTATATACAAGAGTTGGGTCAACTTCCTCCTCAACCGGCTTTTTCGTCTTTGATTTCCCGAGTCCCTACAAGAGAAAAGCAAGAATAATAGAGCAAAACAAATAAGAATTAAGGAGAACCGCATTAAACAACCTCAGCAACAACAAAGATTAAAGTGAACTTAGGATTCACGCATTCAAGTACCATAAGATTAAGACCCAAAGACTTAAGTTTGGCATCTGCCTTAGGAAACTTCATCTTGTTCTTCCACAAAAGTTTCTGAATATCCTTATTCAATCCGTTGATCTCAGAATTAACCTTTTCCACTTTCACACCATTACCCACAACACCATTTTCTTCATGGGCGCCATAAAATCTACATGTCAAGCCATAAGGACACCGCCCTTCACCGGTCGTGAACGGACATTCTCCATCAAGGTCAGCCGGCTTCTACACTAAGTAACATAAATCAGCCACAAATTCAAAGAGAATAAAACATTTTTCAGCAACTGAACTAAAGTAACAGCAATGGATCACCGCACCTGAGCTTTAAATGCTTCAATGTCATGACTAAACCGACACCTATCGTTATAAGGACATGCACTAACATCTCCACTCTTCGCTATCTCAGGACAGAGATGAAGTGCAGATTTTCTTTCCTGTAACATCACAAAATTCAACTTCCAACTAACTCAATCACTTCAAATAAGAATCTTAAACCCCAGTCAACTAAACTGAGCATAACTTTCCGGAGCAAACGAACCTGACGTCTTTCGCGTTTGAGCTGTCGTTTTGACTTCTTCTCCTTAGCCACTACGCCGTCCTTAGTCGTTTTTACTTCCGTATTATCGGTAACAGTAGCGTCGGTCTGGGGGATGCGGGTCGGTGGAGGACGGAGGAACTCCAGCTTTATCGGAGCTATGGCTTTGGCCACCATCTCCTCCGGCGTTGGGTGAGTAACCTTGGAGTTCGATGATGGTGGAGGCAGTGGTTGCGTCGATTCCTCCATCGTGGGAACTGATTCTACCGGTGGCGTCTCGGTCATTGGGGATGAGTTGCCTCAGTTCGTACTTGTGCGCTTTTGGGTGGACATGAAAAGTTTTATTACCAAGTTACTACAAAGTGGCACTATCGTGTAGGGTTTTGGCCACGAGCGAAGACGGTAGAAACGATACTCCTCTCTGCCGTTTAAGTCTCATGCCTTGATGTACATCCGTACGTGGTTAGTTGGCTTAACCAAGCATCAATTTAAAATTTTATTTTTAAAATTCAAACTATTTAATTTTTTTTATCTTAACCCAAACATTTCTCTCTTTCCATAACAAATACTTATTATTACTCTTTTACGCTTTTCATTTATGATTTTGATAAATTTAATTATATAGAATGATTATATTAATTCTATGTTTTTTGGTAAACGATAGTATTATTATATTTTGAAAAATTATAATACGAGGGACATTTTTATTTATTAGTATGACTTAATATAATTTTTAATATATAAAATTAATGTTCAAAATTTTAAATTATATTTATTTGCATATATTTTATTTCTAGATATGATGGAAATTAATTAATTCAAAATTATAATATATTATATTAAACATTATTAACATAAGAATATAATTACAAAAAATAAAAGTAGGAAGATAAAACCAATCATTTTTATTATTAATTAAAATTTCAATCAAATAAAATTCTTTTCAATTTTTATGTTAAAATCTCGACTTTTTATTTTAATTGAAAAACAAAAATCAAAACAGAACAGAAGTAAGCGTTAATTTTCCTAGGCTCAAGTTTTGCACACTCATCATTTATAAGGTCAATTTGATTTTTATTAACGTCAACATTGACATAAATTTTAATATAAAGTGATTATTATTTTAAAAATGTGATCTGACAATTAATAATTGAAGAACCAAAATACAAAATAATATTCCCATATATGAACACTTTCAATTCGTGAATCTCTCGCATGGATAGGTAAAAGTGAGATTTTGGTAATAAAGTTCCCCAACTGGGGCAAGAAATTGTAACCTTTCAACGTGGCATCTTAAGCCTTTGATGTTGGGTCTTTTATTTTAGTTGCAAGATAACTCAATTCCAAGCCATATTTTGATGGAATTAGCACATGCCATGCCACCAATCGCAATCAGCAAAGAATGCTCATTGAACAATTCTCTTTTTTAGATACACAAGTAAAGAATAGCCTTCTGAGACCAGTTGGTCAACCAACCAAAAGCCCCAGAGGCTTGATATCATTGCTTCAAATTCAAATGAACATAGCTGGGATGCTAAAACCAGAAGCAGACGACATTGTAACCATGCTTCTTACCAGAATAAACAGAAGAACATTATCAATTCAAACTCCTAAAGGCTTCTTAAACACGAGGTCTAACAAATTGTTCGGATCATGTATTAGATTATCTACCATTATAAATATGATTTAGCTACATATATATATATATATATATATGTTTATGCCTATATTATATCACCTTGAAGGAAGTTCCAAGCCAGGAAAGACTTGCAGGGTCGTAGTTTGCAACACATCTCAAAGGACTTCTAACGTTGTTGGATGCTTGAAAATTAATGAATGAATCTTGAGAAAACGATAAATATAATTTGACCTCAACGATAGCTATATCATCTCTTACAGGCTATTTATTTGACTCTGATTTCGGGTTTGTGCTGCCATGGTGCTGTTGAGGCTGTGATTGCTGCTGTTGTTGCAATTGATGCATGTTCTGTTGCTGCTGCAGTTGATGCATATTGAGTTGAGAAGATGGCGGTTGCTGCAGCTGGAACATCTGGGGGTTAACAGAAACCTGCTGAACCATACCCTTAGTTGGGTCAGAATCCCCACCGAGCTCTGCAGTAGCAAGCTTCAATCGCCTAACCTCTGCCGTTAAAGCCTCATTTAGGGCTGTCAAAATTCAACAACAATCACACATGAAGTGGCCAAGTAAGCTACATGTCGTAAGATCGAAAAAAGAATTAGCAGGACAAAGAAACAAGTTTAATTCCCCATTTCATCATTTCCTCCAATCAATTCTCCGCAAACAGATAAAAAATGTGAACTACAAAAGAAATCTAGTGGACCTGATTATGCCATTTACCAGCATGGACTGTTTCAATGTCATATCATTATCAACATGTCATTGCATTGTTATTTAGAAACTCTAGGAAACAAAACCTACAGGTGCATGACTAAGGCACAGTACATCATTAATGATAAGTACCGAGTAAATTGTCAAGGTTGTGTCAGTCTATGAAAGAGAGAAAGAGAGACGAGGATTTCAGGAGATGTAGAAACAGTTAATATGAAAATAAAAAGCATTCAATAATCCACCCTATATTAAGATAATTAAGAAGCAATCAAAATGAATTAACAGATTACAGAAGTATAAAATCTGAGCCTAAAAACTCCTAAAGCAACAGATATTCAAGTTATTGCAAGAATCGTGGTGGTAGTTACAGAAAAAGGCTTCAAATCGAATAGGTCACCCAGGAGAAGAGAATGACACTCGCGATTAGTCTGAATATTCAACTTTCTAGATCGTTTTAGCACAATTAATTGTCCTATGGAGCAGACCATGACAAACAAAATAATGACTCACACATATGGTAAACAGAGACAAAAATATTTTGAAGGGAAGACAAGTCCAAATGAATCCAGGACTTAGTCTTGACACAAAAATGGAAAATGACATAAAATGTAGGTGTGGATTATCTAAATGGAAGCGATCGAATACATACCATCTCGGAGCTGAGCCTGCTGCTCCAAGGCCTGGAGCCGAAATTTCAATTCATTATTCTGATTTGTAAGACCAACAGAATCCCTCTATGCATAACATAATAGAAAGCACCAATATAAATTAGAAAAGCAGAGAAGGCAACAATTATCAAAAAGAAATTCAGCAACCCAAGTTGGCACCTGTAAAAGAGTAAGTTGTGCAGATAATGTTGTGGCTTCCGTCTGCAGGGTCTGAACTTTGTGCTCCAATTCTGAAATGTATCTCATTTTCCTTTCTTTGGATCGTGCAGCTGATTGACGATTTGCCAAAATTCTAAAACAAGCAACCGATGAGGAAAGCAGAATGTAAGATGCATGGCCCTATAAGAATCATTGGACTAACTGTCCTAATCACTAGGGAAAGGGAAGAATACCTTTTAGCACGTTTTGGGTCAGTTGAAGCAATCTCAGCAAGTTTCTCATTTGCCATAATTTTCTTCAGTTCAGGGCCAGTAAAGTCTCCATTTCCAAAATCTAAGCTAAAGGTATTCCCATCAATGGAATTGCTAGGTGAAAGTTGACCAGGACGAGTACTTGGAGAAGGTGGAAGCCTTGGAGACTCATCACCAAAATTGAGTTTGTCCATGAAACTATCCATGGAAACACTTCTATAGTGTCTAGTGGTTGGAGCTACATCTCCACCAGCAGTCCTTTTGATCCCTTCCCTCTTCTCCATTGAAGAATACAATCCACCTCTTGGCTGGCTACTTCCACTTTCATTGACACTGCTTTCTGCTTCATTATCACTGCTACCACCTCCATTTGTCTTTGTTCCACTAGCTCTACTATCCAAATCCTCACGATTATCGTTACCATTCTTGTCATCTGTTCCGGACGAATTCAACACATCAATATTATCCAAATTCATAAATGTGGAAATAATGTCATCCACAACTTCTCCTTCAGATTTCCTCTCACCCATCCCCTCAGCACCACTATCAACACCTTTATCCAATTCCTTCTTCACCAGTTGAGACGGTTTAGGCACCCCAGAAGTCTCTCTAACAGATGCCGACCGCTCCAAGCTACAACCAGGACTCCTCAAAGGAATAAGTGGTGGCGAAGACTGCATCACATAAGTAAACCCAAAAGGAATATCACTATTAGATCTTCTATGTGCTTTGCGAGGAGGCAAACCCTCACCGACCTTCATATTGTTGCCTCTACCAAAAGGTGAAGGTGGCAACACCGAATGAGAACTTGCGTCTCTATCCTCCATAGACACATCCATTGACATGGACTCTGAAGCAGTAGTTGAGGAAGAATCCCTGAAAGTTGCGGGACTTAAGGGTGGCAACGAGTCAAGAGAGAAAAACGTTGATGGTTGTGACAAAGATCGCGAGTGAGTCGGTCCCGGGCCAAAATTCTGCGAACCCATTTGCTGATTTACTGGCCTAGACACCGGGATCTGAGAATACGGAGAAATGGGTGGGATCTGATTGGGGTGTGACGGTGGTATCCCTGCTCTCTTTCCGTTGTCAGCACCAAAATTCTGAGCAAAATGTCTAGCTCCCATTTGGTTTTGATTCAACTGTGGAATATCAAGTTGGCTCATCAATGAAAATGGCTGCTTTGGAATGCTGGATGATGACTGCGTTGTACCAAATGAAGATTGAAGCCTTTGCATAACTTCGCTACTAGCTTCTTTAGTATCACCCATTCTGCAAACTCTCACACTACAAAGCCCCAATTCAACTTAACCCAGCTCGCCTTTCACCAGAATCCAATCAACAAATCACATAAAACACACCAAGACTCTTCAACTAGCAAACAAACCAAAACTCAAAACAATCAAAAGGAGCGTAAAGAACAAAACTTTTCAAGAAAAAAGATCAGATAATGAATTAAAGGAAGCATCTTTCGCCATTGAAAATAGCATAGAAAACTAGAAAATTACATTTTATACTTGTATACACTACCTTGTTTCACTAGACCCTAGTATCAAACAAATGGGCGTCCAAGACATGAAGGGCACTAAGATGATTCAATTCCTCCACGCCACAATTTAACTTTATCTGCGACGGAAATGACAAGGTGAACAGGACCAACCATCAAGAGCAAAACACCCTCATACTTTCCTTTCACTAAACAAGAACCGAACCTTAAGTGTTACCGTAACATCTTGAACTATGTTGTGCTTTTTCTTTTCCTATATTTTCTCCATATGTTTCTATTTCAATGAGGACGAGGGCCAAGACACGGACTTCATGAGGAAGTTGGAGGACGCGTCAATTTAATAAGAAATGTCATTTGAATTTGGACTCAATTTGCATTTCATTCCGACCTCATTTTCATTAGACGTTTGTTCCCGCAACTCGTTTAGTCCTAAGTCTCTGCTTCCAAAATTGTTGGGTCTCGTTTTTTAATTGATTTTCTTTTTCTCTTAACTCTTTGAACAAAAAGTATTTATGGGATAAAATGTTACATAATTGACGGCTTTTATTCCTTTACCCCCACGCGCTATCTTTTTCCGTGACTGTCAATCTTCTTACTTGCTTCCTTTTTCACCCTTTTGACTTCGATCCTTGTTCTTGCAATGTACGCCAACCTTCTTTCTTTCTTTCTCTTTCTAACTTTACCGACTTTAAATGAGAAGGACTACATTTTTCTTTCAAATGTGTTGGTTAAAGATTGGGTAAGTATACTATGTTAAATAATTTAAAAAAGTATTATAAAACGTTGACTGTCACAAATAATTGCATTTTAATTCTTTTTATCAATATTTTAAAATTTGAATCGTTTTGATGTCAACTTTTATTTTGAAATAGTTTAATAATTTTATTATTAAAACTGTTAATTTTATTAATTATTCAGTCAGTTTATAAATTAAAATAAACTAATTAATTTTTATTTAAAATTTTTAATTAAATTTTAAATTTTAAATAGATAAAATAGTCTTGTTAATCATTTTTTAATTCAACTTTACTTTCATTTAATTTTTATATACTGGTTGATTTAATTATGTTTTCAGGAAATTGGGATTGCTCGGGTTTTTGGCATCAATGATTGGTTAAGAAAAATTTCTTGTTAGATATATATTGTTACTTGCTAAGCTTCTTACCTTGATTTACAAGTTTCATCCAAAGTAATTCTTTAAATCTCCAATGTCAATAGACAACATATGGAAGCTATTAGTATTATTATATCTGATTTTAAGCTTGATAGCCTCGTGACCAATTTGGCCCTTATCGCAGCTCTTATTTGTATGAAACTATGAGTATTACAGTTGATAAATCGTGCCCTTACATACTTTAATTGTAAATTTCTCAAATGTGATAATTAACATTTTTATTGCATAAAATGAATTATGTATATGGACAAACTTATTCCTGATCATTCTGCTCATCCCAAATGTTGAATCCATGTTTGAAACTTAAGAAAAACACCTCTAGACGACTAAATTAATACAAAGCCAAAACTACATTTGACCTACTTATCTGAAATACAAATTTAGTGTTGGCCATGGCATTGTCGTTGTCTCTTAACTCCTAACATGTCCACCGCATCCACTACACAAGAAGCCCCTAGTATTGGAGCTCACGGTGTCTCCATGTTTCAAGTACGTAACAGGCGGTTGCCCTGGACCATAGAAATTTAAGATTTTGATGAGTCGTGAGTGCATGGTATGTTTCGGTTGGCCGTACAGATTCAATAATGTTTAGTCGCATGGTTAATTTGTGAAAAATGCCAAGCGAAAGGGTGGCAAAGCAACAAGGCCATGTGTGAACGATGAAAACAAAATCAGCCATGTTCATTTCTATCGTCAAAAATGGCTCCAACCTCTGTGAAAATGGACAAAAACAGGTGCAGGAGCGCTATCAGATAGTCAAATTGGTCGACTAATTAGCATCATTCGCATGCACCAGAGGCTTGGAATATGAATTGCAACACTTTGTCCCTAGTTGTTGCCGTCTACCTACTAATGCTCCACATGGTAATGCATTGCTTGCAAAGAACATGTTTCCATAACAGGGATTGAACAAAACAGGGTCTGTTGATCATGTTGTTGTGTTTTTAGTTTTTGTTTAGTAAGTTTCATCGGTTAGGCTGGAGCTTTAAAAATTGGCACCTGCACCTGTTTCAGAAATGTACCCTTTTCAGTGAATGAGTCCAGGGACGAGGTTTCCATCAGTTTGTAGTCACATTACTTGCATAGTTGAAGTTGGTCCCAAGTTGTATGCATGCGCTCTACTCTAATGACATTTAGGGGTGTTCATGGTAGGGTAATTTGATTTATTCATAAATAATCTGAACTTGAACTTAAATGTCAGGTTCGGTAATTTCACGAATCTGAACCTCAAGAACTTATATGATCGATTAACATATTTTTAGGTTCGGTTTTCAAAGTATTCAGAATCTATTCATATTAATATATATGACAAAAAATTATTAAAATAATTAGTGAAAACAAATACAAATTATTTATAAAAGTATGCATATAAAATCCATCAAAGATTAATTCAATATGTTAAACTCATGCAAAGTAAAAAAAGAAGCCAAACAATGTCTTATAAAAGATCCATAATAAAAAAGATAAAATATTAAACAATTATTCTTTGAATAGGATAATATGATTGTAGTTTGAGAAATGGGAGGTTGAGAAGTGACTATAGTATGAAAGATTGAATGATTTTTTTAACGAATAAAATAACCTTTAACTTTTCTTTGTTTTTATCGAGGGAAAAACTTTTCAACTTCAATAGCTGATATTTGATAAAAGATCAACTGTGATTCAAGCAATTTTAGCCATAAATTTACATGGTTTTTATTAAAACTGTTGGATTGAATTTTTTTTAGAAGAACTAAATTTATAAGTGATTTTAGCAATTTTATCAATTATTCATATAAGAACAAACTACATTGTTATTCTCAATTTAAATATTAAAATGATTACTATTCATTATATTAACAAAATTGAACACAAAACTTTAAATAAGGTTTTTATAGTAATGTCTCGTTTCTTAGTAAATTTTCAATAGAGCTCTTTTATATTTATCTAAGCACGTCGATTGCTCTATTACTTTCCAATCGACGTGCTTAGATAAATATAAAATTATGTTTGTATTTTATAAGACAATATTATTATATGCTTATTATTTATTAACAACTATATTATATATTTTAAGAATCAGTATTATTTGCTTGTTTAATGTTTATAATATCTCATAAATATCTAAGCTAATATATGTGCCTTAAAAACTAAAATTATAGGATTTCTTAATAAATGTATTTTATACTTATTAATTTCTTTAATTAATCTCTAAATGATTATATTATTTTAGTCAATGAAATTTTTATATTAATAGTTTAATACTTGATCAATAACTTTGACACATATTAATTACTATTTAAAGTATAAGCATTGAGTGTTATGTGTTACTTATAATAACAATGCTCAAGATTAACGTTTAATAACATAGAATTAAAATAGTTTTTTTTCTTTTTCTTCTTTTTTCTACTCAAGAATTAATATAATAAATACTAGTGAATTTATTATTATTAATATCCTCTTAAATTATATCAAAATATATGATATTTTTTTTTTGGTATTTTAGGTTCAAGTTTAAACCTAGAACCGTAAGTTAAAAACATGAACCAAAACCATGAACCTGATTTTTTAGATTCGGTTCATGTAGTTCAGGTCTGATTCACAGATTCGTTGGTTTTCTTGAACACCCCTAGTGACATCCCCTTAGGTCACATAAACATTCATTAAAGGGTGTAATCAAACATTTGTTCATCTATTAAAACTAATTATAATTATTTAAATAATATCATTCAAAAACCCTGGATCAAAGTTGATTATAATTAGAGGGCTGTATAAATGTTCCACCAGCCTCATTATTGAGTTTAAAAAGGTTGAGTTCGACAGCAATTGGATAAGAAATTAGTATGTTCCTCGACTGTGACTGTCTTCAGGTAGCCAAGGAGAAGATGCTTGTGCTTGTATTCAACATGTCATGTCATGCCTCCATATGTGGGTTGCTGGGAGAAAAGGAACAAACATGAAGGGGAAAACATCATAGTAAAAGAGAAAGTTAGAGTGTAGTAGCATGGGTTCATGCATTTCAAAACTTCATGGTTTTATGAATGTCATCCCCAACTAAAAACCGAATATTTCACCGAACATTACGACAATTCAATTGCCTTCAATTGGAGTAAAGGAAATTACCATTTGCGGTCCCACACCTAAGTTTGAAGATTTTTCCAACAAAACAAACTTGGTACGATTTCTACATTTTAGTTTGGTTCGGTATACCTAATGGATCGATTGTAATGGTACAAGCGACCTTCACGAAATAAGGAGGTTTAAAAGCTGAAGTTTGCCTTTTTTAATAAAATAATCACTTAGAAGATATGACGAAGCTGATCTAAAATTTTTAATTAGTCGAACGAAGAGGCTGCAGAAATAATTGGTACGTGAAATATTAGTTTCTACAATAAATCCCTTTTTCACTAATTTTTGAAGTTAGAGTAATAAATATTCTGACGGAGGATAGGGCAGGGGCCAGGGGGCAGGGGCCAGGGGGCAGGGGGCCGACTCACCGAACTGTTGACTAACGTAGTGGATCACATGACGGACAGGTGTCAGAAAACTGACGATACGTTTTTCCGTTAACACGTAGAATCTTATACGGCTCACTTCTTAATTTTCATGGACCCCGCAAGGTTAGGACTTAGGAGCGACATTTATAACTATACTGAAAACGACTTCGTTTGGCGTGAACATTAAGAAATTGCGAGTACCACTGAGCTTGTGGATCATGTATAAAGAAAGTATGAACATGTTGAATCTTGAAAATTAATTTGCTGAGATCTGCTTAAATTGAATTAAACTTGTAAAGAAGTACTCTTTTTTATTCAAAATAAAACTCGCTTCAGAGGATGCATACTTATTAAGAAAGTTAATGAAATGTTTGATATACTTTTATTAATGGTGTTATTTATGTAAGAGAAATTACATATTGGACTGTCTTGAAAATGTAATCTGTGTAATTAAGATGTGAAAGAAATTAAAGGGTAATTTTAAAAATAAAATTATAAACATGCATGAAAAGTCACGAACAACTCTTATTTTAAATAATTAAAATATTTTAAAATATTTTTTATTTTAAACAGGTGAGAGTAGTATTTAGCAAAAGAAGAACCGGAGAAGTTTTGAAACTTTAACGTACTGTCTGAGAAACATGAGGGTTTTAATCAAAGTACCGTTGCCTTGTATTGTAATTAATGTTGCCTTGTATTGTAATTAATGAGGGACCTAAAACATGCGTTGCCTCCTGTAAGTTAGTTGGTGTACAATCTGAACTCATTAAACAACAAGAAACGGGGTAATGGATTGGCGTTGTCTGCACAACATTGCCTGATTAGAGAACCAAATTGGCGCCTGGGCCAAGATCGATGGAACATCGCCTGACCTCATTAGGCCTTTTAGCTTACCGGGGTGAAAACATATCACTTGTTCCGTGTCATCGATGTCTGCACTTTAGGGCCATCCATTGATTATCCACTTCCTGGCATGCCACTGTTCTACTCAATGTTTTAAAAAACAGACCGGACATTAAATCGATCGAAGGAAAGGTTTAAGATTTAGAGGTTCAATCGGTAGTGAACCGTTATAAAACCGGTATATAATAAATAAGAAATAAAACTTATAAGAATGAGTAAAAATAAAATATATTATTGAAACAAAAATACATCAATGTCTATTATTATATAATGAATTAATAATAAATAAATATAAGTTTAATATAAATATTAAAATAATAATTAAAATTAAAATTATATTTCGAACCACACAAAATTTAAGCTCACGGATTAGGATCCTTCCATTTCTTCTTCTTTCGCTCCTCACTAAACAAATCAAAACTAAAAAGAAAATGTTATTACTCTCCTGGCTCCTCAAATGCTCACCAAAGACCGACAAGACAACTACCAAGAGCTTAGATGTCTACCATCTTTTGGAAGAGCTTCCTCAAATGCCTGCCCACAACAATCTCATACTCACATCCATTGCCCACCAAAGAAGAAGATGGAACCTCAACCATGACCAAGAACTTCAACACTGTCTATGACCTCTCCTCTACCTCCACCTTCAAGTCCCTCAGCACTCACTCAAGCAACTCTTCCTTCTCCTCCGACACCGACACCGACTCCGACTTTGACATCGACTCTCCTCCTGATCTCGCCACCATCTTCGCCTCCCAACGCTTCTTCTTCTCCTCCCCGGCCAATCCAACTCCATCATCGAGTCGTCGGACACGCTCACCTCAGCTCCCGAGCCTCAGTCGCCGCTCAACGGAGGTATAAATAAAAACCGGACCGGACCGGACCGTCCGATCTGACCGAAAAAGGTTAAACCAGTCGGTTTTTATACAGAGAGGTTAGTAGGTAAAACCGAACCGGACTAATGAACGGTTCAGAGGTTTTCCGGTCGGACCGGACGGTCCGAAGGGGTTTTTAAAACATTGGTTCTACTAGTTCATGATAAATTAGATTTATGTTGATGCGAAACAAAAACATAATATATAAAACAAAGATCAATAAGAATAAAAAAAAATCTTAAACTTTGATCAATTTAGTAATTATAATATTAACTTTAAAAAACTTAAATACTTAAACTTTTATTTTTTTACATCTAGTCCATTATTAGTATCTGCATTAACTTTGTTGACGTAATTTGTCACGTGTTTCAAAAACTCTAACTATTAATATACGTCAGCCAAAATTAACTCACATAATGAAGATTAATAAAATGATGTTATTTAATCACAAAACTAAAATGACATCGTTTAAAAAAAATGAAATTCCTAAATCACTTAACATTGTTAATTTAATCCCTCAGCCCGACGTTTCAAGTCACTTTTCATATAATTTCAATTTGTTCTCCGAACATCCCAAGCCACTCTCGCATTAACAAGCCTTTTGTTTAATCCCTCAGTCCTTTATTTTCAGTTTGTTCTGCCAACGCCCTCAACTTTTTATTTTTGAAAGAGTGGAGCTTTGGTTGAAGAATAAACTCAAATCTTATTGATTTTCAACAACTATAAATACAGAGATTACAACAGAATTTGAATGAATCTGTACAAAGATTTAAATTTGAACAAACAAAATAATATCCTAAAAGATAGGATAAGTAACAAAAGATAAGATAAACTACTTTGACTTAGTCGAACTCTCAACCCCCCCTCTCACAAGAAACCGATGGGGAAATGCACCATCGGTTTGCAAAGAGTAGAGCAGGGTCTTCAACAATGGTTTCGTCAAAACATCATCCAATTGATCAACTGTTGATATGTAAGAAACAAGAAGATTTTTCTGTCGAACTTGATCCTGGACAAAATGAAAATCCAACTCAAGATGCTTAGATCGAGAATGAAAAACAGGATTGGCAACTAAATAAGTAGCTGAGACATTATCACACCATATTCTCGGTGTAATGGGTAGAGTGTAGTTTAACTCACGTAGAAGGCATTGAAGCTAATACACTTAGAAGGCGGTTGAGGTGCGGCATGATACTGAGTCGATCTTTGGATCTTGCAACCGTTTTTTACTTTCTTGACACCCAAGAGACCGGATTTGAACCAAGAAAAACAATGTAGGCCGAAGTACTTTTACGATCAGTTTTGTCTCCGCCCCAATCAGCATCAGAAAAAGCAATGAGAGAGGCTTGTCGAGAGGACCGTAGAACAAGACCATGATCAATTGTGCTGTGTAAATAACGAAGGATGTGTTTCACGGCTTGCCAGTGATGAGTACAAGGCGAGTGCATAAATTGAGCAGTCTTGCTAATGGCCATAGTGATATCGGGACGCGTTAGAGCTAAATATTGTAGAGCCCCTACAACCCGTCGATATAACGTTGGATCATCAAATGCTGAGGAGGTGGTGCCAGTCAAATCAGCTTGAGGAGTTGACGGGGTCAAAACCGAAGACGCTTCATGCATATTAACACGATGAAGCAAATCCTTTATATATTTGGATTGCGTAAGCTGTAACCCGTCATTGAGCCATGTAACCTCGACACCCAAGAAATATGATAGAGGCCCCAAATCCTTGAGAGCAATGGATCGGCCAAGCTGAGCTATAATGCACTGCAGAAGACTAGTCGATGAGCCTGTCAAAATCAAATCATCAACATAAACCAGGCAATAAGCATGTTCATTATTGGAAGAGTAAATGAACAAGGAGTCATCACCGAGCCTTGAAAACCAAGCAATTGAAGAGCATTTGCGAGACAGAAATACCAGGCCCGGGGTGCTTGCTTTAAACCGTAGAGTGACTTTTTGAGAGCACATACAAAATCAGGCTTAGTTTGATCGATAAAGCCTTGAGGCTGCTCCATAAAAACTGGTTCATCAAGTGCCCCATGAAGAAAAGCATTTGAAACATCTAGCTGCCGAATAGACCATTTACGATTGACAGCAATAGATATGATTAGCCGCACTGTTGTTGGTTTAATAACAGGACTAAACGTCTCAACATAATCAATACCAGGACGTTGATGAAAACCTTTAGCAATAAGCCTAGCGCGGTAACGATCAAGCGAACCATCTGCCTTCGTTTTAACACGATACACCCATTTGCAGCCAATAATATTAGATGCACTGGATCGAGGAAAAAGATCCCATGTGCCATTAAATAACAAGGCATCGATTTCTTCAGACATTGCTTTGCGCCAATGATGATGTTTAGCTGCATCATTGTATGAGGTGGGTGCAGCCAAGACATCGGAGACTGCAGTGGCAAAGACTCTCGGTTTTAGGGAACCGGTTTGGGACCGAGTGGTCATAGGATGACGCAAGGGAGTTGCAGGAGCAGCTGATGGTACTGCCGAGGGACTGATAGCAGGCTGGGTGGAGGCAGAGCCAGAGGAAGCCGCGACAGTTGAAGACAATTCAGCCGAGACAATTGGTGTAGCAGTCGGGACTGTAGTATTAGGTGAAGGCGGGAGAATATGAGATATATTAGGTGACGATATGGAGGTTGAGGGGACGGTATGGTGTCTTTGGCTGAGAGAAAAGATGGTGGATGGGGAAGGCGGTGGACCGAGAACCGATGCGTTGCCATCATTTGTCTTGAACGGGAAAACCTGTTCATCAAAAATAACATGACGTGAGTAAAACACTTTATTGGTAGACAAAGATAAACATTTATAACCCTTGTGAAGAATACTATAACCAAGAAAAATACATTTTGTGGATCTAGGCTCAAGCTTGTTTTTAGTGTAGGGACGAAGCCAAGGATAGCAACAACAACCAAATACACGTAAAAAAATTATAATCCGAGTCTCGTTGAAAAATTACTTGGTATGGTGATTTATGATTAAGCAAGGGACTTGGCAATCGGTTAATGGTATATACGGCTGCAACAAAAGCATGATCCCAATATTTAGGTGGTACGGAGGCATGGTGCAACAAGGCTCGACCGGTTTCGGTTATATGGCGATGTTTCCTTTCAGCACAACCATTTTGCTCAGGTGTATGGGGACAAGAGCTTCGTTGGATGATGGAATTGGAGGCTAAGTATGTTTCTAGAGCTTGAAATTCCCTACCCCAATTGGATTGAAATTGTTTAATAGGTTTACCAAAGTATTTTTCAATGATAGCACGGAACTTAATGAAACAATTATAAACATCGGCCTTACGTCGCAAAAAATAGATCCATGTATATTTTGTGTAATGATCAAAAAACAAAACGTAATATAAGTAACCATCAATCGAAGCAATTGGTGACGGACCCCATAAATCCGAACAAACTAATTGTAAAGGTTGCTTTGCTTCATAAGTAGAATCATAAAAAGACAATTTGTGAGATTTACTAACACAACAAGTTTCACATAATAACGAATCTCGCTTAGAAGAAGCGGACAATTTATTTAGACTCAAAACTTTATTAACGGTGTTCGAACAAGCATGGCCTAATCTAGCAGGCCAAGTAGGCAAAGAAACTGAATGAAAAGCAGGAGACACTGGATCAGTAGCAAGACGATATAACCCATTCTGGATGACCCCTCTATGAAGTGGCTGCTTCGTCTGTCGGTCCTTAATCACAAACGAATCATGGAAAAATTCAACAGAGACATCATTGTGAGTGTAAACTGAGGAACAGACAACAAATTAAGATTAGCCTCTGGAACATGAAGAAGATTTGATAAATTAAAAAGACGAGAACTAAGAGACAAAGTAGTTGAGCTAACACGAGAAATAGGTAAGGTTTTACCATTGGTAAGAGTAACTTCATCGGTCCCAGTGTACTTGGAATGAATTCCCAGGTTTTCCAATTCTGATGTCAAGTGATGGGAAGCGCCAGTATCAACGATCCACTGCTTGGTATTGGTGTGAGGGGATGAGCTATAATTGGCTGACGGCTTGGGATTTGTTTCAGCATATTTGGGGCTGGGGCATTGTCGGATTGTATGGCCACGGCCACGACAATTGTAACAAGTGGGTTCGGTGGTAGGAGAGGTAACTCGGCCACTCCCCGAATAGGAACCATTTCGCCGATTACCACGGCCTCGACCACGATTGGCAACAGAAGAAGACTATCGGCCGGCATAATGAGCAACGGCAGGAGGATTGAGTGTCTCACTGGTGGCTTGCAACTACAATTCCTCAGAAAGAAGCAAACCAAATAAATCATCAAAAGAAATAGATTGTAATTTTGCCTCTATGTTACGTACAAAAGGACGATAATCAGAACCAAGGCCGCGTAAAATATGATCAACAAGATCATCTTCAGAAATAGTGGCATCGAGAGCTCCAAGTTGATCAAAAATACGCTTAGGACGATCCATATCGTGACTATAGAATCGTCTCCGAGAGAGAGCATGCAAGGAGCCTCGAGAGTCCGGACTTGTGCACGGATCCGGAAGCAACGTCATTTGCAACCGACCAAGCTGCGTGGCGGTGGTCGCGCCGACTACCGCGACAAAACGGATTCAGACAACGAGCCAAGGATCCAACTCAGCACCATTTGATCTTTGAGAAACCACGGCTCATACACGGGATTGGGGTTATTGTCGATGGTTTTGGGAGGGCTTGGTACCATCAACATGGTGAATAAGTTTCATCGTAGAGAAGAGGCATCATTTGTGTTTTCCAAAGTAGGTAATTGGAAGGGTGAGCTTAATGGTTATTTGGTTTGGCATAGACGGGATAGGAGTTGCAGTAGTGTTGGCCATGGCGATGAGGGAAAAAAAAGGAGAAGGAAGAAGATGGTGATTGAAACCGGTTATTGGCGCTCTGATACCATAAAAGAGAGGAGCTTTGGTCGAAGAATAAACTCAAATCTTATTGATTTTCAACAACTATAAATACAGAGATTACAACAGAATTTGAATGAATCTGTACAAAGATTTAAATTTGAACAAACAAAATAATATCCTAAAAGATAGGATAAGTAACAAAAGATAAGATAAACTACTTTGACTTAGTCGAACTCTCAACAATTTTTAATTTATTCTCTTAATGACCTAAGCTACTCTTATATTGCAGCGCGCCATAAGCTCTTCATTTTTTTGAAACAAAGTTGCTTTAGTTTTTGTGATTAAACCACGTAATTTCATTAGCCTTCATTACATGGGTTAATTTTAACTAACATGTGTTAAGAATAAGGATTTTTGGAATATGTGACAAGCTACGCCAACAAAATTAAATGAGACACTAATGACGAGCTAGAATAAAAAACAAATTGAAAATTAATTGCTACTTTAAAAAGTTCTTGTTATAGTTACAAAATTAACCAATATTTGAGATTTTTTTTTTATCTTTTATATAACCTAATTGATACTAAGAGTTCCTCTTACACGACTTACTCGACATCTTTCTCCAAAATATTCTAAAATTATAACTTGTGTATATAAATCATACAAAATTAGACTTCGGGCCTGTTTGGATGAGTTTATATCAGTAGAGCTTTTGTTAGTAGAGCTTTTCTTAGAAGAATTTTTCTAAGAAGCCAATTGATTATTTGGCTGTCAATTAAAAAAAGAGTTTTTTTGAAAGAGCTTCATATAGTTGATTATTTGACAACATAAAATAAAAATACTTTTATTTTAATTATATTTTATTTTGTAATAAAATTATTTATACATATAAAATTATTTAAAGTATATTAAACAATATGCAAAGCACAATATATTAATTATTATATAATTTTAAACCATATGAAACATAAATGAAAATATATCTAATCAAATCTTTTATATGGATTATAACATAAATAAAACTTATATAAAAATAAATATTAAAACATATAAAAAACCTAATAATATTATATAACTCCTAAAATAAACATGAAGATGAGTTTGTAGATATTGTAGGAAAACATAAAGACAAAAGAGACTAAAAATAGACTTATTAATTGATCTAAAAATCTACTTAAAAATACTTTTTAGAGCTCCAAATTTGAACTTCTAAAAGTCAGATTTTGATCGTCAAAAAATCATATCTATTAAAGAAGTGCTTTTTTATTTTACATTCAAACACTCATTTTTCTTTAAAATGACTTTTGTGGTAGAGAAAAGTGTTTATTGACCTCCCAAAAGCCTATCCAAACAACTATTTGGATAGGCTTATATCAGCAAAGCTTTTGTCAGTAGAGCTTTTTTTAGAAGAGCTTTTCTAAAAAGTCAATTAACTGTTTGACTATCAATTGAAAAAACAGCTTTTTAAAAAGAGTTTCATACAGTAGACTGTTTAGCAATATAAAAATAAAAAGCACTTCTATTAATTTTAACTGTATTTTATTTTATAATAAAAATTATTTATGTTGATAAATAATATTTAAAGTATATTAAATAATATGCAAAGCACAATATATTATGTTTACTACCTATTTCTTAGATAACCATCTTGTAGGAAATTATTTAAAGAGATGTTTCGTTTTCTTGTAGGAAATAGAGCTAATATGAAAAATAAATATTAAAACATATAAAAGAGCTAAATAATATTATAATCCCAAAATAAATGTTCAAGTTGAGTAAATAGTTAAATACACAATAAATTATGCATTTTATTGTAATACAAGAAGATTTGCAATAGATTCTCTGGCATCATTCATCTCGTTATTTTGTGGCTCGCCAAAATGATTTTCTTCAACGTTTTCTTTTTATTGATTTCTTCATTTGTAGAAAGTAATTCATCATCTTTATCATAGGGAGAAAACTCTTCATCATTTTGAGCATTTAACCTTATAAAATTATGACTGGCTATTAAAGCAATTACAATTTTAACTTGCTTTGGAAAAGAAAAAATGGGCATTTGACCTAAAATTTTCTACCTATTTTTACAAACGTCAATTGTTCTTTCGATTGTGCATCTTAAAGAAGAATATGCATGACTGAATATTTCTTTTTTCCCTCTTGAAAGACCAGCACGTCAAAAATTAAGAAGATGATACCTCTCACCTTTTTATGGTCTTAAATATTACATGTAAGGATACCTTGCATCTACTAAATAATATTTTCCTACATTCCAAAATAAATAAATAAATAAATAAAGAAGTACTGAATTATTAAGAATAAAAAAGTATAAAGTTATCTATCACAAACCTCTAAGTGGATGTGGGAAGTATAATCTATCATTACGTAAAGCCTTTAAAAAAATCGAGCATCATGTGCTATGCCTTCCTAACTAGCCCAAGTAAAAGTGAAGTACATATCAAAATCACATACAACCATTACATTTTGCATAGGAATGCCTTTTCTTCCAATATATTTTATTTGATTGGACCTTGGAACTACAACTGGTATATGTGTTCCATCGATTGCTCCAATGTAGTCTTTAAAATAAGGCCAATACCTTCTATCATCTTTAATTTTGCTTAGAATTTCTCTAAAAGTTGGATATTTTGGTTTGATGAAATCAATCTACATATATGAAATATCCTCTAATACTATTTCAAACCATCTATAAATTGTTTCACTAAAATGTTAAAATCTTTCTTGAACCATTCTATTGCAAAGTCTAGAAATTGTTTCACTAGAATGTTGAAATTTTTCTTGAACCATTCTATTGCAAAGTCCATGACCTAAAGTGATCAAAAACATAACTACAGCCTCTTTTATTGTTACTTCTATACCTTTCTTTAATATATATGACTCATTCAACAATTTACATAATTTGATAAAAAAAATTCTTCTCCATTCTAAATTATTGATGGCATCTATCTTTATGGCCATTAAGCATTGCCATTACAAACATCCATCTAGTGTGAGGGGATATTCTACATGATTTTTTTAATATAATATTTAATATAATGGTCTATGGTTAGTGCAACTCCAGTTTGAACCATATGCAAAATTTCTTCTTCAATCTCTTCATTATATTCATGATCATTATCAAAAGATGACATCTGATCAAAAATATATATAAAAAGCTTATTGTATAACAAGGTAATATAGCAATAATCATAACACAATAATAATAAAGTATAATTTAATATATTACAACAAAATTAACCAAATAGAAATCCAATACAACATATTACAAGTAGTCCAATGTTAGTAACCAAATACATGTCTAATTTATTACAAAAATCACAATCATTTCATTTTCTTAAGCCATTCAATTTGAAGATCAACATTCTTAAGCACAACAAACATCTCTCTATTTACCTTCTTCAAAAATAATTAGGTAGCTAATATAAACAGTTCATCTCCCCTTTCTATTTCATTTATACTTTGTAAGATGTCCATCACCTCAGAAATGATACAACCAGGTTTATCTCTTTTAATACAACTCACTAAAGTTCTATTCTCTACTGCATCACATATACAGTCCAAATATTTACATAACCTTTATGTTGCCCTTGTTCTAGTATCATGTTTTTTTCCCCTTCCTTTTGTAGAACTTTCTAGAGTTGGAGTTGATGAACCAATCTCATTATTAATATTTCCAATTTCTTGATTGATAATAAAGTCTTCAAAAAGGTTATCATCAAGATCAACATCAACTAGGCTTTCTCTATACACCACATAAGCATCATTTGGTACAAAACCTGAAGAATGTGCCCAAGCTCCTTTCCCTGTAGCTGCAACATCTTTAAATAAAATATTCAGCTTTTCAATATGTTTCAAACCTTTAGTTCGAAATTTGGCAGCCTCGGGATTTTCATTCTAAGTTATTAAACTATCAAGTAACATTAGAACATTATAAATCTAAAGCTTAAATGCTTACCTTCAATTTCGTTTCCCACCATTTGTCACTTGCATCAATAGTTTGATTAGTAAGATCCCATTCTAGTCTAGTTTTCTTACCTACTAAATTTTTCCAAAGCTGCCAATCCTTTTTTAATCCACCCCATTTATTCTTAAATTGTTTGTATTCATAATTCTTTTTAGTTTTATGAGCAAACTTTGAAACTATATTTTTCCATCCAATCTTGTTAAAGTGACCATTTGGTCGATTTTGTAACACCCAAATACCCCCTGAGATGATACATGGATGCCACCCAAGACAGGACAAACAAATCAAAACGTTTCACACATGCATTTTTAAAAACTAAACGTAACACACATATAATACATCTCATAATTTCAGAAACAAATCCAAAGAATATTTACAGGCCCAAACAAACCAAACAAAATACATTTTCGCGTGACACAAAACTTAGACTCTTTTGGCCACTGCGGTTGACTTGTCCCAGTCCTTAATCTCTTAGCTCCGAACCTACACGGGGCAAATCCACCGTGCTAAGCATATAGCTTAGTGAGTAATAACTAATTTATATTAACCGATTTCGTGAGCAGTAAAGAATGCATTTTAGTAACGATTTTATACTAAAGCGAGCTACGAACACGGAGATCCTTCATAATCGTAATATATTTTAGTTTATATCGAATCAAGCAGATATCGAATCTGAACAAATCCAACTATCAATCCATGAGCGAAGTGGGTAACGGACTTATACAGAGATACCATAATTAGTATCGGCGGAGAGACATATGTCTCGATATCGAGACACCAAAGTGTCAAATAACGAGGAGCATTGCAGACCCTTCTAGTATGCCTATTTACCCACAACTAGGACTTAACAGTTGTAAAATAGAACAAGGTCATTTCAGTCATTTCATGTGCAGGCAAATAGCACTTCCAATAAATCAATCCTAGACATCATCTAGGTTGACTCACAAAATTTAACATTACAAAAATTTACTTACCTAAAGTACTTACACTGAAATTTTACGTACTAAAATTACTGACCTGTATTACTTACCTAAATTGCCCTTAGTGTTTATTGTCCCGATAATATCTGACAGTGGTCTTTCCTCTATCATAGGGAACACGGACACAAATTATTATTGTGCTTAATTACTGTATGATAACTGAGTATGATGCATGTTCATGAAAAATTTCCAGGATTAATCAACAACTCATAGTACCAAATGATCTATGAAATTTCAAGAAATTAGCGATACTGCGAGTATTCAAATGAAAGCAAGTCTTTACCAATTAAAGCTGAAAATGTACAAATTACATTAATTCTCAAATGCTATGCCAATAAGTAACATAAAGATCATAGGACATGCTAAAAAGAGAAAAAGAGTGCGAGTTGAATCATTTAGCTCTACACTAAGAATGAAACAAAGATACATAATAATAAGAAGTAGACAAAAAAATGAAATAGCGGACAACATTTGAAATTTGGTTTTTGTCAAGAATCACTTGTGAGGTAATGGATGAAGTAAATGATGGAGGAGTGGTATCTATTTATAGAGCATTTTTGTAAACTAGCCGTTTTTGTACCGTTAACTAGCCGTTATACCTAGTCGTTATATATTTTAATAAATTATTTTTGGGTGAAAAAAATATGTATGACTACTGTTCACAAATACGTACTATTACTGTTCACAAATATGTACGGTTACTGTTCACAGAAAATACGTATGACGACTGTTCACAAATACGTACGATTACTGTTCACGGACTCTAGCGTTACTGTAGCAAGACACTGTTCACCGACACTGTTCATCATCTTCAACCTTCGACTTTAGACTCTGAAACTTCTTCTTTTCTTCTTTTTTTTCACCTTCCTTCTTCAGTTTACAACTAACCTATTTAGCAATTCTAACCTATAAGAATTATCCTAATCTTCAAACATGATAAATCTAAACAAAAACAAAAACAAAGATGTAACTCGCGTATGATAAACGAACCGTCAAATTCTACTTACCAGCTTTTCAAAGAAAACTCCAATAGCAGGTGTTGGTGAGTGAATGACTTCGCTATCTCTACTGATGGATGGGTAAAGGAGGCATTCGGTGAGGAATAAATGATAATGTTCGATTTAAATCGTTGCGTGTAGGTTTGGATGCGATACAGCTAATAAACAGCTAATAGGTCCAAATAATAATAAATAACCAAAAATATTGTTATGAATTCTTATGTGTAATAAATACCCAAAAGTTCCAGAAAACTTCCGAAAATTTACCAAAATTCCGTCAGAAAATAATGACTCTCAAAATAAATTGTCAACTCAAAACTAATCCTCCATTAATTTCTAAAAATATTTGAAGTATACAAAAATTACGAAAATTATAATAATACTGTCCAAATCAATCCGAAGTTTCATGAAACCAATTGACCCGAAAAATGCCATGAATGCATGCCAAAATACTTATGCACAATTTAAGCAACTAGTGAATAAGCAAAGAACAAACATAATTAGTACTAAATTCCTTTAATATTCTAACCCCTAATGTGGGGCATTACAACTCTTCCCTCCTTAAGAAATTTCGTCCTCGAAATTCATACCTGATCCGAATAATTGTGGATACTGGGCCTTCATGATTTCCTCTGGTTCCCAGGTTGCTTCCTCAAGTCCATGGTGTTGCCAGAGGACTTTTACCAATGGTACTGTCTTGTTCTGCAATTGTTTCACTTCTCTGGCTAATATGGAAATTGGCCCTTCTTCATATGAAAAATCCTGTTGCACCTGAATCTCTTGCATCGGAATCTTATGTGTGACATCAGACCGATATCTCCTCAACATAGAAACATGGAACACATCATGCAATCTGGCCAATTCTCTAGGAAGAGCTAACTGATAAGCTACAGGTCCAACCCTCTTCAGAATTTCATAAGGACCAATGAATCGCGGACTAAGCTTACCCTTCTTTCCAAACCGAAGTATATGCTTCCATGGTGACACTTTCGAAACACCTTATCACCCACTTGAAACTCAATATCCTTCCTTTTAGATCAACATAAGATTTACGCGATCACTAGCGACTTTTAATCTCATTGAATTATCTTAATCTTTTCTTCACGTATCTTTCACAATGTCCGCCCGATCATCTTGTTTTCACTTAACTCCATCCAACATACGGAGTTCTACACTTCCTACCATACAACGCTTCATAAGGTGCCATACCGATGCTCGTCGATAGCTGTTGTTATAAGCAAACTCCATCAAAGTCGATAATTATCCCGACTCCCGGAAACTCTAACACACAACCCCTCAACATATCTTCCAAAATCAGTATAACTCGCTTACATTGTCCATCCGTGCTGGGATGAAAAGCGAGATTAAACTTAAGTTGAGTACCTAATGCTTCCTGTAAACTTTTCCAGAATCTCGAAGTAAATCGAGGATCATGATCAGAAATAATCGATAATGGTACTCCATGCAGTCTTACAATCTCATTCACATACAAATCTGCAAGCCTATCCAATAAATAGTCAGGACGAACAAGTAGAAAATGAGCAGATTTGGTGAACTTATCCACAATAACCTATATCGCATCATGTTTCCTTTGAGTAAGAGGAAGTCCAGTGACAAAGTCCATGGTAATGTTATCCCATTTCCATTGAGGAATAGGAATAGGATTTAACAAACCAGATGGAACCTGGTGCTCAGCCTTAACCTGCTGGCATGTTAGACATTTTGCTACATAATCCACAACATCCCGTTTCATACGACCACCGATATCTGCTTCAAATCTGATACATCTTGTTTCCACCGGATGCACAGAAAGCGTATTATGAGCCTCAAACAATATCTTCTTCTTGATTCATCATTAGGCGCACACACGGTGGTCCTTATAATACAATTCACCATCACCCTGCATAGAAAAATCAGTCTGTTTACCTTCCTGAGTAGCCAAGATAAGTTGTTGTCACTTATCATCAGCTCTTTGAGCATTACAAATCTCCTGTCTCAACGTGGGTCTTGCTATCAATTGAGCCATCAAGGCTCCATCAGATCCTAACTTCCATCCAATCTGCTTCAGTGATAAAGCCGAGATAGTCTTTCGACTTAAGGCATCTGTTACAACATTAGCCTTACCCGGATGGTAGTCAACAATACAATCATAGTTTTTAAATAATTCCAACCAACGCCATTGTCTCAAATTAAGTTCCTTCTGAGTAAGCAGATACTTCAGACTCTTATGATCTGTAAAAATTCTACACCTTTCACCATACAGATAGTGTTGCCAAATTTTTAAGGCAAACACTACTGCTGCAAGCTCCAAATCATGAGTAGGGTAATTATGTTCATGAGTCTTTAGTTGCTGTTGGATGCATTTTTATCATTAGAGTTAATGACATTTTCCTTTAATTTCTGGATTAATTATTGGGTCTTTTACATGTTTTTCCTATTAAATTATTTAGTTTATCTTAATCTGCATTTTTAATGGGTCTTATTTAATTTGTAGGAAATATACTTAGTTTTAATTGAAAAGACCGCAACAATAATTAATTTAAGGAAATACCCAAAATTTGTCACGTGGCGCGGTGTTGGCGTGACCAAGGAGCAGGCGGCGTCAATCGGGAGGAAACAATTGGAAGCAAGGAAATTTAATTTACAAAGAATTAAAGGAGGAGACGCGAAGTCACGCATGAACAGATAGGACCACAAGCCAAGAATGACGACAAGCCACGAGAGAAATAAAATAGATGAGTGCGACGCAACCAATTAAGTAAGGCAGCTTCAACAGGTGGACCAATCAAATGAAGGAGTTCTTTTCCACAAACTTCATATCAGGCGTGGAATGGAGACAACAACGCAAGGCAAGTAAGTATGGACTTATGGACAACAATTATGAGGATAGCAATAAGCATTAAATATCAACGCAAGAGGACCCAGCAGAAATAAAACAAAGAAAGGAGGAGGAGCGTTTTCAAGGTAGAAATAGTGGAAACAAATTGAAGCATGCTTGTGATTAGCTACAAGACGCACAATGAAGCCGAAAATGTGGAGAAACAAAATCAAGAGTAAGTTGGCGGGCGTGAACAATTCGAGAGAATTATTTGGGAAATATACGCGTGAAGAACAGCTTCAAAACAAATGAAGACAAATGAAAATCATTGGCAGGAGAAAATCTAGAGAAAGATGAAATTAAATCAAGAAAATACAAGCAGTGTATGGCATGAAATCAAAGGAGACACAAGTGAGGGCGGCGCTGGAAAAATCAATGTTAGAGAACTGGAAAAACAACACGCGTTACAAGCACAAAACAAGCAATAAATCAACAGATAGAGTAGCAAGGAGTCACGCTGGTTGAAGATAGAAGAGGCGTGATCTAGGAGGCTAGCGTGGAGCGCGCACAGCTGATGAATTAATTTAAAAAGCCAAGGAAGCATTCACGCAATTTAAGGAGGCTCCACTCAAAAAGCTTGATGGGACGCACATATCCAGGGGATTCTATCTTCATATGCTAACAAATATTGTTGAAGGAGGAGAGTTGCGGGGAATAAAAGAGAGAACGATTAACTCTTTAATTAGATATAAATGTTGCAAACATAAGGAGGCTCCAGGGCATCACAAGGAAGAACACCAACGCTACTTTGAATTGAGGCTCTCTACTCACTCTGAAAACAAGCATCAACGTCGCACATCAACGTTGGGGCTGTCAAGTTTAAGTATTGAGGAGGACTCCAAGACTAAGCAATTACCAATTGTTTTTCCATTACTTTCTACTCATTTTTATGATGCTTGCTTTTATTATTTTTATTGTTGTTACTATTATTATGGGTAACTAATCCTTTCATTCTAGGATTTTAATGAACCCTTGATGTAAACTCGGTTAATTGGTATTTTCTCTGTTTAATTTCTTATGCCCGTTTTTACTTAAAGGTTTGATTATTGCAATTTGTTCTTAATGCTTTTCATAATTTGATCACTTATGAAATTGATTTTCTTAATCTTTGTGTAATGTAACAGGGAGCAATAGATTTGGAAAAAGATTGCAATAGCTTAGGATCACTTTCAGTAGTGATTTGTGTCTAGGATCTGGAGATACCTATCCACCCTAAGTAAGCATTAAGATTGGTTCGATAAAGCAATCGTCGAAGTTTCAACAATTTACCATAGAAATATAGGAAATTGGTTCGATGATTAGGATTACTAATGATCGGGAGGGCTTAGTAATTAATTCTGAATCTTAGGTTATCAAACCCGGTATTTGAATTAAACCTAGAAAATTTTGACACCGAGGTAAAATCAAGGGAAGTTAAATTCTAGATTTTATTTCCTTGATATTTCTTATATTTTATCTCGCTTTAATTCTTGTTTTATTTCATTTTCAAACCACAATCAATCAATCTTTTCTTTAATTTTATGTTATTAGCTTAAATTAGAAGTTATTACGAGTATTACTATTTAACTAATTTGGTCTCCGTGGGATCGATATTTTTACTACTTGACGATAGAAACGTACACTTGCGTTGACGCCCGACAGTTGCCGAGAAGCATAAGCAACTACCTTCCCTTCCTGCATCAAAACACAACCTAACCCAATCCCAGATGCATCAGTATACAAAACATACTCCTTACCAGAAGTAGGTTGAACTAATACAGAAGCTTCAGTAAGCATACATTTCAACCGATCAAAGCTACTCTGACATCTATCAGACCATTCATACTTCTCTCCTTTCCGTAACAGTTTAGTTAAAGGGGATGCTATCACTGAAAATTCCTTAACAAACCGACGGTAATAACCAGCCAGACCCAGAAAACTTCTCACCTCTGTCACGTTCCTTGGTGGCTTCCAATTAACAACCGCCTCTATCTTTCTAGGATCAACTCTAATTCCTTCAGATGAGACAACATGCCCTAAGAATGATACCTCCTGAAGCCAGAAATCACATTTACTCAACTTCGCATACAACTGCCTTTCCCGCAGGGTCTGAAATACAATTCGGAGATGGTCAATATGCTCATGTTCATTCTTGGAATAGACCAGGATATCATCAATAAACACCACAACAAACTGGTCCAGATAAGGCCTAAATACTCTATTCATCAAATCCATAAATGCTGCTGGAGCATTAGTTAACCCGAATGGCATTACTAGGAATTCGTAATGTCCATAACGGGTCCTAAATGCAGTCTTCAGTATATCCACATCCTTTACCCGAAGCTGATAATAACCCGATCGCAGATCTATCTTCAAAAACACTCCTGCATCTCTCAACTAATCAAATAGATCGTCAATCCTTGGCAGTGGATACCTATTCTTCACTGTGACCCTATTTAACTGTCGATAATCGATGCACATGCGCAGTGTACCATCCTTCTTCTTTACAAGCAACACCGGCGCACCCCACGGTGATACACTGGGTCTAATAAACCCCTTATCCAGAAGTTCTTAGAATCAGAACTTCAACTCCTTCAACTCAGTAGGAGCCATTCTATACGGTGCTGTAGATATCGGAGCAGTACCAGGCATAACTTCGATAGATAACTCTACTTCTCTCTCTGGAGGAAGCCCAGGTAGTTCATCAGGAAAAACACTCATTCACTACAGGAATATCAAGCAGTTTATCCTTACCACCTTCCTTCTGGGAATCAAGTACAAGCGCTAGATAAGCTTCACACCCCTTTCTTAGAAGCTTTTGAGCTTGCATAGCAGATACTACATTAGTTAATGAAATACAATTTCAGACTGGTCGGGCCTCCTTAAGAAAACTATCTTAGCCTTACAGTCAATTACTGCCTGATGTTTAGACAGTCAATCCATACCCAGAATCAAATCGAATTCGTGAAACGACAATCTAATCAGATCTGCTGCATACTCACTGCCTTGAATCATAACTGGACAATTCCTACCTACCTGATTCACCAACAGATTACTGCCCAAAGGACTAGTTACATGCATGTCATATTCTAACTGATCTATAAGTATCTCCTTATCAAACATTTCTCCAGCACAGATATATGAATGTGAAGATCCAGGATCAATTAATGCATACAATTCAGAACCAAAGAGAGAAACCATACCAAAGAATGACATCGGTGCATCCCGATCCTCACGAGCTTCAGTCATAAGCCCAAGTGAAGGTAAGCACTGTTGGTCGATTCACGCTTCGAAAGTCGAGCTCGGATTAGCCTATTACGATTATATCCGCCTCGGCCTCTTCCTTGGCCTCTGTTCCCAACTGAAGCATGCGAAACCTCTCCACTAGCTTGTGCCATCCCAGACTGTCTCAGAGGGCAATTTGCAACCATATGCTCCGTATTGCCACAACTAAAACATGCACCTGTAGCTCTCCAGCAGACACCCCAATGGTGAATAGAGCAGTGTGGACACTCTGGAGCACTAGAACCTCGACCCCCAGAGGAACCCCTACTAGAGGCAGTCGGTGTAGGAATGTTTTGTTGCTTTCCCCACATCACAGATCTCTGAGCAACTCTCGGTGCAGATGAACTACTTTCCCGACTTCGTTTCCCCGAAGACTGACCTCCTCTATTAAAGCCTCTTCTCTGACTTCTTTCTTTCCTGATCGTCTCTTGTCTTTCTACTTTTATTGCAGCCTGTACCAACTGATGGTAAGTAACGTGTTGTAACATAGAAAACATAGCCAAATGCTCCTTGATCGAATCAGGCAATCCCTCCTCGAATTGATGACATCGGAACTCTTCAACAAGATCTGATTCAGGGCATATTCTTGAGCCGATTAAACTCCGATCATACTCAAGAATGACAAACTCCTCTGCTTAAGATTTTAAATGTTGGACCCACACCCCACCCGTAGGTGTTTGGGGTTATACCGGCGTGTGTTTGCGGGTTATACTGCAACATCCAACCATTAATCAAGATTGTCCTCTTTGGGAATCGAACTCGCGACCCTCGAGGTTTTGTTGTTTAAGAACACACCTCTTCCCATTGAGCTACATGGGACACCAGATTAGGCCATAACACAACGTAAACACTCAACAAAGAAACAATAGGCAAGTAGTTGTTAACCGTAACCGCCTAAACTAGCGCCTCGATACTAAAAATTGTAACACCCAAATACCCCCGAGAGGATACATGGATGCCACCCAAGACAGACAAACAAATCAAAACGTTTCACACATGCATTTTAAAAACTAAGCGTAACACACATATAATACATCTCATAATTTGAAACAAATCCAAAGAATATTTACAGCCCAAACAAACCAAACAAAATACATTTTCGCGACGACACAAACTTCAGACTCTTTTGGCCCTTGTAGTTGACTGTCCCGATCCTTAATCTCTTAGCTCGAGCCTACACGGGCAAATCCATCGTGCTAAGCATATAGCTTAGTGAGTAATAACTAATCTATATTAACCGATTTCGGGAAAAGAAAGAATGCATTTTAGAGCGATTTTTATACTAAATGTAATCTACGTAACACGGAGATCCTTCATAATCGTAATATATTTTAGTTTATATCGTAATCAAGCAGATATCGAATACGTAACAAATCCAACTATCAATCCATGAATGAAGTGGGTAACGAGACTTATACAGGAGATACCATAATTAGTATCGCAGGAGAGACATATGTCTCGATATCGAGACACCAAAGTGTCAAATAACGAGAAGCATTGCAGACCCTTCTAGTACGCCTATTTACCCACAACTAGGACTTAACGGTTGTAAAAGCGAACAAGGTCATTTCGGTCATTTCATATGCGGGCAAATAGCACTTCCAATAAATCAATCCTAGACATCATCTAGGTTGACTCACAAAATTTAACATTACAAAATTTACTTACCTAAAGTACTTACATGAAATTTTACGTACTAAAATTATCGACTGTACATTTACCTAAATCGCCTTAGTGTTTATTATCCCGATAATATCGGCGTTGGTCTTTCCTCTATCATAGGAACACGGACACAAATTATTATTGTGCTTAATTCTGTATGATAAGCGAGTATGATGCATGTTCATGACAAATTTCCGAGATTAATCAACAACTCATAGTACCTAATGATCCATGAAGTTTAGGAAATTAGCGACTCATGAGTATTCAAATGAAAGCAAGTCTTTACCAATTAAAGCTGAAAATGTACAAATTACATTAATTCTCAAATGCTATACCAATAAGTAACATAAAGATCATAGGACATGCTAAAAAGAGAAAAAGAGTGCGAGCTGAATCATTTAGCTCTACACTAAGAATGAAACAAAGATACATAATAATAAGAAGAAGACAAAAAAATGAAATAGCGGACAACATTTGAAATTTGGTTTTCGTCAAGAATCACTTGTGAGGTAATGGATGAAGTAAATGATGGAGGAGTGGTATCTATTTATAGAGCATTTTTGTAAACTAGCCGTTTTTGTACCGTTAACTAGCCGTTATTACCTAGCCATTATACCTAGCCGTTATACATTTTAATAAATTATTTTTGGGCGAAAAAAATACGTATGACTACTGTTCACAAATACGTACGATTACTGTTCACAAATATATGCCAGTTCGTTCACGAAAATACGTATATTCGCTGTTCACAAATACGCATCGATTCATCGCTCACGAATCAGTGGCGCATTGTAGCAAGACACTGTTCACCGACACTGTTCATCATCTTCAACCTTCGACTTTAGACTCTGAAACTTCTTCTTTTCTTCTTTTTTTTTTCACCTTCATTCTTCAGTTTACAACTAACCTATTTAGCAATTCTAACCTATCAGAATTATCATAATCTTCAAACATGATAAATCTAAACAAAAACAAAAATAAAGATGTAACTCGCGTATGATAAACGAACCGTCAAATTCTACTTACTAGCTTTCCAAAGAAAACTCCAATAGCAGGTGTTGGTGAGTGAATGACTTCGCTATCTCTACTGATGGATGGGTAAAGGAGGCATTCGGTGATGAATAAACGATAATGTTCGATTTAAATCGTTGCGTATAGGTTTGGATGCGATCTGACTAATAAGCGACTAATAGGTCCAAATAGTAATAAATAACCAAAAACATTGTTATGAATTCTTATGTGTAATAAATACCCAAAAGTTTCAGAAAACTTCCAAAAATTTACCAAAATTCCGTCAGAAAATAATGACTCTCAAAATAAATTGTCAACTCAAAACTAATCCTCCATTAATTTCTAAAAATATTTGAAGTATACAAAAATTACGAAAATTATAATACTGTCTAAATCAATCCAAAGTTTCATGAAACCAATTGACCCGGAAAATACCATGAATGCATGCCAAAATACTTATGCACAATTTAAGCAACTAGTGAATAAGCAAATAACAAACATAATTCGTACTAAATTCCTTTAATATTCTAACCCCTAATGTGGGGCGTTACAGATTTCTAGCTAATGTCTCTTCCACAAAAATTTTGATTAAAATTTCAAGAGTTCTATCATTCCACTTTGCTTTAACCATTTTTTTCAATTTATCCCCACCTTGATTATGTTGACTTGTTATTGATATTTTCTTTCAACAACAAAATCCCCACTGCATATAACAATGAATTTACCAAGTATAAGAAAATATAAAAGCATAACCAAAATGACATAGACAAAAGAATAATAAGCATTAAATCTTTTGTGAACTCAGCATTAAAAGCATAACAACGTCTATGGAAGTTTAGACACGTACAGAAGTAAAGAAAAAAACACACTTCATAAGGAGGTGCTATCTCAAATACAAATTACTCAGAATGCATTACTTTCAGCCTATATTTAAAAACATTTTTACATGCCTACTTTGAATCATTGAGTGCACTTAAAAGAACTAGATAACTACTTTGAGGGACTAGCATCTTCACTCACGGGCTTGATGACATCACAGTATTAGAAAATTCAAGAACAAGGATGTTGGACCTCGATCTTTGAGTGAAAATTTGAATTATGAAAATGAAATTTAAGGAGTGCTTTGTGTATATATTGTATAATAGATGACTTAAACTTTAAAGAATATTGAGAAGAAAAAAAATGATCTGATTTTGATATTTTTGAGGTTTTGACTGAATTGGTATGGTTTATGAAATTAAGTGGATGAGTTGATTGAAATTAAGTTGAAAATCATGACTAAAAAAAAGAGAAAGTGTGAAAATATGAAAAAATTGTGAAATAGTTGACTTTTTGGCCTTTGAAAGTTGACTTTTGATTTAGGCATAATTTGAGAAAATGGTCTTCTAGAAACTTGTAGAGTACGTTAAGAGCTTTTTGTAGCCATAAAGTTTGCAATTTTTCGATATCGGGAGTGGAAGTTATGATCAGTCAAAGTTTATGTTTGAAAGGTTTGACTTTTATTATGGTTGAAACTTTGACTGAGAAATTAACCTAGTTAGAGGTTAATTGAGCTTTGATGTTCTTCATGAAAATTGAAGGGTTTGTTTTGATCTTTCTTTCGATATAAAGTATGCAATTTTTCGATCTCGGAATAATAAGTTATGATTTTTACAAGTTTATATTGTAGTTTTAGCATGATTATTAGATGATAGTATCTTTGACCGGAAAATGGACTCCCTTAGGAGTCAAATTGATTTTTATGTCCTTCATGGAAGATGTAGAGCTTCCTTTAACCTTTCTATAGAGACTAAGTTTGTCAAAATTGGAGTTCGGGATTAAGAGTTATGAATTTTGGAAGTTTTTGGATTTTTTGTATAAAAAAAAAAGGAAAATGAAGTCCCCCGTCGCTAGGGCGACGCATCGCCGTAGCGATGGCGAGCGTTCGGCTCGCGTCGCTAGGGCGACCGCGCCCTCTCCTCGCCCTAATACGACGCCGTTTTGCTCCTTTAGTTTTCTTGCTTCCTCCTCCAATCCAACCTTTGTTCACTATTTTGCTCATAACTTTTCCGTCCGACATCCGATTGAGTTGATTCTTGCGGCGTTGGATTCGTAAGACAATTCCCTACATCTTCATAAGAAATTTGTAATTTTATGAGATTAAATTAATGGTGATTAATTTAATCAAAGTGAGTCGGGAAATTTTCCAAACATAGTTCAGTATTTTGTGAAATTCGAGATCTGTAGAGATTCGATTAAAGTGATTCTTAAGGCGAAATAAAGATAAGACAAGGGGCTACAAATCATATGAAGAAATGAAATGTCAATTTTGCCCCTAAGACCTTAGAATTATGAATGGAAGTTCGGATTAGGGTGTAATTTTTGGATTAGGAACATCTGAGAGTATTTTGAGCATAACTTTTGATTTGGGAATCGAAATGAGGAAAATCTTATTTTGAATTAAACTTGAGACATAAGGCTACAATTTTTATGAAGACATCGAGTTTCAGATCTGGGATTAAGAATGTAAATTTCTAAAAGGAAATAATCGTACATGGAAAATGTGTTAGAATATGGATATACCCGAACTGTGTTGCGCATAACTTTTGGTGTAGTGATCCGAATTGAGCGCGGTCAGTGGCGT
Organism: Erythroxylum novogranatense; assembly: GCA_029891385.1. Classification (NCBI taxonomy): domain Eukaryota; kingdom Viridiplantae; phylum Streptophyta; class Magnoliopsida; order Malpighiales; family Erythroxylaceae; genus Erythroxylum; species Erythroxylum novogranatense. The sequence continues at coordinate 108,409,256 of CM057228.1, forward strand.
TGGATTCGTATGATTGAGAGGAACATTTCTCTAGAAGGAAGTTTTGACAAATTCCTTCAAATTGATAGTACGAATCAACCCGCAAGTAAGCATGACTTTAAGCTTTGAATGGAGGGGCAATATGGTCTTTTGACCTTCATTTAATGACACACATAAGGTGATGTCGTTTTCAGCCTATTAAAGCCACGAAAGTGGCTGGAAATTAGAAGAAAATGAAAGAAGAGTGGAGATTCGGTTATGGAGAAAGAAGGGAGAAAAGAGAGAGAAAGCTAAGTTCTAATTTTTCTACTTGATTCTTAAGGCTTTTGGGATTTTTTCAAGAAGGAAAAGGATGGAGAATGAAGAGAGCTTCTTCATGAGACAAGAAATCCGAAAATTGGAGGAGAAATGAGGTAAGAGGAAATTTTGAGCTTTGAGATTTTGATGAATTTTTGGTTTAGAAACATGGAAAAGGACTTGGGTTTGTGATTTATGAAGTTGATTTTGATATATATGCCTTAGGTTGTGTTTAATTTTGGATGAAAATTTGATTAAGGTTTAGGCTTAATTTTGTGATTAAGAATTTTGTGAAATTTTGGTATAGAATTATAGATAATGATATGGGTTTGTGAAATATGAAGTTAATTTTGAAGAAATTGTATTTTATGGTATTGAATTTGGATAAATTAGTTTAGGCCAATTTTAAGATTTGGGAATTTTTGAAATTGAGGATTTAGATATTTTGGAATTAGTGTGAATTGATGAATTATGACATTAATTTTGAAAATTAAGTTATTTATGAGATTGAATTTGAGTGTATTGGTTTAAGTCAAATTTTAAAATTGGGGATTTTGGTAATTCTGGTTTTAGAAAGCTTGGAAATATGATGATTATGAATTTCCGATAGTTAATTTTGAGAATTATGCAAATTATGATGTGCAATTTGAATGATTATGGCTTAGGTCAATTTTAATTGAAAGAAGGAAAGAAGCAAGGATCAAATTGGAGCTAGGATCAAGTTTTTGGCAATAATTTGAGGTGGGTAGCATATTTATATTTTGATTTGTAAGCAATCTACGAATTTTGAAAAAAATCAAGAAAGCAAAAAAATTTTGGATTTTGATAAATTAATGTTTTTGTAAATGTTTGAAAATAAAAGTTTGTTACTGTTTGGAATTATGATTTCCAAATGAGTTTTGGATAAAATTGCATCATTATACATGAAGTTTTAATAATTGCTATGGTTGTGCATTATTGAATTTTTGAGAATGTGTTATGTGTATTGGTTGAATATTGTGAAGTTATGTATGAAAATATGTCTGTTAGGACATGTGTGAAAAAAATCAAGATTTCGAAACGTGCCTTCGGGCAATCTGAAATTTTGTTTTCGATTATGTGTTATGTGGGTTTGGTCAGGTCCCTAGTGAGTCAGTGCATTGTCTCTATTCGTTATAGCCTTCGTCCGGCTGCCCGCTAGTGGCACGAAGCTCCGATTTTGGACTCCCTTCACGGCTACCTTTGGGCGGTATCTATGCGGAAAGTGTAGACGCGTTCATTCCTAATCGCACAGGACCATTATCTTGAATGTGCAAGACGCGTTCTGTTTGGACCGAACCAGACCATTTTGATATGTTACGTGTTTTTGATTTGTTTCTGTATTCTTCATTCATGCTTAAAATTGAAAAATGAAAAAGTGAATTTTTGTTATGAAAAGTTTGAAAAATTGAAAGGTTTGAGGAAACCGTTTTGAAAAGTTACAAAGTTTGAAAAATTAGCCCTTTTGGCAAAAAGCTTATGAAAAATGATTTCTGCTTATTTGTCGATTTATAAATGTGTTATCCACGAGCTTTGAGCTCACTCCCTTTCATCCCCATCTCCGTGTTTGAGCGGAGATCGGATGAAAGAATGTGAAGACGTTTGGTTCGTTTTTGCATCGTTTGCATTGTATTATGAATTGAGATTTGAAATATTTTGTAAATAGTTTGAATTGCCATCAAGTGATTATGATGTATTTCAGAATGTATGAAGATTATGAATGAATGTATGAGAGTATGAAATTGTATATGGAATTGTGTATAAGTTTGGAAATGAGATTGAACTATGAGAATAGTACATTGAATTACAATTATGAGAATGTTTTAGAATTAGGATTGCGTTTGAGTTGTATTCGGATTACGTTACGGATTTATATATTGTATTGAAGCATAATTTCTGTTGGATGTGGATTGAGATAGATTGAATTGTACTTAGATATAGGAGTGTGTCTATTCTGCTGAGATCCCGGACGGAGGGTCCGGTTGATTTTTGATGATTGTGTGATTGATTGAGCTTTTAGAAGTGTGTTTTTGAATACTTTGCAGGTTTGAGTTAGGATAAATGCAGTCGTTATGCTGCCAAAATTTTGATAAAATTAGAATAAAACTGTAATTTACGATTTGTATGGAGAAATAAGAATATGATCAGATTTAGAGTTTTGCATGAGGATAAATTTCCAAGAAGGAAATTGTATGGATTGGTTATGATTTGTATGTGATTGAGTAACAAGAAAAGGAATGAAAAAGAAAAAAAAAGTTTATACCAGATTTCGGATATGTCTTAGTCTAGATTTCCAACGCGATGCTTCCTTTAGATAATTTATGCACGGATGTCGGACATTTGTTAAGTATCAATTTCGCTTCGTTTTGCTTCGGTACTTCTGTATATCATTTCGCTTCAAAATCTGTTCGTTTGGTTCGATTAGTTATTGCTTCCGCTTTCATTTGCTTCCGTTTCGATTATGTATTCGATTCGCATTTGCTTTGCTTCCGCTTGCTTTGTGATTTGAGCTCGTTTTGCTATTGACTGCCGCTATTTGTTTCCGATTCGAAATTTCGATGCGAAATTTCCGTTTCCATTCGCTTTTGTCTCCTTCGTTCTTTCAGCTTTTCCGGTTGGGATTCGGTTCCCGGATCGGGTCCCAACAAAGGAAGTGAGGGCAACATAAGAGACAAAAAGAAGAAAGCAGATTACAAAGCCAGTATGCATGTGAAGAGAAGGTCAGATGAGAAATGGACAATTCATGAATTTGTTAAGGAGTATAATCATGAGCTTTTACCAGCTTTAGCTTATCATTTTCAATTCCATAGGAATGTAAAATTATGGGATAAGAACTACAAGCAAAGACAATATTAACACATAGATAGAACTCTTCAGTAAACTTTTTCACGCCTCCCCTCACTACTCACTGCTCTGTCACTATTTCATGATGTGATGATTTAATGTGGGATTTTTTGTTCAACCCCCACTGTTCACTCTCAAATTCCCCATTTGCTACTTATGCTTTTAAGGAAAACACATGCGTTAAATGCAGACGGTTTGTATTTAACACAAACGTCTATGCAATGCAAACGTTATCTATGGTTGAACGCAGACGTTCTAGTCTGCTACTAATCCTTAATTTATTTAAATAATGCCTAATATATACCATGCCTGCATCCTCCGATACTCAACCGAACCATATACACCTTCAGCCAACACAACATAAAACACCATCAGTCGACGCACTCACATAAAGTCATCGTGAATGGAGGGGACAAAAAAGTGAGGAGGAGGAAAAAGAACAAGAAATAGCATTCAAGAAATCCTAGAAAAGCATACCAGAAAAAACATACCTGTGGGTTGATCTATTCGGTGTCCTTGAGAAGATGAGTTTTTGCTATGTCTTTGAGAAAATAGAACAAAACCAAAGAACTCGATGTAAACCAAAGAATAGAACCACCAGTCACTTTTTTAACTTTCGATATAAACATAAATTAAGTAAAAACGTCTACCCGAAAAAACTAAAATGAGGGGCTTTTTTGAAAAGATCCAAATTTGAGCTTCTTAAAAAGCTATATTTTAACTTCTAAAAAAGCTATTTCCATTTTAAAAGTGCTTTTGAATTTGGGTAGCCAAACACTCATTTTTCTTTTCCTTTTTTTTTACAAGAAGGAAATTACAAAACTAAATCAAAGCTCTCGGGAACACTGCGCCTTGCGCATCTCGCGGATAAGCTTCTGGACACCAAAAGGGGACTCCTGAAGGATATGAAGGCCCAGACTTAAAATTCCAACGAGACGAGCGAGACTATCTGTACATTGGTTCATTTCCCGTAAAACATGTTAAAGTTGAATCGTCCACTCCCGGTGCAAAAGCTAGTGAATATCTGTCACCAAAAAGGAAACCTCTATCAGTACGGTGGGGAGAGCAGAGAGAAGATTAATAACCTTGAGTGAGTCAACTTTTACTACCACTCGCCGAAAGCCCAGTTCTCAAACCAGTGTGAGGCCTGAGAGCACCCCCCATAGCTCTGTAGCTAATGGCGAGCCCATCCCGAGGTGTTGCTGGAACCCCCTTGCCATTCCCCACTCCAATCACGAATAAAGCCCCCAGCTGAAACCATATTGGAGCCCGGGGTCACTGCTCCATCATAATTGACCTTCACCCATCCAGCTGTAGGCTTAGCCCACCCCGCGAAGGAACCCACTGGTAGGCCCTGCGTTGGAAACATGCAATTTTCCATTGCTCTAACTCGGGCGATCCACCCCACATAATCCATAATAGCGATGTGGCCCTCGTCTGGCCAAACAAAACCCGGCTCAAATAAGCTGTTGTTTTGCCATTTCCAAAGGAGCCAACAAGTAATTCCAAAGACCGTGGTCCATGCGTCCTGGTGCACCTGCGTATGCTTCGTAAAGTTAGAGGTCAACCAGGTCTCCTCCTCCTGCTAGAAGAATCCCGTATCGATCACGTCCTGAGGAAATTTTCTCCATATAGCTTGCACTCGCGGACAGTCCTGCATCACGTGGACAATAGACTCTTCCTGTCCACATAACTGGCATCAGTTGTTTTGGGCAATATGACAAGCCACACGTTATTGATTGGTCAGTAGTTTCCGTTTAACAACAAGCCATAGAAATGATCTGATTCGTTGCGGGCCTAACCATTTCCAGATAATCCCCCATTGTAGGTGCCTGTTACTCGTGGGTCGACCCTCGATTAAATAAATAGCGAACACCACGGTGAAACCCATGATGTGGTGTAAATTCCCACGAGTGGTGCCCGCCTCGAATTCGCTACAATAGGGCCAAAATTTGCAAGGGCCAGGCAGACTGTGCCCGGGAGGTACTGCTGGAACTCCTGCCAGCGCTAACTGCCTTCATCCGTCATGAGGTCCGCAACCAAAGATGGAGCTATATTGGGACTTGGGGGGCCACTGGGGCCCCCAAGGTTTTTTAAAAATTATTTTTAAAATATATATATATATATATATATATATATATATATATATATATATATATATATATATATATATATATATATATATATATATATATATATATATGAGTTATTTAAGGGTCAGTGATACATTGGGCCTCCCAAAATTTAAAAAAATTAATATTCGGACCCTCCTATATTAAATTTCTGGCTCCGTCACTATCCGCAACTGTAGCCAACCGAAGGTGGTCTGGCACTGGCGAGGATGCCATATGAATAATAGATCCCCAATTGTCTAGCTAGTTGTCCAGCCAAAATAACACGCACCTCCTGTTCCCCACAATCCATTTGATCCCTTGACGTACCCAATCTCAAGATGCCGAAATCCCTTTCCAGACGGCCGAGGCCCCTAACCTGGCGAGCGTGAGGGGTAGATGCGTAGTCTCGATCCTATATTTAGAGCGTAGAATCTGAGCCCAAAGGGTTGTGGGTTTAGTGAGCAGACCCCATCCTAATTTGGCCAGTAAGGCTTCATTCATAGACCAAATGCGTTTAATTCCTAACCCTCCTTCTGCTTTAGGCTTACATACTGACTCCCAATTGACAAGATGCATCTTGCGGTGTTTAGGCGAGGACCCCTAAACAAAGTCGCGCACAACTGTCGTGGGAGGCGCATCGTCTACATAGTGTAAAGTTGCATGGCTGGGAGGACTGTCTAGGTTAATGTAACCCTGCCCGCTAGGGACAACAACTTGGCGTTCCTCCCCATAAGTTTCTTTTGAGCATTATCCAGGATATGTTGATACGTGCGCCTGTTAGTTCTTCATGGATGAAAGAAACTCCTTAATACCGACCCAGATTAATAGTGCTGGTAAACTGAAGCCCGTTGCTTAGGCACCTTGCAGTTTCGCTAGAGACATTCTTCGAGACAAAAATTCAAGTTTTAGCTGTGCTAACTTGTTGTCCGGAAGCTCTGTAGAATGTCTCCAAAGTTTTACCGATAACCAGCATCTACTGATCCTCAGCTTCTGGAAAGAGCACAAGGTCATCTGCAAAGAATAGGTGGGATATGGGGGGTCCCGTGCGTCCCAGTTTAATCAGTTTCCAAACGCCCTGTGCCACCTTCGCTGAAATGAGATGGCCTAGTCTCTCCATGCAGAGGACCAAAAGATACGACGAGTCTCCTTGTCGGATTCCTCTCGACTACCTGAACGACTCAGAGGCCTTGCCCTGCCAGACAACTTGCAGAGACATAGTCGTAACACACTTCATAATGACCCAAATTAAATTCTCTGGCAGACCAATATCCAGTAGAGTCTCATGCACAAACTATCAACTAAGACGGTCGTATGCTTTTTCAAGGTCCACTTTTATAGCCAAGTACCCGGTTTTACCGGTCTTCTTTCTCATAGAGTGGATCACCTCCTGAGCGATAATGATATTATTGGTGATATGTCTGCTCGGGGTGAAGCTGCATTGGTTCGCTGCTGCTAAATGGTCCATGTGCGCTTTCGATCGATTAACAATGACTTTGGAAATAATCTTATACAGGACGATGCATAGGCTAATCGGTCGGAATTGGGAAATCTGGATTGGGGACGGGGTCTTAGGGATTAGAACCAAGAGCGTGTGATTTAATTCTTGTTCTCAATGCTCCCGCCAGAAAATTTTCTGAGTCAAGGCCACCACCGCCAACCGTACCGTCCCCCATTGGTTCTAGTAAAAGACAACATTAAACCCATCGATACTGAGGGCTTTGTGAGGATGCATCCTAAAAATAGCCCGTTTGACTTCGGTGTCTTGAACAAGAGAATTCAACTCCTGAACTTAATCCTCAGATAGGGGCAGGAAGGCACCTGAGATCGGGAACTACGAGGTAGGTCCTAGATCACAAGTGTAAAGTTGGGCGAAATAATTAGTGACTAGGCTATGTAGTTGAGCCGGATCTGAAATGTGATTCCCATTAAAGTCAGTGAGCTGCTCTATCTGTAGCTTCTTTCATTTGGCCTGGGTGATCGTATGGTAATACTTAGTGTTACGATCGCCTTTAAAGAGCCATTCACACCTGACTTTCTGATTCCAAAATATCTCTTCCTCACACAGGATCTGCAGTAACTCGCCGCTGAGCTTGTCCTCCAAAGCCAGTAACGAATCCTTTTTGGAGAGGGTGTCCCCCGCCGTCCAAGTATTGTGCCCTTTGGTCTGCCAGGGTGAGGTTGCGACTCGAACCCTTGACCAAAGGGTTTTGTTGGCCTCAGGGCCACGCCTCTTACCACTGAGCTATGGTTCAGCCTGGTTCTACCGAAGCTGTACGTTGCCGTTTGGATCCATGGAATTGACTGCTGAACACAAGGATTCCGGCTTGAAGGTCCCTGCAAAACAAATAAGGCACGTCGGGGGTTGTTTCCCGATAAGCCCCTCCGACGCTCAAGTCAGTCTTTTGTGTAGGTGAGATCGCCAAATGTAGAGAAAGCTAGGGTTATGATTACGTACCTCCATTATGGCAGAGTCGTACCTTATGTATGGAGCAGGTGCTAGGCTTAAGTCTTTACGTCTGCATGGGAGATTTTCACCTACGAACGGGCTATGGATGTATTGATTGGGCCTGGGCCTGGCATAGCCAAAAGGTATAAGACTGATCCTTGAAAGATGGACCGACCGACCCACGAGTCGTTATGACTAGATTCGGGCCCAGCACGACCGACCCGACCCGACCATAAGCCCCCTACTCCTCTAGTCTGAGCAAAGAGAAGGGTCGAAGGAGTATGTAAGGATCTTGTAGCTCGTCTGTAAGACAACTCGTAGTAGGCTCGATCGGTCGGGCTTTAACGGATAGTACATGGGTGCCAGTGTTGGGATCGATCGGTTGAGTGTTCCGATCGATCGGCGTCGACACTTATTGCGGGACAACTCGTATCAAGAGAGCTCGGGTGAACGTCCATGCTGAGTGCGTGGGAGTACTTTATTTAATTACTATTGACGGCGCGTGCCCTCTGACAGCTTTTCAGAATCTGAAACGTATCATCTTCGTAACCGTTGTGTAGCTGTCACATACGTCCTTTCAACTGTCGCATCACTCTAGATTTCGAACAACCCTAATTTACCTTGGCTCAGATTTTGCCACGTGTCTGAACTTGGCTCGAATTTTCTCCATGTGTCGAGCTTTGATTGGGGCGTTCCTTCGACCGGTCTTCTATAAGTACTCAGGGTCAATGGGTTGCAGAATTCTTTGCGTTTGCTTTCGTTCTCCAGTTTTCACTTGCTCTTTCTCTTTTACGGTTCCCGAAAATTTCTTTCAACCATCATCCGATTTCCCAGCCTCAACTCACTAAATAGGTACGTCCTTTTCCCTCGTCTTTCCCTCTAAAATCTTTTCGAAGGTTTCTTCTTAGTGAGCATGTTGACGGTCAGTTCTAGAAGTATGATAGGAGATGTTGAAGAAATTTCGACGAGAGAGCGGAAGGATGGGTTGGTTGTGAAGGAGCCACCGAGAAATGCATCGACGATGACTGTGGGGGAGTTGAATCGGTCGGTTATTAGGAACAAAATCCCTGTGTCCTGGGGACCTAGGCTGGCTTTCAATTACGAGCGAATCCACAACAATTTGAGTGGGTATTTTGCTGTCTCCGATAGTTTTTTCTCGGTTGGCGGTATGAGGCTCCCGTACCCCCCGAGTCAAATTCCTCCGAACGGCTGGAGGTTTATCAATAGGTTGGCTTTGTTGTGCCATCAGTTCAGCTGCCCTCCTTCGATTGACATCATGCATCACTTTTTGAGGATGAACAGAGTCGACCTCGAGGTGGGATCCTTCTTCTTTGTCATGAGATGCGGTTTACTGGCCGCCAGACGACCTCGAAAATCTCCACCTGGCGGACAAAGTATTTCTTTGTGAAACCCCCAGGATTCTCCTTTGAGTACCGACCATGGAGGTATCCTTTAGCCGAGTAGTGGAACGACACGTCGAGCATGTCTCTTAGTAGAGAGGAGTGGGAGGTGATCGGGCGTATAAAGGAGCTCGGTCGATAAGATTTCGCTCGGCTCATTTCGGGGTATCACGGGGGGCCTCGGCCCATTCCTTTTTACTTGTCCCCCCGCCACGAATTAGCGGGCTAGGAGAGGAGACCGCCCCGTCTGGTTGACCTTTCGTGGTTGAATTATTTGTTATCTTTTTAAGTATTAGTTTCGCTTTCTGACCCGTTTTATTGCTGTGCAGCCATGGTGAGGATAAAAGATTTCTCCGGGTCCTCTAAATCCAAAAAGCAGACCGAAAAGAGGGAAAAGAGGAAAGAGGCGGAGACTGATGAAGGCGTCGCTCTGCCAGTGGAGCCGGGCCATTCCACAATGTCGCTGGTCCCTCCGTCCGTTGAGGATCGTCCTATCGCGTCGGCGTCGTTGCCGATCGTGCCGGCTATTGAGGGTCGAGTGGGTTTGGCAGAGGAGGAGGAGGAGGAGGAAGTGGAGCCGCCTCTTAAGAGGAAGAGATTGATCCGGCTCGATGATCTACCATCTGGCCCGTCTAGTCAAGGCGGGAAAGAGAATGAGAGAAAAGGTAAGGGGAAAGGGCGAACAACTAACGCCGGGCAGTGGAAGTCTACGATTAAGTTAGCCAAAACTGCCTCGATCGGGGACCTCGAGGTGTCCTGTCATATTGCTGAGAGGATTACTCTTCCCGTGGACGAGCGGCTCATGGACAAGCTGAGCAATCAAGATCTGGGGCCCCAACTTATTCGTAGCTGAGTGAGGAGTGTGGTGATGTCCACCGCGATGCGGCAGCGTACGGAGGCTCTGGACCGAGAAGTCCAGGACCTCCATGAGCGGGTGAAGGCTTTGAGGGATGAGCTTTCGGTGGTCAAGGAGGAGAGAGACCTCTTGCAAGCTCAAAACTCTTCCTTGGAGGAAGAGAAGAAATCCCGGGAGGAAGCGATGGGCGTTCTGAAGGCTAAACTTGCCACGGGGGAAGAGGAGAGGAGCCAATTGATTGCGGCGAAGGACGAGCTGAGGAAAGCGATTGAGACAGAGCAGGAGCGTAGCAAGAAGTACCTCAAGGACTGTCATGCAGCAGTGGAGGGTAGGCATAGGACCGAGGATGTGTTGAGAGATTTGCGGCGCTCTATCAAGAGACAGAGGGTCGAGGCAATAAAATGGTGGAAAAGGGGGTTTCTAAACGAGGAGTGTTTAGAGCACGCCTGTGATGTAACCCTTTCGGTCCTGAAGAGGTGTCACGAGGTCCACGTTCCTGATGGGTCGGAGTGTCTTTCATTTGAGGATTATGCCGAGCCGCTTTTTCCCACAGCTCTCGGCCTTTCATTAGAGGATATGAAGCGGAAAGCCGAGGGGGAGCGGACCCTCGTTTCAGATGAGGAGCTGGATCTTAGCTCTGAGGAGGAAGTGCTATCTCATGGGGATATTCCTCCGGTTGCTCCCTTAGACCCTGCTCCTGCCCCGATTGTTCCATCCACTTCTGAGGCTTCTCCTGTGCATCCACCGACCTCCGAGGCTTCTCCTGTTCCCTCGGTTATTCGCAGCTCTCCTTCTGCTGACTTTTAAAGCTCACCTGGTCGGGCTTGTGGCCAAGATGGATTTAAAGAAATGAAATTCTTATCTTTGCCCTTCATTATTTCGAAGTCATTTTTTGCATTTATATTCTTTATTTTCGATCTATAGTAAGATTTGATAGAGTCGCTCATGGCCGAACGGTCGATCTATAGTTGAGGCCGAGCTGTGGTCCCAAGGACCTTGTTTTGGCGACCCGGCCAAGCGTTGTCGAAGTCGATCGATGGTTCCAAGGATCTTGTCTTGGCGACCTGGTCTATCTATAGTCGAGGTCGAGCTGTGGTCCCAAGGATCTTGTCTTAGCGACCCGGTCGAGCGATGGCGAAGTCGATCGATGGTTGACAACCTGGTCGATCTATAGTCGAGGCCGAGCTGTGGTCCCAAGGATCTTGTCGCTCATGGCCGAACGGTCGATCTATAGTTGAGGCCGAGTTGTGGTCCCAAGGACCTTGTCTGGGCGACCCGACCGAGCGGTGTCGAAGTCGATCGATGGTTCCAAGGATCTTGTCTTGGCGACCTGGTCGATCTATAGTCGAGGCCTACCTGTGGTCCCAAGGATCTTGTCTTGGCGACCCGGCCAAGCGATGGCGAAGTCGATCGATGGTTCCAAGGATCTTATCTTGGCAACTTGGTCGATCTATGGTCGAGGCCGAGCAGTGGTCCCAAGGATCTTGTCTTGGCGACCCGATCGAGCGATGACGAAGTCGATCGATAGTTCCAAGGATCTTGTCTTGGCAACCTGGTCGATCTATAGTCGAGGCCGAGCTGTAGTCCCAAAGATCTTGTCTTGACGACCCGGTCGAGCGATGGCGAAGTCGATCGATGGTTCCAAAGATCTTGTCTTGGCAACCTGGTCGATCTATAGTCGAGGCCGAGCTGTGGTCCCAAGGATCTTATCTTAGCGACCCGGCCGAGCGATGTCGATGGAATTTTCTACTCTGCCAAATTTACTAAAATTCCTTCTTGCCGAGAAATCTGAAAACCCCTTTATTGATGATAATGAGGGCGTGAGCCGTTAAAAAACCTGACTGATAGGGCCAGAAAAAAGGTACCCACAGGTTGTGTACAAAAAACAGTAATTAACAAAGATTAACTAAAATAAGACTTATCTACTGGTAGAATGCCTTCAAGTTTTGAGAGTTCCAGGGCCTCGATAAAATTTTCCCGTTCGCATCGCGTAGGATGTAAGAGCCATGTCCTGCTTGCTTGACCACCTGATAGGGTCCTTCCCACGCCTCGTCTCGAGCTTTCGGGGTGTTTCCGGCCGCCTCGACTTTTCTGAGCGTACCCACCGACCTTTACGTCGCTCGGCTTTACTCTTCATTGTAGAACCGTTGCTTTTTGCTGGCGACTTCCGGTCAGTGGTCGCTTTATCCCATCTTCACTAAGAAGCACGAGTTCTGCTCGACGGGCTTCATTATTCTGTTCTTCCTCATAGCTCGACACCCTTTGGTTGTGTAACACCACTTCTACTGGGATTAAGGCTTTTGCCCCAAAGGTCATCCTGAACGGAGTTTCCCCTGTGGCTCCATTTGGTGTGGTTTTGTACGCCCACAATACTTCATCCAGTTCTTCCACCCAAGTCTTTCGCCCGTCTAGGCGCTTCTTGAGAGCCCTCATTATCTTTTTGTTGGTGTTCTCCGTTAGACCGTTGCTTTGGGGGTGAGTTACTGAGGTCAACTGCAACCTTATCTTTAGTCGGTCGCAGAAATCTCTGAATTTCTCGTTATCGAACTGCCGATCATTATGAATAAAAGACCGTAGGCATCCGAAGCGACTTAGTATATTTTCCTCACGAAGTTCTCCACCTTCTGCTCGGTAATTGTAGCGACCGCTTCCGCTTCTACCCATTTGGTGAAGTACTCCACTGCCACTACCAGGAACTTCTTCTGTTCAGGACCGAGAGGGAAAGGTCCCAGTATATCCATTCTCCATTGAGCAAAAGGGATAGGATGACTCACAATTTTCATCTTTTCGGTTAGCTGATGAGATAGTTCTGGCAAGCCTCACATCGGTCTACTTCTCCTCTCAGTCTTTCCTCATCGTCAGCCAGTAATACCCCTGTCTAATCAACCTATGAGCCAACATTCTGCCTCCCACGTGATTTCCACACATTCCTTCGTGGACTTTGGCCATTGCTTGTTCTGCCTCTTCTTCGCTCAAGCATCGCAGCAGTGGCTAATCGTAAGATCGCTTGTATAGAGTGCTGTTAACGATCGCATATTCGACCTCCTTTATTCTCAGTTTTGTGGCTTCCAAGGTTTCTTCCGTTTGTGTTCCCTCTAGGAGATACCGTCTGATCGGTTCCATCCAACTCGATGAGTTGGTATTTACGTAGAGAACTTCCTTGGCTTTCTGAATGCTAGGCTGGTCTAGTTGCTCGACCAGAACGTTATTTCTGGCATCTCGATCGGAAGCCATTTTAGAGAGCGCATCCGCCTTAGCATTTTGAGATCGTTCTATTCTACTGATTGAACACTGCTCGAAATTACTTAGCTCCTGCTTTACTAGTTTCAGGTACTTGATTATGTTGTTCCCCTTTGCTTCATACTGTCCAGTAACTTGACCGACTACTACTTGGCAATCGCTATATACCTTGAGATGTTTTACCTTCATTTCCTTAGCTAATTGGAGGCCGGCTATTAGAGCTTCGTATTCTGTCTCATTATTGGAGGCCTTGAATTCTAGTTGAAGGGCGTATTCCACCTTTTCTTCCATATGTAGGCTAATCAATACCACTCCTGCTCCGCATCCCCCAGCGTTGGACGATCCGTCAACGAATAAGCTCCAGGAAGGGCATTGCTCACCCTGCGAGCTAGGTTGGCTCATTTCTGCAATGAATTCTGCCAACACCTATGCCTTAATCATCGTCCGAGGCTTATATTGTATGTCGAACTCCCCCAGCTCTACTGCCCATTTTATTAGTCGACCCGAGGTTTCGGGCTTTTGTAGGCACTGCCTAAGGGGTCGGTCCATACCTCGATAGTATGACTCTGGAAGTAAGGTCTTAACTTCTAAGCCGTCGTTATCAAGGAGAGAGCCAGTTTTTCTATAGGCCCATACTGCATTTCTGGTCCGGTCAACACCTTGTTGACATAGTAGAACGGGCGTTGCTCATTTCCCTCCGATCGTACAAGTACTGCGCTGATCGACCCTTCTGTAATTGCCAAATATAAAATCAGATTCTCTCCCTCAACTGGGCTTTGCAGGATGGGCGGGCTAGACAGATATTGCTTCAAGTGTTGAAATGCTTTCTCGCATTTGTCCGGCCACTGAAACTGGGTTACATCTGCTTTCCTTAAAATTTTGAAAAATGGGAGGAACTTGTCTCCCAATTTGGAAACGAACCTGCTCAGAGAGACTATTCGACCGGTCAATATATGTACTTCTTTCAAGCATTGCGGCGAAGGCATTTGGATGATGACTTCGATCTTCTCTGGATGAACCCCAGGAATTTTCCTGATGCCACACCAAAGACGCATTTTTTCGGGTTCAACTTCATCTGAAATTTGTTAAGGGTCTGGAAGACCTCTCTGAGATTCTCCATATGCTCCGCAGCTGTCTTACTTTTGACCACCATATCATCCACATAGGCCTCGACCGATCGACCGATCTGTTTCTTAAAAACTTCCATGATGAGCCGTTGGTAGGTGGCCCCCACATTCTTCAAGCCGAACGACATTACTTGATAGCAATATGTGCCCTGGTCAATTACAAAGGCAGTCTTTTCTTCGTCTTCGAGACTCATCCGAATTTGATGGTAGCCCGAGAAAACATCCAAGAAGCTTAAAAGTTCATGTCTGGAGGTAGAGTCCACTAACTGGTCGATCTTGGGCAAGGGAAAGCTGTCCTTTGGACATGCTTTGTTCAGGTCAGTGAAATCTATGCACATTCTCCACTTTCTGTTCTTCTTTTTCACTAAAACCACATTGGCGAGCCATTCAGGGTACTTGACTTCTCGGATGAACCCGGCTTCAAGTAGTTTCTCTATTTCTTTCTCGATCACCTCCTGTCGCTCCTTGCTGTGCCATCGCTTCTTTTGTCTAATCGGCTTGTAGTCATGTCGAATACCAAGGGAGTGCGATGCGATGCGATCGAGAAATTCCAGGCATGTCGCTCGGTACCTAAGTGAAAACCGAGCTGTTTTTTACCAAACAGTCTGTGATTTCTTTAACTAGGTCCTTCTGAAGCTCGGAGCCTAGATTTGTGAATTTAGAGTGATCGGTTTCATCCAGTACGACTCGTTGCGTTTCTTCCACTGGGTTCATTCTCTCCTTCTCCTCATCGGCTCTCACGTCAAGAGAGCTCGTCAGGACTACCGCCCCGTCTAGTGTTTTTGCTTCTGCTAAGTAACACTCCCTAGCGATTTTTTGCTGACTCCTGATAATACCGATTCCATGGGGCGTTGGGAATTTCATCGCTTGGTAGTAGGTAGAGACGACCGCTCTAAGGATGTTTTGAGTAGCTCGTCCAATTATCGCATTGTATGCCCCTTGAAACTTCACAACTAATAACTCATCGTCCTTCTCTATTTGACGTGGCCTTTGCCCGAACTTCACTTTTAAGTAGACCTGGGCAAACGGGTAGGCCGATTCTCCAGTTACCCCTTTGATAGGTCCGTCTATAGGCAGTAGTCGATCCTCAGGTACCTCCATTTGCTTGAAGGCATCATAATACAACAGGTCGACCGAGCTACCCGTATCAATCATTACCCGCTTCACCTCGTTGCCGTCTATGTTCAGATTTACAACGAGCGCGTCGTCATGAGGACAACTTACACCGTCAAGGTCAGACTCGTCAAACGATATCATCCCGTCGTTCTGCCTCTTTCTTTTGGTTGACAAGTCTTCGCCGACCTGCCTGGCATATCTCTTTCTTCCTTTAGCAGTGGATCCCCCTGCTGCATTTCCACCAAATATCATGTTAATGACCCTCACCGGTCGGTCATCTTGTTGCCCAGTGTTCCTGTCGCCTCGCGCCCTGGATCGACCTCTCACTTCGAGTTGATCTTCTGTATTGGTGTTCTGCCTCCCTCCATCATTTCTATCATTCCGCCTCCAATACTGTCGTCTGTTGTCGGACCGACCGATCTTATGCTCGTTATCTCGATCGACATTTTGCTCATGCTTCACAAATTGACCCAACCTTCCCCTTTGGATGAGGAATTCGATTTCTCTTTTCAATTGCCAACAATGTTCCGTGTCATGACCGATGTCTTTGTAGAAACGGCAATATAAATCGGGGTCCCTATCCTTAGAGGGAGTCTTCATCTTATTGGGTTCTCGGATAGTTTCCCCCTCCGCTCTCATGGCTGCCATTACTTTTGCATATCGTCTGTTGAGCGGGGTGAACTCCTGTCGATATCCCTGTCAATCGGTTAGTTTTCTAGTTATTTGGCCTTTCGTCGCTTATCATAACCACTCGCTCTGTCATTTGGCGGCGATCATCCATCTACGCCAGATTTTTCAAGACTTCTTGAATCGAATGTACTTATCCGCCCTGTTTCTTATTTCCTGAATGGATTGGGGCTAATTGAGGGCTAATGACTTTTTGAACTCCTCGTCCCTCGTGTTGTTCATAAGCGCTGCCAACATGGATGAGCAAGTGAGGTCGGGGACCTCGACCGCTTCATTGTTAAACCGAGTGATGAATTCCTGCAAGCTCTCATTCCGCCCTTGGGTCAATTGCATTACCTCTAAGGCCGTCTTCTGCGACCGCTTACTTGTGGTGAATTGGTTGAGGAATAGCAACCTAAAGTCCTCAAAGCATGTAATACAGCTCGGAGGCAAGCTATTGAACCATCGTCGAGCTCCCTCTTGAAAGGTCGTACAGAAAGCCTTACACTGAATGGCGTCTGGAACACAGTGTAGATTCATCATCGACTGGAAGTACTGTAGGTAGTCCAGGGGATCGGTCTTTCCAGTATATTTTTCAGACGTCGGTATTTTGGTACCGGGCGCCGGGAGGCTATCCATGATTGTCGAAGTAAAAGGAGAGCTGTACTGAGCTGTTGGACGATCCGGGCGGAAGTTCATGGCTGCATTGATCCGATCGTCCACGATTCTTTCTAGGGCTTCAGCAGGGTGGCGATCGGTTGTCATACTATTCTGCCGTGCAGACGACTGCTGTTGTTCCGGCTGAGACTGTAAAATCTGGCGAATCAATAGATCAGCTGCTTCCTCAATCTATTTTCGGGTGAGGGAGGTATGCACGGGCGCAGGAGAATCTGCCTCTGGGAGGTGCTGGAGATTCGGGCGTACGTTGGTTCCAGTGTTATCTTCCAAAGCTACGCTCTGTTCTTCTTGTTCTAGGTTTTGAGGTTGAGATTAAGGTTGATCATTCGGGTTCGAAGACTGCGTATGGGAAGCATGGTGTGTCGGCGGCAGGGTTGCAGGTAACGACAAACCCATCCGTTGTAACGCCAGAGCCGCGACAGCAGCTATATCAAGATTGGTTGCTGCCGCCTGACTTATCTACGTGCTTCTGGATGTGGTGCCCTAATGTCGGGCCCCACGATGGGCGCCAATTGGTTCAGCCTGATTCTGGCAAGGCTGTACGTTGCCGTTTGGATCCATGGAATTGACTGCTGAACACGAGGATTCTGACTTGAAGGTCCCTGCAAAACAAAGAAGGCACGTCGGAGGTTGTTTCCCGATAAGCCCCTCCGACGCTCAAGTCAGTCTTTTGTGTAGGTGAGATCACCGAATGCAGAGAAAGCTAGGGTTATGATTACGTACCTCCATTATGGCAGAGTCGTACCTTATATATGGAGCATGTGTTAGGTTTAAGTCTTTACGTCTGCATGGGAGACTTCCACCTACGAACGGGCTATGGATGTATTGATTGGACCTGGGCCTGACATAGCCAAAAGGTATAAAACTGATCCTTGAAAGATGGACCGACCGACCCACGGGTCGTTATGACTAGGTTCGGGCCCAGCACGACCGACTCGACCAGGGGAGTCCTTCGTAGGTGATCACCAGTGTTTCTCCATCAAGGTCGACGTTAGGTGGTAGAGGACGGGTGAGGTCGATTTCCACCGCTATCCTGGCAAAACGCCCACGGTTCGCCTGCAACATTTCTTCATCAAATCGGACAGTTGTCCCGACTAGTTTCCCCAGCTCAGTGAGGATTTTCGGATGGTAACGCGCAATCGAAAGGTTAGGAATCCTAACCCAGATGACAGCTCGGGTGATCACTGCGTGTGAGGGGTGGAAGGAAGGGCTCCAACGTTGAATTGCTATCACCTGTCCGAAGATCCCCCATGGCCCTTCGGTGAGCACGCGCAAGTAGTCCCCTTCCTTCTTGAATTTTATTAAGTAGAAGTCGTTATCGAGGTTCACCATTTTCATTTGACCGCGCAACTTCCACAAGACCCGTAGACGATTGTTGAGGACACTGAAGCCCACCCGACATCCCGGCACCTTCACGATCACCGTCTGGTTCCACTGATGGTCCAACTTTATTTTTAGATTTTGCGAGAGCATGAGATTGCCCCCCAGCTCCCCTACTATTGTCGTGATGTCACCCTCATCAACGTTCACAGGCTCATCCTCTGGCCAGCCATGCGTCACTGGCTCTCACACCTTTCTTTACTTCACTGATTCTGTTTCTAGCATTGTTTTAACACTCATTTCTCTTTAAAATAGCTTTTGCGATAGAAAAAAAGTGCTTTTCAGTCACTAAAAGTTGAACCAAACATATACTTAATCTGATGGGGAGCAAAACAATAATCCCACAAATTTTCCAGGTGTAAGTATTACATTTACCAACTCCATTTTTGGATTTAGGTGCTAATACAGTCATACTAGTACAGGAAAGGAAACACTTGAGGATTTGAGGACAAGGCATTTCAAGTATAGACCGAGGACTCTGGTATTACTCTCTTCAAAGCCCTCGTTTGATTTGATACACAATGCCAAAAGAAATGACAACTACAAAATGCAAAACAATGGATTCAATGTTTCCATTATAGCCATATAAATCCAATTCTCAGGGTAAATAGAAAACCAAATGTGATGAAACTTTATATATAACTAAGCAAAACCTTAAACACTCATAATCAAATATTGAATATATGTTTAAGGTTGGTATAATCATTAGAATCGCATAACAGCCTCGTAGAAAGTGATCGTATGAATGATGGCTTTTTGTGAGTAACATCTCTTTCTGAACCTGCTGTGGTTGTACATGGACTGGAGTCAGACAGGCTATCATGAACTTGGTAAATGCCTTCAAGTGCTTGCAGTTCATGAATCTCCATATTAAATGAAAATGACGATGAAGGCGACGACCATGATGATGCCTGAATATTATCTTTCTTCTTGCTCAGGAAAGTCTCATCTGATGAAGGCGACGACCATGATGATGCCTGAATATTATCTTTCTTCTTGCTCAGGAAAGTCTCATCTGATGAAGGCGACGACCATCATGATGCCTGAACAATGTGGATTGTGGACCAATGCAAATATGGTAGTCGTAGGACCGAAGATTGACATTGCATGGTAGCTAAATCAAATCCCCTGGATTGGAGATATAGGTATATTTCAATAGATTACAAAACCCCCCCAAAAATGGGACCACGTACGAAAACATATTCAACAACTTTTGACTCTAACTGAAGGAACAAAAGCTCCATGATTTCCTGCTCTGCAGTTTTGACACAGTAACTAAATGTGATAAAGTTTGCGCTCAACAAGGGACACAAATACTTGATGGTGATATCGCGATCAGTCCCGTGTCTAGCCCAGTAGCCTTTAGATCAACAGGGAGTGACAGATCATCGCCTTCTGCTGCCAGCCGATTAAGCAATTTTGGAAAAACACTGCCACTCATCTTCCTGCCACCAACTCGGGCATGCCATTTATTTGGCATCTGTGGGAGTGGGCATGATGACAAGGTGGTAGTGCAACAAGAAGACTGCCAACCACCATTTCCCCACTTGTAGCAATATCGAGCAATTCCGGTGCATGAGCAAACAGGCACTGGCATGGTGGACTCATCAAAATGAACCAAGTTCAAGCCCACTTCCTGACTATCCCATTCAACCTTAATTTTGCTGCCACTTCTTTGAAGATGAATGAATTTTTCCTTCCTCAGTCTCTTTCCTTAAGCGATATGTTGTTCTCTCAATCTCTAGAATATATTACAAGTCACCTGTTTAAGAAGAACGATTCATACCAAAAGAAAAAAGATTAGTAGTAAACTATAGAATAAAGTAAAGAAGATAAGAAACTAAAATAGCTTTATAGCAATGACAGCAAAATTCTAGACATATTGTTGAAACTATGAAAATTATTTTCTGATTCATGAAATTATTGTAATAATTGTAGAACTAGGTCGAATCCTAAGAGAACTAAATATTATTTTCTTAAATTTGAATTTAAAAATCTTTATGATTAATTAAATAATAAACTACAATTAATAAGAAATCAAAATGAATCAACCTAGTATATATGTAATTGAGAAATTTAATTTTACTAAACTCTAATTCAAAGGAAGAATATCATCTAAATATCATTTTGATCATTAGTTTAAAAGAATAAGTTTTACAACTCTAACATTTAATTTAAAACTTATTAGAATAATTATAATAAATCTCAAAAAATTAAATTAGTTAATTCAAATCTAACATTCAAATAAAAACTTACCACTAATTGATTAGGTGTGATAGCATTTTATATCAATTAAACGATAATAATAAGCGTAATAAAAAAGACTAAGTCATAAATTAAATAATTGAGATAGTTATAAATCTTTAAATTTTTTTTGAAGCTAAATAAATTCATTAAAGAGACAAAACCAAAACCGAAGAAGCAACTAAACCCCAGCCAATAGGCTTACCCTATACACCCGGACCTAAGCTTCTTCAGAATTGATCACAAATGTCAAAGATTCAGAACGAATAACAGAAATAATACTGCTAGGGATAGTATCCCAATCATGACGGTTTGCATAGAATAAAGCAACCTTTGCTAGCAGATGAGCTGCTTTATTGGCACCGAGATAAGTGCGATTCTGCAATTCGGTAGAATTTTCACTTGCTTGGGCTCTACCAATTATCCGAAAATTTTTTTCCCTTACCCGGCCTGAATCCGAACTTTTAATTACCCGAACTAACCCGGCCCGATTTACCCGAATTACCTATTTATTTGGTCCGATTTACCCGAATTATCCCGGCCTAATTTATCCGAATTATCCTAATTACCCTATTTTATAATTTTTAAACTGGTGAATTGGCCATTCCTGCTCTGACCCAATTAAGACGACGTAATGACCTACTGCTCATCGAAAAATCGACTCTAAAGCCAAAGCACACTTTACTCCCTACCATTAGCGAATGAGATCTCCCGTGCAGACACGTAATAAGACCTAAACTCGATTACTACCAGATATAAGGTATTATTCTCCCATAATTCGTAGCGATCATAACCTAATTCGCTTTTCCAATTCATCAATCCTTCCTACACCAAAAGCTTACTTGAAAGTCGAGAGGCTAATCGGGTTGTCACTCCCGACGAGCCTTCCTTGTTTTGCGGTATATTCACGCCGCAATCATCATGAAGGTAGAAGACGATGGATTTCAATGGAACGCACTGCTCGCCGTAATCCGCAGAACCAATTGATGCCCACCGTGGGGCCCGACTTCCGAGCACCACGCCTAGAACCACGAGATAAGCCAATGGCGGCGATGAATCCCGACATACCGCTATCATGCGGCTCTTGCGATGTAACGATCGGTTTGCGATTACTGCACTCGCCTCGCACCACACATCTCCTTGACGGAGTCTTCCAACCTAACGATCAATCGCGACCTCAAGCCTTTAAGCAAGAAGAACAGAAGCGTGGCCGTGGAGGATAACGTTGCGCACTATGCAACCTCAATCTCCAAAGACCGATTAGGTGCAGATCCTCCTCCGTCCACACACGCCGTCCCCGAGCTGGAAGCAGATAAGAGGCGGTGAGTTGGTGATTCGCCAGACATCGCAGTCAAGAATCAAAGACAAAGAGCCAAATTACCGACAATTCAATTTTAACAACCGATCACCGCCAGATGAAACCCTAGAAAAAATCGCGAATGATCGGACCACGTGGCTACGAAGCTCATTCAGACGCCTGACGGCGCAATACAACTCTCCTTCATTAGGACATTTTGATAGCCTCCCAAAGACCCACAAGAAAGATACCGAATTTCGAGAAATACACGGGAAGACCGACTTTGGACTACATGCAAAGACTTCCAGTCCATGATGAGCCTACACTGTGTCCCGGATGATATTCATGTAAGGCCTTCAGACGGCTTTCAAGAGGGAGCTCTACGATAGTTCAACAACCTACCCCGGTCAGATCACATGTTTTGAGGACTTCAGTCGCTCTTCCGAATCGATTCGCCACTAGTAAGCAACCGCAGAAGACGGCTTTGGAGGTGATGCAACTCACCCAAGGAAGGAATGAGAGTTTACGGAGTTCATCACTTGCTCAACAACGAGGCGGTCGAGGTACCCGATCTCACCGCCGTCTACGCTAGCCGTGACTTATGAAAGCAATACGAGGGACGAGGAGTTCAAGAAGTCGTTAGCCTCGATCAACCTCGCTTTGCTCAGAAATAAGAAGTCGAGCGGATAGGTATATTCACGAAGAAGTGCTGAAAACACGAGACGTCGGACGGAAGATCGTCGCCGAACGATAGGCGGGCAACCCGCATAAGCGCAAAAAGCGATCAAAATCAAAAGGCCGACCGATCGACAAGGATATCGCTAAGAGTTCACCCGCTAAATGTGTATCTGTCAAGTACTAGCGGCCGTTAGAGAGGACGGGAAACTATCAAAGAGCCCGAAAGAATGAAGACCCCGTACAAGGACAGGAACCCCAATTTATACTGCCGTTTCCACAGAGAGGTCGGTCATGATACGGAAAACTGCTGGCGGTTGAAAAAAGAGATTGAGCTCCTCATTCAAAAGGGGAGGTTAGGCCGATTCGTGAAACACGAACGAAACGCCGATCGCAGGACCGGGCGGTCGGACTACAGGCGCTCACCCCCGAGACAGAACGATAGGAATGATGGGGGTAGGCAGAGCACGAATACAGATAACCGCCGAGAAAACAGAGGGCGGTCAAGGGAAAGAAACGATGGAAATGCGAGAAAAAGAAATGACCGAACAACGGAGTTATTAACACGATATTTGGTGGAAATGCAGGGGATCCACCGTTAAAGGCGTAAAAGATACGCCAAACAGTCGGCGATTTACACTCCCATCAAAACCAAGGAGAACGATTTTAATGATCTCTTTCAATGAGTCGGACCTAAATAGAGTACATTGCCCTCACGATGACGCCTCGTCAGAAATCTCAACATGGACGATTACGAGGTGAAGCGGTGATGATTGACACAGGCGGTTCGATCGACTTGCTATACTATGAAGCCTTCACAAATGGGGTACCAAGAGCGGCTATTGTAAACGGACGGCCCCATCAAAGGAATAACAAGGCGCCAAGATACCGATTCGCCTGGTCTATCTGAAAGTGAAGTTTAAGGCGAAGCATATGCAGATAGAAAGGGACGGAGTTCCCGGTCGAAGTTCCAGGGGCATACAATGCAATAATTGGAGAGCTACTCAAAACGCCTCAGCTTGGTCGTCTCCACCTACTACCAAAGCTATGAAGTTCCCAACGTCCCATGGAATCGAGTCGTCAGGTCGCAGAAAATCGCCTCGAATGT
Organism: Erythroxylum novogranatense; assembly: GCA_029891385.1. NCBI lineage: Eukaryota > Viridiplantae > Streptophyta > Magnoliopsida > Malpighiales > Erythroxylaceae > Erythroxylum > Erythroxylum novogranatense. The sequence goes on from CM057228.1 coordinate 108,432,741, forward strand.
TACTTGGCGAAACCAAGACCCTAGAAGGGCGGTAAGGTTAACGAGCTCTCTTGACGTGAGAGCCGACGAAGAGACGGACAGATGAATCCGATGGAAGAGACGAACGGTCGTCATCGATGAAGCCGACCTCCAAGTTCACAAATCTAGGTTCCGAGCTACTGAAGAACCTAGCTAGAGAAATCATCGATTGTTTGTGGAAAAGCAGATCGGTCATTGGCTACCGATAAGCGACATGCCCGCATTTCTAGCAGTTGCATGTCACTCCCTCAGATTCGCATGACCGCAAGACCGTCGATCGCATGTAAGAAGCGATGGCATAGTAAGGAGCGCCGGGGTGATCGAGAAGGAAGTATGAAGTTGCTTCAAGCGGGTTCATAAGAGAAGTCAAATACCGAATGGCTCGCTAACGTGGTCTTAGTAAAAATAAGAACGGAAATGGAGGATGTATAGACTTCATCGATTCGAACAAAGCATGTCCAAAAGATGCTTCCCATTGTCAAGATCGACCAGTTAGTAGATTCTACCTCAGGCACGAATCGCTCAGCTTCTCGGACGCCTTTCTGCCATCATCGATCCGATGAGTCTAGAAGACGAAGAAAAGACCGCTTCATAACCCACCAAGGCACATATCGCTACTGTGTAATGCCCTTCATTGAAAACGCGGGGCGACCTACCAACGGCTCGTCATGGAGGTCTCAAAAAATGATCGGTCGATTCGGTCGAAGCATACGTAGATGATATGGTGGTCAAAAGTACGACTACGAGGAGCATGTGGAAGATCTCAGGAAGTCTTCGGCACTCAATAAATTTTAGATGAAGCTAAACCGGAAAAATGTGTGTTCGGGTGGCATCCGAAAATTCGGGTTTATGATCACTTTCAATGGGAATCGGTTAATCCAGGAAAGATCGAGGCCATCATACGGATGCTTTCGCCACAATGCTTGAAGGATGTTCAGATATTAGCCGGTCGGATAATCTCACCGAAAGGTGTTCATTTCAGTTGGGGATAAGTGCCTCCCATTTTCAAAGTGCCGAGGAAAGCGAATGTGACTCAATTCGATGGCGACGAGTGCGAATAAGCTTTCCAAAGACTTAAAGCAAGATTTGTCTAGCCCGCTAATCCTACAAAGCCCGGTAGAGCGGAGAGAACTCGGTGTTATACATGGCGGTTAATGAGGATCGATCGGTAGGTGCTAATTCGGTCGGAGGGAATGAATAAAGACCCTATCTACTACGTTAGCAAAGTGTTAACCGGACCGAAAACACGATACACGCCTATAGAGAAGATGACCCTCTCCTTGATAATGCATTTCGGAAGTCGAGGCCTTATTTCCAAAGTCACACCATCGAGGTATGGACCGACCGGCCCCTCGTGCAAGGTTTTCAAAAGCTCAAACCTCTGCCTACTGATTAATGGGCGAGAACGGGTGAATTTGACATACAATACAAGCCCCGCACAACTATTAAGGCACAGATACTAGCAGACTTCATCGCGGAGATGAGCCAACCAAGCTCGGAGGACGAGCAGTTCCCCGCCTGGAGCCTGTTTGTCGATGGCTCGTCCAATGCCGAGGGATGCGGAGCAGGAGTTGTACTGATCAGCCCGAACATGGAAGAAAAAGTAGAGTACGCCCTCCGACTAGAATTCAAAGCCTCCAATAACGAGGTAGAATATGAGGCCTTGATAGCCGGCCTCCAACTCGCCAAGGAGATGGAAGTGAAGCACCTAAAGATATACAGTGATAGCCAGGTGGTAGTCGGTCAAGTTACCGGGCATTACGAGGCCAAGGGGAACCACATGATCAAATACCTGGAGTTAGTCAAGCAGGAACTGAGCAATTTCGGACAGTATTCGATCAACAGAATAGAACGAGCTCAGAATGCCAAGGCTGATGCGCTCTCCAAAATGGCTTCCGACCGTGATGCCAAAACAATATTTCGTCGAACGATCGGATCGATTTAGCATTCAAGACCGAGAAAGTTCTCAAAGTAAATTTCGATCAACCGAAATGGACAGAACCGATCATGCGGTACTTTTGGAAGGAAGACAACCGAAGACGTAATTAGCGACCAAGAAGTTAAAGATAAAGGCGGCCGAATACGGTTGTCAATGACTCTCTATATAGGAGGTCTTACGACCGGCCGCTCCTTCGATGTCCGAATGAAGAAGAAGCCGAAGGTGCAATGGCCAAGTCCACGAAGGGATGCGGAAATCACGTAGAGGTAAAATGTGGCTCACCGGCTGATCGCATAAGGCTACTATCGCCGACGATGAGAAGAGATGTCGAGAGGGTCGACCGATGCGAAGCCGCCAAAAAACAAGAATTGTCTCACCAAATTTAACCGAGAGGATGAAAATTGTAAGTCACCCTATCCTTTCGCCCAATGGGGAATGGATATATGAGGCCTTTCCTCTCGCCCCGGACAAAAGAAAATTTTGATAGTAGCGAGAGAATATTTTACTAAGTGGGTGGAAGCGTAATCTCTGCTACAATCACCGAGGGAAGGTTGAAAACTTTGTGAAGAAAAATATACTTTGTCGCCGGATGCCCATGGTATTGGTTACAGATAATGGTCGGCGCTTGACAACGCCAAGTTCAGAGACTTCGTGACCGATCAAGATCAAGCTACAATCGACCTCAAGATAGCCCATCCGCAAAGCAACGGTCTTCATGGAGAACACCAATAAAAGATAATGAACGCATCAAGAAGCACTGGATGGTGAAAGACACAGGTGGAAGAAGTAGATGAAGTTTTGTGGGCATATAGAACCACACCGAACGGAGCCACGGGGGAAACTCCATTCATAATGACCTTCGGGGCGGAAGCCCTAGTTCCAGTAGAAGCAGCATTGCACAATCAGAGGGTGTCGGCCTACGAAGAAGAGCGAAATGATGAAGCCCGCAGAGCAGAGCTCGCTCTCCTTAGCGAGGATAGAGAAAGGGTACCATTCGCTCAGAGGCCATCGCAAAAGGCGACTGTGTTCTATAATGTATGGTCAAACCGAGCAATGTAAAGGTAGGTGGATACGTCTACTAAAAGCCGAGGCTACTGGAAAATATCCTGGAAAATTCAGACAGATGTGGGAAGGACCCTATCGAGTGGTTAAACAAGTCGGGCACGGTTCCTACATCCTAAGCGATGAGAAAGGGAAGATTCTACCGAGGCCTTGGAACTCCTGAATTTGAAGGCTTTCACCAATAGATAAGTTATATTTTTTCAATTCTTCCTTATTATTCCTTTTGTATACATGTGGGTACCTTTTTCCGTCCCGCCAGACGGGTTTTTAATGGCCCACGCCTCGTTATCATTAATAAAGGGTTATGATTTCTTGGCAACAAAGAGTTATATCGCAGAGTAGAAAATCCAATCAATCGCCCGCATTTTACATAGATCGATTACGGCGGTCGGGTCGCCGAGACAAGATCCTCGGGACCTCGCCATCGCCATCGCTTCGGCATTTTACATAGATCGACTACGATCGGTCGGGTCGTCGAGACAAGATCCTCGGGACCTCGCCATCGCCATTGCCCAAGCATTTTACATCGATCAACTACGATCGGTTGGGTCGCCAAGTCTAGTGCCTTGGGACCTCGCTCAAGATCGATACAAATCGATCAAGGTCGATTGGTTCAAACCGACGACTACGAGCTACTCCACCAAAACTCAACATACATAGAAAGTAAAGAGCATAAACATGGAAAAAGACAACGAATGAAGCAAAGGTAAAGTTCATTGATTTCTCTTTGCCCTCGTCACAAGCCCGACCAGGTGAGCTCTACAATTGGGAAGAAGGGGGGCTATGAACAGGAGGAGGAGAAGGAGAATAACCGGGGAAATACACGGGGGAAGCCCCGAATCAAAGGAAGAGTCAAGCGGGACGAAGCTTCATCATGAGGAAGCTCGTCCTCCTCGATCGAGCTAAGGTCCAGCTCCTCAATCGGACGGGTCCCCGGTCTTCGCGACCTCTCCTTCACTTCCTCCAAAGAAAGGTCAAGAACGGCAGGAAGCAATGGCTCGCGAACGATCAAACGAAGGACCGTCCCACCCTCAGAATGCAGTGTCATAACAATTCTTCAAGATCATGAGGGCCAGTCGCAGGAATACCCAAGCACTCGCCCCGCAAGAACCGCCCGCCATCGCAGGATCGCCGACCCTTTGTTCCTTCACCGAGGCTTGTACCTCCTTAGCGATCCTCGGTCCGGCATGATCTTCGAGGGCCTTGGCATGATCTCGAGGGCCTTCCTTAGCACTCTCTCCGACTCCCATCGCCTCAGAAATCGCATACTCCTCAGATAGCTTGGTCCTCTCCGCCATCGCCTTTACCCTTTGGAGCTCCTCCTTTGTGAGCTGAGCTCGCAAGGCGCGCATCTCTTCCTCCCCCGTGTCAACTTGGGCCTTCAAAATACTGGTCGCCTCCTCCCGAATCTTCTTCTCCTCCTCTAAAGAAGAATTTTGAGCTTTAGAAGGTCCTCTCCTCTACCTTCGAAAGCTCGCCCTTCAGGCTCTGATGCTGCCTCGAAAGTCCTCGAACCTCACGGTCCGTAACGCCCAACGCGCAGACCGCCTCGAATGACATCATCGAGCTCCTCGAGCAAGTACGCAGGAGTAGGGACCCCATTTCCTTATTGCCCTCCGTCAAATTTCTCCCCATCCGCGGAGGAGTGATCCTTTCAAGATGTGACGGACAACGCCGATATCAAGAGTTGTGGAATCCTCGGCAGCTTGATCAAAGACTCCCACAACCCGACGTCACCTCTATCTCCTTTCCTTTGAGTTGGCTTGAAGGACGGAGAGATTGGTCGACCACCAAGGACAATTAGCCGCCAAAGGGCAAAGTGATCGGCCGGCCACCGGGAATCGGGAGATTGGTCGTTGACTCAAGCGCCTCCTCCTCTTCAGAGGCCGTCGACCTCCTCCTCCTCCTCAACTACAACAATGCTCTGATCAGACGGGGCGACTACAGCAGGCCCCGCCAATGGTTCGGAGACGACCAGAGAAATACGCTGCGGCCCGGTAGCGATTGGTCGAACGACCATCGAACTGGCCTCTCGTCTGTCGCCCCGACCTCGGCCTCCCGAAGGCCCTGCGACCTGACGCTTACTCTTGATGGACTTGGGGGCGCCGGGGAATGTGTTAACCCTGACCATAGCTGCACAAACAAGGAAACAAAGTTAGAAATCAATCCAAAACCTACGAACAACGAAGATAAATCAACCACGAGAGGTCAACCAGGCGGGGCAGTTCCCTCTCCTAGCCCACCAACTAGCGGCGGGGGGTCAATCAGAAGAGAGTTGGCAGAGGCCCCCCCGCCATACCCCGAGATGAGCCGAGCAAAGTTATACGGGCCGAGCTCCTTTATACGGCTCACTACCTCTCGCTCTTCCCTAGAAAGCGATAGGCTTGCCGAGTCATTCCACCGCTCGGCTTAGGGATACCTCCACAGTTGGGACACGGAAGAAGACCCCGGGCTTCAAAGAAGTATTTTGTCCGCCAATGGCATTTTACGGACGTCCCGATCGGGCGATACCGGCATCCTTGTACATCGTGGAAGGATGCCACCCCGAGCTCGACTCGACTCATCCTTAAAAATGGCACAGATGTTAACCGAGGGCTGACACCAAATTGGTGGCACAACAAAGACGAGTCCATTAATGAAACGCCACCCATTCGGAGGGATCCGACTAGCCGCAATTGGAAATCAAGACACACTTCATCCACGATCAAGACGTATGGCGCCTCAAGCCTCCGATCGAGAAGAAATATTCAGAGACGGCCATCCACCCGCCTCGGTTGCTTCCAATTCCTCATTCTCGAAGCCAACCTGGGCTCCCCATCAAGGATACTATTCCTAGGACGAGCAAGCACAAATCTGCCGCAGACATCCTCGATTTACCTTTAGGCGCTCCTTTACTATCGGCCATCCTTCCGCTCCCTTGTTGTAATTTCTTCAACATCCTCGGCCTTGACATCATTGTCGCCACCATAACTTCCGACGACGACCTCCGTCCACAGAACCAATTATAAACCTCACCCAAGAACCGCTAGACGACATATTTTCTAAGAGGAATTTAAAAGATGAGAATGAAGGAGGGACGACTATTCAATGGTAGGAATCGGAAACTCGAGCAATGCCTCAAACAACTTCGGAAATAAGAATAAGCAAGAACTGAAGCAAGAACAGGAGAAAGCAAAGGAAAGCAAGAAGACGGCAAGAATGAAATAAGTGTGAAGAAAAGCAAACCGTCTGTCGATTCTCGACACTTATAGAGGCTACGTCAACTACGATCCAACCGAAGCCCGACACGTGGAACACATCCGAGCTATCCCGGACACGCAGACGATCTAAACGGAGGCAAATCAAGGTTACTCGAAATCCGGAAGAGCGAATAAATAAAAGACATTCGGAGACGGTGGGTAACGCCACAAAGACGATACGCTTCCAATTCGAAGTCGTCGACGGCGTGCATCGTCAAATCATAAATGCCTCAAATGCCTTCACGCCCACTAATGGAGACAACGATCGTCATCCGACCAATTAAAACTACCCGGCTGTTCCATAACCGGCTATCACAACATCGCCGACCGATCGCTTATTCCACTTAGCCGATCGACAGACGGCTATATCACAAGGCTCGACCGATCGACCTAACCCCGAGTCGCCTAATGACCGGCTACAAAACTCTACATACCCTCGACCCTTCTCTTCGCTCGCACTCGAGGAGTAGGGGCTTATGGTCGGTCGGCCATTCCGGCTCGGACCCAATCAAGAGGCGACCCGTGGGCGATCGCCTGCTCATCGAAGATCAGCCTAAGGCCAAAGCCCACTTTACTCCCCGACCCATTAGCAGAAGGAGATCTCCCATGTAGATACGTAACAAGACCTAAACCTGATTACTACTTCGTATATAAGGTATTATTCTCCCATAATTCAGGTAGGCGATCATAACCTAATTCGTTTTCTCTGAATTCATCAATCCTTCCTACTCCAAAAGCTTACTTGAGCGTCGGAGAGGCTAATCGGGTTGTCACCCCCGACGAGCCTTCCTTGTTTTGCAGGTATATTCACGTCGCGATCATCACAGAAGGTAGAAGACGATGGATTTCAATGAAAACGCACCGTTCGGCCAGAATCCGGCAAAACCAAAACCTAATTCGGGTAATCGGATCGGCCCAAATTTTTTCAGAGTTACCCGTCCCGGCCCAAAAATAATTCGGGTAATACTCGGGCCGGCCCGAATTATCCGAAATTTAGCATTTACTTACCCGAATTAATTCGGGCCGGCCCGGGTAATCGGGCCGGCCCAAATAATGCTCATCCCTACTCCGAGAAGTCCATTGAACGAACAACTGTTGGAAGTGATCCATAAGTGTCAGACACTCATTAAACACTACACCAACTTCAAGCAAGTTACTGGAAAAATTGTTAAGATTATTAATCACTTCTAGACAATCCGACTCCAAAATAATGCTGTCAAGACCTTTACCTTTGAGCCACGCCAAAGCTTCTTTAATAGAGATTGCTTCTACAAGTAAAGCATCCACACAATAAGGGATATGGCCCGAGAAAGCTTTAACAAACCTACCGTGGTCATCGCGGAGAACAACCCCAAAACCTGACCTGTTTTCTCTTTTCGATGTCGAGGCATCAACATTACACTTCAACTAGCCCAAATCAGTTTTGCTCCACACTTGACAATGAGGGAGATTATTGCAATACGGCTAGACCCTTTTGAAAGCACGTTCGGCCTCATGCCAATCCCTAAGATAACCATCTGCAAATGTCACAACTTCTGTAGGAGGGACATCCTTTTGCTTCCAGCAAAAGAGATTTCTACGAAACCAAATACTCCAGCAAATAGCCAAAACCCTGTATCCCCTATCAAAAATATTACTTATGAGCACTGAAGAAATACAACATTTTATGTCCTCCCCTTGCAGGAGAATACCCGCAACATTCCATACACTTTTTGCGAACGGACAAAAGATCAGAAGATGATTTATATTTTCCACCATACCACATCTATTACAAGAAACATTCAAACTCACTTCTCTATCATAAAGTCTTTGTTTGCAGGGGATAAAATCACGCAACAATCTCCAATGAAAGTCCTTGATCTTAGGGGGAATTTGGGCATTCCAGATAGAATTCCAAAGACCACCAAGCACATAAGACGAAATAAGAGAATAATGATCAATGGCTATTCGGTAACCCGACTTAACGCTATATAATCCATTCTTAGTAAATTGCCAACAAAAATGATCAGCACTTGACAATGAGGAGATGGGGATTTTAAAAACTTGAGAGGCATCCTCTTGTGCTAAAATGCCATTTACAAACGAAGAATCCCATTCCGAAGCCTCAGAGTTGAATAGGGTACTAACCTTCATATTCTCCATACCGCTTAAAGGAGATGAGCGCACATAAAAATCTTCATCACGATTCAACCATGGGTCCTTGAAAACGAAAATCGACTCCCCATTACCTACTTGTCACCGAGCTCCTTTCCCTAGTACGTGCTTTACCGAAAAATACTCTTCCAGATTAAGCTAGGGTTTCGACCTGCTGTGACATTAAGGAAATTGTAATATGGGAAATACTTTGCTTTGAATAACTGCCTTGGCGGTGAATTCGGGTGAGTTAAGAAACGCCAATCATGTTTACACAACATAGCAAGATTAAAGCAATATAAATCGCGGAAACCCATACCTCCTAATTTCTTAGGGACACAGAGTCTCTCCCATTTTGCCCAATAAAGTTTAGACCGATTACCTGGTGAAAAACTCCACCAAAAAGCATTCATCATTTTGTGTAAATCATCACAAATACCTTTTGGGAGGAGGAAAACATTCATACAGAAAGCAGGAAGAGCTTGAGCAATAGTTTTGAGTACGATCTCTTTACTTTTTTATTTCTCATAAGTTATATATCCAAGTACATAAATGACCTACTTGTTATTTGTATCAATCATTCATGAAAATTATGAATTAATGAACTTGTGGATAGCAATAGAATACTCAGCAATGAATTAATTTATCATATCAATCAATATGAATTACTTACGAAATAGAAGAACATGAAGCAAGAATAGCTGAGTTCATGACCGTGACCTAGGCCCATGACCGGGAGAGGTAGAGTAGGCCTAGTGTGATAAACAAATCCGGGTCGATCGTAAGTTTGACCCGCGTGTCAATTATAAAAATGCTTCAAACATAACTGATTACCTCCTACTAGTTCCTCTCCACGCGCCTCAGAACGCAAGATAAACAGAGCGGAAGAAGAGGACGAGATCCGAAACGACACCGTCCCCTACCCAAACATCCACTCCTCTAATATGTCTTCTGGTTTCAGCGGCGATGAAACCGCACCGTTCTTCGGCTTCCTCGGCGCCGCTGCGGCGCTCGTCTTCTCCTGTAACCACTACAAACTTTTCTCATTCATGTCTCAGATTTATGGTTATAATTTATGTGTTCTAAATGAACTTGAGCTTTTGATGCGTTTTTATGCAATGTAAAACAAGAAGATTGAACCTCACTTCGATTCCGATTTCTTGATCTATCGGATCTCGGTAATGATTGAAGATCTTGAGTTTTATGTAAATGCGATTCCTTGATTGGATCTCTCGGTTATACCGTGGTTTCTGATGTCTTTTCCCTTGGATTCGCTGAGAACTTTTTCGGATAGTATCCCTTTTAGTGGAATGAGTGTTACGGATTAATTACCTTCTTCCCTATCGAAGATTACAATTTTTTGTGGAATAGCAAATTGAATTATGGGTGATTTCGAACTATGAAAATGGAGGTAATACGCAGTTTAATGTAGCTTTTTGGCGTATAGTGATATAAAGAATCGAGATATGGTTGATAAATGGAGCAGTCGAGAAATTATTTATTCAATTTTAAGCTTTCTAGACCGAGAAACCTACTGCATGTTTGGCAGAACTGTTTAGTTAAACCGAAGTTTTGGTTTCAATTGAATTACCAAAACTGGGGCTTCTTAAAATAATATCTCTAGTCTTACCATCATTTTGAATACTTAAGATTCTTATCATGTATGTGTAGGTATGGGAGCTGCATATGGAACTGCTAAGAGCGGTGTTGGTGTGGCATCAATGGGTGTGATGAGGCCTGAGCTTGTGATGAAGTCGATAGTGCCAGTTGTTATGGCTGGTGTGTTGGGTATATATGGATTGATAATTGCTGTTATTATTAGTACTGGGATTAACCCCAAGGCAAAGTCATATTACCTTTTTGATGGTTATGCACACCTCTCATCGGGTCTTGCTTGTGGCCTTGCTGGTCTTTCTGCTGGAATGGCAATTGGTATTGTTGGAGATGCAGGCGTTAGGTAAAAGTGCTGACTTTTGTGTATATACATGTATGAAATGTGGGATCCTCTTTCTCTGATCATATCCTTTGTCAGGATTTGTATTGCTTGTCCTTTATCTGTCAATCTCTATTTGGCTGTGAATTAAAAGACCTATGAGATGTCCCATTGTCCTAGATAATTCTTTTTTATTTTGCTTGCCCACGTAGAGTTCTACAAGTGCAGTTGCTTTTGGGGTCAATTGGGATTGATTAGAAGATATTATTGTTGGTAACTTTGGCCATTATGTTGATGACATGGCTTAGATGGTTTTTGGAATGAAAAAACCATGGTCGACTAGTTTGGTTAAAGTTCCCTTAAATGAAGGACATGCTTCAAACTTATGATATTCACGGGGACTTTGTAGGGACATTGTAAGGATGCATTTAAAACCAATGTTTTCTGCACTCATATGTATTAGTAGATTTACTATGTCATACGGGTTGATGAACAATGTTAAAAATTGTGAATGAATTGAACCTAGTGTAATTAGAAATTAGTAATTGGTGTATCCAAGGTCCACCTAAAGGAAAGAAAGAAATAAATGCACCCACTAATTCCTTCGTCATTATGTGCAACCAGGGATCAATCCTGAAGATGCCCGCTTAGGGTAGAATGAAGAGCAATCATGATAAGAATATCAGTAGAGAATTGTATTATTTACGTAGATGTAGAGTACAGTAGCAGTATAACTCCTAGAAGATAGCTCCCAGACCAATACAAAATTTGTATTTCCAGGATATGAATGATGATGCCTCTCCTCTCTATTAGATTCCTCAATATCCCTCCGTTCCCTTCACAATTTCTCTCTCCGTAACTAACTCCTAACATCCTGCCTATGTGGCATCTACCCCCTTCCCCATCTTACCCCTACGGATGTAGGTCTAGATGGGCTTAGTGGGCTATATACTAACACTAACAGGCTGAGCACTAGGGGGAATGCTAACAGTTCGCTCCTCTTCAAGAGGCACCTTGTCCTCAAGGTGAAGGGAAGGGAATTGTCCTTTGATGAAGTCTGCTTCTTTCCAAGTTGCCTTACTTCCAATTCCTGATGCTTCAAAATCAGCTGTAGTGCGCGGGAAGGAGTATGCATGTTGATTCCCTGTAATGTAACCTCTAATCCCTTTCGATAGACTGCCATGTACATTTTCTTCCAATCTACCTTCACCATGCCTAGTGTTTCTAGCCATGCAACTCCTAAGATTAGATCAGGTCGTCCTGTATCAAACACATATGCATTCACCCTAAACTCTTCTCCATTCAATTCCAGCTTAATCTCCTTGCAAACTCCTTGTGAGAAGGATCAATGTCCATCCCCCAACCTAACACTAAAAGTTCTAGTTGAAGTGACAGTGATACCCATAGCCTGAACCAATCTTCAGGATACAAGGTTGTGACTAGCTCCACTATCAACCATTATGACAATAGGCAATTCATTTAACTTACCTATTAAAACCATCGACTTCAAGGGTGAGGATTGATCACTTCCTAATTCCATGAACTCCACAGAATTGCACACTAACTCCCAATCTTCCGGGTGATCCTCTACCACTGATGCTTCTCGGTGAATTTCCCCCATGTCTGCTTCATCACCTTCCCATATAATTAACCTATATGCTTTGTCTGGACATCGGTGGAGTGGGCCGAAAGTCTGCCCACACTTAAAACACAATCCCTTAGCCCTTCTATCCATCAGTTGTTTGTAGGTCAAGTTCCTCGTTCCCCTCCAATTCGAGTTCAATGGTCGCTGGCCTTCAGTAGAGGTGTGACGGTTTTCGTTGGGTAATTCTTTTGCCTCGTTCTTGGTATTGCCAGCTGCACGGGTTGGTGGGACTAGACGGTTAGTGCTGGAAATATTTAATCGGTACCCAAAACTTGAGTGGGAACTTCCGCGTTTAACTTTTCCTTCTCCCGGCCTTATCACCCCTTCACCAACTAGCTCTCTCTCTACTTTCCTTGCTATAGAAATTAATCGAGTTCGGGTTGGGGGATCGTGAGTGCGAACTCTGTTTTTTACTTCTTGATGCAGGCCTCCCAAAAAACAACTCATATACCACTCCTCTAGAAATTGACCAATCTGCGACGCAAGTCTCTCAAATTCATCGATATACTCATCCACCGAACCACGTTGGGAGACTTGACTTCAATTGTTCTATCGGGTCACCCTTTTCCTTTCCCCTATAACGATCGAACAACGATCGTTTGAATCTTTCCCAAGTCATACTCCAACTCACGTAAAGTCATGAACCATTATAATGTCAAACCCTCCATACAAATATGAACCATGGGTAGACGAAGCTCAGGAGGGATTTCATGAATCATAAAGTAGGATTCAGCCCTCGTGACCCATGCGAATGGGTTGTCCCCGTGGAAAGCTGGGAGGTCGACCCTACGAGTTGTGTTCCGATATTCTTGCCACGCATGAGTTGTCGCTGCCGATGACACGTGGTCACCCTGTCGGTGTTGCCCAGACCCTTGCGGACCAATAGCGTGGTACCTAGTTCCTTGCGATCCACTGGCAGTTATGTCGTTGCTGGCGGTAACTGAAGAGAGTTGCGCAGGTTTTTGATCACCACCAGAAGAGGACGACTGTTGAGTAAATGTCGATGGTTCTTTTTCTTCGCCCATCTTCTGTTTCTACGAGTTTCTGACCATCAAGGATTGAAACCCATCCCTCATCTCCGACTGTAGCAGATGTTGCGATTTGGCCAGCGTGGAGAGAGCTCAGCTGCGATTGAAGATCCTTCAAAGTGGTGTCATGCGATTTAATCATGCCCTCTTGTGCTGAGAGGGATGATTCTTGCCTCCTAAGAGACGCCTCCACTGCCGATACTCTAGTCTCCATTCTAGTTTGCATACAGTCTCTACCCCTTGGTCTCTCAATGAAAGCACCAATTGATAAGAATATCGGTAGAGAATTGTATTATTTACGTAGATGTAGGGTACAATAGCAATATAACTCTTGGAAGATAGCTCCTAGGCCAATACAAAATCTGTATTTCCAGAATATGAACGATGATCCCTCTACTCTCTATCAGATTTCTCTATATCCCTCCATTCCCTTCACAATGTCTCTCTCCATAACTAACTCCTAACAACCTGCCTATGTGGCATCTACCCCCTTCCCCATCTTACCCCTACGGATGTAGGTCTAGATGAGCTTAGTGGGCTGTATACTAAAACTAACAGGCTGAGCACTAGGAGGAATGCTAACAGTTATGCCTACTCGTTTTGGAATCTTGACATTGATTGCTGGGATCTTCGACCTGGCTTTGAAAGTGATAGGATTGATTGATCTGGGCAACTTTATTTCCCTCTGCTTCTGTACGTACAGATGTTTTTTTATGTTTTGTTCCTGCTTTCCTGTGAATGTTGGTGTGTGTATATGTTTGTACATATGTATGTATGTATGTGAGAGAAAGATAGAGAGGTGAAGCTAACAAGCCATGCGCTGTTGCAAGCATGTATGAGGGGAAAGCGTAAGATCACTGAAGCAGTAGATTGTGTGAATTGCTGAAAAAGTCCCTTCTTTTGTTTTTTTCCTCCCAAATTTTGTGATTAACCAATGTTTTATGGCATCCTGCTATTATACTGACCCAGTATTTTATCCATGACAGAGCAAATGCTCAACAGCCAAAACTTTTTGTTGGAATGATCCTTATCCTCATTTTCGCTGAAGCTTTGGCCCTGTATGGTCTTATTGTTGGCATCATCTTGTCTTCACGAGCTGGCCAGTCAAGGGCAGACTAAAAGGGAAGATTGCTATTGGTGTCACTTTCTATGGAAAGATTTATTGTTGTCCATAGGTTGTTGATTGTTGGTCGGCGCTTTCAGTGTCCTCAGACATTCTTGTAGTGGAAGTTCCTGCGCTGCTAGGCACTAGATGGTTGATTTATGCTGTTTTGTGAAGTGGGATTGAGTTTTATCTGTCAAATAAAAGCTTGTCAAGCTCTCTATGTATGTTTTTATCCATTAGTGTAGTTCGTAGAACTTCTTATCTGTTGTAGAAACTTTGGATTCTTGAAACAAATGATTGCATAAATGCTTATTGAACTTTCTCACCTTTGCAAGCATATGATGGTTGGGCCGTTTGGATCATACAATTCCACTTTCTCTGCATACGCCCATTAATATGAACTTTTACTTTTGGGCCTTGAGGCCTTGAAGGAGAAAAGATTTGGATTCATCACCCCCACCAAAATTTTAATAGTCAACTTGCCGATAAAATGTGAACATAGGATGCTATATTCAAACCAAAGACCGTTCGGCAAGTAAGAGGCAGAGGCCATTGTATTGAATGTGTTATTCCATGCTTTTTTGGTTTTGTCTCAAATTGTCGTTTATTTAGAAATTTTTGGAACTTGTTTTCTTGTTGATCGGTTGAAACGTCTAAAAGCGCATTCTTTTTGCATGTAGAAAATAGTGTCTGGTATGTCATCAAATCAAGCACAGGTCCTTATACCGGCCACGTGTTGATATGCCGACCTTAACGTTGGGGCTATCTATATGCAAGACACCAACTTCTCGTTGCAGCAGAATACTGTTTTAGCTTCACTCGCCTATGCCCATGCACAAGAATATGCACGTATGTATACCAATCCATTGGCCCATAACAAGCAGAAGAAGGTTCTCTGATACTGTTAAGCTTTGGATGGATAGATAGATGGATGGATGCATGTATGGTGTGAGCTTGTTAGATGTGCAATCCCCACCAATCCCCCCCTTCTGGCTTTTAGGCACAAAAATGGCGCAGGAAGAAGTTTTGAGTAGATTACATTGGGCCCAATTATCATCTAAAATCCATGACAGGTTAAAGGACAAAACATGTGGTTGGCATTTTATTCTGGGAATCTTTCCTTTTTCCCTGATATGAGTTTGCAGGAAATGATGATTTCCCAGTATACATCAAGGGTGTGAATACAACAATACTAGTCTTCGATTTGGGCGATTCTCAAGTTTCTTGTGCATGAACAATCTGACATTCCCTGTAAACATTATCGTAATGTATGGTTGCTGTCATTTTTAGTAGGAATAGATGACAAAATAAAAAAAAATCTTTTCTTTGCATGTTTAGTTGCTGCTTAAGTAATTTTTATTCTATCCTCGAGTGACAAAAATAATAATTTTTGTTCCTTCTAAAATTGAAGGATAAAATTTCTTGTCTTCATTTTCGAGACAAAACACATAAGCAACTTTCAAAAATATTCCTCCTCCCACATAAGCAAATTTTTTATTCTTAATTATGTTATTAAACTCATTATTATTATTATTATTATTATTATTATTACTACTACTACTACTACTACTAATAATTTTATTATATGAAATTAATTATCTTATTATTATTATTATTATAATAAATTTTGCACTTATTATTATTATTATTATTTATTATACTTAAATTAATTATTTCATTATTATTATTATCATTAATAATAAATATTATATGAAATTAATTATCTTCTTCTTATTATTATTATTATTATTATTATTATTATTATTTGATATTAATTTTTTATTGTTATTATTATTATTATTTGTTAACTTTTTACTAATACAAATCATTCATTTTAAAATAATCAATGAACTATATATTTTCAATCATATTATACTGTAGGGATAATTTAGTCATTAACACTGTTTTTATATTCTGTCAACTACAACCAAACACATTTCTGTCTTCGAGACGGAGACAGTTTTATTTGTTTTGTCCATCACAACCAAATATCTCCCTGTCTCTAATTTTTGTTCTGTTCCGTCTTTAAATTTTTGTTCCGTTCCGTCTCTGCATACAGGAGATAGCAACCATACGTAGCGTAACGGATTCTTACAACTCATGACAAAGGTATGTACATATGGTTTCACGAAGTGGTGTTTTGTGATTACTTTCAAATGTTCATCCAAGCTCTAAATGTTGGATATTGGGTCGAAATATGATATGAAACTCAACAAAATAATTATAATTTTTAAAAGTTAAGATCAATAAAATTTTATAAAATTATTAATACATAAAGCATAAAAAAGTGTTAATTTTAATTTTAAGTTTAATTATTTTCTTGTCGTATTTCTAAAGTCATTTTCAAAATTAGTTCATTTCAACCTCCATAGTCGTATAAGTATTTGATCTCTAATGATATCCACAAAACGAGTTTAAAAAACCCTACGACTATTGCAAAAAGGTTTGGCAAGAGCACTTAAGTCTATCTATAATAGGTTTTGAACATTTTAGTAATTTAATAAAATTAAAGTTATAATTTTTATTAAACTTTAATTTGAATTATAAATAATTCTAATTAAATATCAATTATAGCCAAATAAAATCTAATATCTCGTATTGATCTTTATTTATTAAATATCTCATATTTAATCATAAAGTTTCTCAAACTTTACAATAAAACCTAACTAGATTCAAAGTATCTTTGTTCTTATCAACTCATTCTTTATGTATGACTCGTTAAGTTTCCAAATATGTCGATAATGGATACAAATTATAACTTAAATCATATTTATGATTAGATAAATTAAATTCCTTTAATTTATCTTTAATTCTCTAATTAAATAATTTAAATTCATAAACTAAGATTAGTGTATAGCAATATATCATGGCCACTTAAATATAATTATATGGAATGATTTTTCTATATAATTTAATCATTTCATCATATAATATTATAGTTATAAATAGAGCATAAAATTGATGTCTACTCTATTTTGAGTTCAATCATATTAGTTCTTCACCATTAGTTATTGATTTAATTAATAACATTTGTAAACTATTTACAAAACGTAATTCTACCTTGGCTAAGGATTTTCGAATCAATACTTTGAGAACAATAAAACATTATCCCTAATTACTTTAGGGTGATAAATCATTCTCTAATAAGCACTCATACTTTTATTTAAGTGTTTCCATACTTTAATCTATAAGATTGACTACTTTCTTTGTAAGGAAAAACATAACGTATGCTAATCTTTTTACGCTCTATTAATGTCTAGTCGAAGAATAATGATCATGAATAATTTATAGATATTACATAAATGTAATATAAATATCATAATTATAATATCATCATAATTTCATTTACAATGCATAATTATCCTATAAGCTTTATCATATAAATCTAAATATGTACAAGATAAAGAATGTCTTTAAATTAATTTGTAAATAAATTATAACCAATTGATTGACTCTAGGACATAAATCAACAATCTCGCGCTTGTACTAAGCCAGTCGTTTAAGTATATATATTATATCACCTTATGACAATCATGCTAATGCTGAAAAAGTGGCTTAATGAGAGAATTCTACAAGATTCTCTATAATGAATACTTGCTTAAATCTTACAACTTTTATCTTAATTATCATCATAATTAAGAAAAATAGTCTAAATACATACTTGGATCTTTAATGAAAACTTAGCTTCTTTTGCATGTCTAATGACTCTAATGTGCGATAGAATATTACTATCTTAAATAATGGAAGAAACTATATCAAGTTAATTAAAGAACTTATTTATCTAATAAATCATTTCTACTAAATAAAAAATATATTATGGCTTAATCAGCAACCATTGCTACATTGGAACCTTTCTAATCTTAAAATGATATTGTTCTTTTTTAGAATACCCAAATGTGAGTGTCCTACATCGAAAAAAGAGGAGAAAGAAGACTAAAATATAAGTTTAGTGGGCTACTTCACCTATTGTCAATTGGTTTTAGGATGGAACCTCACTTGGGTTATGGTTTAACTTCCCTCCTCATATGAGCCCGTAAACTCATTGCAAATTTAACATAGTTTCAGAGCTAATGAAGATCTTAACTTATTGTTTACCCTAGAAGCGACCCATTATTTAGGTAACTGGAAAAGAATCTGAAGTTAGCCTAGAACAAGTGGCCTAGCAATATTGTTTGCCTAATAGGAGGGCCTATTTGACCTCAATCAAAAGTTTAGCCTTGATGAGGATTGTTTATGTAAAACTTAGTGGACTACTCCACTTATTGACAATTGGTTTTAGGATGGAATCTTATTTGGGCTTGTGTGTGATTTAACTTTTCTCCTCGTGTGGGCCTGTAGGCCCATTGCAGATTTAACATTGTATCAAAGCCAATAAAGATTTTAGCTTATTGTTTACCCTTGAAGGGGCCAAATCATTTAGGCAACTAGGAAAGGATTTGAAATCGACTTGGAACAAGTGGCCCAATAGTGTTGTTTGCCCCAAAAGAGGGCCTATTTGACCTCAATCAAAAGTCTAGCCTTGATAAGAATTGTTTATGCACCTCTTTAGATTGCACAAGTAAAAAACAGACTCACATATAAGGGGGAATGTTAAGAATACCTACATGTGAGTGTCTCACATTGAAGAAAGAGGAGAAAGAAGACTAATATATAAACTCAGTGAACTATTCCATCCATTGCCAATTAGTTTTAGGATAGAACTTCACTTGGGCTTGTGCATGGTCTAACTTTCCTCTTTATATGGACCCGTAGGCTCACTGTAAATTTAATAGTTCTA
Source organism: Erythroxylum novogranatense (assembly GCA_029891385.1). NCBI lineage: Eukaryota > Viridiplantae > Streptophyta > Magnoliopsida > Malpighiales > Erythroxylaceae > Erythroxylum > Erythroxylum novogranatense. The sequence continues at coordinate 108,451,620 of CM057228.1, forward strand.
AGTAACCTTAATTAGGATTTACTTTTAAAAAGTTAATATCCATATAACGTTGACTCAAATATCAACTCATGTATAGAATAATGGATATCTTTAATACTTCACAAGTATCAAACATCTCAAATACTAAACATCTTTAGTACATTATCTATGTATTTAGACTTAGAATGTATAAACAATTTCTAATCTATTTCTGTAGATCTAATTCCCATTATTAAGTTGTTATATTTTTCATATCCATCAATAGTTGTTTTTAGATAATTATATTTTCAACAATTGAAAATTATAATTATTGTTCTCTGTGAGCAATATGTATCTACATAGTCTAGCATAAAGATGACAACTATACCCCTACTAACATTTTTGTAGACATGATAAATTCACAATTATCTCCAAAACAAACTATTTGAATTCATCATAAAAGTGACTCTTTCAATGTCTCGTAACTTTTTAACTATACGTCAAATGTATCAACAAAGGCACTAGCTCTAATTGGATGTACTGTCATGAGATTTGAACTTTTCAAATTTCATTTTTCTCTCATTACTTATCTTCAAAACCATTTTCCTATAAATACATATTGAAACAAACAATTTATTCAACAGATATATAAGATTATATCCAACCTATTGGATATCTCATAACATTTTATTATCTAATTTAGTACTAAACTTACTTCAACTAAGCATCACATCCTTAAATCGTTAACTTTCAATCTTTCAAAGACTTAGCATTTTATAAAATCTTACTAATTAGTTTAATTAGAACTGCTGAAGGTAAGTCATTATCCTAGGCATAACTATAGAAGAAATAATATTGTATGATACAATATCTCATATTGTATTTTCCTCCTTACATAAATCCATATTCTTGTGGAATTTATTGTAAAGGTATTTACTAAATAATCTCATTCCCCATAGATAATCGAAAATTTAAAACTCGCCAATCGATCTCATCAAAGTGCTTTAGCAATCTCAATGAGTAATTTCTACTTAGATTTAAACAATTTGAATTGTTCAACATTTTAAATCATTATTTCATTTAATACATATGACTATATAACATAAAGTCATTAGTAATCTATCGAAATATAAATATCGTCCTTTTATGAATTGTTATTTTATCTAATACATTACATGTATAAATTTAATAATTCAATATCATCATTATCCTTTACTAAAGATTGATTTGGTTATTCTTCAACTTAATAATTTTCATAAGTTTCATCGATTCATAATTAAAAGGATACATATATTCTTGTATGTAACTTTATGATATCATCATATTGATTTAACTTACATGACATAAAAGAATAATTTTGTTATCCAACTTCAGATTCTTGCCACTTATGTTAAACATAAGTCTCATTTGATCCAATACATACTAACTATTTGTATAAAATTTGATTAACTACTTTTTACTCAACAATATATTCTTATCATACTTTGAACATTGTAGTAATGTTGAATATGAATTCAAGATTAAATATTCAAAAGCATGAATTAGAAATACATATGGTCTCTATCATATTACGTACAAGCAAGAAAAGTCATGCGATCATTTTCTTCTTATAGTAACTATCATCATACTATAACAAAGCCTTTAATTGATGTACATATTTATGCTTTTAGTAGGCTAAATTAAGAGAAACAATTCTATCAAGGTAGTATACCTTTCAGCTCTACCCAATACAACCTCTTATATCTTTCTAGTGGACTACGATCCCATTCAAATTTAATTAATTTTGAGTTTGTTCAACAAACCAACTCGACTTAAATTAGGTAGATAACAATTTTATTAATTACATCTCACATACCTCTGGGATTCCTTAGGTGACAAATCTTACCAAAACATATCTTATATACAACATTGCCGCCAAATTCATGTGATCATAAGTTTACTCATATCTAGATCACAAAATTTTAGTTAAATAGTATTCATTGTTGTAGGATTAAACATATTTGCATTAAAGCGACTTTGAGTTTGCTCATCAAGCGTAACAATAAGCAGAGCTCTAATTTATTCTTATAACAATAGAAGGCAAAAATTATATTCAAAACATGTCCTTAATATTTTTAATAAGGGATTTAATTTTATGCATCTTATCAAATAAAAAATTGCGTGTCATCAGACTTGTAAAACATACAATCCAATATGCATAAAAATCAAACATATATTCAAATATGTAACTTTTGCACTCATAATCAAATTATATGCCTAAAATATCAAGCTTCTTTTGATTTTAATTAATGATCTTCTTAATCTAAAATAATATTTTCAACTCATTGGAAAAATTAAATTAGATTATACACATTAATTCCTAAATAAACTAAATTCCTATTTCAAGTAGAAATTTGATAAATCCAATTGTAAATTATTTCTAATTTTCTTGACTCCTTTAATAAAATTTATTGAAAACAATTTTCAATAAATTATACTTCTTACTTATTGTAATTTAGAAAAGTCCCTTTTCAAAATTTAACAAGTAAAACATTATAATCCTATTAGAAAATTATTTCTAATCTAACTAGAAATTATTTTCCTTAATTAGAAAACTATTTTCTAATATTAAAAGGAAACTACTTTCAAAAGTAAATAAAAACTCTTAAATTTAATTTAAAAGTCTTTTACATTATTTATTTGAGATTAATTTCTTAATTAATTAGAAAATTATTTTAAAAATTAAGAAATTTCTTTTTAATTAATAAATAAAACACTTTTCACAATTTAATCAAGAAAATTACTTTTTCCAATAAATCAAGAAACTTATTATTCATAAATAAATTGAATAATGATTCTTTAGAAAACAAAATCATATATTTAATTTATCACAATCAAATTTAAATAAATAAATTTAATTAAGAAACACATTTTTAATTACCTAAGAAAATAATTTTTTATTTTAAGGAGTCTAATTAATTAATTTCAATCTAATTGAAACTAATTAATTTAATTTTAAAACTTTTAAAAAATTAAAATAGGAATCAATAAATTATTAATCTTAATATTGTTTTAATTTTAGAATTGAATTTTGATTTTAAGACAATTTTAATAATTTTGTTTCGTAATATATCTTGAAATACTCTATTCTAAATTAAAGACAACTTTATATATCTTTGAATAACTTTAATCCAATAGATAAACATAATTATTCCAACACTAGAATAAGTTTATCTTTATTTCCAAACAACTCTTGCTATTGGTCATAGGTCACGAAAATCCCATTACAATCCTAAAATAGTCTTATCCTCGTTACCAAACACCCCTTATTCTAGTCCTAGAATAAGCCTTTTCCGACCTAGGATAAGATTTTCTATTCGTTCTTCCATGAGAAACATTAGACTCGTAAAGATATAACCGCGGTAACTCGAACGTTGGTATAAGTAGCACATACCTTCATCGTTTAATTAAGAGGTTGAAGATTCAACTCTTAAAAATACAACAAACTTTTGAATTAGTGATAATCTTCTTTAATTTGAGATGTTCCCGTCGCAGAAAAATTAATCTTCCGTCTGATCCTTAAAAAAAAAGATAAAACCGTAGTTTCTTTAACATGTTGCTGTCGTCGCCAGTCTTCTCCAAAGGCCGTCGTCACTGCCGCTGTCGCCAGCTGGTACGCCGCCACCATCTCCATGGCTGATCAATGTGAACCGTCACCGCCATTATAACTTCCAGCCATTGCTCACCAGCCGATTTTCACATGTTACAGCTACAGATGCCTGGAGATTCTACAGCGTTTACCACCAGCCAATGTCGGCCCAACAATCGTCAGCTACTGAAGTCTCTGTGGCCTGCTGGCTTGTGGAGCCACCGCCTCTGCCATTCACTGCCAATGCACGTGGTCCGTCGACACTTGGCCGTGATATTTGTACGAAAGGGTTTTATGCCGCGGCAACATCTCCAGTTTCCTCCGAAAATATTCAAGCCAAGACAAACGGTCCGCAACATCCAAGTTATTATTTATTCGACCGACAACCAAAATTTTAACTTCGATGACAACTTCACAATCACAAATCGCCATCATTGCTCCTGTTTCAAGGTTTTCTACGTCACAACCAGTCTACACTAGTTTTTCAGTCGGGAATAACTTCCAATACCATCAACGTGGAAATAGCTACAACAAGTTTTCAGTAGGCACAAACTTGGTGGTTTCCAATAGCCACAAACAACGTGCTTTTAATAAATTATGGGCTTCTTATTGTTTACAAATTTCAATTCAATTTTAAATTGAATTATAGGGTTTAAAAATTCCAACCTAAACTTTCATATTAAAATTAATTAGATATATTCTAATTTTTAAGATTTGTGATTCTAATTTCATAATTAAAGATCAATAATAATCAAAAAATTTAATCAAATCATATAACTAAAGTTGACTTTGATGCTATTATTGGGAGTTGGGTCGAGATCTGATCTTACGTATAGTAGAATAATTACAAAACTTTTTCTTATTCTAAGATTTGATCATTTTCTTGTTGTATCTCTTGAACAATTTCTAAAATTAATTCACATTTTAACCACCGTAGTTGTACAAGTGTCTGGCGTCTAATGATATCCACAAAACGAGTTAAGAAAACTCTACAACTTTTGCAAAGAGTGTTAAGCAAGGAGTGTTAACTTCATTACAGCATAAGTGCCCGTTTAGATGGACTTTTGGAAGGTCAATAAGCACTTTTCTCTACCACAAAAACTATTTTTAAGAAAAATGAGTGCTTGGCGATAAAATAAAATAGCACTTCTTTAATAGATATGGTTTTTTTGACAAACAAAATAAAGTTTTTTAGAAGTTCAAATTTAGAGCTTATCAATTTTTTAGGTAAAATTTTCAAATCAATTAATGAGTCTATTTTTTAGTCTCTTTTGTTCTTATATTATACATGAATTTTCACAATATTTACAAACTCATTTTTACGTTTGTTTTGGGAGTTATATAATATTATTTAACTTTTATATGTTTTAATATTTATTTTTATATTAGTTTTACTTATGTTATAATCCATATAAAAGATTTGGTTATATATATTTTCATTTATGTTTCATATGGTTTAAAATTATATAATAATTAATATATTTTGCTTTGCACATTGTTTAATATACTTTAAATAATATTTATATGTATAAATAATTTTATTACAAATAAAATATAATTAAAATTAAAATATTTATTATTTTATGTTGTCAAACAGTCTAGTGTATGAAGCTTTTTTAAAAAAGCTCTTGTTTAATTGACAATCAAATAGTCAACTGGCTTTTTAGAAAAGTTTTTCTAAAAAAAGCTCTATAAAAACTCTATTGACAAAAGTTCTACTCGTATAAACTCATCCAAATAAGTATTAAAAAAAGACTAATATATAAGCCTAATGGACTACTCCACCTATCACCAATTGGTTTTATGATGGAATCTCACTTAGACTTGTAAGTTGTCTAACTTTTCTTCTCGTGTGGGCCCGTAGGCTCATTGTAAATTCTTACATAGTATCAGAGCAGATTGCTCTTATGTTAGTTATTAATATCTCAAAATGATAGACTATGTCACGTGTTAGACCCACACGTAACATAATCTATTTATAATAGATTTTGACATTTTAGTAATTTAATTGAAATTAAATTCTAATTTAAATTAAAGTTTAATAACAATTACAAATAATTCTAATTAAATAACAATTATCCGTAAGTAAAATTTAATATTTCATATTAATCTTTGTCTTTAAATATCTCATATTTAATCATAAAGTTTCTCAAATTTTACAATTAAGTATAACTTGACTAAAATACTTTTGCTCTCTTCGACACGCTCTTTATATGTAACACATTAAGGTTTCAAATATGTTGACAATGAATATAACCCTAAATCATATTTAGGATTAGATAAGTTAAACTCTTTTAATTTATCTTTAATTCTCTAATTAAATAATTTATATTCATAAATCAAGATTGTCGCCTAACAACATATTATGACTATCTAAATATTTAGGAATTTGAGTGCGCTTGACTAAATTTTCATGCATGATTTTTTTATAATTCAATTATTTCATGATACGATATTCTAATTAGGCATAGAGTATTAAAATAATGTTTACTCTATTTTGAGTTCAATCGTATTAATTTTCTATCATTAGTATTTATTCAAGTAATGACATTTGTAAGTTATTTATAAAACATCATTTCAATTTGATCAAGAATTTTTGAATTAATAATAATTGAGAATAATGAAATATTCTTCCCAATTACTTTAGAATGATGAATCATTTCTTAATCACCAACTACCTCCATATGATTTATGCTATATTATTTGACTATCGATTGAAACACCCGTAATTAGAATAGGTCATAAGTAATATCAAAATATAACAATTCCTATACAAAATTACTTTCGAGGCCTCATGTCAAAGTATCGCTTATACATCATTACAATTAGAATTTTCATAAATATACAAGTAATGTTTAAAATAGATTTTCATATGAGGTCGATTCAATGAGTTTATTCTCTAACATTCGCTCACATGTTTGTTTAAGTATATCTATATTTTAATATATAAGATCGACTACTTCCTTCGTAAGGAAAAATATAATATGTTCTAATCTTTTACATTATATTTGAATTTTAATAGAACAATGACTAGGAAAATTTAGAGATAATGTATAAATGCAATATAAATGTCGAATTATACTCTCATCATAATTTGATTTGTAATATATAATTATCTTTTATCATACACATCTAAATATATACAAGATAAAAACGCCTTTAAATTATTTTGTCACTAAACTATAATCAATCGATTGACTCTAGGGTATAATCTAACACAAAAGTTTGCATAATACTCTGGCAAGGGATATGATATGATCCATTCTACATAGAAACAAATTCTTTTAAAACTAGCAAAATGATAAATATTTTTATAATGTTTATTTCTTCGGATAATGAAACAAACATGGAAACTGCAGAAAACCGCATGTATAATGGTTTCTACTCATATTCAGCAGTAAAATTTGGTCACCAGAAAGTAGGAGGTAGAATAGGTCATGTAGAGATGAGAAGAAGCTGAGCACAGGATTCCAAGTACCAAGTTGTTTGGTGGTGCAAAGTGAAGTGGTCCAGAGCATGAGCACAGCCGGTACCACTGCCACGCCGGCTTGCTTCCTGACTTGGCGTATCGTTGATTGGAAGGCTCCAAAGTCGAAAGAGAGGGGTCTCTCTCTTGCTCAGAATCAAGAAAGCCACGTCCCGAGTTTTTGGCGTTTCCTCGAGTCGAGTACATCTTGGTCGCATCACGTGTTTCATGTATCAAATGGCTATAATGCACCTCTTTTGCCTCTTTTTCTTAGGACACATAGAGCATGGCCCTAAATCCAGAGGGTTGCTTTGTTTTTTGTGGTTGGCAAATTCAGGAACGCCAGATTTTCTTACAACAATATCATGATTTAATGATGACTATCAATCTCAATTTATTTAAAGAATTATAGAATCCATCATTCATGTTAAGGTTTTAACTATCCATCCCTCGTTACAAGTGGCTATAGCAAGGCTGGAAAAAAGAGACGACTGGCTTTTACCGGCAAGGCTATTTCAATCAACTTCCTCTGCATGTTGATGCCAAAAGATGCGTGTGTGTATGACACAAGCGTTCATGTTGATTAACTAACCAAGGAGATAAGGAACATTAAAAACACCTTGCCCACAACAGTAGTCAGTATCTATATTTTTCATGAACGGTTTCCAAGGTGGGCACGCCACCACACAAAAAACATAAAAACGAAGAAGAAAGATCATGATGTTGTTAAAACGGCTTTTAGCGAGTGGGAGAAACTCACCCCGCATTCGCATATAAGCCAAATCCTTTGTTTTCATCTCCTACTGCGCCCTGCACATGAGAAGTGGGGAAGCTCTTTTCAGTTTTCTTTTTCTTTTTCTCAGCCTCTTTTGTCTCTTTGCAATCCACAAGGCCCCGCGCATGCTTCAACACGTACCTTATCAACAAAAGAAGAAAGAGAGATAATGAAAACTATTATCATAACTATGGATACCAATGTTAAGAATACTATATCGGATTGAGTTCAGAATTAACTTTACCAAGATTAGTTAAGACTGGGATCATCGTTTTAAAATTTTTAAATTTATAAAATAATCCCTAAAATTTTTAAGAATTGCAAAATATTTCATATTGGTATAATATACAACAGATCAGATACTTTACTAATTTATCGCTTACATCAACCATGCTTTCAAAAATCTTAATAATAAATAATAATAATAATTAATATGAAATAACAATAATTTTTAAATATTTTACATATAAATAATAACCACAATTAATATAAATAAAACAATTATCATCATACAATTATAAAATTAAGAATAATACAAAGTATTTAAAATATTATAATAATACAAAATATTTTTAAAATTTATAAAATTGTATCTGAATTTTTTAAAATTATAAAATAGTCCATTGTCATATTTTAAAGTTGTAGATTATTTAATTTAGTTTTTTGTTTATATCTTATTCATTTTAGTTTATATATATCTTTATTATATTTTAATTATTTCTATATATAATAATTATCTATATATAATATATATCTATATATAATAATTATCTAAATATAATAATTAATTGTAAAATAATGAAAATAATTCAAAATTTTGAATTATTAATTATTTTCTATTTTATCAAAATTTTGAATTATTTTTTAGAATTGTTATTTTTCACATTCCATTAAATTTTACATTTAATTGGGCATAATTACAATTTTATTTAATATATAAAATTAATTTAATAATTATTAATAAATATAATTAATTTTAAAATATATAAATTTTATTTAATATTTGAAAATATATAAATAAATATTAGTTTATAAGTAATAATTTTAAAATTATTATTTATAAACTAATTTAATAGTATTTAGTAATAAATATTATATAAAATGTTAAAATAAAAATAATTTATTAGTAATAAAATAAAATAATTTATTGGTAATAAAATAAAAATAATTTATTTTAAAGTTTTATTTAATTTATAATTATTATTAGTAATAAAATATTTATTATTATTTTAAAACTAAAAAAGGAGGGAATGAGAGGTAAGAGAGAGGGAGGAAAATTTTCAAAATTTTGCAAAAAAGTCTCCCAATTTTTTAAATTTTTGCATTTACTTAAGTATTTAACCAGATTTTAAATACTTAAGTAGATAAATTAGGAATTGGCTTGCATCAACCGAATTTATCCTTGGTATTTTTATGCCCGTTCCGGTACCATTTTCCGACCGATACGAAACGGAACGGAATTCATAATATTGATGGATACCCTTTTTTTTCTTCCATGTGACCTTTTTGTAAACACTTATTAATTATTTCAATTTTGTCTAATTTGTTGAAACTATGATGTACTATGTGGAAGTCTCTTGTAATCATCTAATAACATTCTACAAATTTTAATTAAATAGTTTGGTTATTAGCTGATCAGTTAATTTTCTAGTTGATTGACTCAAATCAACTGTTTGACTTCTTCAAGAAGCTATTCTGGTTGTTTATTTATTGATTGACTAAGTTGGTTGATTCAACCCAACCAGCTAAAAATTAAAAGCTTTTTGTAAGTAACTTTTTGCGCAAGATTAACCTTTCTTATAATGCCGATTTTGCTTTTAAATTTTACCTAACCTCTTTTGCTTTATTTGAATTGATTTGTCAAACTTGATTTGGATTGTTATATTTTATGTTTAGATGTATGATTATCATCATCATGATTATTATTATTTTTTTGTTGTTGTTATTATTATTATTATTATTATATATTCTATGTTTTTTATTAGAGTTATAAATTAAAATTTTGTAGAATTAAATAACTAAAATCTAAATTTCTAAAAGAATATTCAACAAAATACTAAGATATATAATATTCAAACCCTTATAATTTTTTAATTAATGTCGTCATAGGTTATTTTACACATAAACAGTTAATACTAAGCAAGTAATTTTATCAAATCTCACATGACAAACAACTAATACAATCCACTGATCAAATTAGCTGATATAATTAACTATCAACTAACAGCTAATATAATCGACTAATTACGGAGTGAAGAAACATTTGTTTTGGATTGAAATTCTTCTTACGAGGGTGACGTTGATTGTTTATGCCTTCTTTTGTTTTTATTTAAAAAACTCTTCGCTACAGTAACTTATTCGCATTGCTACAGTAACTCGCAGTGTTTAGCTACAAAAATTCGTTCATTGATACGAAATTCCGCCTAGAACTGCCATCGGACCTGTCCTTTGGGTCTCTCTGGCCACCGTTCCCTTTCCCCCTACAATGTCCTCCTCTACCCACATAGCTAAGAAAGTTAGAGTGCGGGAGAGGGAAGAAGACCCTCCTCCCATAGATCCCCGCCTCCATCCCCCTCCCCAGCCTACAAAGCAAGCAATTTACAGATCGGCAAATCCAACCAACCCGATTCGAATCTTACTGGCTCGACGAATCCCTCATCGACTTGGAAGAGGGTGAAATCAACCTGGTTCAGGGTCCACATGGTTTGGGCATTGACTTTTCTGAGACCTTCCGTTCCAAATTAGACACCGTTTGGGGCCAGGCAATCGTGATCAAGCTTCTCGGACGAAAAATGGGCTTCACCCTGCTCCGAGATAGGCTCCTCTCCTTGTGACATCCGATTGGTCCCCTGAAGATAGTGGACTTAGATAATGATTTTTACCTCGTCCAACTTCCGTGAGGAACGGTACTACATCCATATATTGACTCAGGGGCCTTGGATAGTCGCCGGTCATGTTCTCTCAGTTTAACCTTGGACTCCGACATTTCGTCCCTCCTCCGGTCGCGTCACCCATGTCGTGGCTTGGGTCCGTTTCCTCGGTCTTCCAATTGCACGCTATCACCCTTCTATCCTCGCCGCGCTCGACAACCTGGTTGGGAAAACGGTGAAGATCGACGAAACGACCCAACAAGCCTTCCGGGGACGGTTCGCACGCATCGCCGTCACCTTAGATCTAAGCGCTCCGCTTCGATCGATGGTCGAACTGGACGTGAAACATATCCAAGTAGTGTACGAGGTTCTTCCCCAGATCTGTTACCACTGTGGCCGGGTAAGGCATGGATCCGCTGCTTGCCCAATGCGACCCGAACCTTCGACGGGTCCTTCTACTTCCTCTGACGTTCCCCCTCCCACCGCCTCGGTGGTCTCCACCAGTGACCCCTCCCCTGATCCTCCACCCTCCTCGGGTTTTGGCCCCTAGATGCAAGTGAATCGCCGACCTCGCCGACCTCCTTCTTCCACCGCTGGGCCTCAGACGGCAAATCCTTCCTAGAGAACGGCCATTGGCTCCCACGGCTCGCGTTTCTCGGCCCTCACTCCCGAGGCATCGAACGACGCCCCAACGGACACTTCCCCAATGGTCGACTCGACGCGACCTCTCGTAGGTCAGGCCTCGTCCGGAATAGACCAGCGATGTCAGGAATCCCTCAGCCCATCGTCCATTTGGAACGAGAGTCAGCCATGCGGTTTCTTTTTGGGCGCTTTTGGACACAGCACGCAGCGTAAGGGCAATACATCGACGCATAGGCTCACCTCTTCCTTGGGCCTGCCTACCCCCTTGGGCCCGTCCCCCTCACTTCCCCAGCTGGATCTCCACTTGGCCCAGTCTGTTTCCCAGAGCCCAACCCCACTGCCTCCAGCCCCAGCTGCTTCAGCCTCAGGCCCACCCCCTACTGGCCCATCTTTCCTACAACCCCGACCTCCTGGGCCCACCACCGCACACGCTCCGTCAGCCACGTGGCGCTTCATTATCACACACATACTCGGTCTCCCGGACCGGCCTTTCCCGCCCCCCTCGCAGATCAACTTAATGGAGCGCCGGACAAGGTCACAACCGAACCCCCAGGATCCAAGGATACCTCGCCGCCTAGCCTAACCTAGAGGATGTGCCCCCCTGATCCCACTCTTGAGCGGCCGCAGGATGGGGATGGGCCCCTGCCCCTCCCTGCGGATCAACTCAATGGAGCGCCGAACAAGGTCAAAACCGAACCCCCAGGATCCATGGATACCTCGCCGCCCAGCCTAACCTAGAGGATGTGCCCCCCCGATACCACTCCTGAGCGGCTCCGGGTCCAGTTAGATCCCCTTGCTCTTTTCGCGTTTATGATGATTTTTATCTAGAATTGTCAAGGGGCTGGAGGTCGAACCTTCAAGCCCATTTTGCACAACTATGTTCGACTATACAAGCCTCGCCTAGTGGTAATCGTTGGGCCTCGTATTAGTGGAGAACGAGCTCGACGAGTTATTCGATCTCTGGGCTTTCACCATTCCTTCTGGGTCGAGGCCACGGGCTTTTCGGGCGGGATATGGATTCTTTGGCAGGAGAATATCGACGTCCGCGTACGTCTAACACACCGCCAATTTATTCATACTCACGTGCAGTGGGATCAACAACTGTTTGATTTTATGGCTATTTACGCGAACCCCAACCCCGCCTTACAAAAATATCTTTGGCACTATCTGGCGACCCTTGCTTCGCATATCACAGCCCCCTGGCTACTGGGCGGGGATTTTAATGCTACGTTGGAAAGTGTCGATAAGAGAGGGGGGTCGCGTGCTCAACCCCGTATAAATACTTTCTTTAGGGACTGTATGACTCAATGCCACCTCCACGACCTGGGCTTTACCGATCCGCATTTTACGTGGAAGAAGGGCCACCTCCGGGAACGGTTAGATCGCATTTTTGGATCCCCCGCCTGGTTATCTGCGTATCCGAACACCAGGGTCCAACACCTACCTTTCCTTAAGTCAGATCATTGGCCCCTCCTTAGTCGGTTCCTAGCTCCTGAACCTACCAACCCTCTCGCTGTCCTTTCCGATTTCAATAGGCGTGGCTCACTCATGAGTCTTTCTCCCTGGTGGTCGCTACCAACTGGCATCCTAGCTCCTCGGATTTCAGCGGCGAGCTCCTACGTTTCTCTACTACGCTCCACCTGTGGAACACCTCGAAGTTTGGCAATATCTTTCATCAGAAGAAACGTCTTATGGCCCGGCTTGAGGGCCTTCAAAAACATATGGAAGACTCTGATTCCCCCTCCCTTCTTGAGCTCGAGACTTACTTACGGAATGAACTTGAAACCGTACTCTACCAGGAGGAGTTTTTCTGGCACCAACGGTCCCGGAGCCAATGGATCGGGCAGGGGGACAGGAATATCCAGTACTACCATGCTCTCGCTTGTACTCGTCGTCGGCAGTCCTGTGTCCTCTCTCTTCGTGATGGCCATGGTCAGGAAATCACCGATCCGGCGACACTCCGCCGTATGGCGCGACGTCATTTGGAAGCTTTATATCATCCTGAGGACCGGTCCTCCTTCCCTGGCTCTCTTCCTGGGTCTTTCCCTCCTTCCCCGCCGCACATGGCTGAGGACCTTGCGCAGTAAATCATATCTCCTCTCCTGTCTCACGGGAACTCTAAGAGGTAACTCCTCAGATCGAGGCATAGAAGACTCTCTACTGGCTCCGACTGATCCTTGGTCAACTAGTTGCTCAACCTGATCACCTAAGACAGAAGACCTAGAATAAAACAAGTAGTCCAGTCAATTTCTGCAGTTCTGTAAAAATTCATACCTACATATTTGACTATTCCTAAAAGATGTCAAACCATGCTCTGATACCACCTAAATGTAGCGCCTCCTTACCATAGGGTACACACCGGGACGCCCGTAGGTCGTTCCGATACCTACCCTACAATGAGGGTACACTACGATCAATCATTTCTATAATCCACATGGCATTAATACAATAAAACCGCAATATCAAAAATCACTAAATTTTAAAACCAAAAATGTTTTTCTCACTTCATAACATCCGACAGAAATATAGACAAGTCTATCAGTTCCCTACGGTCTAAATACAATATCCCAAAAAAGAAATTGATATAAAAGTCTATACTAAGCTATCTTCAAAATTAATCCCAGCTAACTGACCTGTGTGCCATCACTTCTCTTGCCAACGCGCGCACACGGCAGGAAAAATCTATTTCTGGAGCTAGGAGTCTAGTCTATCAGTCCTGAAAAATAAATGCAATTTTGGGTGAGTTTGCGAACTCAATGAGAAACCATCATCGATGGTTCACTCAATTTATACATTACACAAATTGCGTACAGCCCATCACAATAACATACAAGTATCATATAACAGTTTGCAATTTCACATACCATCACAGAAATCAGTAATTATCATAAATCAGTTAACTCATTCGTATGCAATGCATATGTGACTCTTTTCTAGTTTATTTCAGTGTTGTGACCGAGGGCTAAATCAGTAATCAGTGTTCAGTGGACGCGTCTAGAGAGTAGGAGAGCCATCATGCAGGATGCACTAACTCCCCTCGAGCTTGAGGCTCGATTCAGTAACAGTGTTCGAGCTCAAGGCTCTTTTCAGTATTAGAGGCGACTTTGGTCACAACGTTCATTATCTGTTCATGCATTTATGCATGAAATACAAATGCTCGATAATTCACAGTCATATGGCTGTAAAAGCCCATTTATCACAATTTCTCAAAGAGCACGTAGCAGTCAATTCAAATTTATCAGAAGCATGCATTTCAATCCTAACCATTCCCGTAATCATACAATTCATATTTGCAAATAGTTCACACAGAACATTTAACAATCAGAAATTGAGGAACCAACTAGATTACTCAATTGTAACTTCCGAGCTACTGCCTGGAAGTCCCAACAATGTCCGTGGAATGACGATCCAACGGTGCCTCTATAACAGTTAAATAATTTCCCATTACTAGATGCTCAGTCAAAACAATTCAATGAGGCATATGTCTTAATGAAACTATGTACGATGCATGTTCATGATTTTTCCGGCGCCAAAACCCAATTTTGCTATCTCAAGCCCAAATCTAACTCTTCACTCAATTGATCAATAATGATTCATTTCATTCCTAGCATTCAGTTCAATCCGTCGTATCATACACCCTATAGTAATTCCCAAGAAGACCTATTCACTGGGTCAGAACCATCCATTGAAGACCCCTATAGACTCCAATTTTCATAATACAATTCTTAGGTTGTAATAGGAACCATAATCGACTTTCTCTCTATGATTGAGACCATACTAAATTCAATTCTAACTTTCATTCATCTCCTCAATTGTAGACCTCTTTCTTTAGATCATAACGAATCAAGAATCACCTCAATTGGAGGTTTACACCATAAGTTATGCCCCATAAATTACAACACATCTATTCAGAAATTTGTTCCTCGCCGCGACGTACAAAGGGTCGCTCGCCGTGGCGTGAAAGGATGCTCATCGCAGCGTAAATTCATACGCTCGCCGCGACGTCTCGCTCTGCTCGTCGCGACGAGGGCCTCAAACTGCTCTTCGCGACTAGCACACTCGTCGCAGCGAGTACTCATTTACTCGTCGTGGCGAGACCGCTCTTCAGACGTCGCGACGTACGGGCTCCATCGTCTTCTCCGATCAACTTATCACCATTCTCTCACTAAAACCAGTATTAACTCACTCTAAGCTACCCTATCTTTCACATAAAACACCATAAATGCATCAAACAATAATAAATAACAACATTAAAACCATTAAACTTACCAATCAAGCCTCAAATCCTTAAACCTTCGAAAATCCTCCTCCAACGCCTAACACCCACGGTAAGCTCTCATAACCATACAGAATATCATCCTCTTTAAGCATTAAACAAAGCTTTGCACATGGAGGAAGGAAGGAAGCAACGATCGAAAAGGAGGAACGGAAATCACCGAGGAAGAGGAAGAAGAAAAATGCCCTAGGTTGGAGGAAGAGGAATAAAAGCCAACATTTAAAACCTAAGGCTTATAAAGGGTTGATTTAAACCTATAGATCATAGTCCCCAAATTCTTTTAATTTCAGTCTCTAAATTTCAATGACTCAGTATTAACATTCCTAAAATCGCAAATCAAACTTTTCATACCATTTGCCCATCAAAATTCGGAACCGGAAACTAACACATGAGTCTCTGAGTCATTTTCTCAGTCCAGACCCATAACTCTAAAAATTCCTGAAAACTTCCTATAAATCCTAAAAAATATAAACACAGGATCCTATACTCCAATTTCAATTTTCACTCCAATTCAACTATACCAACCCAATTATTCTAACATCCCTAATAAATCACAGTCAAACATAATTACCTCGAAAATTCTCAAACCAATTCATGTTCACAATTAAGTGCCGGAAAATACCATGAATGCATGTACCTATAAATGCATGTGCAAGTAACTCATTCATCTATAATTAGAGGTCAATGAATGCTCAATCAGTAGAAGGCAGTATGAAATCCTAACCCGTCCCAATTTACCGATATACACATCACATCAGTAACGGGATGTTACAATTCTCCCCTCCTAATAAAAATTTTATCCCGAAATTTCATACCTGTCCGATCGAATAGATGAGGATACTAATTCCTCATACGCTCCTCAGTCTCCCAAGTTGCTTCCTCAGAAGAGTGGTTCTTTCAAAGGACTTTCACCAATGGAATAACCTTGTTCCTTAACTGCTTGACCCGTGATCCCACGATCTGTACCGGCTCCTCTACATAACTCAAATTACTGGTCACCTCAATCTCCTGAGTTGGAATCATATGAGTCGGGTCTAATCGGTACCGTCGGAGCATACTCACATGAAACACGTCATGCAACTGGGACATCTCACTCGGTAAAACTAATCTATAAGCCAAAGGTCCTATCCTCTCAAGGATCTCATAAGGACCAATGTACCGAGGGCTCAACTTGCCCTTTCGGCCAAATCTCAGAACTCCTCTCCAAGGTGACAGCCGGAGAAACACTCTGTCTCCCACACTATACTCCATCTCTCGCCAATGCTGATCCACATAACTCTTCTGTCTATCCTGAGCCGCCTTAATGCGACTCCAAATCAACTTTACCTTATCCATAGTGTCCTGAATCAGCTCGGGACCCTTAATCATTCTCATACCCTCTTCATCCCAATACAGTGGCGATCGACACTGTTGCCTATATAGAGCCTCATACGGTGCCATCCCGATACTGCTATGATACTGATTATTATATGCAAACTCGATCAGAGCCAAATACTGATCCCATGCACCTCGGAACTCCAATACACAAGCTCGCAACATATCCTCAACAGTCTTAATCGTCCTCTCACTCTGCCCATCTGTCTGAGGATGAAATGTTGTACTGAATTTCTGCCTAGAACCCATAGCCGACTGCAAACTCTTCCAGAACATCGAAGTAAATCTGGGATCCCTGTCTGAGACTATCGACAACGGAATCCCATGCAGCCGCACAATCTCCGCCACATACTTCTGGGCTAACTGATCGAGAGTATTACTCTCCCTCACTGGCAAGAAGTGAGCCGATTTGGTCAACCGGTCCACTATGACCCAGATCGCATCATGCTGCCTCGGCGTCCTAGGCAAACCCATAATAAAATCTATCGTAATTCGTTCCCATTTCCACTCCAGAATGGGTAACGAATGCAATCTCAACAGAGTCCGGTGCTCACTTAATCACCGGCACGCCGATAATCGAGAAACAAACTCTGCCACTTGCCTCTTCATGCCTGGCCACCAGAATGCAACTTAAGCGTATTATACATCTTGGTAGTACCAGGATGCATAGCATAGGTAGCCACATGCGCCTCCTTTAGAATCTCACGTCTCAAATCATCCACATCTGGAACACAGAGTCTCTGTCCCAACCACAATATCCCATCTCTTAATTCAAACTCCGAATCCCGATCAGATCTCGCTCTATTAATCAGTCTCACCAAAACAAGATCCTGATCCTGAACTCTCCGAATCCTGTCATGCAACATCGGCCTAAGCCTCAGAGTAGCAATCAGAGCTCCATCCTGACCCAAATCTGTCTGCACATTAAGAGCTCTCAACTGAATCAAACTAGGCAATCTCCTAATTTGAATCTGAGCTGCACTAATGCGAGATCTCCTGCTCAATGCATCAGCCACCACATTGGCCTTCCCTGGATGATATTCAATCGTGCAGTCATAATCCTTAAGCAGCTCTATCCATCTCCTCTGTCTCAGATTTAGCTCTCTCTGAATCAAAAGATACCTCAAACTCTTATGATCAGTGAAAATCTGGAACGTCTCCCCATATAAATAATGTCTCCAAATTTTTAGGGCAAAAACAACTGCAGCTAACTCCAAATCATGCACTTGATAAGTTACCTTATGAGCTCTCAACTGTCTTGAGGCATATGCTATCACTCTACCATGCTGCATCAGAACACATCCCAATTCCTGATGTGATGCATCACTGAACACCTCAAATCCTCCAGTCCCTGATGGAATAGCTAAAACCGGCGCAGTAGTCAATCGATGTTTCAGCTCATCAAAGCTCTTTTGACACTCTTCAATCCATCTAAACGGTACGTTCTTCCTCATAAGTTTTGTCAGAGGGGCTGAGATCAGTAAAAATCCCTCGACAAACCTCCGGTAATAACCAGCTAATCCTAGGAAACTCCTAATCTCTGCCACATTCCGTGGAGCTTCCCACTTCAGCACGACCTCAATCTTACTCGGATCCACCTGAATACCCTCTCCAGTCACTATATTCCCCAAAAAGATCACCTGATCCAGCCAAAATTTACACTTACTGAATTTCGCATACAAGCTGTCTCTCCCTCATAATCTGTAAAACAATCCTCAAGTGCTCACTATGCTCCCGTCTGTTCCTCGAGTACACCAAAATGTCATCAATAAAGACAATTACAAACTGATCAAGGTAGGGCTGAAATACCTTATTCATCAAGGCCATGAAGGCTGCCGGGGCATTAGTCAACCCAAACGGCATCACCAGAAACTCGAAATGCCCATACCGCTCCTCGAAGGCACTCTTAGCACATCACCTCGCTATCTTCAGCTGATAATACCCTGATCTCAAATCTAACTTCGTGAATACCTGAGCTCCCTGCAGCTGATCAAATAAGTCATCAATCCTAGGTAGTGAATACTTATTCTTCATCACACCCGATTAACCGCTCGTAATCAATGCATGCCTCAACGCTCCATCCTTCTTCTTAACAAATAAAACGGAGTTCCCACTATGAGACACTAGGCCCGATAAAACCTTTCTCCAAGAACTCCCGCGGTGAGCCTTAAGCTCTTTCGGCTCCACAGTACCATCCTATATGGAGGAATAGATATAGAGCAAGATTGGAACTACATCAATGGTAAACTCGCTTCCGATCCGTGAAACCCAGAACTCATTAAAACACATCCGAAACTTCCAACCACGGAATATCCCGCAGCCTCGCCACCTCTCACATCAATAACATGAGCCGATAGGCTCACATCCCCCCTGCATCAACTTCAGGCACCTTAAAAGAGATCATCCGGCCGGCACCGCCTCGACTAACTCCTCGAACATTGCTCTAGCTGACCAGGAGACTCTAATACAACCTCCTTAGTGTAGTAGTCCATGACGGCCCTATGTGCAGTAAGCCAGCCCATCCCCAAAATCACATCTATCTCTCTCAGTGGTAGCACTATCAGTCACCGCACTCACCACTCGATCAATCACAATCGACACCCCTGCAGACCTCTCCTAAAGCAAGAGGCAACCTAGAGGTGTGCTCACCTCTAACCCATACTGTAACCTCTCTCTATCCCCATGCACTCTACATGCCAAATGCGGTGCGATGAATGAATGTGTGGATCCTGGATCTAGTAGTGCAAATGCTTCAAAACCAGAATAAGAAGCGCACCTGCTACCACCTCTGGGGAATCCTAGGCCTCCTGCCTAGTCATGGCATAGACCCTGGCCTGGGACTGTGGTCGGCTGCCCCGTCCCTCAGTCCGCACAAAGGACCCCTCAACTCTGCCACGGCCTCTACCCCGGCCTCTCTGTCCAGATCCACCAACTATACTATACTGTACAGTAGTAGAACTCCTAGCTCGTCCACTACCAGCAGACTGAGCTCCCAATGTGGCTGGGCAATCCCTAACCTGATGCTCCATCGAACCGCATTTGAGGCAGGCTCCAGTCAACCATCGACACTCCCCACTGTGTCTCCTCTCACAATGCTCACATACCGAGGGACCTACCGCCTCTACCATCTGCCATGTCGGCTGCATAAATCTTCCTCTCGCCCAAAACCAGATCTGTCTCGATCCTCCCGAGACCTAAAATCCTCGCCTCGACGCCATCAAACTCCCGCCAGAATCGCCTCGACTGTCTCTCGGCCTCTTCCCCGGACCCCAACTCACTGCCTCACCCCATAAGTCGCCTCACAGACTACAAGAGCCCTCAACTCAATAAATGTGCCCATGTCTGATCGGGCTAACCGGGTACGGATCTCAGTATTGAGGCCATTCTCGAACCTCCGGTACTTATCAGCCTCAGTAGGAATCATAACAGTAGCATAATCCATTAGCTCATTGAACTTCACCTCGCACCGCCACAGACATCCTACCCTGCTTCAGCTCCAAAAACTCCTGCATCTTCATATCAAGATAGACCTTAGGCATATAATTTTTCCTCAAGGCCCTCATAAAATCACCCCACGACAAGAAGCAAGGCCCGTGGTACCGCTCGAACAGCCTTCCACCACTTGTAGGTGGGCCCCAGAAGAGAGACAAGATAATCGAACCTCTCATCGTTCGTAGATCTATCCGGTCAAGACTCTCTCACCCTTCCACCCATCTCTCACCTCACGGGTTTGATCGCCATAAGTTCATGCCTGCCATGCAAGTGATAAATCATATCTCCTCTCCCGTCTCACGGGAACTCTAGGAGGTAACTCCTCAGATCGAGACATAGAAGACTCTCTACTGGCTCCGACTGATCCTTGGTCAGCTAGTTGCTCAACCTGATCACCTAAAACAAAAGACCTAGAACAAAACAAGTAGTCCAGTCAATTTATGCAGTTCTGTAAAAATTCATACCTACATATTTGACTATTCCCAAAAGATGTCAAATCATGCTCTGATACCACCTAAATGTAGCGCCCCCTTATCGTAAGGTACACACCGGGACGCCCGTAGGTCGTTCCGATACCTACCCTACGACGAGGGTGCACTACGATCGATCATTTCTATAATCCACATGGCATCAATACAATAAAACCGCAATATCAAAAATCACTAAATTTTAAAACCAAAAATGCTTTTCTCAGTTCATAACATCCAACAGAAATATAGACAAGTCTATCAGTTCCCTACGGTCTAAATACAATATCCCAAAAAGGAAACTGATACAAAAGTCTATACTAAGCTATCTTCAAAATTAATCCCAGCTGACTGACCTGTGTGCCATCACTTCTCTTGCCAACGCGCGCACACGGCAGGAAAAGTCTATCTCTGGAGTTAGGAGTCTAGTCTATCAGTCCTGAAAAATAAATGCAATTTTGGGTGAGTTTGCGAACTCAATGAGAAACTATCATCGATGGTTCACTCAATTCATACATTACGCAAATTGCGTACAGCCCATCACAATAACATACAAGTATCATATAACAGTTTGCAATTTCACATGCCATCACAGAAATCAGTAATTATCATAAATCAGTTAACTCATTCGTATGCAATGCATATGTGACTCTTTTCCAGTTTATTTCAGTGTTGTGACCGAGCGCTAAATCAGTAATCAGCGTTCAGTGGATGCGTCGAGGGAGTAGGAGAGCCCTCATGCAAGATGCACTAACTCCCCTCGAGCTCGAGGCTCGGTTCAGTAACAGTGTTCTAGCTCAAGGCTCTTTTCAGTATTAGAGGCGACTTTGGTCACAACGTTCATTATCTGTTCATGCATTTATGCATGAAATACAAATGCTCGATAATTCAGTCATATGGCTGTAAAAGCCCATTTATCACAATTTCTCAAAGAGCATGTAGCAGTCAATTCAAATTTATCAGAAGCATGCATTTCAATCCTAACCATTCCCGTAATCATACAATTCATATTTGCAAATAGTTCACACAGAACATTTAACAATCAGAAATTGAGGAACCAACTAGATTACTCAATTGTAACTTCCGAGCTACTGCCTAGAAGTCCTAACAATGTCCGTGGAATGATGATCCAACGGTGCCTCTATAACAGTTAAATAATTTTCCATTACTAGATGCTCAGTCAAAACAATTCAATGATGCATATGTCTTAATGAAAATATGTACGATGCATGTTCATGATTTTTCCGGCGCCAAAACCCAATTTTGCTATCTCAAGCCCAAATCTAACTCTTCACTCAATTGATCAATAATGATTCATTTCATTCCTAGCATTCAGTTCAATCCGTCGTATCATACACCCTATAGTAATTCCCAAGAAGACTTATTCACTGGGTCAGAACCATCCATTGAAAACCCCTATAGACTCTAATTTTCATAATACAATTCTTAGGTTGTAATAGGAACCATAATCGACTTTCTCTCTATGATTGAGACCATACTAAATTCAATTCTAACTTTCATTCATCTCCTCAATTGTAGACCTCTTTCTCTAGATCATAACGAATCAAGAATCACCTCAATTGGAGGTCTACACCATAAGTTATGCCCCATAAATTACAACACATCCATTCAGAAATTTGTCCCTCGTCGCGGCCTTAAATCCCTCGCCGCGATGTACAAAGGGTCGCTCGCCGTGGCGTGGAAGGACGCCTTCGTTCGGCGTAGAATTCACACGCCGCCATGACGTCTCGCCTCGCTTCGTCATGTAGTATTCATTTACTACATCGCGAGGCCGCTCTTCAGACGTCGTGACGTGCGGGCTCCATCGTCTTCTCCGATCGACTTATCTCCATTCTCTCACTAAAACCAGTATTAACTCACTCTAAGCTACCCTATCTTTCACATAAAACACCATAAATGCATCAAACAACAATAAATAACAACATTAAAACCATTAAACTTACCAATCAAGCCTCAAATCCTTAAACCTTCGAAAATCCTCCTCCAATGCCTAACACCCACCGTAAGGTCTCATAACCATACAAAATATCATCCTCTTTAAGCATTAAACAAAGCTTTGCACATGGAGGAAGGAAGCAAGCAACGATCGAAAAGGAGGAACGGAAATCACCGAGGAAGAGGAAGAAGAAAAATTTCCTAGGTTGGAGGAAGAGGAATAAAAGCCAACATTTAAGACCTAAGGCTTATAAAGGGTTGATTTAAACCTATAGATCATAGTCCCCAAATTCTTTTAATTTCAGTCTCTAAATTTCAATGACTCGGTATTAACATTCCTAAAATCGCAAATCAAATTTTCCATACCATTTGCCCATCAAATTTCAGAACCGAAAACCAATACATCAGTCTCGGAGTCATTTTCCCGGTCCAGACCCATAACTCTAAAAATTTCAGAAAACTTCCGATAAATCCTCAAAAATATAAACACAGGATCCTATACTCCAATTTCAATTTTCACTCCAATTCAATTATACCATCCCAATTATTCTAACATCCCTAATAAATCACAGTCAAACATAATTACCTCGAAAATTTCCAAACCAATTCATGTTCACAATTAAGTGTCGGAAAATACCATGAATGCATATACCTATAAATGCATGTGCAAGTAACACGTTCCTCTATAATTAGAGGTCAATGAATGCTCAATCAGTAGAAGGCAGTATGAAATCCTAACCCGTCTCAATTTACCGATATACCCATCACATCAGTAACGGGATGTTACACCTTACCCGTCCGCTCAGCCCAGATGAAGTCACGACGACGTTCTTTTCTATGCCTCCTCACAAAGCTCCAGGATTTGATGGCTTCATCGCTCTTTTCTACCATTCCCAGTGGGCCACCGTCGGGCCCTCCTTGATTCATTTTCTTCAAAGGATTTTTCGTCACGAAGTGTGGGAGGCGGTTCTTAATCGCACTATCATTGTCCTTCTTCAGAAAACCCCCTCCTCTACTTCCTTCTCGCAATTCCGTCTCATTGCGCTGTGCACCGTGCTGTACAAAGCCCTCTCCAAGATTATCGCCAATCGCCTCAAGACGTATCTTGATTCGCTTGTCCACCCGACCCAGAGTAGTTTTGTCCCTGGCCGTCTTATCTCCGACAATATCATCATTACCCAGGAAGTGATCCACTCTATGAAATGCAAAATTGGTCGGACGGGATTTATGGCCATTAAAGTGGACCTCGAAAAAGCGTACGATCGTCTAGATTGGGATTTCATTCACGCTACTCTGCGTGACATTGGTCTCCCAGCTTCGCTTCTGTTGCTTATCATGAAATGCATCACTACAGTTTCCTTTCAAGTGGATTGGCAAGGCGAGTTGAGCGAGGAGTTTCAGCCTGCTCGTGGTATTCGATAAGGCGACCCTCTATCCCTATACATTTTTGTGTTGTGTATGGAACGTCTCGGCCATCAGATCTCTCATGCGGTGTCCTCCAGTAGTTGGCATCTGATCCGAATGGGTAGGCACAGGCCTCCCCTCTCTCATTTATTCTTTGTTGACGATCTCATCCTCTTCGCCGAGGCCTCTCTCGACCAAGCTCACGTCCTTCTGGAGGTTTTGGACTCGTTCTGCACAGCTTCGGGTCAACGCGTGAGTCGAGCCAAATCGAGATGCTACTTTTCCAAGAATGTCCCTCCTCCGACCCGCTCATGCTTTAAGCCAGCGCCGATTTTCCGTGCATTCAGACCTAGTTGGATCCGGGGTTCCTCTCCTTTATCAGCGGGTCGGAAAGCATACCTACCAGCATATCCTCGACTCGGTCTATCACCGTCTGTCGGGTTGGGCCCCTTCCACGTTGTCCTTCGCTGGTCGGGTTACCTTGGTTCAATCTGTCTTATCGGCTATACCGAGTTACACGATACAGACTGTCCGGTTACCGCGCGGACTGTGTGACGCTATCGAGCAAGCTATGCGGCAATTTTCGTGGGGCTCATTTCCAGGCAGCCGTAAGATTTACCTGGTTAGCTGGGAGGCGGTCTGTCGGCCGAAGGAGCTAGGGGGCTTAGGCATCCGACGGATCAGGGAAATGAACGATGCCTTCCTGGCCAAACTCGGCTGGGCTTTGGTCACTAATCCCAATGCCTTATGGGTCCAGATGCTCTCTGCTAAATATGCTTTTTATGTTCGCCACGTTCCATTCTACATCCCTTCCACCGGGGGGTCGATGGTGTGGCGGAGCATCCGGGCGACTTAGCACATAGTGACTCAAGGTCTGCAATGGCGTTTAGGGGATGATTCAACGCCTAGCTTCTGGTTCGACCCTTGGGTCACGGGAGTTGGCCCACTCATATCCCACTCTGCTCAGCCAATCCCGGACCCTCTTCTTGGCCTCCGTGTTCGTCACTTTGTGGACCCCACCGGTGGGTAGAATTTGGTGGCCATCTAGGATTTCCTCCCGCCTCCGATTTGTCGTGCTATTGCAGGCATGTTTCCTCCTTCCCTTCTTCTCGGCCCTGACAGATTAGTCTGGGGTGCCTTCGACCACGGATGGTTTACCATGGCCTCTGCCTACTCCATGCTTCTGGGACATGTTCTGCCGATGCACACGGGGTTTGGCGAGCTGTATGGCAGTGGTTGAGACCCTAGCGGGTGTGATCGTTTTTATGGTTACTAGCAAAGGATCGCTTGCTAAGTAATCAACACAGGGTGCGTCGTCAGCTCACCACCGACGGTACCTGTCCCCACTGTTCTCATGAAGAATCCTCCCTTCATGTAGTTCGGGACTGTCCTCTTGCCCAACAGGTGTGGGCCTCTTTCCAGTCGGGTATCGTCACTTCGGCTTCGTTTGCTCTCCCTATTCAAGAGTGGCTGCATTCCAATCTCCTCCAGCGTTGGAGTGTGCAGGGCCAGGATTGGGCGCTTATTTTTGGCTTGACCAGCTGGTTCCTCTGGATATAGAGGAACAAGGCTATTTTTTATTCTGATTTTGTGCAGCCCATCTCACCTTCTTCTATTATCTTGTCTTTTGCAGCTCAGGTCAAGCAAGCTTTTGAGAAGCTCAGTCTGGACAGTACCGGCTTCCGGTCTCGTCAGGAGCACCAAATCAGGTGGTGTCGCCCGCCAGCTGGGTGAGTCAAGCTGAACACCGATGGGGCTTGTCATCGCACCTACTTGAAGGCCTCGGCCGGGGGACTTCTTCGGGATAGTGACGACAATTGGCTAGGTGGTTTCTCTCAGTTTATAGGGTGGTGCACAGCGCAGTCAGCGGAGCTCTGGGCTATCTACACAGGACTCTCCCTGACTTGGCGGTTGGGCTTTCGTAGGATTGAGCTGGAAGTAGACTCGTTGGGGGTGCACCAGCTCCTTTCTTCAATGACGTTTCGCTCTCAGTCGAGCAATCCTATCGTCATGGGTATCCTGGAACTTCTTATCAGGAACTGGTCTGTTGTTCATCGGCATGTGTACCGAGAGAGCAACAGATGCGTCGACTGGCTCGCTACCCAGGCAGGTCCAGTAGACATTGGCATCACCTATTTCGATGTTACACTCCCAGGGTGCCTTCCTCTCCTTTTAGAAGATCAGTCGGGGCGTAATTTCCTCCGTCTCATTTAGCGTTCTTTGTATTTCCCCTTTATACAAAAAAAAAGAAAAACATGGAACATATAACCAAAAACAAAATGAAACATGCATATGTTAATATAAATGTTAGCAGCCACTTTGTTATCCCATTACCAATCTTTTCGAGACCCCAAAAGGGTCAGTCGGGAATATTAACAGGGACAATCGCCGCCTGTCCCCTGTAAAAAATTGCAATGTGTGTGTGTATTCGTCGTAAACAAAAGCCTCCTAATAATTTAATAATTGATTGATAATAGTATCATCAACTCAGCGATCAGATCTTCTATATTATAAAAGCAAAATAATAATATATTTTGGAGAAGTGTACAGGCCAAAGAACCCTAATAGCCCCTGAAAACATGAAACAATATAATTGCAATAAGACGAAACTTTGACTGACGATGTATTGGATAAACGAACCTGAATCTATCACAATCGCAGATGCAAATGTTGTTGTTATATTTAACAAAGTTAGTAATTATCAGATTGTCCAATATGTTGGTTTTGGCGTGAGACTATCAAAACAAATTACTAACATATTTTCACGAGAGAAAACAAAACAAACACATGTACACAATGACTATAAGTCCCATCGAAAATCAAGGAAACTATTTATTTTATCATCCATCCCCGTTCAGTTGCGGTTACCCCACTAATCGCGGGTCTTAGGTTAAACTTGTGCATGCTCTGTCTACCCACTAAAACAATTAGCAAGAAACAAGGGTCAATTTTGACGTCTAGTGCTAAATCTAATCTAGCTCCTGAATTTTTTTTTTAAAATCTTTTGTTGCTATTTCATTCATGCAGCATTACTGGGCGATAATTTTATAAAGATAAAATGGTAAGATCAAGTACTGATATTAACGACAAAACTCTCCAACCCCACCATCGATGCTTTTTCTTTTTTTGTTTTCTTTTTCCCGGCTCTAGTCTTGGGTTTTCTCATATATTTAATGGCTTTCACAAGGGACAAGATCTTCTGTTCAATATTACGCTATTTTATTTTATCTCATGAAATCTCAATCATTTATTTTACAAGATCCACGCGAGACTTAAATGAGACTCACATAAATAAATGGTTGAGATTTATTAAACACAATAAGATACCATATATTAGACAGAGAATCTGGACTTCTTTCACAAGGTGCAAAATTTTGTTGTTCACGGGGAGTGAACTTTGACTTCGCTATTCTCCTTTGGCCTTTTGCTCTGTAATTCCCTACTTATGTACATATTTTCTTTGCTTCTCACTCCTTAACTTCAATTCCTCTATCTTCACCGCTTTCAGTTTTTACCACTCACAAATCAAGTCATTTGAAGAAAGATCTCCACGTTCCTTTGCATTAGCATAATGATACATTATGAATTGAATGTATCATTATTTTGAGGATTGCTTTACACTATTAATTGATTTTAACAATGAACATAATTTTTATTCTCAATCTGTTTCAATAAAACTTACAGGTTGCTCAATATATATTTCTTCTACTAATTATCTATTAAGAAAAAAGTAGTTTTACATTCATTTTATGTAATTTAAGATCCAAGCTAGCTATTATATGCAAAATTAGCTTATTTCTATTCTTATTTAGTAGACTATTATTCACCCTCTTCTTATAGTATAAGCATGTGAATTTTCTCTTTTCTTTCAAAATGAAATTGGAGTATTGATCCAAGATATCTTATATGTAAATAAGATTCATCAGATACAAATTCATCAATATCTTGATTACTTTACTCAAATCAAATACAATATGTAAACTTTTAAAGATTGCAATGCAAATTAAGTGCCTGTTTGGTTCAGTTTTTGGAGACTTCAAAAGTACTGTTTTCTACCGTAAAAGCTATTTTTGATAAAAGATGGGTGTTTGACTGCAAACTTCAAAAGTACTTTTGAAGTAAAAATAGATTTTAAAAAAGCTAAAATACAGTTTTTTGAAAAGCTAAAATTTAGAGCTTTTCATAAAAGCCCAAATTTTAGCTTTTTCGAGAAGCTATTTTTTTAAAAGTTCCGTCACTTATGTACATAAACTCATCAACGCTCAACGCAGACCACGTTTGTGTTGATGAGCAACGTCTGCGTTGTTTCAACGCAGACGGTCTGCGTTGAACAATTTTATTTAAATATTTATAAAATAATTTTGTTATAAAATTATTTTAAATATTATATGTATTTTAAATATTATTTAGCATACATTCTGCGTTAATGAATAATTTGTTAGTATATTTTAAATATTATTTAGCATAAATAATTTTATTATAAAATAAAATATAGTTAAAATTAATAAAAGTAATTTTTATTTTTATGTTACCAAACAGTCAACTGTATAAAGCTCTTTTAAAAAAACTGTTTTTTAATTGACAACCAAACAGTCAACTGACTTTTAAAAAAGCTCTTCTCAGAAAAGCTCTACTGACAAAAGCTCTACATATAAAAGTTCTACTGATAAAAGCTTAACTAAACGGGCCCTAATTTTGAGTTAATTCCTTATTTTCTTGATTGCTCCCACTATGATAGACTCTCTCATCTTGATTATGTGTAACATAATCATTTTGTTCAATAGTCTCATATAAGAATAGATATTTTTCTATTTCACGCTATTGTTGGAAAGTCTTTTACTAAAATTGAGAAATATCATGATCCAAATTTAATTACACAATCACTACTTTGTTTACCTATTGGTTCTGCTGGATTTTTGCTGAACTGTACGTTGTCGTTCGGATCCATAAGTCGGCTACTTTCTGTGATGAATCCGACGTGAAGATACCTGCAAAACAAAGAAGGTTTGTCGGGGGTTGTGTCCCGATTAGCCCCTCCGACGCTCAAGTTAGTCTTTTGGTGAAGGTGAGGTTGATGAATGCAGAGAACAAACTAGGTTCTGACTTTCATACCTCTGTTATGGGAGAATTATACCTTATATATGGTTTTGCAGCTAGGTTTATGTCTTTACGTGTTTGCATGGGAGACTTCCTTCTACGGATGGGCCAAGGAGGGCATGGGCCGAACTTGGGCTTGGCCTAGGCATAAAACTAATCTATGAAGAATGGACCGATCGGGCCACGAGTCGTTTTGACTGGATCCGGGTCCAACACGGCCGACCCGACCATAAGCCCCCTACTCCTCGAGTCTGAGCGGAGAGAAGGGTCGAAGGAGTATGTAGAGGTTTTATAGTTCGTACATAGAACGACTCGTGATTGGGGCGATCTGTTGAGCATTGAGATGTAGCTCGTCTGTAGGTCAGTTAATGAAGTAATCGATCGGTCGGGTATTGTTGTTGTAGCTCGGTCATGGGACAGCTCGGGTAGTCTCGATCGGTCGAGTGCTGACTAGTTGGCGTGATCTTTCAGATCGAGATCGATTTACCGAGTGCCCTAATTGGTCGGCATCGGCACTTATTGCGTGATGTATTTCGCTAACAAGCGGTCGGGTGGTCATCATTAGCGAGCGTGAAGGTACTTGAAGCATTTATTATTTGACGCGCGCTACTTGATGTTTTTCAAAATCAAACGATCGTCCTCAGAATCTGTTGTGTACCGTCCGACGTCCTTTCAACTATTCGCGCCACTCCGGTTCGATTAACCATAATTTATCTCCTTCGAGATCATGCCGCGTGTCCCGCATAGCTCGATTTTCTCCACGCGTCGAGTTTTGGTGGATCGCAATTCAACGCTTCCTATAAATGTCGAGGTCGATGTACGGTTTGGTTTTCTTCACGCTTGTTTCATTCTTGTTTTCATCTTGCTTTCCTCGCTCTTTCTTATTCTCGGCCGAAGTTTTCTTCGGCGTTGCACAAATTTCCGATCTCTTACCACTAAATAGGTACGTCCCTTTCTCTCATTTTCCTCTTCTAAATTTCCTCTTAGTGAGCATGTCGTCCACCAGTTCTCGGAGTGGGGTTTCTCCAAGGGATAATGTTGACGAGAGGTCGTCGAAAGTCATGACTGAGGCGACGGCGATGTCGAGGTTGGGAGATGTTGAAGAGATTACAACAAGAGAGCGAAAAGATGGTCTGGTAGTAAGGGAACTGCCCAAAGGCAAATCGAGGATGTCTGCGGCGGAGTTGAGTCGGTCAATTGTTAGGAATGGTATCCCTCGATCCTGGGAGCCTAGGCTGGCCTCGAAGGATGAAAGAATCGACAACAGCACAGGTGGGTGGTTTGTCGTCTCTGAGTATTTCTTCTCGTTCGGCGGCTTGAGGCTACCGTACATGCCGATCGTGGATGAAGTGTGCGCTGACTATCAATTAAGGCCGAGTCAGATTCCTCCGAATGGGTGGAGGTTCATCAATGGACTTGCTTTGTTGTGCCACCAATTTGGCTGTCTGCCTTCGGTCAATATCCTGCGCTACTTCTTGAGAATGAGCCAGAGTCCGAGCTCTGGGGGTGGGATCCCTTCTCTGATGTATAAGGATGCTCGGATCGCCAAAGGGACTACCGGGCAAAATTACCATTGGTGAACGAAATATTTCTTCGTGAAGCCTCCGGGATCTTCCTCCGAGTCCCAGCCGTGGAGGTATCCCCTATCCGAGCGATGGAATGACTCATCAAGTCTATTCCTTTCTAGGGAGGAGCGGGAGGTGGTCGGCCGTATAAAGGAGCTCAGCCAGTATAACTTCGCTCGGCTCATTTCGGGATACGGTGGGGGGGCCTCGGCTAGCTCTTTGCTAATTGACCCCCCACCACAAGTTAGCGGGCTAGGAGAGGGAACCGCCCCGCCTGGTTGACCCCTCATGGTTGAATTATTTTTCATGCTTGTAGGTTTTGGTTCGATTTCTAACCTGCTTTCGTTGTTTGTGCAGCCATGGTCAAAGTTCATGCTTTCTCCAGCCCACCCAAGTCTGCCAAGGGTAAGCGCAAGGTCACGAGGCCTTCGGAGGCCAGAGGGCAGGAGGACAGGGGAGAGGCCAGTTCGATTGTTGTTCGGCCTATTACTTCCGAGCGACGGTATATTCCTCCCACCGTCTCCGAACCATCTGCGGCACCTGCTGTGGTCGTCCCTCCTGGAGAGTGCCTTGTGGTTATCGAGGAAGAGGAGGAGACTGAGCGACCTCTGAAGAGGAGAAGGGGGGCTCGAGTAGTCGACCGATCTCCTCAAGTAGTCGACCGACCTTATCAAGCAGTCGACCGACCTCCTCGTCCCTTGGACCGAAGCAAGGGGAAGGAGAAAGTGGGAGATCGTGCTGTCCCGTCTGCCCAAAGTAAAGGGAAGAAGCCAGCAGGGAGTGCTGACAAGTGGGAGTCGGCGATTAACCTCGAGAAGACTGCCTCGATCGCCGATGCCGAAGAGGCTCTTCATCTCGCTGAGAGGGTCATTCCTCCTTCGGACGAGGAGCGCTTTGACGTGTTAAGTGTTGAGGAGCTGATGAGCCGTGCCTTCCGCAATTCCATGAGGGATGTGGCTCTCACTTTGTCCATGCATCAGCAAATCGAGCTGCTGAATCGGGAAGTCCATTCCCTCCTAGAGCAGGTGGACGGTTTGAAGACCGAGCTCTCGGAGGTCAGAGAGGAAGGAGACTTCTCCCGGGCTCAACTCTCTTCCTTGGAGGAGGAGAAGAAACTCTGGAAGGAGGAGCGTGACGTCTTGAGAGCTCAGCTCGCTTCGGGAGAGGAGGAGAGGAGCTCCTTGAAGGCTCGACTCACTGAGGAGGAGGTCGAGAGGGTAAGGGCGATGGTAGCGAGGAACAAGCTGTCCGAGAAATTTGCGGTGTTGCGAGGGCAGCTTGAGTCGGAGAGAGTGCTTAAGAAGAAATCCCTCCAGGACCAGGCCCAAACCGATGATACGCTAAGGATGGTGCGAGCCTCCATAAAGGAACAAAGGATTGAAGCGATCATGCGATGGCAGAGGCGATTCTTGCAGGAGGAGTGTTTGGAGTACTCCTGCGACTTGGCCCTCATGATCTTAAAGAATTGCTATGACGCATGCGTTCCTGAGGGGTCGGACGGTCCTTCGTTCGAGGGGTTTGTCGAGCCGCTGCTTCCTACCGCCCTTGGCCTCTCTCTGGAGGAAGTAAAGGAGAGAGCCGTGGAGGACCGGGGGCCCGTCCCGATTGAGGAGCTGGACCTTAGCTTGGTTGAGGAGGACGGGCTTCCTCGTGAGGATACTTCTCCGGCCGCTCCCTTGGACCCTGCTACCTTTTTGACTTTTCCGCCTGCTTCCGAGGGGTCCCCTGGGCATTCGCCCATTTCTCCCTCTGTAGATTTTTGAAGCTCACCTGGTCGGGCTTGTGACCAGGGCAAATTTACATTAATGCAATCTTTACTTTTGCTTCATTTTTTCTGATGTCCTTTTCCGTATTTATGCTCGT
This sequence comes from Erythroxylum novogranatense, assembly GCA_029891385.1. Taxonomy (NCBI): domain Eukaryota; kingdom Viridiplantae; phylum Streptophyta; class Magnoliopsida; order Malpighiales; family Erythroxylaceae; genus Erythroxylum; species Erythroxylum novogranatense. The sequence goes on from CM057228.1 coordinate 108,484,453, forward strand.
TACTTTCGATGTATGGTGAATTTTGATGAAGTTGCTCATAGTTGACCGGCTTCGAGGTCGACTTATAGTAGAGTCCGAACCGAGGTCCCAAGGATCTCGTCTTGGCGACCGATCGACCGCAGTCGATCTGTGTCGACGCCGAGTAAGGGTCCCAAGAGTTTTGTCTTGGCGACCCGACCGACCGTAGTCGATTTATATAAATGCCGAGCGAGGGTCCCAAGAGTCTTGTCTTGACGACCTGGCCGAGCAATAAGCGAGGGCGAACGATGGTCCCGAGGATCTCGTCTCGGCGACCTGGTCAATCGATAGTCGAGCTATGTAGATGCCGGGCAATTACGAACGAGGGTCCCAAGGATCTTGTCTTGGCGACCGATCGACCGCAGTCGATCTATAGAGATGCTGAGCGATGGCGAACGAGGGTCCCAAGGATCTTGCCTTGGCGACTCGACCGACTGTAGTCGATCTATGAAGATGCCGAGCGATGGCGAACAAGGGTCCCAAGGATCTTGTCTTGGCGACCCGACCTACTGTAGTTGATCTATGGAGATGCCGAGCGATGGCGAACGAGGGTCCCAAGGATCTTGTCTTGGCAACCCGACCGACCGTAATCGATCTATGGAGATGCCGGGCGATGGCGAGCGAGGGTCCCAAGGATCTTGTCTTGGCAACCCGACCGACCGTAGTCGATCTATGGAGATGTCGGGTGATGGTTGATTGGATTTTTTACTCTTTGCCACATATAATGGAGCTTTTTATTGCCAAGAAATCTGAAAACTCCTTTATTGATGATAATGAGGGTGTGAGCCGTTAAAAAACCTGTCTGACAGGGACAGGAAAAAGGTTCCCACATGTATACAAAAACGGTAATAAGTAAAGATTAACTAAAATAGAACTTATCTATTGGTAGAACGCCTTCAAATTCTGAGAGTTTCAAGGTCTTGGTAGAACCTTCCCTTTCGCATCGCGTAGGATGTAAGAACCATGCTCGACTTGCTTAATCATCCGATAGGGTCCTTCCAACGTCTGTCTGAACTTTTCAGGATGCTTCCCAGCCGCCTCGGCCTTTCGCAAGACGTACCCACCTATCTTTACGTTGCTCGACTTTACCCTTCTGTTGTAGAATTTGGTCGCTTTTTGCCTGATTGCTTCCGAACGAGCAGCTGCCCTTTCTCTGTCCTCACTGAGGTGAACAAGTTCGCTCTGCGGGCTTCATCGTTCTGCTCTTCTTCATAGCCCGACACCCTTTGATTATGCAATGCCACTTCTACTGGAACCAGGGCTTCTGCCCCGAAGGTCATCCTGAGCGGTGTTTCCCCTGTGGCTCCATTTGGTGTGGTTCTGTATGGCCACAACACTTCGTCTAGTTCTTCCACCCAGGTCTTTCGGCCACCTAGGCACTTCTTGAGAGCATTCATTATCTTTTTATTGGTGTTCTCCGCGAGACCGTTGCTTTGGGGATGGGCTACCGAAGTCAGCTGTAGCTTGATCTTTAGTCAGTCGCAGAAATCTCTGAACTTGTCGATATCGAACTGCCGACCGTTATCCGTAACCAACACCATAGGCGTCTCGAAGCGGGTAAGTATTTTCTTCGTCACAAAGTTCTCCACCTTCTGCTCAGAAATTGTAGAGACCGCTTCCGCTTCTGCCCATTTGGTGTAGTATTCCACCGCAACTATCAAGAACTTCTTCTGTCCGGGACCGAGAGGGAAGGGCCCCAGTATATTCATTTCCCATTGAGCGAACGGGATAGGATGACTCACAATTCTCATCCTTTCGGTCGGCTGGTGAGACAGGCTGCTGTTTCTTTGGCAAGCCTCACATCGATCGACCTTCTCCCGGCAGTTTCTTCTCATTGTCGGCCAGTAGTACCCCTGTCTGATCAGTCTGTGAGCCAACATTCTGCCTCCTACATGGTTTCCGCACATCCCTTCATGGACTTCGGCCATTGCCTGCTCGGTTTCTTCTTCATTCAAGCATCGAAGCAGCGGCCAGTCGTAAGACCGCTTGTATAGAGTGTCGTTAACGACCGTGTACTCAGCTGCCTTTATTCTTAGTTTCTTGGCCTTCGACACGTCTTCCGGCTATTTTCCCTCCAGAAGGTATTGTGTGATCGGTTCCGTCCAACTCGATCGACTGGTACTTACGTCGAGAGCTTCCTTGGCTTTCTGAATGCTAGGTCGGTCTAGTCGCTCGACCAGAATGTTATTTTTGGCGTCTCGGTCTGAGGCCATTTTGGAGAGTGCATTCGCCTTAGCATTTTGAGCTCTTTCTATTCTATTGATTGAGTACCACTCAAAATTACTTAACTCCCGCTTTACCAGCTCCAAGTACTCGATCATGCTGTTCCCCTTAGCTTCATAATGCCCAGTGACTTGGCCGACCACCACTTGGCTATCGCTATATATCCTTAGGTGCTTCACCCCCATCTCCTTGGCTAGTTGGAGGCTGGCTATCAGAGCTTCATATTCTGCCTCGTTAATGGAGGCCTTGAATTCTAGCCGAAAGGCGTATTCCACCTTTTCTTCCGTATTTGGGTCGATTAATATCACCGCCCGCGATCCTTGACGTTAGACGACCCACAACGTCATAAGCTCTGTAGGAACTCGCTCGTCCTTCGAGTGGGTTGGCTCATCTCTGCGATGAAGTCCGCCAACACCGCGCTTTAATGGTCGTCTTGGGGTTTGTATTGTATATCGAACTCTCCCGGCTCTACCACCACTTTATTAGTCAATTCAAGTTTCGCTTTTGAAGGCACCTTGCTGGGTGTTGATCGGTCCATACCTCAATGGTATGACTTTGAAAGTAGGGCCTTAGCTTCCGAGCTGTCATTATCAAGGAGATGGCTAGTTTCTCTATAGGCGTATATCGTGTTTCTGGTCCAGTCAACACTTTGCTGACGTAGTAGACATGGTGTTGTTCGCTTCCCTTCAATCGAATAAGGACCGCGCTGATCAACCCCTCCGTAACCGCCAAGTATAAAATCAGGTTCTCTCCCTCTACCGGGCTTTGTAGGATAGGCGGGGTGGACAAGTATTGCTTTAAGTGTTGAAAAGCTTTCTCACATTCGTCCGCCAATTGGAATTGGGTCACGTTCGCTTTCCTCAAGATTTTGAAAAATGGGAGGCACTTGTCTCCAACTGAAATGAACACCTTAGAGAGACTATCCAACCGGTCAATATCTGCACTTCTTTTAAGCATTGGGCGAGGGCATTTGGATGATGGCTTCGATCTTCTCTGGATTAGCCTCAATCCCCCGTTGAGTGATCATAAACCCCGGAATTTTCGGATGCCACCCAAAAATGCATTTTTGGGTTCGACTCATCCGAAATTTATTGAGGTCCGAAGACCTCCTCGAGATCTTCCACATGCTCCATGGCCGTCTTACTTTTGACCACCATATCATCCACATAAGCTTTCACCGACCGACCGATTTGTTTCTTAAAGACCTCCATGACGAGTCGCTGATAGGTCGCCCCCGCGTTCTTCAGGCCAAAAGGCATTACTTGGTAGCAATATGTGCCTTGGTCGGTTATGAAGGAGGTCTTTTCTTCTTCTTCCAGACTCATTTGAATCTGATGATAGCCCGAGAAAGCATCTAGGAAGCTGAGAAGTTTATGCCCTGAGGTAGAGTCTACTAGCTGGTCGATCTTGGGCAAGGGAAAACTGTCCTTTGGACATGCTTTGTTCAAGTCGGTGAAATCGATGCTCATTCTCCACTTCCCATTCTTCTTTTTTCACTAAAACCACATTGGTGAGCCATTCAGGGTACTTGACTTCTCGGATGAACCGGGCCTCGAGCAATTTTTCTACTTCTTTCTCGATCACCCCCTGTCGCTCCTTGCTGTGCCATCGCTTCTTCTGTCTGATCGGCTTGTAGTCATGCCGAATACCGAGGGAGTGCGACTCGACTGATCGAGAAATTCCAGGCATGTCGCTCGGTGTAGCGCCCCCTCACCGTAGGGTACACATCGGGAAACCCGAAGATCGCTCCGACACATATCCCACGATAAAGGTGCACCACCAGAACATTCCCACTAATAAACCACATGGCATCGCAAAAATTAAACCATAATATAACAGAAATCAGTAACTTTAAAAATCCAAATGATCAAGATGCAGTCATCCAATAACAGAATAGACAAGTCTATCACCCCTAAACAAAACCAAAAGGAAACCGACATAAGCATCTATCCTAAGTCATCCTCAAAAGTCCAACCTAATCGACCGAGGCACATGTGCTATCGCTTTCTTGCCAAAGACGCCGCGACGGCAGAAAAGACTATCTCCTGAGCTAGGGTCTACTCTATCGGTCCTGAAAAATTAGATGCAATTTTGGGTGAGTTTGCGAACTCGGTGAGAAACCATCATCGATGGTTCACTAAATCATGCATTACGCAAATTCATGCATAACACTACACGGTAATATTCGATTAACGATGATTATATAACAATTTCACGTAGTTTATAACGATTTATGATATCGTAATAATTTACAATAGCATAAAACAGTTCACATCACAATTTCTGAAGAATCATGGCATCACGCAGATTCAAGAATCGTCACACAATTTGACAATTCAATCACCATGTATATAATGCATATGAGACTCTTTCCAGTTATTCAGTATTGTGCCTAAGTGCTTAGTCAGTGTTCAGTGGGAGACGCGTCAGGGATTTCTCCCCTCGGACTCTGGGCCCGGTCAATACAGTGTTCGAACTCGAGGCTCTTTTCAGTGATAATAGCACTTGGGTCACATGTCCATTATCTGATCATGCATTTATGCATGCAATGCAGTGTTCAGTAATTCGGTGTATGGCTATAAAAGCCCAGTATTGTGATTCTCAGTAATATCTGATAATTCAGTCAAAGATCAAGAATCCAATCCAGTACAATAGAAATATGTCATTTGATCACGTACATTTCAGTAATCATGCAATTTCACATTTGGCAAGTAATTCACGTTGAGCATTTAAACAGTCAAGAATTTGAGAAACCAACTAGGTTACTCACCTATAACTTCCGAGCTATTGCCTGGAAGTTCCAGCAATGTCCGTGGAATGATGATCCAACGGCGCCTCTATAACAGTAAAATACAGTCTCATTACTAGATGCTTACATAAACAGTTCAGTAATGCATATGTCTCAGTGAAATGATGTACAATGCATGTTCACGATTTCCGGTGCTAAAACCCAATTTTGGACTCTTTGGCAAATTCTAACTCGTCATTCAATCGGATCAATCCTAATTTGATTCAATCCTAAATTCAGTCAATTTTCTCAATTCGTATTCCCTATAGTAATTCCCTATCCATTGGGTCGAAACCTCTATTGAAAATCCCAATTATAACTCCAATTGTCTCAATTCAATACTTAGGTCACAATAGGAACCATAATTGGTCTTAATCTCTATAAATCAATACCACTTAAATTAAATTCTAACTCTCATAATTATCCTCAATTGTAGACCTCTTTCTCTAGATCATAAGGAATCGAGAATCACCCCAATCGGAGGTCTATACCATAAGTTATGCCTAATAAACAAAAATTCATCCAATAAGATGTCCCCTTCGCCGCGGCCAAGAGTGTCTCGCCGCGGCGCAGAAAGATTCACTCGCCGCGGCGTGAGACTCGCTCGCCTCGGCGAACAATCGATTCTGGGGGCGCCGCGAGACGAAGCATACTCGTCGCGGAGTCAAATATTTGACGCTCGCCGCGGCGTGAGAATCGCTCGCCGCGACGAACTAATAAATATTCGCCGCGGCGAGACGCGCACGCAGGTTGCGGCGTGCGGCGACTCTTCGTCTTCTCCAATCGATTTTTCGTCATTAATGCTATTAAAAACCTCCATTAACACTCTAACTACTCAATCCATCCCAATAAATGCCATAACTGCTAGAAACAACTACTAATAACAACAATAAAGCCTTAACAACTTACCAATCGCAGATCAAAGCCCCAAATCACCGTAAACCCTAAATCCTTCAAAATCAACGATTAATCCACTCCAAATCCTTTTCAACCTTCAACAATCACAATAAATCACTTAGCCTAGCACAATAAGAAGGAAACATAAGGAAGAATCGATGAAACTCACCAATGAGGAAGAAATCGAACCCACCGTGGAAGAAGAGAAGGAGAAAATGAAATGCCTTAGGTAACTTTCCCAAATCTCAACTTAGCTATTTATAGACAAAGGTCTCCAACTCAGTCCAAATTTTAGTCTCTATTTTCGATGGCTCAACATATTTATTTCCTATCAGTAAAATTCTAATTTTTTCCATTGCTATAGGACAATTCTTTCGGTCTTTGTCGATCGATCAATTGATCTCTCAAATATTTTCGATGCAGGCATTTCCTCCCGAATTTCCCGACAATTTCCTATAAGCCACCATCACTTACCAATCACTCTTAAATTATTCTAAATCAGTCAATTGAACCCAATAACTCTTAATTTCTCAATCAAATCACGATCCAGTCAATGCAGTCAGTTTAGTAAATTCCAATTCACAATTCACTACCGGAAAATCATGAATGCATGTACCCATGAATAAATGCATATGCAATAAACCTGTTCCTCTATAATTAGAGGCCAGTAACATACTCAATCAGTGAATGCAATGAAACCTATCAGTCTATCCCAATTTACAAAAATGCCCTTACTAACAGTAACGGGATGTTATACTCGGTACCCAAGCAAAGACCGATCTATTTTCCACCAAACAGTCTGTGATTTCTTTAACCAGGTCGCCCTGCAGCTCGGAGCCTAGGTTTGTGAATTTAGAGGGGTCGGCTTCGTCCAGTACGACCCGTTGTGTTTCTTCTACTGAGTTCATCCTATCCATCTCCTCGTCGACTCTCACATCAAGAGAGCTTGTCAGGACTACCGCCCCGTCTAATGTCTTCGTTTTCGCTAAGTAACATTCCCTAACGATTCTCTGCTGACCCCTGACAATACGAACTCTGTGGGGTGTCGGGAACTTCATAGCTTGGTAGTAGGTGGAGATGACCGATCTGAGGGCATTTTGAGTAGCCCGCCCGATTATTGCATTGTACGCCCCTTGAAACTTGACGACTAGGAACTCAACGTCCCTTTCTATCTGACACGGCTTCTGCCCGAACTTTACTTTCAAATACACCCGGGCGAACGGGTAGGCTGACGCCTCGATTATCCCTTTGATGGGGCCGTCTATAGGTAGTAGTCGATCTTCGGGTACCTTCATCTGCTTGAAGGCCTCATAATACAACAAGTCGATCGAAATGCCAGATCAATCATCACCCGCTTCACCTCAGAATCGTCCATGTTCGATTTACCACGAGGCGTCATCATGAGGGTAGCTTACTCCATCAAGGTCGGACTCATCGAATGATATCATGCCGTCGTTCTCCCTCGGCTTTTTGGTGGATGAGTCTCTGCCGACCTGTTTGGCATATCTTTTTCTCCCTTTAGTGGTGGATCTCCCTGCTGCATTTCTACCGAATATCATGTTAATGACCCCAATCGGTCGGTCTTCTTGTTGCTCAGCGTTTCCGTTGTTTCTTTCCCTCGATCGCCCTCTCTCTTCTTGTCGATTATCTGTATTCGCATTCTGCCTCCCTCCATCATTCCTGTCATTTCGCTTCCAGGGCGGTCACCTATTGTCTGGTCGACCTGTCCTGCGATGATTATCCCAATCGGTATTTTGTTCGTGCTTCACGAACCGGCCTAACCTTTCCGTTTGTATGAGGGATTCGATTTCTTTTTTCAACTACCAGCAATCTTCCGCATCATGACCGACCTCTTTGTGGAAACGGTAATATAGATTCGGGTTCCTATCCTTGTAAGGGGTTTTCATTTTATTAGGCTCTCGGATAGTTTTCCTATCCGCTCTCATGGCCGCCAGTACTTCCGCATATCGTTTGTTAAGCGGGGTGAAGTCTTGTTGATGCCACTGCCGACCGATTGGCTTTCTCCCGGTCGACTGATCCCTCTGTCTTTTGTGAGACTCATCTGCCCTACCACTCGGCCCGCGATCATCTGCCCGACGTTTTGTATTCTTTAATACTTTTTCGAGCCGAATGTACTTGTCTGCCTGATGTTTGATCTCCTGAATAGATCGGGGCTGATCGAGGGCTAACGACTTCTTAAACTCCCCATCCCTCGTATTGCTCATAAGCGTGACCAGCATAGACGAGCAAGTGAGGTCGGGGACCTCGACCGCTTCGTTATTGAACCGAGTGATGAACTCTCGCAAACTTTCATTCCTTCCTTGGGTAAGCCGCATCACCTCAAAGTCGCCTTCGTGGCCGCTTACTTGTGGCGAACTGGTTGAGAAAAAGTAGCTTGAAATCCTCAAAGCAGGTGATACAGCCCGGAGGTAGACTATTGAACCATCGTCGGGCTCCCTCTTGAAAGGTCGTGCAGAAAGCCTTACATTGGATGACATCTGGCACACAGTGCAGATTCATCATCGACTGGAAGTATTGTAAGTAGTCCAGGCGGTCGGTCTTTCCAGTGTATTTTTCAGGCGTTGGTATTTTGGTTCCAGGTGTCGGGAGGCTATCCAAAATATCTGGGGTAAAGGGAGAGCTGTATTGTGCCGTTGGACAATCTGGGCGGAAGCTCATAGCTGCGTTAATCCGATCGTCCATGATTTTTTCTAGGTTTTCGGTCGGGTGGCGATCGGTTGCCACGCCTTTGATGCTGCGTGCGAGTTTTGCAGCTGACAATTTGTTGTTATGGCATTTGAGATCGCAAGATCCGCGAATCAACAGGTCAGCCGCTTCCTTAATCTATTTTCGGGTGAGGGAGGTGTGCACAGGCGGAAGAGGATCTGCATCCGATAGGTGTCGGAGATTCGGGTGCATATTGAGTGCAACGTTATCCTCTAAAGCGACACTCTGTTCTTCTTGTTCCAAATTCTGAAGTTGCGGTTGATCGTTAAGATCTGAGGATTCCGTGCGGGAAACATGTGGTGCAAGCGGCAGAGTTGCAGGTAGCTGCAAACCCATGCGTTGCATCGCCAGAGCCGCAACAGCGGTTATATCAGGGTTCATCGATGCCTCCTGACTGATCTGTGTGTTTCTGGACATGGTGTCCGGAAGTCGGGCCCCACGGTGGGCGCCAATTAGTTCTGCCAGATTTTGGCTGAACTGTACGTTGCCGTTCGGATCCATAAGTCGGCTACTTTCTGTGATGAATCCGACGTGAAGATACCTGCAAAACAAAGAAGGCTTGTCGGGGGTTGTGTCCCGATTAGCCCATTCGACGCTCAAGTTAGTCTTTTGGTGAAGGTGAGGTTGATGAATGCAAAGAACAAACTAGGTTCTGATTTTCATACCTCTGTTATGAGAGAATTATACCTTATATATGATTTTGCAGCTAGGTTTATGTCTTTACGTGTTTGCATGGGAGACTTCCTTCTACGGATGGGCCAAGGAGGGCATAGACCGGACTTGGGCTTGGCCTAGGCATAAAACTGATATCTGAAGAATAGACTGATCGACCCACGGGTCGTTTTGACTGGATCCGAGTCCAACACGGCCGACCCGACCACCTATAAATACATATCCTTTTGTTTACACATTTTTTCCCATATTGCTTCCACTTGACCTTTTTAGAGCCCTGACCATTGTGGTTGTTTTTCTCCATCTTTTTTTAGTTGGGTCTATCACGATCCTTACGATTCTAATTCATAGCTCTATACGAGTTATATCCAACTTCGTATATCTCAGAGGTCATCTTAAAAGTTTCAAGATGTTCTTCTTCAAATACAAGATGCCCTTAGCATCTTTCGTCATCTTGATACTCTTATTATAAGTTACATGCATTTTTATATACTCCCAACTCTAAGAAAGAAAACAAATGACATGTATTTTTTGTTCACCACGTAACTCATGAAAAAAATCTTTTAACTCATTTATTATGTTGCCATAAATGTTTTAGCATGGAATGGTCATATCTTTTCTTATACATGTTAAAGTTGATGTGCAATATGAAACCTATAAGGTATAAAATCCTGATCAATTTTCTTTTTCTGTTTTCGAATAAAAAAATTACTAAACATCCATATGATTTTAGATTATTTGATTCCAAATTTTAGAACACATGTTTAATAGTTCATCTTCTTATTGCGACAATGTTAAAAGTAAGGCCGTATACTTTTCTTTAACAGTTTCGAAAGTTAAACGATCCTCAAATATATAGTTATTGAATTACATAAGTATAGGCATATTCTTTATAAGGAACACTTTTCTCGAAAACATATTTTCAAAATGAAATTTGTATTAATTACTTATCCAATTCGGAAATCATATATCAAATTAATAAATTATTTGAACCACACAATACTAAACTAATGCTCATAAAATAAATATAAAAGATTCTAGTAATTTACTTACTTATATTAACTTTATTATTAAACTAATCAAATTTAATTGTTATTTAACTGTTCTTTAATTTTAATTAGAAATTGATTTTAAATAGTAATCTTAATTTATTTACTTTACTTGTGGGTATTAAAATAACTAATTGCGGGTTTATTTCAATTTGAACTATTGTTAGAATTATATAACCCATAAATCAAATAACCATGATTTCAAATCTCGGTAACTTTGAATTTAGTTGCTTTCACTTATAATTGGTCTAACATAAGTTAGGTAAAGGCATATTTTCTTTTAGGTTGCCAAACAAGTCAATCTTCTTCAACCTTTGGATAAAAGAAACAACAAACCACCAGTCAAAACAACGTCATCGTCTCTATCCGATCGATCCATCACCGATCGCTTTTCCACTGGCTCCATACCAGTCGTTGCCAGCAACGTGATCAGCGAGAGAAACACAAAGTCAAAATTTTAAGACATAAATTGGAAAAAATATAATCTTTATATTTTAAGATAAATATAATAAATAAATGAATAGAACCACTAGGACCGTGAGGGTTGGTCTTGGCTTAAGTAAAATTGGGAGCTTGACTTCTGCTTCTGTACTTAGTATTGTTAAATATTTGGTGGTAGTGGTAAGCTGCTCCTCCAAGTTTCACATGACAAAAGCGAGGAATAATTTAAGTCATTCGAATCTACTCAAAAATAAATAAATTGAGAATTATTGACGGAGATTTGAAATTTGACATTTGCTTCCAAAGCCCTCCGTTTGCGACGTCAAATGGTCAATGACAGCGAAAAGGGGTTTGCGGGTAAAAGCAGCATGACGCGTTTGTGCTTGTGGACTAAACATAGGATAGGATAGGACATAGGAGTCTCTGCACATGTCTGGCTAGCCGTCTCGTTTGGGCTGTAGACAAAGTCCTTGGCATCCAAGGAAGACGGTAAAAAGGGCAAAGGAGTCATCGACCACCACTCCATACGCAAGCTCTGGCGTGGCATAACTTTCTGACCAACACCAGGTAAGCCTTGTCCGGCCATCAACTAGCAATCAATTGTCATACGAAAATTGAGTTGATTTTTTATTCTAATGCTCTTGAAATTCACATCATAGAGAGAAAAGCTTCTTTTTACAGTTCCATTTTGGTGTATTCGTTCTGTTAGAGAGTGATCAAGATTATACTGTGATTTAATCCTCTAACGATAATCGAGCCTGCGACTGAAGGCCTTTAAAGTTGAGGATTCAACCTTTTGAAACAAAAAGAAAAAGAAGATAGATTAAGTATGCTAATTAGCCTTTACCAAAACTAATTGTTAATATCTATTCTTAATTTTTTTTAACCATAAAGGTTTGTCAATAAAATTTACGCATCTTGAACTTTTATAATTTTATTTTTGTTAATTAAAAACATAAAATAGACATTTTAATAAATTCTCAGTAACATATTCTAATATTTAAAGTCGTAATACGCTAATTCCACCAACCATTCGGCCATGCCACCTGGCGTTTGTTTTGTTGCCACATGTCTTGTTTGTTGTCTGTCTTCTCCAATTACGAGTAGACTGCGCGTTAGAAAATTTTGAGGCTCGCGTAAAGAGATGATTGGATATTCTTCTGCGGAAAGGATAGGTAAGGTTTTTGATTTGCTTACCGAAAGAACCACGGCGGCCCACTCACCAACGACTTGTCGCTTTTCTCGCGATATTTTCAGTTTCGCCACTCTTAATACGGTTCTCGTTACTTCTAGTTATATATCTCCAATCCTCATTGTTTGCGCAAAATACAGGATCTAAGCTCTATTAAATGATCTCAACAAAGGCTGCATAAATTACCTGTATTTCAAATACATTTATTAAATCCTGTTTTCAAAATTATTTAGCAAAATGATGGTCTATCACTAAAGCTTACTTTACTGTAAGATTAAGAAATAAATAAAAAATCAAATTAAAACACGTGCTTTTTTCTACAGAAAAATCCACAAGGATTAGGCAAATTACCATTCTTGCATACGAATACATATTGAAAAAGGCTTAGGAGTTGAAGTCTATCGTTCACATCTAATTGGGTGTAAGTAAGAATTTTATTACCCTCCGACGAATATTCCTCATTTTCAAAGGATGAACCAACGGTCGCCGAAAAGACATTACGATAGAAGTACCATTTTGCCCTTTATCAACCAAAAACCAAAATCTTATTTAACTTTTCTAAAATTTCCTAAACTTGGTCAACAAATGCTGTTCAAGAAAATGCCATCCGAGTGAACACCTGTCTAGAAAGAGCTGAATCGGAACATGGGGCAAAAACACATGCAAGTAACCGATCACTTATTGGCGTGGCGCCATCAGGATCGTTGATGATAATCAACAAAATAGAGAAACTTCCAGCCACTTTCCTCGAGGAGGCATTGCAATTTTCGCGATACGATATTTTTAATCTGAAGACGAGAGAGAGAGGAAAGAAACAACTGTCGAAACTGTGGGTCCCAGGGTCCACGCGGCAACTTGACACTGATTGACCGTCTGTGATGGAAAAATCTCAGACCTCAATAAACCAATAAATTCTCAAAAAGAAAATTCCTTTTGTCTCTCTTAAATTAAACCTACTATGTATTTATTTATGTGCAAGTATGTATATGGTTAGGTAGATTGCAGACCAACAGTTAGTACAAATTAAAAGCATAAATATTTTATCTTTTTCTTCTAATTATAAGAATCCTAATTCGATTTTGTATCGAGAAGAGAAATTGAAAGATTCTTACATTCAAATGCCTTGAAAATGAAATGGCCCCCACAAAGCCTCCTCAAAATTCTATATAAATTAGCATCGCCACTCATGCAATTCTCGCCACTCCAAACCCTAGCTGCTTCTTTTTCCCTTATTTTCCGGGAAAGAGACTTACTTTCCGGGAAGTTTTCATCTCTTTCTTCCCCTTTCCCTTCCCCTTTTTAGATCTGCATGGTGTGTGGCTCATTCGGCGTGTGACGAGCACAAGTTCGTTTCCATAGGTTCGAATTTCGTTGGGTTGTTTTGAATTTGGAGACTATCTTCTTCTGAGCGGGGATTAGAGAAAGTGGTGGGTTAGTGAGAGAAGGAGGGGTTGGTTTCGGTCTGGAGAGTTCTTCTTTTGCTTCTTTTGGGGGGGTAGCCGGGGCCTGTGGCCTCGGCGGGTTTTAAAGCCCCCACTTCTCAACATATCCACCATTCTAACCCGTTTAATTTTACCTTTTTAACCCTCACCGGAACGAGGATATGCCTGCCCTGGCTTGCTGCGTAGATGCTGCCGCCGCCCTTGCGCCTCCCGGCTACGCCTCCCTCGCCGGGGACGGCTCCCTCCTTCCGGCTCCGACGACCTCCGTCGTCACTGCCTTCGCCACTGCTGCCGAAAATCCTTCCCATTGGTCGCCGTCTCACTCCGCCGCGCTATACAAGATGGACGGTTGGGGTGCTCCGTACTTCTCCGTTAACTGCTCCGGCAACGTCACCGTCCGTCCTCACGGCAGCCACACTCTGGTTCATCAAGAGATCGATCTGTTGAAGGTCGTGAAGAAGGCTTCGGATCCGAAGTTTTCTGGCGGGTTGGGGTTGCAGTTACCTCTTATTGTTCGCTTTCCCGATGTACTCAAAAACAGGCTTGAGTGTCTCCAAACGGCGTTTGATTTCGCCGTACAATCGCAGGGTTACGAGACTCATTACCAAGGGGTATATCCCGTGAAGTGTAACCAGGACCGTTACGTGGTGGAGGACATTGTGAAATTTGGATCTCCTTTCCGGTTCGGGCTCGAAGCCGGGTCGAAACCGGAACTGCTCCTGGCAATGAGTTGCTTGTGCAAGGGAAGCCCAGAAGCTCTGCTGGTCTGCAATGGGTTCAAGGATTCGGAGTACATTTCTCTCGCATTGCTCGCGAGGAAGCTTGCTCTGAACACTGTTATTGTGCTTGAACAAGAGGAAGAGCTCGATTTGGTTCTTGGTTTGGCGAATAAGATGAGCGTCAGGCCTGTGATTGGGGTTCGGGCCAAGCTGAGAACCAAACATGCGGGTCATTTCGGTTCGACCTCTGGCGAAAAAGGGAAGTTCGGGTTGACCACGACCCAGATTTTGCGTGTGGTCAAGAAACTTGAACAATCATCGATGCTTGATTGCTTGCAGCTTCTGCATTTTCATATTGGATCTCAGATCCCCACCACCGCGTTGCTCGCTGACGGTGTTGGTGAGGCTGCGCAGATCTATTGTGAATTGGTCCGTCTTGGAGCGAATATGCAAGTGTTTGATGTGGGTGGTGGTTTGGGGATTGATTATGATGGTTCACGATCTGGAGACTCGGATCTTTCTGTTGCTTACGGGTTGGAGGAGTACGCTCTTGCTGTTGTTCAAGCTGTGAAGTTTGTTTGTGATCGGAAGAATGTGAAGCATCCAGTTCTTTGTAGCGAAAGTGGTCGTGCTGTTGTTTCTCATCACTCGATTCTGATATTTGAGGCTGTATCTGCCAGTTTATCGAGTGCTGGGGCAGTAACTCCATTTGGGTTGCAGTATCTTGTTGATGGGCTGTCTGAGGATGCCCATTCCGATTACCGGAATTTGACATCTGCAGCTATTAGAGGTGAGTATGACACTTGCTTCCTCTACGCTGATCAACTGAAGCAAAGATGTGTTGAGAAGTTCAAAGAAGGGAGTATTGGGATGGAGCAATTGGCTGCGGTTGATGCTTTGTGTGAGTTTGTTTCCAACGCTATTGGAGCAGCGGAGTCTGTTAGGACATACCATGTGAATCTCTCAGTGTTTACTTCGATTCCGGATTTCTGGGGGATTGGACAGTTGTTTCCAATTGTGCCCATCCATCGACTTGATCAAAGGCCTGGCGTAAGAGGGATTTTGTCAGATTTAACCTGCGACAGTGATGGGAAGATTGATAAGTTCATAGGTGGTGAGTCAAGCTTGCCACTTCACGAGATTGAAGGCGGTGGTGGTGGGAATGGCGGGCGGTACTACTTGGGGATGTTTCTGGGCGGGGCTTACGAGGAGGCTCTGGGTGGAGTTCACAACCTATTCGGTGGCCCGAGCGTTGTGAGGGTGTCGCAATGTGATGGACCCCATAGCTTTGCGGTGACCTCTGCTGTTCCGGGACCGTCGTGTAGTGATGTCCTCCGGGTAATGCAGCACGAGCCCGAGCTCATGTTCGAGACCCTGAAGCACCGTGCAGAAGAAATTTGTCCTCAGGAGGTTGAGAGCGATGATGATAACATTAGCAGCGGTGGAGGCAGAGGCTTGGGCAATGCGGCCTTAGCTAGCAGTCTTGCACAGTCTTTCCACAACATGCCATATCTGGTTGCTTCTTGCTCATTTTCTGCTTTGAATGCCGGTGGATGCTACTTTCTCAATGAGGACGAGTTCAATTCCAACACAGAGACGGCCTCTGGCCCTGCTGCTGCTGCTGCTGCTGATGACGAGCAGTGGTCTTATTGTTGTGCTTGAGTTGATAGTACCAACTTTAGCTGCAGCTGTTGCTTTGTTTTATTAATTAATGCCCACGGTAGTCTTTATGGTCGTCGGTTTTAACTTTGTTATTACTTATTAGTTCTTCTATCAAAATGCAATTTGCATTCTGTGTTTAAAAAGAAGAAGGGGGATTTGTGGACATTCGGGATATTGTAACGCCCCATCCCATCCCATCCCATCCATCTTCTGTATTAGTTGTTCTTTTTAGCAGCAGACCCTTTTCAATGGAATAATTATTTTAGTTCAGTAGCTTCTTGTTCTTCTTCGTCTACAGAGATCATATCATTTATATATTCAGTGAGTCGCATGTGCATGTTTACTGCAACATCTTCTACGAATTGGTGAGTTCTTTGGCGGCTCCAGATGTTGCGTTTAGTAATTGGTTTAATACCACCCAATCACATGGTAATCTAGCGTTGTCTAGTTGTGTAAGAATTCGAGAGGAGGAGGGAATCATATTCTGTTATTCATCGTTGTCCTTCATAGACTCTACCACTCGGGCTATAACAATACCAACCCGACATTCCCGGATCGTGTAACAAAATCATCATTAATCTAATTCTTAGAGTGTACTTACTAACTACCATAACTAGTTGATTCTCTTGTAGTATTACTATTGGACTGGACCAAGATCTATTAACTATACCCACTATTATCTTCTTTCAAGCCTCTTGATTCTTCTTCTATGCTGCCTCTCTTGTACTATTACTATTGGACTGGACCAAGATCTATTAACTATACCCACTATTATCTCCTTTCAAGCCTCTTGATTCTTCTTCTATGCTACCTCTCTTGTACTGTTACTATTGGACTGGACCAAGATCTATTAACTATACCCACTATTATCTTCTTTCAAGCCTCTTGATTCTTCTTCTATGCTGCCTCTCTTGTACTATTACTCTTGGACTGGACCAAGATCTATTAACTATACCCACTATTATCTTCTTTCAAGCCTCTTGATTCTTCTTCTATGCTTTGGTGTCTTGAATTGTTGCCTGCAACAATGCCCCCTTTTGTATATCGTCCTTGTCCTCAAGAGGGAAGTCAAGAAATCGTAATTTGAAATCATCAGTCAGCTCTCAAGTAGCATCGGCAAGAGAGAAACCTTTCTAGTGCACTAGCCATTGTGCTATAGCCTCTCTTTTGTTGAACCATGCGCTTATCCAGTATAGCCGTTGGTTTTAGAGCTTAAAAAATCAGATGAGGCAGGTAGACCAAACCCCAAGGAGTGCTTACCTCACGACTTCTTCAATTAAAACACATAGAAAACGGGGTGCACATTAGCGGATGAAGGCTATCAAAGTTGGTAAGCCACTAATCCCACTTTCTCTTCAATCACGAAAGGGTCATAGTATTTAGGGGATAATTTGTGGTTGTCTCTAGTTGCTACTATCTTTTGTCGATAAGGTTGTAGTTTTAAGTACACGACATCACCCACTTCAAATATTCTCTTTATGCGTTTCTTATTTATAAATTGTTTCATACGATTCTGTGCGCGTTGGAGATGAAACTTCAGGTTCTTAATCATGTCTTCCTTATCGGTAAGGAATTGGTCCACGATAGCCAATGGAGAATCCTTAGGGAAGTATGGAATGTGTAGTGGAGGAGGAACCCCATAGAGAGCTTCAAATGGGGTGGTTTTGTATCACCGTGTGATAGTTTGTATTGAATTACCATTCGGCGAGAGATAACCATTCCTTCCACTTCTTAGGATTGTCGCCAGTCATGCATCGGAGATAAGTAGCTAAGCATCTATTTACTACCTCCGTTTGCCCATCGGATTGAGGGTGGTAGGGGGTAGAGTAGTGCAATTCCACCCCTTGTAGTGAGAATAATTCCTTCCAGAACTGGCTTAGAAATACAACCCCCTGTCGCTAATGATGGTAGCAGGCATTCCATGCAGCTTGAAGACGTTGTCGAGGAACAACTTAGCAGTTTGATGAGCAGTGTAGGGGTGAGAGGAAGTGAGATTATTTAGTTAACCTGTCAACTGCCACAAAGATAACATCTTTTCCTTGAGATTTTGGTAGGCCTTCGAGAAAATCCATACTGATGTCAGAGAATATGGTTTAAGGAATGGGTAGGGGTGGTAGAAGACTAGGATAGGCCACTGATTCAGCCTTGTTGCGTTGGCATACTACTCACTCTCGCACATATTGGCTGATTGCCCTTTGTAAACCTTTCCAATAGAATAAACTACTGACTTTTCAGGGAGTCACAGTCATACCTGAGTGACCGCCCATTGCAGAGTCATGGAAGTAGGATATAAGTTGTTTCTGTAAAGTAGGAACATTACCCACCACAAGTTTGCCCTTCCATGTTAAAGACCCATTTTTCCAACAAAAATTAAGAGGAGAGGTAGGATCAGCAACAAGTTCAGATATGAGCTTCTGAATTGTAGGATCAGATTGCCAACTGTCATGTACATGCTGTAGAGCATCGATAGAATAGGTAGAAATAGCTAATTGATTAAATTATGCACTGTGCATTCTGGAGAGAGAATCTGCTGCCACATTATCCTTTCCTTGTTTGTAAATGATTTCGTAGTCTAGCCCCAAGAGCTTTACAACCCAGGTATGTTGACTACTTGTCGTAACACGTTGATCTAATAGGTACTTCAAGCTATGATGCTCTGTTTTAATCTTAAAATGTATGTCCTCCAAATAATGCTTCCAAGCTGCTACGGCTTGTAAAATAGCCATCATCTCACATTCGTAGGTTGATAAGGCTTGATGCTTAGGTAAAATGCTTTGCTAATATAGGCTATTGGGTGACCTTGTTGAGTGAGGATATCACCAATCCCCAAGCCACTAACGTTAGCTTCGTGTAACACCTCGTTCTCATATTAAAAGTTAGAACCAAAAAATACGGTACATGTGAGATCAATGAGAGATTAAGAAAACTGCATTTTCATGCTAATGCATATTGTTAGCATACATGTAATTGAATTTGAATTTTTGCTCACATTAAAATAAATGTAAATGCATTCATTGACATTTCGGGTATAATTGATTTATATGTGAAAGGTGATTATATTGAGAATTGTGGTTTATGTGCATTAAAAATTTAATTGGAAAATGTGTTTAGTGATTTTGAATTTTTGGTGAATTTTAGGAATAAAATTTGAAAATGTTAAATATTTTTGGACTAGAAAAAATGCCATTTGGCGAGTAAATTGATAAATGAAAATAGAAATGAGTTAAATGATATTACAGAAATTTTTAGAGATGATTTTAGAATTTGTGAGAAAATGAATTTGAAAATTTGGAGACAAATGTAGCCAAAAAATTGGAGATGATTGAACTAGTTAAAGGAGAAACTAGTTAAAGCTTTAGAAATTGGACAAGTTTCCAAGTTTTAAACCCACGTTCCATTTAACTTGAAAGACCAAACTAATTGTTTTAACTTTGTCTTGTTCTTCTTCTTCATGACTTCTTCATCTTCTAAAAACTTCATTATTTCCAGAAATTGTCTTATCCTTACCACACACATCTTGCTTTCATTTCTCGCTTGTTATTTATTTTTGTTACCTCCTTCATTGTCACTAAATACCTAACCTCATACCTGCAACATCCCAGTACTATAGGGTACATACCCAAACTTTCAGGAACATAACCTATGATATTGGCATGTTAGAGCAAAAACAAAACTAACTTACACATGGCATCATCTAACATCATTTGAAAGTCAGCAAATTTTAAAAACCATTCGTTGCATTAATCCACAAAATTTACACTGTTTCCTTTAGACAAATATTTACATAACCTCATACAGGTTCTAACAAAAACAACAAAATACATGACACAACACTCCTGAATCCAGCTGACAAACCTCTGAACCATAACAAAATTCAAAGGGTCCTTTAGTCCTATCTAAGAACTAGGTCTCCTGTCTCGTACCCAAAAAATTACGTTGCAATTTTTATGAGTTTTGCGAATTCAATAAGTGAACCATCATTGATGATTTCACCAAATCACATACACATAATATATAATTTACAAAAACCCATTCAGATCATAAACACATTCTAGATGTTCACATAATATGGTATATCACAAGATCACATAGTTCACATTGCTAAGCATAGCAAATAAATCACATCAATTTATCACTCATTCAGCTTTGCAAATCATTCAATAAATTCCAGTCTTATAATGTCATATGCATGAGACTCACATTCTTTCATATTGTTGTGACCGAGTGCCTATCACAAACTTAAACAAATACCGACCCATAGGGCTCAGTCAAACAGAATCACGGAGCATAGCTCTACGTGCAAAATCAGAAATTACGGAGCAAAGCTCGATGTGGAAGCGTTTCATACTAACAACTCAAGTCAGAGCATGGTTTGACATCTTTAGGGACAATTATGAGTTGAGATATGATAATTAGTGAGATATTCCGATAGTGATCACAATTTTTGTTTGTTATAGGTCACCTTCCATAGGAGATCACATTGGAGAGTCAATTGACATGGAGTCTATAGGAGTCAATTTAGAGTCTCATGTACCTGAGTTTGCTCAGATGCCTCCGAGAATTCCCGTGAGGCGAGAAAGAAGATATGATAAGCTGAGAAAATAAAGGGTTGTGGACTTTTATGGAAGTACAGACCCGACTGAAACAGAAGGGTGACTTGAGAGAACTAAAAGAGTGTTTGACCAGATAGACTATGAGGTAGATGAGAAATTCGACTATGTTGTCTCACTACTGCAAGGTTTCGCATATCAGTGGTGGAAAACCATTCCGGACAGTATCATCAGACCTTGTAGTTTGACCTGGGAGGATTTCCTGAAAGTGTTCCGAGAGAACTACATGTCGAAGATTTACATGAATCGAAAAATAAAAGAATTTTTAGACCTGAAGCAAGGCAGACTCACAGTGGCAGAGTATGAGATAAAATTCAATGAGCTAATGAGATATGCAACTGCATTGATCCCAACTGAAGAAGAAAAATGTAGACGATTTGAGGATGGTTTGAACATGGAGATCAGAATGAGAATAAACATTTCTAACTTGAACAATTTTACAGAACTCCGAGCGACCTCAATCAGAATTGAACAATTGTTGAAAGATGGTCAGACAGAGAATAGACAGGAGGTTAGAGGTAAAAGGTAAGAGGAAGGATGAGTCTCACGTTGATTCTGGCAGAAGCTTCAGAAAGCGTCAGAATAGATCGTCTCGATTTCAATCTAGATCGAGACAATCTGGATCTTGAGGAAGAGGTAGATTTGTTAAGTCTGGGGGAGGCAGAGAACAAATGCCTGTCAGTCAGTCGCACCAATTGCCTGAATGTGAACACTGTGGTAAAAAGCATGGTGGTGAGTGTTGGCGGATAACGGTAGCATGTTTTCGATGTGGCTCATATGAGCATCAGATTAAAGATTGTCTTGAGATGTTGGAAACACAGTTTGGAGCTAGAGGAGGAAGTATGACTGAGACTACAGTTCAGGAGAGTAGAGCTGGCAGACTTGCATAGAGAGGCAGAGGTAGAGGTAGGACTCAGTCAATATGGCCCAATGTCTTCGCAACTCAGTCGCAATCTCAGGTCAGGGTCTATGCTATTACTAGACAGGAGGCACAAAACTCTCCAAATGTAGTAACAGGTGTGTTGAATGTTTTTAATTTTGAGGCATATACACTGGTAGATCTAGGATCTACACATTCATTCATTACCCCACATCTGTCATCTAGATTGCATTGTGAGCGAGAGATACTGAAATGTGGGTTGATAGTGAGCACTCCAGTGGGTAGCACAACAGTGATTGGTGAGGTATGTAAGAG
The DNA here is from genome assembly GCA_029891385.1 of Erythroxylum novogranatense. Lineage (NCBI taxonomy): Eukaryota > Viridiplantae > Streptophyta > Magnoliopsida > Malpighiales > Erythroxylaceae > Erythroxylum > Erythroxylum novogranatense. The sequence goes on from CM057228.1 coordinate 108,506,088, forward strand.
GTGTATAGTTCGGATTGATCAGGCAGAATTAGAAGCTGATTTGATTATATTGCAACTGAGAGAGATAGACCTCATCTTAGGCTTGGACTGGCTCAATGCTCACAGGGCAGTGATGAATTGTTATTCTAAGGAGGTAGTGCTTGAATCCCCTAATCAACTGAGAGTGGTGTTTCGAGGAGTTAGTCAGGCAGTGCCAACCTAACTAATTTTATTTCTGAGTGCTTTGAGATTGATCCGAGGTGGATGTGAGGCTTATCTAGCCCACGTTGTGGATACTCGGAATGAACAAACCATTAAGCACATTCCAATTGTTAGGAAATTTCTGGATGTGTTTTCGGCTGAACTACCGAGATTACCCCTAGATAGGGAGATGGAGTTCATGATTGATATTGTCCCAGGTGTTGCTCCTATATCAATTCCTTCATATAAGATGGCGCCTGTTGAACTGAAGAAATTGAAAACCCAGTTACAGGAGTTGTTAGATAAGGGTTTCATCAGGCCTAGTGTGTCACCTTGGGAAGCTCGGGTATTATTTGTAAAGAAGAAGAATGACACTCTGAGATTGTGCATTGATTACCGACAGTTGAATCAGATAACAGTTAAGAATAAATATCCACTACCGAGGATTGATGATTTGTTTGATCAGTTATAGAGAGCTCAGGTTTTCACAAAGTTAGACTTGAGATCGGGATATTACCAGTTGAGGATAGCTGAGGCAGATGTTCCCAAGAGTGCATTTAGAACTAGATATGGGCACTTCGAGTTTTTGGTAATGCCATTTGGATTGATTAATGCTCCGATAGCTTTTATGGCATTGATGAATAAGGTATTTCAACCTTATTTAGATCAATTTGTAATTGTTTTCATTGATGACATTTTGGTTTACTCGAGGTGTAGAGAAGATCATGTGGCACATCTGAGATTGGTTCTTCAGACAATGAGGGAGAAACAGTTATATGTCAAGTTCAACAATTGCGAATTTTGGCTTGATCGAGTAGTATTTCTGGGTCACATCGTATCTGGACAAGGCATTCAGGTGGACCCAAAGAAAATAGAAGTAGTAATGAAGTGGGAGGCTCCGAAGAATGTGTCTGAGATTCGGAGTTTCCTTGGATTAGTCGAGTATTGTAGAAGGTTTGTCAAGGAGTTTTCACTGATTTCAGCCCCTTTGATAAAACTTCTGAGAAAGAGTGTGCCTTTCAGATGGAGTGATGATTATCAGAGGTATTTTGAGGAGCTAAAGCACCGGTTAACTGTAGCACCTGTGTTAGCTATCCCATCGGGTTCTGGAGGTTATGTTATGTATAGTGATGTGTCGCATCAAGGTTTAAGATGTGTGCTAATGCAGAATGGTAAAGTAATAGCATATGCATCGAGACAATTGAGGCCCCATGAATTTAATTATCTAGTTCATGATCTGGAACTTGCTGCAGTAGTATTTGTTTTGAAAATTTGGAGACACTATCTGTACGGAGAAACTTTTTAGGTGTTCACTGATCAAAAAAGTTTGAAATATCTATTGAGCCAGAAAGAGTTGAATATAAGACAGAGAAGATGGATTGAATTGTTAAAAGATTATTATTGTACCAATGAGTATCATCCTGGCAAAGCTAACGTTGTAGTTGATGCATTGAGTAGGAAATCATATAGCAGTGTGACACAAGTACATTTATCGAGGTTATCAAGCCTAGTTCAATTGAGAGCATTGAATGTTGAATTAAATTTAGAGAAAAATGATACACTGATAGCTACCTTGCAGTTAAGACCTGTTTTGGTTGAAAGAATCAAAGAGTCTCAGAGCAGAGATCCAGATTTAGTGAAGTTAATTAAGAAGTTGAAGGTGAATCCAGATTCTGAGTTTGAAGTGAGAGATGATAATATAAGGCTAAAGCAAAGACTATGTGTGCCTAACGTTGATAAGTTGAGGAAAGAGATTTTAGAGGAAGCATATTTAGCAGCTTATGTTGTTCATCCTGGTACTACCAAGATGTATAACACGCCAGGATGAACAACACGCTGAAACAACATTACTGGTGACCTGGCATAAAAAAGAAAGTAGCGGAATTTGTTTCTAAGTGTATAACTTGCTAACAGGTTAAGGCTGAACATCAGGCTCCAGTTGGGAAATTACATTCGTTACCTATTCCAGAGTGAAAATGGGAACGAATCACGATGGATTTTATTATGGGTTTGTTGAGGACTCTGAGGCAACATGATGTCATTTGGGTCATTGTGGATGGACTGACCAAATTGGCCCATTTCCTCCTAGTGAGAGAAAATCTTTCACTAGATCAGTTAGCTTAGCGATATATGAATGAGGTTGTGAGGTTACATGGGATTCCAATGTCCATAGTTTCGAACAAGGATCCTAGATTTTTCTCGAGATTTTGGGATAATTTGCAGACAACTTTGAGTACCAAGCTGAATTTCAGTATGACCTTTCATCCTCAGACCGATGGTTAGAGTGAGAGAACAATCAAGATTGTCAAGGATATGCTCAGAGCTTGTGTTTTGGAGTTTCAGGGAGCATGGGATAAATATATAGCTTTGATTGAATTTGCTTAGAATATCATTTCTCAAGTAGCCAGATGGTACAACAGGTGGAGGTAGTGATTGGCACTGACTTCATACCACAAACATCGAATTTCAAATACCTCGGATCTATCATTCAGAGAGATGGGAATATCGATGGCGTTATATTACATCATATTAGCTCTGGATGCATCAAATGGCGGAGTACATCAGGTTTTTTATGTGATAAAAAAGTCCCAGTAAAACTCAAAGGGAGGTTTTATAAAATGACGATGCCCACCTTGCTATATGGGGCAAAATGTTGACCGCCTAAACGTAGACACACGAGACAGTTGGTGGTAGCAGAAATGCGTATGTTTAGATAGATGTGTGGCATTACCATAAAAGATAGGGTTCAAAATCGAGTAATTAGAGAGAGACTACAGGTGGCAAGTATTGTTGATAAGTTGAGAGAGACAAGGCTTAGGTGGTTTGGTCATGTGTGCAGGATGCCCTCTGATGCTCCAATACGGCACGGTGAGTCGATAGACCTAAGTGACTACAAGAGGAGGAGAGGAAGGCCTTACAAGACATGGAGGGAAGTGATCAAAAACGATATGTCTGAGTTGGCCCTCACTGAGGCAGTTGTTAGAAGTAGGAAAGTCGAACGTGATAGGATAAGGGTAAACGACACACGTATCACATAGGGAGTTCGACCACATGCCAGGGAAAGATTCCTGGGATGGTCGCATAAATTGTAGGATAGTCATTGTCGTGTTGGTTTTGTACTTTTTTTCTTTATTTCTTCAATGTCTCGCATCAGTACTTTGCATGCCACATCTGTATGTGAGTCTACCAGAAATAACCTCTCTACTATGTAGGGGTAAGGTTACGTACTATATGATCTCCCCAGACCCCGCTTCACTGCAAAATTTCAGACTGGGTGTGATGATGATGATGATGAATTAGTATCACAGTAGTATAGGTATGGCTCCATATGAGGCGTTGTACGGCAGGAAGTGTCGTTCTTCTCTATACTGAGATGAAGAAAGTTTGAGAACGATTGAGGGTCCAAAACTGATACAGGATATTGTAGAGAAGGTGAGATTAATCAGGAGTCGAATAAAAGCAGCTTAAGATAGACAAAAAAGTTATGTGGATCAGCATAGAGCAGATATGGATTATAATGTTGGAGACAGAGTCTTTCTGAAAGTGTCGCCTTGGCTTGGTGTACTAAGATTTGGTAAAAATGGCCAGTTGAGCCCGAGATTCATTGGTCCTTATGAGATTTTTGAGAGGATTGGATCTTTAACATATAAGTTAGCTTTATCTAACGAGATGTCTCAACTGCATAATGTGTTTCACGTAAGTATGTTAAGAAGATACAGATCTGATCCTACTAATGTGTTACTGGCTCAAGATATTGACATTGATAGCAATGTGACATGTGTCAACATGCAAGGCTGTCACATGTCACTTTTCCATTTGTTACCCCTTTAAAAAAAATCCAAATTACCCCAAATTTTTCAAAAATTTCTAAAATTTACCAAAAATTTTGAAATAATAATATGACATTCCAAATAAATTTTCAGCCCCCAATAATTCACAATTCATGTTTTAATTGCATTTTTAATAATTAATTATACCCAAAAAATGTCAATGAATGCATGTATAATTTTTAATGTATCAAAATAAATATTCACATATGTATGAATATACAATGATGCCATGAATTATGCTTCCTAATTTCTCATTAATCTCTAATAATCAACATTTTAATCTTAATTCAAGTGACTGGATGCTATAATACCACCTTCAAGATGATGTACGTGGGTGCATGAGAGTTAGGGCTTTTTTATATCTTGAAGAACTTGGAGTTTTATCAAGTAAGTATTATGTAAATCCTTATGAGTGGTAAAAATATGAATCAAATTTGGTGATATATTTGTCATTACATGATCATGAGAAAATGGTTATTTCATGAACACCGTGGGTTTAAGATGAAAACATAGATTTGTAGTTTTTACGTATTTGATGATTAATATGTCATAAGAGTGTTTTAAAATGACTTTTAAGTTAAAAGATCAATGAAAATAGGAATGTGAGTGCAAAAATTTTTGGAGAAGGTTTGATATATATATATATACATGTGTATGCTCTGTTTTTTTCACTGTGTATACTTGAGTATTTTGGGTGTTTTTAGCGATGATTAAAAATAAATTTAGAGTTAAGGGATAGTTGTAAGATGATGTTATGATATGGGAAAGTGAATTAAAATGAAAGTTTGAGAATAAAAATGGAAAATGTAGATAAGATGAAAATGCATAAAAATGAGAGTAAAGAAAATGCAAAAATGAAGAAGATGCGTGAATATGTGATGTTTTTGATATTTAGTGTTGATTCTTGGTTTTTGGTCTATTTTTGAAAGTGTTGGGTTGAATGAAGTTGAAAATGGAGGTTGGAACAAGTTAGAAGAGATAGACTAAGCAAAAGAGATATTTTAAGATGTAGAGATGAATTAGAGTTAGAGATGAACATTGTTGAAATGTGTTGGACATGTATAGATGCAGTGTTTCCATTGAACATGTATCTATATTTTTGCCATTTCTTAGTTTATAGACATCCAAATGGGATGATTTTAAGTTCATATTAAACTACAGACGTATGGCTATATGTTTCCTAAGAAATTGAAATTTAATTCTATAATCTAAGAGTTTCAAAATTTAGCTCAAAGTTGAGTTTGTGGATTCTGTTGTGTTTTGGAACTATCTGTAGAGTTTTTAGCGCAACTTGCAGAATATCGAACCACTTACATGAAATTGGTTTCATTTGAAACTTAAGACATAAAGGAACAACAATTTAGAAGAGTGTTTTGCCCAAATCCTTCTTTTTCCTTGTCAAAATTGCCATGAAAGTCTAACCCAAAGTTATGTTTTGAGAAGAAGAGACTCTGCAGTGCTTGAATTTGGAGAAGAAAAAGAGGGGTTGCATGATCATGACTTTTTGGAGAAGTATGGAAAAGCATGATCATACATAAACACGATCGTGACTTTTCTGATTCAACTCGAATCTCTCGATCATGCTTATGTAAGATCGTGACATTGGATGCTTATTGAAGTGGATTGGTGTGAATATCCTTCACTCTTTTGGTCATAACTTCTTCTCCCGACCTCTAAATGACATGGGACTTGAACCATTGGACTCGTAACACATTGATATTCATCTACAAATAAAATTATAGCCATATGAAAACATTTGGAAGAGATTGATTGATATAATTGGGACAAAAATGATGAACAATCCTGGAACTTCATGACTGGAGTATTATCACTGAACATACTTCAGTATTTTAGCTATAACTTGTTATGTAGTTATCCAAACAAAATAATTATTGATTTAAATTAAAATAGAGACACATGGATACAATTTTTATGAAGAAATTGAATTCCAATTCTATCTCCAAAGTTCCAGAATCTGACTTGAAGTTGAGTACAGAATACCATTATAGTTTATGAACAATCCAAATTATTTGGAGTATAAATTGTGGAATACGGAACCAAATTGAATTGTCGTGGTGTCATTACAAACTTAATATAATGGAGAACACTTTTCTAGAAGAAAGTATTGCCAAATTACTTCATTTACCTAATCAGAATGATCATGGAAAATTGACCCTAAAGTCTGAAATTTTGGACGTGATATAGGACTGAAATGAGAGTTTGGATATTGTATGATCATATAATGTTAGAATAAAAATAGTGAATGAATTGTTGGTATTAAAGTGCCAAAGACAGGTGTATAATGAAGATGAAGGGGTTCATATGATTGTGGTTGTGATTCAAAGGAAATGAGTAATGAGTACCAAGTTAAAGTGAATGAGATTTTGATTTTGTGATAGCAAATAATGTTAAAAATGAAATGACAAGTAATTGAGTTATAAAATGAGAATGTGGATAAGATATTAAATTTGATAATATACCTGGGATTATCAAGAACATGCATTGTACATGATCCACATATACATTTGTGCATAAATAAATGCTTATAATTGTGCAAAGTTATTAATATGTGTGTACAATCTGTGTATTGCATAATTTTGATGTGCAGGATAAATGTTTACATTTATATGTTTCCAGATCTTGGAAATAATTTCTAATCTGGAGCATATTGTGAGTCGGCCTAGATCGTCTCATTTCATTGTTTGTTCTGAATTTCAATTTCTGCATTGAATGAGTACGGTTTTGATTATTATGCAATGTGAATATAATTGATTTGAATTTGTTTATCTTGAAAGATGGACCATGTTTTGATGATAAATATAATCTGAATGTGAATGTGAATGTGTATATGAATAAGAAAAGTGATTTTCAACTTAATTGTTGAATGTTGGACTAAGGTCCGATGATGAATATAAAAGTGACTGATTGAAAATATATGAATGAGATGCATTCCATTACATGAATGCATGAAACAAAAAGGCAGTTGTGACTGAAGTAGCCACCAAAAAAGAGCTTAAAACTTAGATTGTGAAAAAGAGCTTCAAGCTAAGAAAATGTATAAGAGCCGAAGGCTCACTATGTAAAATAAGTCCGGTATCTCTGACAGATACGAGACATTTATCAATGAGCCCAGTATCCATAATAGATACGGGATAGTTATTAATGAGCCCAGCATCCACAATAGATATGGGACAGTTATAGGCACTCGGTCATAACAAAGTAAATAATGAAAATGAGTCTCACATGCATTACATATAAAATTGATATGTATGTTTCGAATGAACAAAATGAACTGTGTGATTGCTCTGAATGAGAATTGTGAATTAAATGATTAAAATGATATGTGATGCTATTTGATTATGATTGAAATGATATGAATTAAGTGATTGCATGATTTGTATGTGTTTTGTGATTGAGTGAGCCATCAAGGATGGTCACTCATTGAGTTCGCAAAACTCACTCAGAATTTGTAATATTTTTCAAGCTTAGAAGAATTACTCCGTTAGGTAAATGGGAGTATAACCACTGCATTCAAGTAAGAGGTAGAGGTCGGGATTAGTTTGCATCTGCATAGAATTTTCCAGTAATTTTTGTGTTAAGGAATATATTCCAAAATTATTGTACAATGTGTATGCGAATGTATTTATATTGTAATGACATTATGATTTTGAGTGTTTTGTATTTCTAATGGGCCCAAATGACTATTGAAATTTTGATGATTGTATTACTGTGATTGAAAAAGTTTATGAATAAAGTGGGCCCAATTTGATAATTGATTTCCACATATGTGTGCATTGTTTGAAAAAAAAATTATACGAGATTTTACTGACCAAGTGTGCTAGCATGTCACCCTCGTGGGGCAAGTTCTTGGACATCATTAAGGATGTCGGGTATGGGTCTTGCAGGAGTGGGATGCTATACTTCGATAGTGAATTCTTTGGACAAATCAGGCAAAGCAAGCACAAGGGCAATGACCATTGCGTTCTTAAGCTTGTTAAAGGCATTCGTCGCTACTAAAGTCCATGGAAACACATCCTTCTCCAAGAGGACAGTAAATGGTTTGTTGATACTACCGTAATTCTTTACAAATAATCTATAATAGCTTGTCAACCCAAGGAAGCCTCGGAGTTGCCGAATAGTAGTGGGAATAGGCCAATTGGGAAAAACCTCTATCTTTTTGGGGTCAGTGGAGACTCCATCACTGGAAATGAAATGTCCCAAGTACTCTACCTTGTCACCCCCGAACTTGCACTTGGATTGTTTAGCAAATAAGTTATTCTGTCTCAAAATCTCCAGCAACATTTGTAAGTATTGAACATGATCACTACAAGTTTGACTATAGACCAAAATGTCATGAAAGAAAAGCAAAACAAATTTTCTAAGATATGATTTGAAAACAATGTTCATTAGGCTTTGGAAGGTAGTAGCGGCATTAATGAAGCCAAATGACATAATTAAGAACTCGAAATGCCCATGATAGGTTTTAAAAGTAGTTATGTGGACATCCAGTGAGGACATCTGAATTTGATGGTATCCTAATTGAAGATCTATCTTATAATAGAAACTAGACCTATATAATTCTTCTAACAATTCTTCTACCAATGGAATGGGAAATCTATCTTTTACGGTAATGTTGATTAGTGCCCTATAATCAACACAAACCTTTAGAAGTTATCTTTTTTTTAACCAAAACAACTGGTGAAACAAAGGAGCTTGTGCTAGGTTGTATAATACCTGTTTGTAGCATTTCTTCTACCAATCCTTCCATGACATCTTTTTGAATCCTTGAGTACCTATATGGCCTTTTATTCAAAGGTTGCGAACCAGGAAGTAGGGAATCTTGTGATCATGCCCTCGGACAGGATGGAGTCCTTTTGGAGCCTTAAACACGTCAGAGAATGCCTCTAGAACCTATTGAATTCTAACATCAGCGGTGCTATTTGATGCAGATCGGTTGGCTTCCATGTAATTTAAGGTACCTCACTCTTGATTCTGTTCTTGCACTTTTAAGCTACATAACTTAAATTGGGATATTTTGGAAGGGTTTTGTAGAAGTTTAAACAGCTGGTCTCTATCACTATATTTTATTGGTGATGTGCTAATGCCATGTAATAGCACTTGTTGATCCTGCCACACAAAGGTCATCCACAACTCCTTGTAGTTAGAAACTATGTTTCCCAAGGTAGAAAGCCATTATATCCCAAGGACCATATCACTATTGCCGAGCTCCGGGATTAATACATTAGCTATAAAATGAACCCTTGCATTCTCCATTGAAAACCTTCGTAGGCTGCCTTACAAGCCATGCATTCTCCATTGGCAGCCTCTACAATCATAGACTTGACTAGAGTTAGAACATACCCTAGTCCCTTAGTGGCACTGGAACTAAGAAAATTGTGAGTGCTTCCCAAATCAATAAGCACTTGCAATGTCTTCAATCCTACATAACCCTTTACCTTCATTGTCTGATATCCATAATGTCTAGGAGGGCATTTAAAGAAATATGGGGTATAGCATCCTCCTCTGCTCTTTCTTCCAATGGACCCACATCATGGAATTCGTCACTGGAATCATTATCCACATCTCTGTGACAGTAATAGGGTAGATCTTTTTACTCTTGCATTGGTGCCTTGGAGTGAATTTTTTGGGGCACCAGAAACAAAGATTCTGAGCCCTTCGTGCATCTAAATCAAAACTTTTGAAGTTCTTGCCAAGAGTAGTAGGTGTAGAGCTTTTGTTTAGAATATAGCTGGGTGGTTTAGGGGTGGAGGAATGGGCTGGAAAAAATGCCTTGGATGTAGCAGGGGGGTAGGTCTTAGTGTTGTAGGGTGGTTTGATTGGTTCCATCTCAGGTTCATTGTCTCTAGTAATTTCGTAGGCATGGGTTAGGGACTGAGGTTTCATAGTCTTCAACAATTTCCTAATTTCACCCTTTAGACTAGTGATAAACATAGTAAGGGCTTGTTCTTCACTCACGTCCACAAGATTCCAATACATATCAAACTCAGCTATATAGGATTCCAAATCACCTATTTGAGTCAATTTTTTCAAAGCAACTAATGGTTGCTGTCCTGCAAACCTCTTGCAAACTGCTATTACATGCTCATCCCAAGTGAGGTTGTATAGCCCCACTATCTTTGTGTAAGCCTGATGCCAATACAGTGCTGGTTTTTCATATAATAAGCTGTGTATTTGATTTTCTCAATGTCACTTAGGGGCTTCATATCAAAAAATTGGTTAGCCTTATAGATCCAGTCCCTAACATCAGACTCATTGAACTTGGGAAAAGATTTCTTTGGTTTCTTTAGTTTATCAAAATGGGTATTCATACATGGAGTTGTTTATTGTGTGCAGGGAAAGATTTGAGAGGGTGGTTGATAAAAATTTGGATTCGTATGGTAGGAGATATGGCCTGTATGGTGAGACCCAGAAGGCAGTTGTGGTAGTTGAGTTGATCTCGACGTTGTTGGAAGAAGAGGTTCTGTAGTAGGACTATGGAGGGTATGTGGGTGGGGTGAATCCTTTTGTGCCTGTGAAGGATCGTTATGAGTGGTTAGAGGTGTAGTGGGCTCACCACTATTATGGTTAGATGATTGTGAAAATTGCTAAGTAAGAGTGTTCTGAATTTTCAACATTAATTTTTAAGCTCCGTGACACTAGCTTGCTTGGCTGTTGTTTCCTGCCAAGCGACTTTGTTCTGTTGTAGCGTGACATCACTAGCTTGCTTGGCTGTTGTTTCCTGCCAAGCGACTTTGTTCTGTTGTAACTCTGAGGTGATAACAGCAAACTGTTCTTGGGTCTTTTGAGAGAAGGAAGAAAAAGACTCATCCAACCTTTTTTACATCCACAGAACGTGTTTCTACCATTGTCACAGGTATGGTAGAAGCGAGGGCTCTAATACCACTTGATGCAAGTGAAAGAGGGATTAACCCGATTTGGATTGATTGGATAAGGAGCTTAGTGATGTCGAGCTAGTAGGTGTGATAAGAAAAAGAAGAAGACAAAGATGAAGAAGAAAAAGAAGAAGAAAGAGAAACATACAGAATTGGAGAGAAGGAGGATAATCATATTCTGTTATGCATTGTCGTCCTTCACAGACTCTACCACTCAGGCTATAACAATACCAATACTATATATGACTTCGGTATCTTGAATTGTTGCCTCCAATAGTGTTATCTTACCTTTTCAAGTTGGGTTAACAGATGTTGATTGATGCTTCATATCAAAATTAGTAGTCATATCAAGAATTTGAGAGAGGAGCCATATTCCTTACCAGTCTTTGACACTCGCTGAATTATATAATGACAAGAGCAGTGTTGGAGTTTTTGAGGTATTTCTTAACGTCCGAGGGATATGATATGGCTGGTGTAGGAATGAACAATGGTGATGCCTTGGAATATGCCAATAGAATAATATAACACTAACATGTTGAAGGTTATAGGTTCAATATTTATAATTTGCTTAATACCCTTTTTCACAAGCTTAAAACCAGAAGTTTTTGCAGATGAAATTATTATATGTAGAATAAGATAGTCAGCAAAAGCTTTTGACTTTTCACAATTACTGGACATCTTAATGCCTAACAGTTAAGTTTGGTGATATTCCAGTGCATTGCCTAATCCATTTTGTTTGAATGTAAATATTGGACCGAAAAAGAAAGGAAAAAGAAAAAGGGTCAAACTTGTTTAGTAAGTCCATTTTTAATCTGGGCTATCCTATTAGGCATCAGGCCCAAGTAGGGCGTGAATAACACGCGCAGCATTTTGCTTTGCCCTTTCCAATATTCCCACGGCGCCTTCAATTCTTTTTCATATTTCCATTTCCTATTTCCCTTGTTCTTCTTCTCCTTCTACGATTCTATTCCCTAACAATCACTCACTTCATCTTCCCCACCTTCCGTCCTCCTCCAATTCTAACCAGACAGGTACTTCAATTCCTTCTTTGTATATGTTTCCTAATACCCTATTTAATCTTCAATTTCCTAGTGTTTTAGCTGTTGCTTGCGCTTTAATCCACAACCAATCCACCGTAAGCGCTACTTGAATCCCGGTTTTTTCAACTTTTTGTTCTTAGATTGAGCTTAATTTGTGATTCCGCTTAGTCGGTTCTTTGGTTGTTCCTGAATTTTAACTCTGGGACCGTAAATATTCGGTTTTGTAGTTTTTTTTTTTTTTTTGTGGTCTCGTTAAGAGGTGTTTTCTATTTCATGGACTTTTTTTTAATGGAGAATTTATTTCCATAAATTGTGCCTTCTTTTTTTTGGATAGGGAAGTCGAAAGGGTTGATCTCCTATTTTGGTAACTACACTCCAAGATGGTATGTTTAGAGTTTATACATTCTTAGTTATAATCTCTTCCTAATTCTATGGGTTTATTTAATGCGGCTGTATCTGGTTTGCTTGAGAGGCTCTCTGGTCTTTCAATTTGGGTTAAATGTGTGATTCATGCGGCATACTTGTGAGGAAGTACTCGCTAATTGTCTGGGTCAGGCTTCATCTAATTGTTTTAGTATTTGAAATATATCTGAATTATTTGATCGTTGATTGGAGTTGGACAAGATATCTGCAAATGTACATCGCCTTAGTAAATGTAAATCTGTCCGCTTTGCAACAAGTGTTTCATAAGGATTTCATTGATATATGTTTCCTAGTAGTGTTGGAAGCAGAGATGACATTCTGTGTGCCCTTAGTTCTGGTTTTACTGTTTATTTTCTGTATTTCATTAATTGCAGTTTTTTGACCCATACGGCTACCATGGGACCTCATTTGAGCAGACATATCGATGCTACCCTGCATCGTTCATTGAAAAGGTGGTGTTTTTATCCTTTTAAGCTCTATCTATTGAGAAACTATTTTGTTCAAGATCCACATAGGGCTTGCCAATTTGCTTTTCTGGTTCCAATGCTTTAAATTTAATGGTTCATTTATTGTTTCTAGTTCTGAACTAGAGTCCACCCTCAACAGTGAGAAAAACACGAAATTGAGAAGTTTAATTGATTAATTTATTTTGGTTGTATAAACCCTCTTTGATAAGTTTTACGTTGTTTTGTGTTTCGCTATGCTTGCTGCTAAAAGATCCATTCAGTTTGATACTGATGTTTGTTTTATTTTTCTTTCCCTTTTCCTCCTCTTCTTCAATTGCTTGCAGCCTCAAATTGAAAGTGGTGATAAAAGTAAAGCCTCAGATCTTTTATGCTTTTTTGTTATAATTTTTATGTTCATGTCTTTGTTTTGACCTTATTCATTTTCTTGTTGCAGTCATAATGCCCCCTTCAGCACTTGATCGCCTTGGTCTGTTGCATTTTGTATTTTATTGGGGTAGCTTGTAAAAGTGCTTTAGACTTGAATTATGCTAACAGTGGGATGTAAACTTGCAGCATCTCTGCATATTGATTATCCGATGCTGTTTGAGCTTCGGAATGACGCTGCTGAACGAGTGTCTCATTGTGGTGTCCTGGAATTTATTGCTGAAGAAGGGATGATATACATGCCATACTGGGTAGTCATGACAATGAAGTTTTCTTTTGTGCTTTTATTTGTTTGCTTGGCTATGTGTAAATCATTTAAGCTTGTTGATAAGTCCTTGATTTGTTGTTTTATAGTTATTTGTTTCCTTTTTTTAGATGATGGAAAACCTGCTTCTACAAGAGGGAGACATAGTACGAGTGAAAAATGTTACTCTTCCAAAGGGAAGATATGTTAAACTGCAACCTCACACCAAGGACTTTTTGGATATCTCAAACCCTAAAGCTATGTAAGTCATGCTGTTATATTTGATTATTTCTGTGACATCTTCGCTACTTTAGCTAGATATTGCCATTACTTTAATTGCATTATTTAGGTGTGATTGCTGTGGATAGAAAGATCAATTTGATTTCACTATCTTAACAAATGAGGTATCCAATCTGCCAGCTGGAGTTATATTGCCGAGGGGATTGATAGAAATAAGTATAGAATTCCTGAAAAGGTAGCCTAACTTTTAGTTTCTCATTAGTCTGTCACTGTCACTCTAACTAATGATTGTAAAAAAGTTTGACAGACACCACGTCCATGTTAAGGTCACATTTGAATGTTACTATCCTTATTTACAATAAAAAGGAAATAGACATGTCATGGCACTTGTTGAATGCAGTTCTTTTCTCTTGCAGATTAGAAACAACACTGAGGAATTATTCCTGCTTAACCACTGGGGATAGCATTATGGTTGCATATAACAACAAGAAATATTACATTGATATTATAGAAACCAAGCCATCAAATGCAATAAGTATCATTGAGACAGACTGTGAGGTGGACTTTGCGCCTCCCTTGGATTACAAGGAGCCTGAGAGACCTGCTGCCGCGATACCTTCAAACAAGCAACCATCCCAAGGTGAGTTCTCATCTATGATCTTTGCCTGTGATAGTACATTGGGGACCTAAATCTTTAAGATGTTTCTAACATGGAATTCTTTACATGGGAGCACAAATATTGCATAATTCTTAGTGTAATTCACTGTACTAAACCTTCATAAGCTTTATTCTTTTTGTTTCTTTTTTCAGTCTCTCTTTTTTTTTTCCTGGTATTGGGGCCAGGTGTAGGAAAAGTAGTGTTTGCAACCAATTCTTGTTGTATAACAGCAGTGAAAAATTGCTTCCTGTCTGAAACAGGGGTAGGAGGGAAGTGTCAGAGGGATGCGAGCTGGATCCAAAATATTGACAGACGAGTCTTTATCCATTTGCTTATTACTTAAGGCATTGACTTTTATTTCGTCGTGCAGCTGAAGAGTTTCCAGATGAGAGTGAGCCAAAATTCAGCGCCTTTACAGGAGCAGGAAGACGCTTGGATGGCAAACCTTTGACGTATCAACCTCCACCAGTTTCTTCGCCAGCGCTTAGGGGCAAGCAACCTTCTGTTGCCAATGTTAGTGGGCAACCCTCAGTTGGCTCTACTTCGCAAAGTACAGCACGTCAGTCTCAGGGAAAACTCGTTTTTGGATCTAATGTGAGTCGGGCTCCAAAAGAAACCCAAAAGGTGCCCTTTTCTTCTATCTTCCATCATTATGACCTAAATTGCTGACACTGACGATATGAAATCTACAGTTTTGTTTGTCTGTTTTTGACTCAAATCAACTGTTTCTTTGATGCTGCAGGAAGCTGGAAAAGAAATTAAGCCAGAACCCCCTAAAAAGGAGGAGCCAAAATTCCAAGCCTTCACAGGGAAGAAGTACTCCTTGAGGGGTTGATTGTACCATTTGATAATAACTTTTATTGTCATGTTTATGATGTTCTTTCTGACTTAGCTAAAGAATGATAGATCTATGTATCATCAGTAGATGGAGAAGTGGACTCTGATATGGAAGAGAATAATATACACTGTTAACGTCTTCTCTCAAGCATTGAAGGTTCTTTTCACTTCATTCTTATAGATGACTAGCCAAAATAACTTGCCTGATTGTGCATGAAAATGCCAAAATTCTCACAAGATCATTGAATTATGGTGTTAAATGTGGTTGGATTCCTCTAGCAATCGCAGTGGCAAGTTTTTCTTTTATACTGCGAAGACGACGTTGGAATGTTAACTCACTGAAGTGTAGATTAAGTTCATTATATGGCCAGATGAATCCATAAAAACCTGAGAGATTAAGGACAATGAGCTTAACTGAAATTTGTGTGTTATTTTGTTCTTGATCTTGATTTGCAGTCTCCAAGTGTAACTCTATCTATGGTTAAAAATAATACTTCGGAAGAACGAATATAAGGGAAAATATCAACAAATGAATTCAAAATTGAAGTTTCCTTCGGGCCTGGGCCAGCTATTACCTGAAATGTATTTGCGTTTGAAATCTTTATTCGACCCGACCCGGCCCTATGATAAACAAGATCCATTTATCACTAATACGATAATACCACGTCTCAAGGTCGCTGCTTCTGTGTATATCGCAGCCTGAAACAACAAAACAGAATATGGCGGCGACGATCATGCAGTGTTGCACCTCGGCGGCGAGACGGGCGATGGTGGCTTCGCGGTCGGCTATATTATCTTCACCACCGTCTTCGACTTTGGTGCCGATACTTTGCGGTAGAGGAGACAAGAGAACGAAGAAAGGGAAGAGATTCAACGGATCTTATGGTAACGCAAGACCCAAGAAAGAAAAGAAGATAGAGCGGATTAAAGATAGAGTTGAAGTCCCTAGGTCCACTCCTTGGCCTCTTCCTTTTAAGCTCGTCTAATTAAATTTGTACACTTCTACTCTTTTGTCTTATAGTCTAAAAAGGTGCTTTCTTGGAGAATTTGGATTCTTAGCTTTTGGTTGGAATTGGAGTTACATGTTTTTTTAATAATGTTTGTGTTAGTGGGTTTCACGCTTTTACTTGCGTTAAGTCGTTTTGGCATGTTAAATATGTGTGCTTTGAATGGTTTCCAGTCTGTGTTGAGTTTGGCGTTTCTCTGGTTTGATTTGACATGGTTTGATTAGCTGCTTAGTTTTTAGTTTCTTGTTTTGTGATGAAGCAGCTTAGGAGTTGGTGTTGACTGATAATGTCGGATTGTAGGTCTTGTGAGCATTTAGTCTAGTTTCGTAGTTAGGAATCAGAGGAGCAGTTGTCACTAGTTAGCAGGAGTTAAATTGGCATGTTAAGATTGGAGAGCAACGATTTTAGCACCAACATGACCTACTCATCGTTGTCCATTTGTGTAGTTGTATATGGTGAAGTAGCAGAGTGCAGCTCTCTATTAGACAGAATGTACCTCTCAAGTAGACAGAATGAATTAGTACTGGACTTTGTGTTTTGTCGTCAAAGTGATGAGGAGTGTGTTTTGAGACAGGCTAAGGATCCTGGATTTTCTTTGGATTTCTTTATGTAACAGGTGGTATTAGAGCAACAACATCCACTTCACTTACAACTGCTATAGAGCCAATTTAGAGTATCTTGCTTGTTGGATATGCTAGAATAAGTTCAATAGGTTCCTTTCAACTGGTTTGCAAAATGGTTAAAAATAAATTGCAAAGTAGTTGGAAAAATAAGTATTAGGACATCGCAGCAGAGCTTTGTTATTCCTTTAATGGAAAAAGATCAGTTCCTTGGACGAAAATATTTATTCAGGTACAAAAGTGGATCTTTTAGTAAAGGAAGCATAGAATGAAGTCACGAATTCAATACAGAAGATTCGCATCATTACTTTAATCTTATTTCTGCTGCAATTTAGCTCCACAATTATGGAGAGTCCAATGATTGAATAAATATAACCGTGACGACACCAATTGAAGTTGTTAAATAAGAATACTCGCTGTTTCTTGTTGGTTCAGTTTCAAGTCCAATGTGTATATTACCCACCAAAAGATGAACTTGGTAATCTTGCATGTGATGATTCGGATGACAACTTTACAGGTTGTTTTCTTTTCCTTTCCTGCTAAATATGATGAAAAGAATGATCCAGATATAAGTTTCAAAAGAATAGAGATGAAAGAAAATTACAGTAGCGTGGCTGATCAAGCTTTCTATTCCCCTAGCCTTGCCTACTTTTTTCTCAAAGTTAGTTTACAAATAAAGAGTTATAGCAACTGCTCAGATTCGTCCACAAGGTAGATCTGGAAATGTGAATTGTTTTCGTCCACTGATTCTGTAGTTTGATAACTGATGTCATCCATTCCTTTGTCCCAAAGAAATAACTCTCACGCATGCGCCAATCTGTCTTTCTTTCATAATTTCATCATAATTACCTTGTTGACACCAGAAAAGTAGGGTGTTTCTTTCTTCCATTAAACAGTATTATCCAGTTTATCTCTCTCTCTTTGTTTAAAAGATTTCAGAATGTTGAATCTGCCTAACCATGTTAATAGTCATCAGCGGTTATCCATGTTTCTTATTAAAAAAAATGTAAATAGATGCTACCAAGAAGTATGGCATTATGCTCTCAATCTGCAAAAGTCAAATTAGATTAGTCTGTCTAGAATTTTTGGGCATGAATTTTCATAATGGTTTCTCCTAGCCTAACTCACATATGACTGGTGAACTACTAATCTTTCCAGATACAAACCTTATTGTTAAGCAGATCTAACAGTTTTTGGGACTTGTCAATTATATTAGGGACTTTATACTTCATGTGTGAGAATATGTCAGTCAGTTGTGAAAACTATTGAAAAAAAAGACACCACTATAAGGCCTTGACTAGACAAAGGCAGTAAAGCAATTAAAATAGATTAGTCAGTATTTACCTCGATTAAAAATTCCTTACAAAGGAAAAAGGATTTTTGGGGAGCAATATCAATGGAAAAAATTGAGATTGAGCTTTAGAGCAATTACTAAAGTAATGTTTTATGACTAGAAGATCATAAATTCGAATTACGGAAACATTTATGTAAAATATAGAGAGAAAGTTGTATACAATTGATGAGCTTCCTTCAACTCTCGCAAAATAAGGAGTTATGCATTGGGATTTGTCCTAGTCTTAATCAAAGAAATAGAAGGAAAGAGGTTTTATTGTGGACATGTTAGGGGACAATTTAAACCTTTAGAAAGGTACCAGCACGCAATCTACAAAGAAATTATGACAGTTAACACATTAAAGGTCCTCAGAACATCTTAGTTGATTTATTCTCTTGGCCTCAAAAGCCCATAAACCTTATCACTCTAAAAATTATTCCTCTCATCTTTTTTATGACTGAACTACTTAAAATAACAACCATTACTATTGATGAAATAGCTTCTTTTGCCTAATTAAGCCTCTTTTATTACCTTCACTTCTTTCTCATCCAATCAGGCTTACATTGTTTTCCGTCCCTATTTAACATTCAGGTAACGTATATTGCTATGTTTTTCGTTAATGACCCGCTCTTATAGAATGAATTGTAGTACTAATGGGCACTTTCTGCCCTTTTTGCAGGTGCTATCTCTCTTCCTTTCTTATAGATCTATGAACACTTATGTGATAGAGAAAATGAAGATTTCCTCTTATGAGCTTTCCTTGAGTAGTACCAACCACTGATGGCATAGATGACTTAACTCTCACGAATGATTGAAAATTTCAGGTTAAGGAAGACTTCATTAGAGAAGCAAACCACTTAATATTTTTTTGTCCTTAACTGACCTTATAACACATCATATGATGGATCCATTTAGTATAAAAATCAAGTGTATTTCTAGCATACCTCAGTTCGATGGCCAAGATACGAAAAAAAATATCCTTAAAGGCCTTAGACACTTTCTGAAGGACCTAAATTATTTTTTTAAAATATGCACTGCTAGTTGTCTCTACATCTATTGGACTTTACCTAGGAGAATTCATTCCTGAAGGACCTCAAATGCCAAACTTTGACATTTTAAACGACTCTATAAACTTGGGCATAGACACTGCTAAACCATCAAATGTCTAAGTCACCTCCTTCTAGGATGCCCAAGACCCAGATGATGATATTTCCATCATTAATGAAGAGGAGCTAGATAAATTTTTGAAAAATTAAACATAGAGGAAGTGAGCCCTAATAAAAGACAGAGAAGAACAAGTGATGATAATGATAGCACGAGTGAAGGAGCTTCCTTGTCAAATTTGCAATCATGGCAAAAACCTATTCGACAAGGATGATGATTATGGATCTTTCATTATTATTATGAATCTTTCTATTTAAAGTTGTTTGTCTTTATGTTTAGGTGTCTTTTATTATGTAAAATTGTTCTTATTTGTTTACTGTGTGATGGAATGTTGATCTTATCCATTTAGCATGTGATGTGAGGTTGATCTTATCCATTAAAGATATGACGTGACTTTGTTCCTATCCATGTTTGTTTTTTGTAATTTCCTTTGCCTATATAAACAAAATACTTCTTCTATTGTATTCAAGCAAGAGTAAGCAACATTTCCATTCAACAAATGTTGTATATTTTCATATGACTTCTCTCTAAAACTCGCTCCCCTGAAAGATTGAGTCTTTAATATGTTTACTTTTGTTGCACAGAGATAAGAGTATGCTCTGCATTTACCTTTGTATAAAGATCTCGTACATTAGAAAGTATCAAACCTATTATCATGTTTGAGTTTTAAGTTATATAAAGATGATTGATCAGCTTAGATCCTTCAGAGACAAGCCTTAAAAGTTGATACTCGTTGAGAGATGAAGAGCTCATGTCTTGACTATCATATATTTATTGTTGATAAAAGTGAATACGAAAAGACCCAAATAATCATGAGTAAAGTTCTAACCTCATCAGCAAACCTAGTTCATTTTCTTTAGCTCTTTCTTTAAGACAATTACCCTCTAAATTTAAAAAACTCTCCATTAAAATGAATAACCTCATAGAAATTACTCATTTACCTGAAGACACAAAAATTTGTGATATTCAGCTACCTTTATCACTTGGGAAGCCCAGGACGAAGGTTAAAGGAATATCGTGAAACTACTGGTGATACGATAGAGCAAACCTCTTTAGAGCTCTAAAAAGAAAAAGATGACTATAACTAAAACCCTAGGTTTGCTAGCTAAGATACAAGTCCTTAATCTCTCAACAGGCATCAACTTTTAAGGCCTGCCGTTTAGGGATCTAAGCTAACCAATCATACTCATGTAACTTAGAACTCAAACAGGATTATAGGTCTGATAATTTTTTAGGCATATGATCCTTATACAAAGGCAAGGGCAGAGCATACTCGTATTTCTGTGTGACACAAGTAAAACTATTGAAGACTCAATCTTTTTAGGGAAAGAGTTTTTAGATAGAAGTTATATGAAAGCACACAACTTTTATTGAATGAAAATGTTGCTTAACCTTGCTTGAATATAATAGAAAAGGTCTTTGGCTTATACAGGCAAAGAAGATTATAAAAGACAAACATCTCTAGATAAGAATAGGGCCATATCACATCTTAAATGGATAAGAACACCATCACATCGCACACTAAATGGATAAGAACAACATTAAATCTCACAGTAAATAGATAAGAATGAAGTCACATAATAAAAGACACCTAAACATAAAGACAACTTTAAATAGAAAGACCTACAATAATAATGAGATGATTCATAATTATCATCCTCGTTGAATAGGTTCTTATTATGATTGCACATTTGGTGACAAAGCTCCTTCACTTGTGTCGTCGCTATCATCACTAGCTATTCTCTGTCTTTTACTAGAGCTTGCTTCCTTTATGTTTAATTTTTCAAAAATTTATCTAGCTCCTCTTTATCAATGATTGGAATACCATCATTTAGGTCTTGAGCATCCCTGAAGGAGGAGGTTTGTGTTTGAGATAGTCCAGCAGTGTCTAAGTCCAAGTTTATAAGGTTATCTAAAATGTCAATTTTTGGCGTTTGATGCTCTTCGGGAGTGAATTATCCTAAGTAAGGTCCAATAGATGTAAAGATGGCCAGCGATGCATATTTAAGAAAATGATTTAGGACCTTAAGAAAGTGCTTAAGGCCTTTAAAGACATTTTCCTTGTATCTTGACCATTGAATTAAGGTATGCCAAAAATACACCTGATTTTTAGAGTAGATGGATCTATCATGTGATGTATTATAAGGTTGGTGAATGAAGAAGAAGCATTAAGTGGTTTGCTTTTCTAATGGAGTCCCTCATAACCTAAGATCCTGAAAAACTTGAGACCTTCATCTCATTATTGGTTGGTTCCCCTCAAGGAAAGTTCATATGAGGGAATCTTCATTTTTTCTATCACATAGATGTTGATAGATTGGTATGGGAGGAAGAGAGAGAGCGTAGGCATAGAGGGTAGAGAGTGCTCATAAGTACCATAATGCATTCTCCAAGCTCGGGCATGAAAAACACAATTAGATATGGTGTCTGAATGTTAAACAGGGATAAGCAGCAATATGAACCTGATTGGTTAAGAAAGAGGTAGAGGTAATAGAAGAGGCTTTGTTGGGCAAGAGAAGTTATTTCATCAATGGTAGTGGGTGTTCTTTCAACAAAAGGAAAGAACTTTTTTGTCTTGATAGTGCTAGGTTGGTTGGCTATCAAAAGGATGAGAGGAATATTTCTAAAAAGAGTAATAAGGCTGATACACATTTGAGGTTGAGAGAGATTAACTAAGATGTTTTGGTGGCCTTTGATGTGTTTAGCTGTGAGAGAATCAGTATTTCCAACAAAGTAATTGACTCTTTAGTAGAAATTTTTTGTTTAGATCCAGTATCTTTGGGAAGAATGTATTGCCCATTTTTTTTGTAAAGAGATAAACGTTAAGGTAAAAATTGAACTTTTCTATATCTCTTTTTATTGCCAAAATCTTTTTGTAGATAACGTGATAGTACTTTTCAGAGAGTTTAAATTATCTGCTAGCATTTTCGCAATAAAACCTCTTTCCTTTTATTTCTCTTATTAATACTGGTCCCCAAAAGTCCTGACTATCATTAGTCTGCAAAATTCTTTTATCTTTGTAAGGAATCTTCAGTGGAGGTAAATGGTGACTAATCTACTTTAATTGCTTTACTGCTTTTATCTAATCAGGGCCCCATAGTGGTGACTTCAGCTGGTATATTATGACACATAAAGGATAAAGTCCTTGATATAATTGACAATTCCTAAAACTGTTAGATCTGCTTAATAGCAAGGTTTATGTTTGGAAAGTTTAGTAATTCGTTAGTTCTGTATGGGCTGGGCTAGTAGAAACTATCATCAAACTTCATGCACAAAAATTTTATATGGATTGATCCAATTTGGCTTTTGTATGCTAAGAGCATGATCTCATACTTCTTTGTAAGATCCAAAAATTATTTTAATAGGGCGTGATGCTTTTGTTGAATTTGAGAATAAGCAACATATCATCAATGTAAATCAAAACATTCGATAAAATGTCGTCATAAACCCTTGTTATGACTCTTTGAAATAGTGATGAGACTACTTTTAGCTAGATCTCATAACTTTCCATTGGTACTGGCATTAAGAATACAAAATGTTGTTTTATATCGATTTTTTAAATCAATACCCAATTGTCAAGACCCCGCTTTTAAATCAAAATTTGAGAATATTTTTGTCTCTTTTAGAAATAACACTTGTGTATTTACCTTGAGCAGAGGAAATTTATCATCTTGATGAAAATCATTTAGAGGCTTATAATTAGTAATTAATATCTTCTTTCCTTTATTCTTTTATGCTCTTTTTTAATACATAAAAGGCTTAACATGTTCAATCTAATTTTGTTGGTTATATTAGTATTTATTTTAAAAGTATAGCATGCTTCTTTTATGTCATCTTTAAGTCATCTAAATTCAATCTCAGATGAGTTGTCTTTGTTGGATTAACATCGTCATTCTTTTTAAATGGAAATTGAATATAAATTCTAATTTTCACGATAATGAATGTGGCTGACAGAATTGGTCATTACTTTTTAGACAATATTGTAATAATTGATTTCATGATTTCTCATATTCAGTGGGAATATATTGTAGCTCAAAGATGTTGCAATCTTCAGTGTACACTTCAAAGTCTTGTTTGAAACGAATTCCTTTTGGCAATATTTGTAACTTTTTTGGTTAACAATAGACATCCATCTCAATAAGTATGTCTGGACCAGGAGGATTGCTTCCTAATGGTTTTTTCCAAACCAACTTGGAAAGAACTTTATCCCAATTATTCTCTTTATGATAAGGTCTATCTTGAAGGATTTGCCATCAGTTGCACGAAAGTATTCTTCAAAAGATTGTCATTATTGTAGTAAGAATATGTGGTTTCATAACACTCCTACAAATGCCTGTATCCATGCAACTAATAGCTAGGATTGGTCTGTGATACTTCTCTAGAAGTAACTGATGTTTGGCAAATGGTCCTATTAGTACTAGTTTCGTGGGCTCTAGCTTTAAACAAGATTGCTTCATGATGTACATTGGTTCATTATCTTCTTCATCAAGAGAAGAGACTTCATCATTGGTAAATTCACAATCAAGTAGTGTATAAATAGTGTCTCTTCATCTTCACTAGATTGTTCTTTACAAAGAGACTCAATGTCCTCGTCATCTTTTATAGGCATCACAGTCTCGTTAGACTGCAAGATTTTCATATCATTTTTAGTCCTTTTAGGGCACTTTTTTGCATAATAACCTGGTTGTTCATATAAGTAACATTTGTTTGACTTTCTAGTTTCAGAAGCTCGTCGTTTGAAAAATCTTCTCTTTTTTTTCTCTTTTTGTTGAAAGGAAGTGAATGAACTAGAAACTATTTTCCTTTGAAGTGTTTCTCCTTCTTTATATTACATTCCCATTTCTCTTTGTCTTTGCACTTGATCTTTAAGCAGGGCTTCTTACACGCTTGTATGAATCAATGTCCACCTTTTAGCTTAGCTTTGAAAAACTTACATTGTTCACATAATTTGTCCAAAGTCACCAAAGTTAGTTGGTAAATCTCTTCGAGAGATATTTCAAGCATGTCTCTATGAAGAGAATTTATAGTTTTTTGTAATTCTGGCTGTAACTCATCAAGAATGGAGACAATGATTATGTACCGAAGATTGACATCGTTAAAGCTATTAAGCATATAATATATTTGAGACATTATATGAAAATGCTTTTGCAAATCTTTCATGTTCATAGAACATCACTTCATTTCAAAGTACCCCTATCTACTTTATCGATCAATAAGCCAAAAATCTCTAATGAATTCTTTATGAATCATTTGTAACAAGGAACTGGCATCTGAAAGTTGTAAGACTTGCATGCCTCTATATTCATTAAGGATTTGGAATCATTCTCTTAAAGTTTATGTCATGCTTAAGACAAATTTTGTCAAGATCTCTTTAAGAGAAATATCTGGTCTTATTATTTAAAGATCTATACAGGCACTGAATTTATGTAGTAGATCTCTCTATTTTGTTGGTAGGACATCATTAAATGTGAACCATAGTCCTGAAATAGGTTTGTAAATAAGAGTTAATTGTGGTCTTACTGGTTCAGTCATTTACTCAGCATCTTCAACCTCTATTTTAACATTTGTGTGTGGTTAAGAAGAGTGTGTAATAATTATCATCACTTGAGATATCTAAGTGCGATTTGCAAACTTTTTAGGGCTTTTGAAGCTTTTTATAAAAGAATCAAAATCTTAGCCAACATTGTGACTTTCAAAGCTATCTAGAATTGATTGAAAGTTAGCTATGAATTCTTGGTTCGACATGCATTCTTTTATTGTTTCCAAAAAAGGTCTTCATTTTAGTGAAGCTAGTGGAGTTTTGATTTGTAAAGATTTTAAAGTTGACAAGATGCCTTTTGCTAGCGGGTTTGACTTAGAAGGTTTTTATGATTTTGTAAGGGTTTGTCTGAACAATGGATAGGATATTTTGAAGGCTTTTTTGTAGTCAGTAGTTTCATGATATGATAGAGTGTTATAAGTAAGTCTTATAGGTAGAAATATCAAGGGGTATGGTTCATATATAGCTCTAAATTGTTCTTTAGCTATATTTGACTTACTTCTTTTGAGTTCTTCTTGAACTTTTTGTCGTTCTCTTTCTTCTTAGAGAACTCTGGTCAATAATAATGTTGGTCAATATATCTTCTTAAATCATAATCAAGTTGGGCAGATTGATTAAGTAGTTGTTGATATAATTTTCGAATTTGGAGAGTTATAACATTAACCTTTGAATATAGTTCTTATATCTATTAGAATAGACCATCAAACTTTGAATCAATTTGATCAAAGACATTATTTTATGTAATAGCATTTTGTGTCTATCAATTTAATACTTCTTCTAACAGAGAAATATGTACATAATTTCCTTATGGATTGATCATGTTGATCTTGAGTATGGAATCATAGATAACCCCATTGGTTTTATTGATCTGAGCTTCCAAAGGTGAAAAATCTTTCTCATATGATCTCATAATCATACAAGGTAAAAAGTTTTAGAATCATCTTAAATATTGGATCAATTATTAGCATAAAGCATCTTGGTTGAATCCAGTGTTCTTTCCAACTGCTCTCAATAATTCAGAGAGATCCTTCGATCTAGCCTTAAGATTTTTAAGACCAATATGAGATTTCAAGTGATCATCTTCATCATGCTTGAGTTGGATTTTCTTTGCAATCAACATTTATATCTTGACTTTCTGTTAAGCTCTTCTTTCCATTGTGGGATATAATCTTCATCATCACCATCATAATATCCATCCATCGAACATTCACATTTTGAATTGTGCATAAATGGATATACATCCCATATGAAATGTCTATTAACATGGCCGACATATAACTTATGTCCATCAGGATGGATAGAGTGGATTGGAGGACTACTAATGTCTTCTTTATGAGAAAATGTTAGAGTAATCATTACTATTGACCAAGAAGAGGCTCTGGATGATTCTGGATTCTCTTCTCCAATTTGCTAAAAGTAGGCTTTACTATTCCATCTTTTAAACTTCTCAATAATGGAGGAACAATAAAATGAACTAAGCACCAATATAGAGCATGAAATTTCTTCTCATAATTTTTTATCCACTCTATAGGCATTAACTTTGCCAATTGTTATGATGGTAACTATCGTGAAGTCTAGTTAGTTGTATCTCATTCTGAGACCTGTTTGCTACCATATAAAAGGCATCTTGTGTAAAGTTTATAAAATTCAAATCTAAAGCATGATTCTACAATATGTAAAGGATTTGATGATGGAGTGTGACCATGATAGCAATAAAATCCTGCTTAGCTCTAACAATTTAAATTTGGACTTTTAGTCTTGTGAGTAAAGTCAAATCATCAAGTTCGATCTTGAAGTTTGGAACCAATGATTAAAAAACTCATTCAATTCAATCAGTTCAACCATAAAAACCTTGAAATATCCAAATTTTTTGTTTAATTTTTTACATTTTTGTTCGATTTACTTTAATAATCATTTTGTTAAAATCAATCAATTTATTAATTGATCGGTCAATTTTAGTAAATTAATAAGTTTTATAAACTAAAACAAATCAATTAATTTTATTTTAACAATTATTTTTAATTAAACTTTAAATTCTTAGATAGGTAAAGATAAATTTTTCAATCATATTTTAAATTCTTTAATTTTATTTAATCTTTAATAAGTTTTATAAAAATCTAATACCAGTTGAACTTTTAAACTTTAAATCCCTTATTTTATCGGTTTAACTCCCCATCTGATTTTTAAAACATTGTATGGAATAATAGTCATGATGAGACTTACATTGACGGAAGTAATCAAAAGGGTACCAATCAAGACATTTGGTAAGATGTATATTGTATCTAAGAAAATTTCTAACAATTGCTTGAATCCCTTTTCTTCTACGTAATGTTAGGACCATGCGAGTAGCGTTTACATGGAGATGTGTGCAACTTTAATATAGCCATAACGAGATGAGTTCAATTTTGATGGTTTTACAAGGATTTATAGGATATTTTGAAGAATTTTTCGTAATCAATAATTTCAAAATATGACAGTGTTATAAATAGTTCAAAAAATATGACATACATCTTCCTATAATGCCATAACCATATCTCACAAAAGTGGATAAACAACTTCTCTTTTCCCACCATGTAAAAAGAAAGAATAAAGCATTGCCATCATCATAGATTCACATTTACGTAACTTGATAAACGGATCACTTTTGAAAGTTTGAAGTGGTACGTGGACATCCAAGGGGCACACTGGCAATTTTGGAAACTGCAAAAGATCCAATGAATCAATCCTGAAAACATCGCCCGGAATACCCCAGTTACTACTTTGCCAACATTAGTCAAGCACAAAAAGATACTACCTTTTAAAGTTACCAAGAAATATGAACGAGATTAAAAGAATGAAAACTATATTAGAAAAGAAAAATGGTTCTTCACTTTTATTTAAGATCAAATTTCCATTTTTGTGCATGTACAATTCTTGGGTTGGTAATCAATCTTCAACAACTGCTCTGTTAGCCCCAAAAAAAAATTTTTTAAGTTAAGCATGATTAGAGTAATTAAGTAAATTATGTTAGCATTAATTAACTTGACATTAATTAGTATGAGTTAGCATTAAAGATGTTAGGTAGTGAGTTAATGGAATTAAATGAGTAAGATGGGCTTGAGAAATTAGTGAGGTTAAAGAAGGAAGGAAGAGGGAAAGAAGAGAAATGAGTTGGGCCTTAGTTTAATGGGCTTAAGTAAGTAATAAGGAGTATAAAAAGGGAAAGAATTAAGTGAGTTAGGAAAGGAAAGGAAGAGGGTTACGAAATTTGAAGGAAGAAAAGAAGAGTGTCGTGAAAATGGAGGGAGAAGGAGAAAAGAAGAAAAGCATGGCTAGGGTTTGTGATTTCTAAGAGTTCAAGCAATAGTTTGGAAAAAGTGCAAGAGGAAAAAGTGTGGAGGGAGGCTAGAGCTCCATTTTGAACCAAGAAATCACTTGGTTAGCTAAAGATTTAAGGTAAGCCTCTTGATTAAGGTTAAGTTTTTGTTGGTTTTATGGTTTAGATAGCTTAGAAAGAAGATGGGTTTAGTGATTTCCAAGCTAATTTCATGAAAGAAGTTTTATGAAATTTCAATTGGATTTGTGTTGAATTTGGGTTTTGTTTCTCTTGAATTAGAGCAAGGGAGAGGAGAAGAGCAAGTGGAGGAGCTCCATTAGCAAGGATTTAACAAGTCTAAAAGGTGGGTTTCATATTTATCTTTATGTATATAAGCTATAAATGTAAATTAATGCATGACATTAATGAGTTTCAACTACTTGAAAGTTGTATTAAATGCTTGTGTTAGTTGTGGTTAGATGACATTAATCATGAGTTATGTGTAAATGAAAATAATACATGTTGATGGTTTGATGATGGTTGAGTTAGTATTGAATAAAATAGCTTAAATGAGTATGAATGCACAATATGACTTATGCATGAAATGAACGAAATGAAATATGCATGAAAGAGAAGATTTTCAAGAAAACAATGAATTGGACAAGAACAGTTCCATTTCTTGTATGATACATGATTGTTATGTTATGTGGGTAAGGTATTGTCCTAAGAACATCACGCGCACGTCGACCATGAAAGCCTTCGCCCTACGCCTCGATTGTGGCATAGGATGATCCAACATTTGGACTCCTCAAGATTTGCCCATATAGGCTCATTAAATGAGACTATATGGTTGCCAAGAATAAGGACTTACCGAGCCATTTGATGTGTTTCATATGTGATTACATGAAAATGCAAGAATTATGAATGTTTGAATTGTGAGAAATTATACTTATGTATTGATGAAAATTGCATGATGCATGTATTTAGACTTTATTGAAAGATTGTTAAATGTATGGATAATTAAATGGATATGCTTGATATATAAATATAAATGTGTTACCCACGAGCGAAAGCTCACCCCCCACCTTCCCGTCCCATCTCCAGGTGAAGATCGGGATCACGAAGAATGAGCTCAAGGCATACTCCAAGATTGTGTTTTTGATGTATTTTCAAGTTAACTTTTGTAAAAATCAATGCTTTAGATGCATTTTGAGCAAATGATGTTTTCGACAAGTTTGTATTTTGGGATATGATGGAGTGGCTTGAAATACCCTCTAAAGCTTTGTAATAACTTATGATTTCATATAAATGCAAGAATGTTCAGTTATAATGTATTTTGAGAAATCCATGTATGTTTAAGACAATTGCATCATTGTTATAGTTTAGACATGATTAGATGATTAAGAGTGTGGTTGTTTCTTTAAATGGTATTGGGAGATACCTTAGAATTGAAGCATGTTGAATGAGGTTGAGTATTGAGTTTCATGCAGGTTGTAGCCTTAGATTGAAGATTTGGGTTAGGAATAAAATAGGGGAGGTGCTGTCCAATTTTCCCAAAAACTTGTGCAGCAACTTCCATTTGATTTTAGACCGGTTTAATGTTTGAATTGAATTGAGAGATCTTCTTGACAATTGTAGTAGAAGTTTAGAGCTTTCCAATGGTATATCGTTTGTCTCATTCGGAGTTAGGGTTAAAAAGTTATGAGGTGAAGAACACATTCAGTTACTGTTCATGTACTGTTTCATTGGTCATTGTTAGAGCAGTACATTCAAATGAGGTTTCACCTTAATTAATGATAGAATTAGCATTTGTGTCCTTCATATGAATTGTAGACAATTTTGTTATCTTTCCATGGAGGTATAGTATGCTCATATTGGAGCTAGGAATAAGAAGTTATAAGCTTTGAAAGATGGAAGTGTCAAGTGAATTGAAGTTGGTTTTAAGAATTGGAAGTTTTGGAAATTGGCGTGTCCGTTAAACGGACAGCCTCGGGTGTCAAAACATCCCTTGCCCTACCCGTGTCCGTTAGACGGACATGCATGTCCATTTAACGGACATTTGCGAAGAGTTTGGTACCCATTCACCCGAATGTGTCCGGTAAACGGACATGGCTGTCCGTTTAACGGACAGCTACGGGAAAAGTGGCATTGTGGACATTGTTGGAGGCCGAATTTGGTTTTGTGGTCTTCATAAGAGTTGTATATCTGGATGTCTAATTTCAAATGGTGAAATAACGAACAGAATCCGACCTCTACATTAAGAGTTATGAGAATCGCGCCAAAAGAGTTTCATTTGGATTTTTGAAGTGAGCATGATCTATTGTTTTGGGCATAAATCCCTAATACGACCTCTAAATGAGGTGAGGCTTGAACCATTGGATTTATAAGACATATATCCTTCACTCCATAAAATTTGGTATCAATTGGAGTCAAATTGAGAAAGTTTGCATTAAAAGAAGTGAGAGGCCAGTTAAGAGAGCATGTTTCGGGCATGAACTCTTTTAGGTTTTTGAAGCATATCTTGAGTTATATAACTCCGATTTGGGTGATTCTTGCCTCTATGCGAACGTGAGGCTTTAAGCTATATTTGATATGAACAAACCAATATGTGATTATGATGTTTAAGTAGTGTGCGCTCGCCACGAATGTAGAGTTACAGTTAAGAACCCTGTAAGATTTTAAGCACAAGGCTTCAGGAATACAGAAGTTAGGTTATATTTAGTTGGGTCCCGGATCCGACATCTGTGGTATCAGAGCAAGTATCTCGGGGATGGGCTCCACCCGGGTTCACATCCCGGGACAGTTGGGGTCCGGTCTACGGATCGGGTCCCGACATTCTGTGGTATCAGAGCGAAACCGGGTTTAGGGTTTTCTAGGAACATTAGTGGGATTGTCTAAGGGTCAAGTCAGCATGCATTTTTCTACATGAATTATATGAATTATGTGCATTGTTTTAAATGCATAACATGCAACATTGCTTTCAAATGAGTGAATTGAACTTGTTTTATGTGAACTAAAGATTTTCACTGATTTTTAAATTGAAGGAGTAATGCCGCCTCGAAAGAGCACTCGAGGAGCTCAATCTCGCCCACTCTCAAGACGGAAGCACGGATGAGTCGATGTTCCAGAACGCAGAACCTTCCCTGTCTCCGACTCTGATGCACCAAGTGTGCAACACGAAGTGCCTCCGCCGCCTCCTCCACAAGTGAATCCCATGGATCCCCAGTTCTTCCAGGCATTCGCCCAGGCTTTCACTTATGCCATAGGCCAAGGAAGACAGGCTCAAGTGCCAGCCCCAGTAAAGAGGAGCGGGCAGTATGATAAGCTCCGGAAGTATGGAACAGTCGACTTCAGCGGGACTACTAATCCCGAGGAGGCAGAAGCATGGTTAAAGAGGACCGAGAGGGTCCTGAAGCAGATGAAGTGCTGGGACGATGAGAAGCTTGACTATGCAGTTAGCTTACTGCAAGGGGATGCACTGCACTAGTGGGAGTCAGTGCCCCGCAGTCAGGAAGTACCTCCGGTGCTGACATGGAGGGAATTCCTAGAGGCCTTTCGGAGGAAGTACTTCTCGATGGTCTATATGCAGGATAAGGCCAGGAAATTTCTGAATCTCGCTCAGAGAGAGTTGAGTGTGGCAGAGTATGAATTGAAATTCACTCAGTTATCACGGTATGCAGCCAACATCGTGGCAAATGAGGAAGACAAGTTTCGGAAGTTTGAGGGTGGATTGCACCTAGGGATCCGGGAAAATGTGGTGATCCACAACTTCCGTGATTACCAGCAGCTGGTGGATGCTGCTCTTCAGGCTGAGAAATTCGAGAACATCAGGGCTGAAGTGACTAAGAAGAGGAAGAACAGAGAACAGTTCTCCAGAAAAGGCATGAGTGCTCCAACACCTGCGAGGAGCACTAGAACTCATCATACTCAGAGTGTGGTGGGCAGCAGTGGTCCCACTCAGAGCAAGCAGCCTAGGGCTATGTCAGGCAAGCTTCAAGTGTAGCAAGCCTGGATGGACAGTAGAGGAATTCCCAATGTGATCACTGTGGGAGATTTCACAAGGGAATGTCTCTCAAGATAGAGCATGTTTTGGTCAGGCCAAAGGGGGCTGAATCAAGGATTGTCCCTGTGCAACAAAGCAGAAGGGTCTCGCCTCAGCCCCAAGAAGAGCGTAAAGCAGTGGCATCTCGGCACAGATGATGTGGGCGCTCAGAACTGCAAGGAAGGCATATCCGGCAGGGAGACCTAGAGGACAAGGTCAGGCACCAGCCAAGGTATTTGCCATGACTAGGGAAGAAGCTGCAGCTGCTCTGGAAGTAGTGACAGGTATGACTATACTATTTGACTCTCCAATTTATGTGTTAATTGATACTGGCTCTACACATTCATTTGTATCTGTAAGTATGAATTTGCATGCTGTATGTCCTGAGACTATGGATAACTTTCTGGTTGTTAGTACTCCTTTAGGGAGTAAGGTGGTGATTAGTTTGATCTATAAGAATTGTGAGCTCAGTATCGACGGTGCTAGACTGGTAGTAGATCTACTACCTCTAGACCTTCAAGGATTGGATGTTATATTGTGGATGGATGTCATGGAGAGGTACAAGGCGAAGCTAGACTATAGTTTGAAAGAAGTAGAATTTGATCTGGGCAATGATCAGAAAGTGGTCTTCAAGGGGGACAGGAAGCTACCAGTGCCGAGGATCATTTCGGCTATGTTAGCTGACAATATGATGAGCCAAGGGTGTGAGGCCTTCTTGGCACATATAGTGGATCCAGAAGTGAATGTGAGCAGATTAGAAGATTTTCAGGTTGTGAGGAAGTTTCTTGATGTATTTCCAGAAGAATTACCAGGGTTGCCGCCAGTGCGAGAAATTGAGTTCGAAATTGACTTGATTTTAACCGCCAATCTCTATACCACCTACATAATGGCTCCAGTTGAGTGAGAGAACTCAAGGAGCAATTGCAGAATTGTTGAAGAAGCAGCTCATCGTGCCGAAGTTCTTCACCTGGGAGCTCCGGTCCGTTTGTTAGAAGAAGGATGGAACATGGAGGATGTGCATGACTACGTGAAGCTTAACAAGATGACGATTCGAATAAGTATCCGCTGCCACGGATAGATGATTTATTTGATCACCGCAGGGCAAGGGTCTTTCAAGATTGACCTAAGATCGTGTTATCATCAACTCCAATCGTGGAGTCCGATGTTAACAAGACAACTTCGGGACCCGTTACGGCACTATGAATTCGTGGTCATGCCCTTCGGATTGACCAATGCCCACCGCCTTCATGGATCCGATGAATAGGGTGTTGAATGAATTTTAGATCGCTTTGTCATTGTGTTCATTGATGACATTCTGTTTATTCTAAGGATGAAGGAGAGCATGAACAAAGATCTCGTGATAGTATTGCAGAGATTGAGAGAAGCGGAGTCGATGCCAAATTTAGCAAGTGTGAATTTTAGTGCATGAAGTAGTTTTCCTCGACATGTGATTTCCAAAGAAAGGGATCCATGTTGATCCGAGGAAAGTAGAAGCAGAGGAATTGGCAAGAGCCTAAGATGTTGAAAGAGGTAAGAAGCTTCCTAGGTTTGGCAAAGTTATTATAGGAGATTCGTGGAAGGATTCTCAATGATAGCTGCCCTATGATTAAGTCATAAGAAAGAATCGCAGCTCATATGGAGGAGGAATGTCAAGAGCTTTGAGGAGCTCAAGAACAGATTGACAAGTGCTCCAGTATTGGTTTTGCCCAATGGAGACCAGGGGTATACGGTGTACAGTGATGCTTCGAGGAAGGGTTTAGGATGTGTGCTGATGCAGATGACAGGGTAATAGCCTATGCTTCACGACAGTTGAAGCAGT
Source organism: Erythroxylum novogranatense (assembly GCA_029891385.1). Lineage (NCBI taxonomy): Eukaryota > Viridiplantae > Streptophyta > Magnoliopsida > Malpighiales > Erythroxylaceae > Erythroxylum > Erythroxylum novogranatense. Next base: position 108,540,139 of record CM057228.1, read on the forward strand.
ATGAGTTAAATTATCCGACTCATGACTGGAGTTAGCAAATGTAATTTTGCCCTAAAGATTTGGAGACACTACCTATATGGGGTTCAGACTAGGATCTTCACGGACCATAAAAGTCTTAAGTACATTATGAGTCAGAAAGAGTTGAATTTAAGGCAGAGACGATGGTTGGAGTTGCTCAAGAACTATGACCTGATGATAGAGTATCATCCAGGCAAGGTGAATGTAGTGACAGATGCATTAAGCAGGAAATCTTCGATAGCTTATGTTCAGGCAGTTTACTTGCCTCTATTGGAACAGATGGCCAAGTTGAAGATCAGTTTAAAGCAGGATGAATCAGATGGTGTTCTTGCTCAATTCAGGGTGAGACCTATCCTTAGAGAGAGAGTCAAGGAGTTGCAGGAGCAGGATGCAGAATTGAGTAAACTTCGTGAGAAAATTCAGAATGGCAAGCAGTCGGAAGTGGTAGTGAGAAGTGACGGACTTATGGTAGTCGAAAGCAGATTGTGTATTCCGAATGTTAAGGAAGTCAAGGATGAGATATTGGATGAGGCACACAATGCGTCTTATTCCATGCACCCAGGCAGCACAAGGATGTACAGAGATTTGAAGGAACATTTCTGGTGGAAATGTTTGAAAAGAGATGTAGCTGAATATGTGAGCAGGTGTTTAGTGTGTCAGCAAGTTAAGGCTGAACACTAAGCGCCTTCAGGCATGTTGCAGCCATTGTCCATTCCTGAATGAAAGTGGCAAAGGATCACTATGGATTTTCTGATGGGTTTGCCCAGAACTAGCAAGAAGCATGATGTCATTTGGGTTATTGTTGATCGGTTGACCAAGTCAGCCCATTTTCTGGCAATCAAGCAAACAAATTCATTGCAAGTCTTAGCCAGGAAATATATTGATGAAGTGGTAAGGTTGCATGGAGTTCCGGATTTCATAGTATCTGACAGGGATCCTTGATTCACATCGAGATTTTGGGGAAGTTTGCAGGAAGCGTTAGGAACTAAGCTGAATTTCAGTACGACGTTTCATCCTCAGACGGATGGTCAGTCTGAGAGGACAATCCAGACTCTAGAAGGGATGCTTAGAGCATGTGTCATGGACTTCAGAGGAGCATGGGATGATCATTTGCCGTTGGTCGAATTTGCCTATAACAATTCGTACCATTCGAGCATACAGATGGCTCCTTATGAAGCCCTATATGGCAGGAGATGCAGGACTCCCATATGTTGGGATGAAGAAGGTGAAAGGAAGCTAGTAGGACCAGAATTGGTCCAGATGACAGTGGATAAGATTGATCTGATTAAGCGACTTAAGGCTTAAAGCAGACGTAATGAAAAGCTATACTGATGCTCATCGGAAAGAAATGGAATATGCAGTGGGTGACAAGGTGTTCCTCAAGACGTCTCCATGGAAGGGAGTTATGAGATTTGGTAAGAAGGGGAAGTTAAGTCCTCATTATGTGGGTCCGTATGAAGTATTGGAGAGGATTGGGCCATTGGCCTACAGATTGGCATTGCCGCCAGAATTGTCACAGATTCATGATGTATTCCATGTCTCGATGCTGAGAAGGTACAGATCAGATCCTTCTCACATCATTCAAACCTCAGAAGTTCAGCTGAGTGATGATCTGAGTTATGAAGAAATGCCTGTGGCAATTCTGGACAGCAAGGATAAGATCCTCAGGAATAAGACAATCAAGCTAGTCAAAGTCTTGTGGAGAAATCATGCTGTTGAAGAGGCGACGTGGGAACCTTTGGATGCAATGCAGGAGCAGTACCCACACCTCTTCAATGAATCAGGTAAGAATTTCGTCCTCGAAATTCCTTAAGGGGGGAGAAATGTTAGCCCCAAAATTTTTTTTTAAGTTAAGCATGATTAGAGTAATTAAGTAAATTATGTTAGCATTAATTAACTTGACATTAATTAGTATGAGTTAGCATTAAAGATGTTAGGTAGTGAGTTAATGGAATTAAATGAGTAAGATGGGCTTGAGAAATTAGTGAGGTTAAAGAAGGAAGGAAGAGGGAAAGAAGAGAAATGAGTTGGGCCTTAGTTTAATGGGCTTAAGTAAGTAATAAGGAGTATAAAAAGGGAAAGAATTAAGTGAGTTAGGAAAGGAAAGGAAGAGGGTTACGAAATTTGAAGGAAGAAAAGAAGAGTGTCGTGAAAATGGAGGAGAAGGAGAAAGAAGAAAAGCATGGCTAGGGTTTGTGATTTCTAAGAGTTCAAGCAATAGTTTGGAGAAAGTGCAAGAGGAAAAAGTGTGGAGGGAGGCTAGAGCTCCATTTTGAACCAAGAAATCACTTGGTTAGCTAAAGATTTAAGGTAAGCCTCTTGATTAAGGTTAAGTTTTTGTTGGTTTTATGGTTTAGATAGCTTAGAAAGAAGATGTGTTTAGTGATTTCCAAGCTAATTTCATGAAAGAAGTTTTATGGAATTTCAATTGGATTTGTGTTGAATTTGGGTTTTGTTTCTCTTGAATTAGAGCAAGGGAGAGGAGAAGAGCAAGTGGAGGAGCTCCATTAGCAAGGATTGAACAAGTCTAAAAGGTCGGTTTCATATTTATCTTTATGTATATAAGCTATAAATGTAAATTAATGCATGACATTAATGAGTTTCAACTACTTGAAAGTTGTATTAAATGCTTGTGTTAGTTGTGGTTAGATGACATTAATCATGAGTTATGTGTAAATGAAAATAATACATGTTGATGGTTTGATGATGGTTGAGTTAGTATTGAATGAAATAGCTTAAATGAGTATGAATGCACAATATGACTTATGCATGAAATGAACGAAATGAAATATGCATGAAAGAGAAGATTTTCAAGAAAACAATGAATTGGACAAGAACAGTTCCATTTCTTGTATGATACATGATTGTTATGTTATGTGGGTAAGGTATTGTCCTAAGAACTGTCACGTGCACGTCGACCATGAAAGCCTTCGCCCGGCTGCCCGATTGTGGCATAGGATGATCCAACATTTTGGACTCCTCAAGATTTGCCCATATAGGCTCATTAAATGAGACTATATGGTTGCCAAGAATAAGGACTTACCGAGCCATTTGATGTGTTTCATATGTGATTACATGAAAATGCAAGAATTATGAATGTTTGAATTGTGAGAAATTATGCTTATGTATTGATGAAAATTGCATGATGCATGTATTTAGACTTTATTGAAAGATTGTTAAATGTATGGATAATTAAATGGATATGCTTGATATATAAATATAAATGTGTTACCCACGAGCGAAAGCTCACCCCCCACCTTCCCGTCCCATCTCCAGGTGAAGATCGGGATCACGAAGAATGAGCTCAAGGCATACTCCAAGATTGTGTTTTTGATGTATTTTCAAGTTAACTTTTGTAAAAATCAATGCTTTAGATGCATTTTGAGCAAATGATGTTTTCGACAAGTTTGTATTTTGGGATATGATGGAGTGGCTTGAAATGCCCTCTAAAGCTTTGTAATAACTTATGATTTCATATAAATGCAAGAATGTTGTCGGGCCCCGGTCCCGAGAACCGGATTCCGATCGCTTTGATGTCGGGACCCGACCCGGAGACCGGACCCCAACTGTTGGATCCGAGACCCGACTACATGGGACTCATACTTATTACACTTGCTTGGACACCATAGATGTCGGATCTCGTGACCCAACCACTTAATTATCGTAATCCTCAAGCCTCAGGCTCATAATCATGAAACCCTAAGTCGCCACTCGCTTCCGCTTAATGCAAACTTCCTCAATTTAAATTCAATTGTTACTAATTTTGTAGGAGATAGATACATGTCTTATGAAGCTAATGGTCCAAACCTCACCCCATTTGGAGGTCGGACGAAGGAGTTATGACCGACAAACTCAACGTGTTCATGTTTTGACTCCTATCAAACATGTTTTGGCGTAAATGTCATAACTTTCACTATAGATGTCGGAATGACTTCGTTCTTGGACGGTTAGAAAATAGACATCTAGATCTACAACTCTTATGAAGACCACAAAATCAAATTCGTCCTCTAACAAGCCCAAAACACTTGACTAATGATCCTAGTCGACTGGAATAGATGCTAGTCGACCGATGGGTATTTGTTGGTCAGTAGTCGATCGAAACATTTCCAATGATTCGAACTTACGAGAAATATTCTCCGCCCTCCGAGTAGTCGATGGGACACCTTCCAGTCGATTGAACCTCCTAGTCGACTGGAACACCTTCCAATGACCGAACCTCTCTTTTCAAGGCCACTTGGAATCATCATCTTTCAAGACTCATAACTTTTTATCCCTAGCTCCAATTTGTGCATACTATACCTCTATGGAAAGGTAAGAAGCTGAACTACAAATCTTATGAAGGATGCTAAAACTAACTCCATCATTTAATAAGGTAAAATTCACTCAAAGGTCACTGCTCCATTAATACCTATGTAACATGCTATGGCTAAATGAACAATAACCGGTCAGGTTCTAATCCTCATAACTTCTTAACCCTAGATCCAAATGAGACATACTATACACCCTTGAAAGCTCTAATCTTCTTCTTCATTCCTCATGAAGATTTATTAATCTAATTCCAACCCAAGAGGGTCTAATATTGAGGCTAAGTACTGCCAAATTTTTAGGAAATTTTGACAAGACCTCCCTATTTTATTCCTAACCCAATTCTTCAATTTAGACCATAACCTCGCATAACAATTCTACATTCGGAAGCAGCAACACACTCTTAGTTTTCTAGACATTCTCAACCCATAACCAGCTAACACAATCACATTCTTAATCATCTATCAACTCAATCCAACACAAACATAGATCTTAAACAACTATCGCAAACTCAAAGCTAATCAATGCATTCATCAAGCTATTGCATCATTTATCACCTCTCATTCATTAACCCAACCTATCATGCATTTATGGATATCTCAATTTGAAAACATCATCATTCATACATTTTCATTGAAAATCGAATATACTATTTTACAATGCTTTAGAGGGCATTTAAAGCCCAATTACAAAATGATCAAATGCATTGTTTTGCTAAAATGCAACTAAAGCATTGTTACAAAATTCCACTTTAAATGTGACAAAACACAATTCTTGGAGTATTGCCCTTTAATGCTCATCCTCGTGCTCGCGCTCTTCACCTGAATGGGAGGGATCGAGGGGTGAGCTATTGCTCAAGAGGTAGCAAGTTTATATTTAAGCTAATAAACCAATTCTATCTCATTAAGCATACTTTTAGCAATTTCTACTACAAATTTCACAATTATGAATTCTATACAATTTATCACTTTCCACAATCACAATTCACATGAATTTCACAGCCCTCAATGCTGAATATGCCGATAACACATAACCGATATGTAATGCATAATGATGGTTCGGTAAGTCCATAAATCTGATGAGCTACACAAGTGTAGTCATATGCTGAGGAGTCCTAAAAAGGAACATCCTATGCCACAATCGGGCAGCCGGGAGAAGGCTATACTGGGTCAACGTCGACGTGACTATGCTGATGGACTACCTTACCCACATAACATAGATTCATGTATTAAACTAAACCGATCTCATCTAGTCGATCGATCATTGAAATGGACATTCATGCATCCATTCATTTAATTTCAAAACTGAATTTCATGCATTATAAAGTCGACTTTTGACGCAATCTATAGCATTCAAGGCATTCAATTTAATTTGCTCAAGACAACTCAATCATCATATCAAATCATGTAAGTGGCATCCATTTGCTATAATTTTCACTTATAGGCAATCATAAATGACAATCATAGATGGCAATCATAAATGTACATTACTAGCATTCTCACACAATTAATGCTCATTTATGTTAGCTATTAATCATTAATTTCACTAATTCATAGTATTCAAATCTTACTAACTTAAAGATAAACAAGAACCTACCTTAAAATCGCTAAATCCTTGCTATATTGGGCTCTTCCACCGATCAATCCTTCCTCCTCGTCAACTTCATGGAAATATAAATTTCAAAGTTAACTCAACTTCAATAACAAACCCATACAACATCTTTCAAGAAATTAACTTGATATTCACAATACCCATTCCACAACCAAGTCTTTGAACTAAAATCCAACTAAAACAAGCTAGTGGAAAACATGACTTACCTTGAAACTCAACAACACAATGAGATGCCTAGCTCAAAATGAAGCTCTTGATGTTTTCCACCCTTTTTATACTTGCACTTTCATCAAAACTTACCCAAACTCTTGGAAAATCCCACCTTTCTTCTTCTTCTTCTTCTTCTCCTCACTTTGCCGTAACTCTCTCCTCTCCTCTTCTAATTTCGCTCCTCACTTCTCCTCTCCTACTAATTCACTTAACCTCCTTCTTTATACTCCCATCCACTTACTTAAGCCCATTTTCCAAGTCCAAGCCCATTTTCACTTAATTCCTTCTCCTTCTCCTCATTTCTCCTACACTTAAGCCCATATCATCCTATCAAGCCCATTTATTCTATCCAAGCCCTAACTAACTTATTAAATTCAAATCTAACCCATTTAATTCAACTAACATATTAATGTCACAAGCTAACTTATTAATTACTAACTAACACGTTAATTGTCACTCTAATTCATATCATATTTAATGCTAACATACTTGAGTGTTAATTGTAATTAATACATTAACTTAATTAACTTAATCATGCTTAATTAAATAAATAAAAAAAAAAAATTTTGGCTAATATTTCTCCCCTTAAGAAATTTCGTCCTCTAAATTCTTACCGACTCATTGAAGAGGTATGGATACTTCGCTTCATAGCATCCAATGGTTCCCACGCTGCCTCTTCAACCGCATGGTTCCTCCACAGACTTTTACTAATGAATCGCCTTGTTTCGAGGACTTTCTCCTTACTATCTAGGATCTCGACTGGCATTTCCTCATAGTGAGATCATCATCTAGCCGACCTCTAAGGTCCGAATGATGTGAGAAGGATCTCGATCTGTACTTTCTCAAAGATCGATACATGAAAACATCATGAACTGAAGCTAGCTCGAGGCAATGCTAATCAGATGCTAACGGTCCAATCCTTTCTATAATCTCATATGGACCTATATACCGTGGATGAGCTTCCTTTTCTACCAAATCTCATAACCCCTTTCCATGGAGAGGTCTTGAGGAACACTTTATCCCCATCGTGATATTCCATTTCTTTCCTACCAAAGATCTCGTGATAGCTCTTCATCTCGTCCCCGAGCCGCTTTCACCTCCGCTGATCGACTAACCTTATCCATCGTCATCCGACCAACTCGTCCCGCTAATCGCCTCTCACCTTCCTCATCCCAACATATGGGAGTTCTGCATTTTCGCCATATAATGCTTCATAAGGAGCCATCAGATGCTCGAATGGTACAATTGTTGTAAGCAAATTCACCAACGGCAAATGCTCGTCCCATGCTCCCTCAAGTCCATTGCACAAGCCCCGAGCATCCTTCTAATGTCTGAATAGTCCTCTCGATCGACCATCTGTCTCGAGGATGGAAAGTCGCATCAAGCTCACTTGGTTCCTAGAGCCTCGCAAACTACCCTGAATCGGACGTGAATCGGGATCTCTATCGGATACTATGGAGTCCGCACTCCATGCAACCCGACTACTTCATCCACATACTTCTTGGCTAGCACATTCAAATAATCTGCTCGCTGATCGCTAAAAGTGCGCCGACTTAGTCAATCGATCAACGATGATCCATATGGCATCATGCTTTTAACCGTCCCGGCAAACCCATCAGAAATCCATCAGGATCCTCCGCCATTTCCATTCGAATGGACAATGGTCTGTAATATGCTCGAAGGCGCTGTGTTCAAATTTGACTTGTCGACACACCAAACACCGCCACAAATTTCGCCACATCTTTCTTCATGCCCTTCCACCGTAAATGCTCTCAAGTCTCAGACATTCTCGGTGTCGCTCGATGCATGGAATAAGGCGATTGTGTGCCTCATCCATGATCTCCTCCTTAATCGCTTAACATTCGAATGCACAATCCGCTCGACTACCATCACCATCATCTCTCACGCCTATTCCCGATCGCTGCCATTCTCAATATCTCGCTCGAGCCTATTTAATTTCGCATCCCGCCTCGCAACTCCTCGACCTTCTCCCTAAGGATAGTCTCACCCGAATCGAGCAAGAATGCAACTGGCCGATCCCGCTTCACATCGATCTTAAGCTTTGCCATCCGCCCAACAGAGGCAAGTAAACCGATTGCACATGCGCCATAGATGATTTTCGCTAAGGCATCCGCCACTACATTGGCCCCGCCGATGATACTCTATCATCGATCATAATCCTTAATTAGCTCTAACCACCTTCTCGCCTCGATTCAACTCCTTCGACTCATAATGTACTTGAGGCTTTTGTGGTCTCAGAAAACTCGGTTTGAACCCCATACAAGTAATGCTCCATATCTTCAAGGCAAATACTACCGCCGCTAACTCCAAGTCATGAGTAGGTAATTTATTTCATAAGGCTTCAATCGCCGAGATGCATAAGTTATTACTTTGTCATTCGCATCAATACACGCCTAGACCCTTCCTCGATGCATCATCAGAAACGTGATAACCTCGATCTCCACTGGCAAGATTAAGATTGGAGCACCGTTAACCTCTCGCTAAGCTCCTCAAAACTATTCTCGACACTCATCACTCCATATGAATCGCCGATTCTTCCTTAATACTTGGTCATCGGAAATGCTATTAAGGAGAATCCTTCTACAAATCTTCAGAGTATCCTCGCTAAACCCGTAAAACTTCGACTTCTTTTACCGTCTTTGCCTCGCCAATTCACTATCGCTCTACTTTCCTCGATCAACATGAATTCCTTTGCCGGAAATCATACGACCTAAAACACCACTTCACGCAGCCAAAATTCACACTTCATCAATTTGGCATACAACCGCTCTCTCAATCTCTCGCAACACTATTCGAGGTGCCGCCATGCTCGCTTCATCTCTAGAATAGACCGTAATGTCATCTATGAAGACAATGACAAACCGATCTAAGAACTCCCCAATACCCTGCTCATCAGTCCATAAAGGTCGCTTGAGCATTGGTCACCAAGGGCATGACCTCAACTCATAATGCCCATAACGGGTCCCGAATGCGGTCTTGTTAATATCGCACTCTCGATCCGGAGTTGATGATAACCTGACCTGAGATCTATCTTAGAGAAGACCATCGCTCCCTGCAGCTGATCAAACAGATCATCTATCCGTGGCAACGGATACTTATTCTTGACTGTCACCTTGTTGAGCTTTCGGTAGTCGATGCACATCCTCCATGTGCCATCTTTCTTCTTAACAATAAAACCGAGCTCCCTGGGTGAGGAACTCTACCGATGAATTGCTTCAAGCAACTCCAAGAATCGCTTCTTTCAGCTCCCTCAACTCAACTGGAGCCATTCTCAGACGGAGGTATCGAGATTGGCGCGCTCCGGAATCAAGTCAACTGAACTCAATTTCCCTCACCGCAAGCAACCCCAAGAACTCCTCCGAAATACTTCAGAAATTCCTTACTACAATGAAATCCTCCAATCTTCCCACATTTTCGCTGAATCTACCACATGAGCCAAGTAAGCCTCACACCCCGACTCATCATGCTATCCGCTAATAAAGTCAAATCATCTTTGCACTGCAACTTTCTATCCCTCCGAAAATCACCTTCGACCATCACCCAGATCAAACTCGCTTCTTTCAGCTACAATCAAGCTTCACTCTATACTTCCATAGTATCCATGCCTAGATGACGCCTAACCTCAAGGTCTAGAGGTAGTAAATCAACTACCAATCTAGCACCACCAATACCGATCTCACAATCTTTATATATCGAATCGATACCATCTTACTCCCTAAAGGAGTACTAACAACCAGAAAATTGTCTAAAATCTCGTAATTCATGGCATGCATATTCATACTGAAGCAACAAAGGAATGAGTTGAACCAAGGTTCATCAAAACATAAACCGAAATCATATAACATGTACATACCACCACAACTTCAGAGCAGCTATCGCTTCCTCGTCGTCATAGAAACACTCTAGCTGTTGCTTGACCTCGAGCCCTTGGCCTGCCAAATGATTGGCCTCCTGTCACCTCGAATCGCCTACCTCACCATCGGTCCGTTGCCATCGTTTTGCCGGCCTCAACTTGAGACTGGATCCTCCCGCCTCGCCTCCGAGGACAATCCTTCATCATATGACTTTTCTCCACATATGAAACAGCCACCAAACCCTCGAGACACTTTCCGGATGAAACTTCCAGACCGACCACATCGAGGGTAATCGCCCTTCCATGGCTTTCTGGCCTCCTACACTGGAGACACCGCTTAAACCGCTCGTTCTGTTGACTCATGGCAGGCCACTACCACGCCCATGCCACTGAGTATGCCGAGTTCGCACTCTTTCAGATGCTCGAGCACTCCTCCTTTCGAGGTCCGCTTCGCTTTTCTCTTCTCTCACCTCCGCTTTGATATTTTCCATTTTTCACCGAGTGTCAGATTCACCAACTGCTGGTAATCCTCAAACAATGGATCACCACCTTCTCTCTAATCCCAAATGCACTCGCTTCAAACTCATGCACTTGGCAACTTCAAGAGCTACAATGTTTGTCGATACCGACATTGAGTGAACCTCACCATACTCACTCACCGTCACCCTCTCTGTGAGACTCAGAAATTCTCGAACCTTCTCGAACATAAACTTCGAGAAGTACTTCCCTCAAGGCTTCCAAGAACTCATTCCAGTCAACTCGATGGTATCGCCGATCATGAGGCACCGACTCCCACCAAGATAGCAGCATCTCCTCGCAAAGAAGCTCACGCGATAATCCAGCTTCTCTTCCTCTAAACACTTCATCTGCTTCAGACCTCTCGGTCCTCCTGAGCCATGCTTCGCTTCCTGGATTAGTTGTCCCACAAGTCGACGGCCCATACTTCCGGAGCTTGTCATACACGCCTGCGCCTCTCTCGCTGAGCCGGCATTCGAGCTTGCCCGCCTGCCCATAGCATAGGTGAAAGCTCGGCGAAGGCTCGAAAATTGTGGATCCATAGGATTCACCGAGGAATGGAGGAGGGCCGAGGCACTTCATGTTGCACACTGGGTGCCTCGTAATCGACATGTGGATAGTCCCCGATCCCGAGGAATCTGGATTCATCTGCATTCTCCGTGAGCCTCGATCGAGCTTGAGCTTGAGCTCCTCGAGTTCTTCTTCGAGGCGCATACCCTTCATGTAAAAATCATTTAGAACTTTAGTTCACGCTTAATCACGTGTAAATCATGCCGAGTACTTTTAAAACAATTCACCGGTTCATTTAAAACAATGCATCGACTTATTTAAAACATCGCAATGAGTTGATATGCCATGCTGCATGCTGACTCTACCTTGGCTACCCACTAGGTTCCTAGGAAATCATAAACCTAGGATTTCTCGATACACACGAGATGTCGGCCCTATCCCGAGAACCGGATTCGATCGCTTTGATGTCGGGACCGACCCGAGACCGACCCCAACTGTTGGATCCGAGACCACTACATGGGACTCATACTTATTACACTTGCTTGGACACCATAGATGTCGGATCTCGTGACCCAACCACTTAATTATCGTAATCCTCAAGCCTCAGGCTCATAATCTGCGAAACCCTAAGTCACTCACTCGCCGCTTAATGCAAACTTCCTCAATTTAAATTCAATTGTTACTAATTTTGTAGGAGATAGATACATGTCTTATGAAGCTAATGGTCCAAACCTCACCCCATTTGGAGGTCGGACGAAGGAGTTATGACCGACAAACTCAACGTGTTCATGTTTTGACTCCTATCAAACATGTTTTGGCGTAAATGTCATAACTTTCACTATAGATGTCGGAATGACTTCGTTCTTGGACGGTTAGAAAATAGACATCTAGATCTACAACTCTTATGAAGACCACAAAATCAAATTCGTCCTCTAACAAGCCCAAAACACTTGACTAATGATCCTAGTCGACTGGAATAGATGCTAGTCGATCGATGGGTATTTTTGTTGTCAGAATGATCGAAACATTTCAATGATCGAACTTACGAGAAATATTCTCCGCCTCCGAGTAGTCGATGGGACACCTTCCAGTCGACTGAACCCTCCTAGTCGACTGGAACACCTTCCAATGATCGAACCTCTCTTTTCAAGGCCACTTGAATCATCATCTTTCAAGACTCATAACTTTTATCCCTAGCTCCAATTTGTGCATACTATACCTCTATGGAAAGGTAAGAAGCTGAACTACAAATCTTATGAAGGATGCTAAAACTAACTCCATCATTTAATAAGGTAAAATTCACTCAAAGGTCACTGCCCATTAATACCTATGTAATAAAGTTATGGCTAAATGAACAATAACTCGTCAGGTTCTAATCCTCATAACTTCTTAACCCTAGATCCAAATGAGACATACTATACACCCTTGAAAGCTCTAATCTTCTTCTTCATTCCTCATAAAGATTTATTAATCTAATTCCAACCCAAGAGGGTCTAATATTGAGGCTATGGCACGCCAAATTTTTAGGAAATTTTGACAAGACCTCCCTATTTTATTCCTAACCCAATTCTTCAATTTAACTCATAACCTCGCATAACAATTCTACATTCGAAGCAGCAACACACTCTTAGTTTTCTAGACATTCTCAACCCATAACCAGCTAACACAATCACATTCTTAATCATCTATCAACTCAATCCAACACAAACATAGATCTTAAACAACTATCGCAAACTCAAAGCTAATCAATGCATTCATCAAGCTATTGATCATTTATCACCTCTCATTCATTAACCCAACCTATCATGCATTTATGGATATCTCAATTTGAAAACATCATCATTCATACATTTTCATTGAAAATCGAATATACTATTTTACAATGCTTTAGAGGGCATTTAAAGCCCAATTACAAAATGATCAAATGCATTGTTTTGCTAAAATGCAACTAAAGCATTGTTACAAAATTCCACTTTAAATGTGACAAAACACAATTCTTGGAGTATTGCCCTTTAATGCTCATCCTCGTGCTCGCGCTCTTCACCTGAATGGGAGGGATCGAGGGGTGAGCTATTGCTCAAGAGGTAGCAAGTTTATATTTAAGCTAATAAACCTAATTCTATCTCATTAAGCATACTTTTAGCAATTTCTACTACAAATTTCACAATTATGAATTCTATACAATTTATCACTTTCCACAATCACAATTCACATGAATTTCACAGCCCTCAATGCTAAATATGCTGATAACACATAACCGACATGTAATGCATAAATGATGGTTCAGAAGTCCATAAATCGATGAGCTACACAAGTGTAGTCATATGTCGAGGAGTCCTAAAAGGAACATCCTATGCCACAATCAAGCAGCCGGAGAAGGCTATATGGTCAACGCCGACGTGACTATGCCGATGGACTACCTTACCCACATAACATAGATTCATGTATTAAACTAAACCGATCTCATCTAGTCGATCGATCTTTGAAATGGACATTCATGCATCCATTCATTTAATTTCAAAACTGAATTTCATGCATTATAAAAGTGACTTTTGACGCAATCTATAGATTCAAGGCATTCAATTTAATTTGCTCAAGACAACTCAATCATCATATCAAATCATGTAAGTGGCATCCATTTGCTATAATTTTCACTTATAGGCAATCATAAATGACAATCATAGATGGCAATCATAAATGTACATTACTAGCATTCTCACACAATTAATGCTCATTTATGTTAGCTATTAATCATTAATTTCACTAATTCATAGTATTCAAATCTTACTAACTTAAAGATAAACAAGAACCTACCTTAAAATCGCTAAATCCTTGCTATATTGGGCTCTTCCACCTGATCAATCCTTCCTCCTTGGTCAACTTCATGGAAATATAAATTTCAAAGTTAACTCAACTTCAATAACAAACCCATACAACATCTTTCAAGAAATTAACTTGATATTCACAATACCCATTCCACAACCAAGTCTTTGAACTAAAATCCAACTAAAACAAGCTAGTGGAAAACATGACTTACCTTGAAACTCAACAACACAATGAGATGCCTAGCTCAAAATGAAGCTCTTGATGTTTTCCACCCTTTTTATACTTGCACTTTCATCAAAACTTACCCAAACTCTTGGAAAATCCCACCTTTCTTCTCTTCTTCTTCTTCTTCTCCTCACTTTGCCGTAACTCTCTCCTCTCCTCTTCTAATTTCGCTCCTCACTTCTCCTCTCCTACTAATTCACTTAACCTCCTTCTTTATACTCCCATCCACTTACTTAAGCCCATTTTCCAAGTCCAAGCCCATTTTCACTTAATTCCTTCTCCTTCTCCTCATTTCTCCTACACTTAAGCCCATATCATCCTATCAAGCCCATTTATTCTATCCAAGCCCTAACTAACTTATTAAATTCAAATCTAACCCATTTAATTCAACTAACATATTAATGTCACAAGCTAACTTATTAATTACTAACTAACACGTTAATTGTCACTCTAATTCATATCATATTTAATGCTAACATACTTGAGTGTTAATTGTAATTAATACATTAACTTAATTAACTTAATCATGCTTAATTAAATAAAAAAAAAAAAAATTTCGGGGCTAATAAATGTTCAGTTATAATGTATTTTGAGAAATCCATGTATGTTTAAGACAATTGCATCATTGTTATAGTTTAGACATGATTAGATGATTAAGAGTGTGGTTGTTGCTTTAAATGGTATTGGGAGATACCTTAGAATTGAAGCATGTTGAATGAGGTTGAGTATTGAGTTTCATGCAGGTTGTAGCCTTAGATTGAAGATTTGGGTTAGGAATAAAATAGGGGAGGTGCTGTCTAATTTTCCCAAAAAAATTGTGCAGCAACTTCCATTTGATTTTAGACAAGTTTAATGTTTGAATTGAATTAAGATATCTTCTTGACAATTGTAGTAGAAGTTTAGAGCTTTCCAATGGTATATCGTTCGTCTCATTCGGAGTTAGGGTTAAAAAGTTATGAGGTGAAGAACACATTCGCCATCGCTCATGTACTGCTTCATTGGTCATTGTTAGAGCAGTACATTCAAATGAGTTTTCACCTTAATTAATGATAGAATTAGCATTTGTGTCCTTCATATGAATTGTAGAAAATTTTGTTATATTTCCATGGAGGTATAGTATGCTCATATTGGAGCTAGGAATAAGAAGTTATAAGCTTTGAAAGATTGAAGTGTCAAGTGAATTGAAGTTGGTTTTAAGAATTGGAAGTTTTGGAAATTGGCGTGTCCATTAAACGGACACTAATGTCCGTTAAACGGACAGCCTCGGGTGTCAAAACACCCCTTGCCCTACCCGTGTCCATTAGACGGACATGCATGTCCGTTTAACGGACATTTGCGAAGAGTTTGGTACCCATTCACCCGAATGTGTCCTTTAAACGGACATGGCTGTCCGTTTAACGGACAGCTACGGGAAACGTGGCATTTTGTACATTGTTGGAGGCCGAATTTGGTTTTATGGTCTTCATAAGAGTTGTAGATCTGGATGTCTAATTTCAAATGGTGAAAGAACGAACACAATCTGAACTTTAGATTAAGAGTTATGAGAATCGCTCCAAAAGAGTTTCATTTGGATTTTTGAAGTGAGCATGGTCTATTGTTTTGGGCATAAATCCCTCATACGACCTCCAAATGAGGTGAGGCTTGAACCATTGGATTTATAAGACATATATCCTTCACTACATAAAATTTGGTATCAATTGGAGTCAAATGGGAAAGTTTGCATTAAAATAAGTGAGAGGCCAGTTAAGAGAGCATGTTTCGGGCATGAACTCTTTTAGGTTTTTAAAGCATATCTTGAGTTATATAACTCCGATTTGGGTGATTCTTGCCTCTATGAGAACGTGAGGCTTTAAGCTATATTTGATATGAACAAACCAATATGTGATTATGATGTTTAAGTAGTGTGCGCCGCCATTTAATGTAGAGTTACGATTAAGAACCTCAGAAGATTTTAAGCACAAGGCTTCAGGAATACGGAAGTTAGGTTATATTTAGTTGGGTCCCGGATCCGACATCTGTGGTATCAGAGCAAGTGTTTCGGGGATGGGCTCCACCCGGGCTCACATCCCGGAACAGTTGGGGTCCGGTCTACGGATCGGGTCCCGACATGCTCGATGTAGCATCAATTCTCCTAGATCCCCCTACACTAATAGATCATGAATGACTAGCTTCCATTTTAACAGACTGACTCCCTCACTATAATGACTCTTTAGTTGCACATTTAGCTCTCCTTTCCTTCTGCCTCGTTCTATCACATCCTCTACTCTGAGTGCAATCTCTAATAACTTCTCAAAATCAAAAGTGGCAAATCCCAAACCCAAATAAATTTCCATCTTCAAACACTACTTAAATCATCAATATATGTCCTCTGGATTTGTCACAACCTTGCCAATGCATACTTAGACAATGTCGCAAAGCGAACCTTATACTCTACTACTGACATTTCCTTTGTTTGAATCAAATTCATAAACTCCATCTTCTTTCGATCCTGATACATTTGTAGAGTGTATTTGTCCCCAAACTCTCTCTGGAGCTCCTGCCAAGTCATCTTTCATGCCTTATAAGATCTCTTTATTGACTTCCAGCAAGTCAGGACATTTCCCTGAAATAATGGAACAATGTATTCCGACCTTCTTTCCAAGGTTCATGCTAAAAGGTCTCAAATTAACTTTGCTTGCTCTCATCATGTGTTAACCTTCTCAAGATCAGTAGTACCTTGAAACTCCACTGCACATCTTTCAAATCCACTTATAGATGCAATCTGCCACACAATCACCTTGAATTAGAGTTGCAGTAACAACTTACTACATCATCTGAGGTGGCATTAACAACTCTCCTTCTTCTCGATCCACTTTGGCGTTCCTCTGATCAGGCACATCTAGCACACGAGTAAAATCACTTAATTTTTAGTCGACTACGGGCTAGCAGTATCATCTATTGAAGCCATCCTACATAAGATAAGAACATATTATTGGTTTCTTTCATTTAATTTGTCCCGAAAAATGCAAACTCGCTTTGATACGACCTAAATGTGACACTTTAATAATTCTTAAATCACAATTTATCCAAATTGTTTCCCAATTATATCATTAATTACCAAAATTCCCATTAGTTATAAAAATGATGTTCGTCAATCACAAAAATTATTCACTTAAGAACAACTATCCAAACTATATACAATAAAACAACTTTACTTAATTTAATTTGTTAGCCTCACGTAGACTTCACTCTGTCAATCACGTGCACTAGGATTATTAACAATCTCTCAATCTTTTTAAAAATTAAAGCAACAAAGGGTGAATTACCTATTAGTAAGAGTAACTAACTATATCCTTAAAATTAAATAACTCAATATAGATAGAAATTACTTAAATGATTAAAATATACATATAATACTAAAATACACAAAAATATTCAACCTATCCAAACCAGTGATACGGTACCTACTTTTTGGTACCGGATATAAATATCGGTCAGTACCAAAGGTTTTGCCAAGTGCTGGTCAATATTTGAAATACTGGTACAATTTCGGGCAGTATTGTAAACTTTGAAAAGTGTAGGGACTAAATAAAAAATGTTTTTAATAAAACCAACCCTGACTCTGTCATCTCTCAATCTTTCTCTTATACGCACGTCACTCTCTATCTCACTCTTGTCGTCGCTCATCGTTGTTATCCTCCACAACAACACCACCATACCTCCCCTACACCTATTGGTTTGTTAGCCTTGCTCTCCACCACAACTCTTCTCTACTCTAGTCTCCACCGTGATTTACTGAGCCGCACCGTGTCTCTTCTTCTTCTCCTCCTCAGCTTTGCCTGTTGCTACCTTACTTATTCTCCTCCTTGGCTCCACCATCGCTGCCTGTCTTGCCTTATACTTGTCTTCCACAGAAACCAAATCTAGTTTTCATCCGACTCGAGTCCAATTGTAGCATCCACTCTTACAAGACACGTACCTGACATCCTAAATGATATCCGAGTACTAATACCACAATAGGGGCAAGTTAGAACAATCATCGATCGAAACTCATTGCAAATTGTTTGAAACAATATACACATATATGGAAAAACGATAATCAATTTTGGCCCAATTTATTTATAATCATATCCAGTCACAAGAATTACAGTTGCTATTTAACTCATTAGAGTTTCAGTAGACACTTGGTCCTATTATAGAAACAAAACACATGTATTCATATTAACTTTACATTTCAAAATCATTTTCATACACATTCTACATAATTATGACTAAACTTTTGATACAACATAATGAAGTGCATGTGCAGGGTGAATTGATCGCGACCTAGAACTCTGACTCAGATACAGTGGCTAACTTTAATTTGCCTATTTGGAGATCTTTATTAAACCTGGAAAGCTACGTTGTAATTATTGATGAGTTTTGCGAACTCAGTAGAATATCCATCCTCAATGGTTCACTCATGTAGCAAAACACAGTCATTATAAAATCACTCAGATCATATAGTCACACAATTCATATCAATCTATTATTTCATTTTAGCTTTGTAAATCATTCAATAAATTTCAGTCATATATGGATGCAATATGTATGAGACTCACATCCTTTTCAGTTTCCTGTATCCATTACGGACACCGGGCTCAGGATATAGTGGGAGCATAGGCTCTACCACAGAGCTTGAAGCTCTTTCAGTAACAATATCAGCCAATCAGTAGCAACATCAGTCACAACAGCCTTTATATTACATGCATTGAAATGATATGCAAGTCACAATTTAGTTATCAATTCAATCACTTTTATTTGCATGTATTATTACAGTATAATAGTCACAGTATCAGTAGTGATCGGATTAGGTCCGGCATTCAACTTTTTAGTTGAAAATCAGAATATTCAATTAGGCAGTCTCATTCACATACAAGTAGCACTTCTTAAATTGTTTGCGTGCATCAAACGTCTCAGATATATATTTTCCAGAATTCAGTACACAATCAGTCAATGCAGTTCAGTAATATATATCAATATAATTTAGTCATATATAGAACAAATAAAGTGAGACCATCTTAGGTTACTCACAGTTACTCCTTTAAGCCTATTGCCTTGGTGTTCCGACAATATCTGGAAGCGATCACTCTAGTTGCTCGTCTATATGCAATAAAAACAATTTCATATTACTAAAGCGCTTATGTAACAGAATAAACACATTTATCAATGTTTCATGTATCATGCATGTTCAATGAAAAATTCTCGGGTATATTTCCATCATACATTGATGTACATATCAAACATTCCATTCAAGTCAACTGTGTATGATCAATAAGATTCAAAAAATGAAGGATTTAAGTAACACTTCCTTCTAAACAATTGTTCCTGTGTGTCTTAGGTCTCTAATGACATCAAGATCATTCAATTTGGTTCAATATACTGAAAGTTATACTCCAAATACCTCAATTTGTTCTTAAACTATAACAGAACTCTTACTTCAATTTCATAATAGATTTTAGAATTCTTCACACCAGAACTACAATTTGACTTTTTCAGAACAATTGTATATTTATGTTGCTAGTTTAATTTGAATCAAGAATCAACTCATTTGGAACTCTACAGACCAATATATAATCAAAATACTGAAGTATATTTAGTAAAATCATCCCAGTTATCAAACTTTAGTACAGTCACATTTTCGTCTTAAATTCTTCAATCAATCCATTTTAGAAAGTCCGAATTTTTTATGGAGATGAAGATCAATGTCTTATGAGTCTACTGGTTCAATTTTCATGTAAATTGGATGTCTGCAGAAGAAGTTATAATAAAACGATCAAAGGATGTTAAAAAAAAAGGCTCCTTCGGAAAGTATGAAAGTCGCAATCGTGCCCCTGCACGATCGCTAGATCCTCCTGCACCTACGATGTCGCGATCGTGCACACCTCTTTTAGCAGAGTCACTATCGCAACTTCAAACATCCAAAATTAGCTTATTTCTTTCCCTCATCTCACGATCGTGAGTTTTATACTCATTAATAACCCAGAACTATTAATCACGGGTGTGAGAACTTCATGCACACCCATGCATATGTGTTTCTTTCTTCCATTTTCTGCATCTTCCCACTAGTCTTTCCATTCCTAATTCATATACTCTGCATTTCTATACCCAGTACAAGCTCTAAACACATCAAATGCAAGCTTATATAGTAACACACAAAAAACCAAAACCTCACACAAGTTTCTCTCACTATTGTGCTTTTACTCTTTCTGCACCTCTCAATTTACACAAAACTCAGTAAACCCATATTCAAGTCCAGATACACTTACTGCGATCTTCATACATTCACAACCTCAATTCTTCATCTAAGTCATTTATTCTATGCATTCACTGAGACTACACTGCTTTCACATGCATGTATATATATATTTACACGGTAAACATCATCAAGGTTACTTACTTGATTCTTACTTTATTCAAAAATTTTGCCAACATAGAGAGTGAATAAATGACACAAGAATAACAATTTGGTGCTCAGTGTTTTGATAAAAGCTAACCTCGATGAATAACAATGAGAGAGAGTCGTTGAAGAACCTTCCATCTAAAGCACGTAACCACGTGTTCTCTTGCATGTAATACCTTTGTCACTATCTCATTAATCCACGTGTAAGTATCACACCTCTCCACATGTCACCATGCTTGTGATCCATTTGTCAATATTTAATCAATCTATGTGTTACACTATAATTGGTCCATATTTCAATATTTTTCTTAGTCTAAAAATACTCCAAAAATTCACCAAAATTCTAAAATAATACTTATAGTCTCCAATTAAAGTTTTATCTCACATAATTCACTATTCACTATTTAATCGCATTAATCAGTCAATTATACCCAAAAAAGTCGATGAATACATGAACAATTATTTTAAATATGTTAATAATGTAAACGATCTAGAAGGAGGGTTGAATAGATCTTTAATACTTTTTGTAAAATTCTACAATAAAATCAAAAGTTAATTCACACAAAAACAATTTAAACAAACTCAAATGTAAAGAGTAGGGAAGAAGAGCAAACACTGTTTTTATAGAGTTTCGGTGCTAAGACCTACGTCCTCTACCTAAGCTCCCACTTAGGATTTGGCAAACCACTTTACTACACACTTTTTAGTTTAGTGTGAACTCTTACAACGTCACTTGACTTTCGGCTCAAGCTACCTTTACAAACGATTTGTTTTCCAACACAAATCCTACCTCACAAGTGACTTTTCACTAATCACTCAACTAGTAAGAGAAATGAGATAATGATGAAAGAACAATGCTCAATACAAATTTGAAACAAGCTAAGAGCAACAAAGAGCAAATTTGAAACAATATTGGAATACTTTGGCTTATTGGACTTTAGTATATTTTATCCCTTAATCATCCAGTCTTTATACTGAGTTTAAAGAAGAATATAGACGTTGGTAAACCTTCCTAGCCGTTGCATGATTTCTTATAGCCGTTCCTTAATTTCCTCCTTTCCTTTTTGTGAATGATTCGGATAAATCTTGTTCAGCTCTATGTGCTAGTCAACTAGTCGAGCTGTTATAGTTGACTAGTGTTAACATATTTCACTGCAAGCTTTAACTTCGCTCCTCAATAAGTCGACTAGTGACATGATAGTCGACTAGTACTTCTATTCCGATGATTTGTAGTCGACTTGTTCCACATTAGTCGACTTGTTTCAACCCCCATATGATGATCTTTAAATTATTAGTCGACTTATGAAATACTGGTCAACTTGTTGCTGACTCCAACGGATATATTTCATCAAATCTTCCCATAATCTTCATGTTTAATGTCTCTAGCATGTTTGAAGATTATTGCCTTATTGATTTCACCATGATTTCAACCCACAACACCTGAAATAATTTCTTAACCAATTCTATACATTTTATTATTATCAAAACATAAGTGAGATTTAATTTGTTAACCACCATTGGTCCAACAATCTCCCCTTTTTTGATAATGACAAAATACTTAGAAATTGTTTAAAAAATGAAAACAAATAAACATTGATCAAGGTTTTTAAGCCTTGTCTTTTTAGTTAGAGGTCTCCCCCTTAATCATATAAATCATTGAATTTAATAACCTTGTAAGATCAAATGTATACAAGTAATTTAAAATCATTTAAAATCAAGAAAGACTTAAATCAAAGACAATTATAACATACTCCCCCTTAATCAAGTAACTAAAGAATATCAATTTCCAATTTTACTCCCCCTTTTTGTCATAATCAAAACAATCAATACAACCCAACAAGATGAAATAGATGAAACACAAATATGAAGAGGAAAAATTATTGCAATTATATTAAATAGAGAAACAAGTCATCGAACACCAATAGTCTCAAATATCAAGCAAATACAAATAGAAAAAAATTCAAACAATAAAAAGAACACAATATTAAATGTCAGTATAGGCGAAATGCAATAAACATAAATGTGGAGAAACATCATCATGTAAATCAACAATATATGTATTTCCATGTCTCAAACCAATGAAAGCAACATTTTCATCTTTCTTAACCATACAATGAGATGATTCAAATGTCACATTAAAATTCATATCACATAATTGAGAGACACTTAATAAATTATCACGTAATTGAGAGACACTTAGCAAATTATATTTCAAGCCATCAACAACCAATACATTGTCAATGGTAGGCAAAGGTTCCTTACCCACTTTACCAACACCAATGACTTTACCTTTGTTGTTGTCTCCAAATGTGACATATCCTTGATTCTTTGGTTTGATTTCTGCAAATAAGTTATGTACCATGTGCTTTGTGGATTTTCATTCCTTGCTTGTACCTACAACTGAAACCTTCTTTCTTCTCATTGGTACCCAAGCCATTTTGGGGCCATTTTGGTTAGTCATATAAACCACATTAGGAGGTGTTGTACCTTTTATCACCCAATTTTTCTTAACATTAATACATCTCCTAGTACTCTTACAAGCAATTTCTATATGACTATATTTCAAGCATTTAGCATATTTTGCAACTTTTCCATCCTTAGTGAATTTAGAAATTAGGGAGCAAGCTTTATCAAAAGGATCATATCCTAAACCATGTTTAGAAATAGAATATCTTTGTAAGGATAACATCTTTTCAAACTTTTCATTTCCACCAGTAAATTTCCCAACCACATAAGAAAACTCCTTTCTAAGTCTATCAAGCTCACAAGTAAGATTTTCTTTTTTAGCAAGGCATGTAGAGTGGTCTTCCTTAGAACAATCTAAATCATCAATAGTCTCATGCAAAACATTATTTTCAGCAACTAGATCTCTTATTTTCTTTCTCAACCTCTTGTTGATTTCAATAGCTTCTTCAAAATCAATTTGTAAAGCATTAAAAGAATCTCTAAGATCTTGATCAATGAATGTTAGCTCATCTTCATCATCACTTGTTAAGTTGCTATTTGTCATAAGAGCTAAGTTGTTTTCATCATTGTTTTGATATGCTTCTTCATCATCACTCCAAGTGGCTACTAGGCTAGCTTTTTTTTTTCCTTTGTCATACTTGTCATTTTTCTGGAAATTTGAAGTGAAGGATGGGCTTTTGCATTCTCCAGCATAATGTTCTCTTTTTTCACATTTCCAACACTCTTCATTACTTTTCTTTTCTTCATATCTTTTGGTCCTTCTTTTCATGGTGTACATCTTTCTTTCTTCATTTCTTCTACCATGTAATTATCTCTTCCTATTCTTGAGTAGTCCTTTGAATTTTCTCAAGTTTCTGGCATACATTGCTAGTTCTTTGTCTTCTTCCTCCTCATCTAACTCTTCATCGCTTTCATCAAGAGAAGAAACATTAGCTTTTAAAGCAATTGAATTTTGTGACTTACCTCTTCCTCCTCTTGACTTAAGAATGATCTCATAGTTTATGAGTGATCCTACCAAGGCATTGAATTCCAAACGATTGAGATCTTTAGACTCCATAATAGCTGTGACTTGTGAGTCTCATTCTTTCGGCAATAAACGTATAATCTTTTTCACCTTCTCGCTATCTGTCATATGCTTTCCGAGGTTTTCTAATCCATTCATGATTTCTGCAAAACGATCAAGCATAGTGGAAATAGACTTACCTTCCTTCATGACAAGCATTTCATAATCATAGAGAAGCATGTCGATCTTTGATTCTCAAACTTGATTTGTTCCTTCATGAGTGATGCGAAGTCTTTCCCACATTTCTTTAGCACTGGTACAGGAGTTTACTCGATTTCTTTCCTCAACCGTGAGAGCACAATATATTAATTTCATAGCTTTTGCGTTGATGTAAGCTTGCTTCCAATTATTGTCGTCATACTCCAGCTCCATTTTTAACTCACCATTCTCTTTCAAAGGTGCTTGTGGACCGAAGATGATGATCTTCCAATACTCTACTCCCTCGCTTATAATATGATACTTCATATGATTTTTTCAAGAAGAGTAGTTAGAACCATTAAACAAAGGAGGACGATTATTAGTGTTACCTTCTTCCGCTAGATTGTTGTGTGTCATCCCTGGATGCTTCTGCTCTGATACCAATTGTAAACGATCTAGAAGGGGGGGTTGAATAGATCTTTAATGCTTTTTGTAAAATTCTACAATAAAATCAGAAGTTAATTCACACAAAAATAATTTAAACAAATTCAAATGTAAATAGTAGGGAAGAAGAGCAAACACTGTTTTTATAGAGGTTCGGTGCTAAGACCTACGTCCTATACCTAAGCTCTCACTTAGGATTTGACAAACCACTTTACTACACACTTTTTAGTTTAATGTGAACTCTTACAACGCCACTTGACTTTTGGTTCAAGCTACCTTTACAAACGATTTGTTTTCTGACACAAATCCTACCTCACAAGTGACTTTTCACTAATCACTCAACTAGTAAGAGAAATGAGATAATGATGAAAGAACAATGCTCAATACAAATTTGAAACAAGCTAAGAGCAACAAGGAGCAAATTTGGAACAATATTGGAATACTTTGGCTTATTGGACTTCAGTATATTTTATCCCTTAATCATCCACTCTTTATACTGAGTTTAGAGAAGAATATAAACGTTGATAAACCTTCCTAGTCGTTGCATGATTTCTTATAGCCGTTCCTTAATTTCCTCCTTTCCTTTATGTGAATGATTAAGATAAATCTTGTTCAGCTCTATGTGTTAGTCGACTAGTCGAGCTGTTATAGTCGACTATTGTTAACATATTTTTAACGACAAGCTTTAACTTCGCTCCTCGATAAGTCGACTAGTGACATGATAGTCGATTAGTACTTCTATTTCGATGATTTGTAGTTGACTTGTTCCACATTAGTCTACTTGTTTCAACCCCCATCTGATGATCTTTAAATTATTAGTCGACTTATGAAATACTGGTCGACTTGTTGCTGACTCCAATGGATATATTTCATCAAATCTTCCCATATTCTTCATGTTTAATGTCTCTAGCATATTTGAAGATCATTGCCTTATTGATTTCACCATGATTTCAACCCACAATATTTGAAATAATTTCTTAACCAATTCTATACATTTTATTATTATCAAAATATAAGTGGGATTTAATTTGTCAACTACCATTGGTCCAACAAATAATAAATATTCATATTTGTGTGAACATACAATGATGTATGAGCATGCAATGCACTCTAAAATACACTAAGTTCACAATTCTAGGGTCCAGCCCTGAACATGGGATATTACACCAATCCACCAAAAACCCAACCCAACCATTGAATTTGTGATACCATGGGTGTGTTTAGATTTTTCTACCTTGAAATTGAATTGCATTTGTGAATTAAGATTGTGAGGTTTTGAATGGTTGAAGAAGTTGGGGATTTTGTGAATAGTTAGAGGAAAATGGAATTAAATTGTTGTGATTTGTGAATGGTTGGATTTAGATTTGAATGGAACGCAATAGACGAAGTGTGTTGTTTATCTATTTTGTAACTTGTTTATTTGTTAATTGATTTGGTTTTGTTTATTTGTTTGGTTTGGAAATTGGAAGTTCATAATAAGTCCAAGATTTGGAATTTGATTGGATTGAATTATTATAATTTATAATTTCAAACTAAAATATAAATAAATTAGACTATATAATTTCAATTTGATTTGAATTATTTTGGCGAATTTAGGGTACATATAAAGAATTTTATTGAATTTCTTTTATTAAAGTTTAATTCAATTTTAAATTTGAATGTTAACTTTAATTTAGATTTTTATTCATAATTTAAGAAATTATGTTCATATAATAATTGAAGACAACATATGATAAAAAATTTAAATACAAATCTGAATTAATAATTAAATTAAATTTACTAATTTCGAAATAATGAATTTGGACATGTTATACTTAACTGGGTTGATATGTTTCAATCTAGTATTTGAATATATCACACGAGATCTTTACCCACTCACAATTATTTTTATATAATAAGTCATACAATAAACTACATCATAAGGTTAATTTGAAATCAACATTCATGTTTATAAGTAGGGATCTGGTTATATTAATTAATAAATTAATACAAAATGAGTTATATCACATATGAATATGATAGACATCTATTATTTATATGTGAAATATTTGAAAATTATTGTTATTTCATATTAAGTATGGCTATTATTTATTATTATAATTTTTGGAGACGTGATTAATATAAATTTATAAAGTGTACAAGATAATATGACAATGAACTATTTTGTAATTTTAAAAAACTTCAGGGACTATTTCATAAATTTAAAAATTACCCCAAATGATACCCTGTATTGATCGATCAGAGTACAGTACCTTACCAGAATCTAATTCGATACATGGTCAGTACGATATTTGCAACTTTGATCCAAACATATCATTAGTAATGATTAATAATATTATTATCCTATTATTGTCATTTATGTTTTAACTCATTATTAACTGAATTGTCTAAGTCTTACTTAATCTAGTAGGTTTACATTCAATGGTTTTTCTGGTCATCTTTACCGATCATAATCACTCATTAAGTGGAAATGTAATTAAACGTATAAATATAAGCACATAATACCTCAATTTTTCAATCTAATATGATACTTTGGTACCACTTTAGTATCTAGCTATCAACATAGGATATCTCTATGACTTAGGATATCCCAATACTTCTTTAGTACATAACTATTAGTATAGGACATCCTTAGGACTTAGGATGTCGGGTTCCTGCTCTACAGATAGGTACCTAGCTATCACTCGCTCATATTTAAGCAATCCATCAATCTATGACCATTGAATATAGTCTATCATAGGCAAGGCATAGATTCACAATTCACACATTTTATTCTCAACCTGTTATAAGACAATATGTATTTAAATTTATGAATGTGATTTATTTACCCTAATATTCTTAATTATACTCATGCACAACTGAAATTTTAATTATCATATTTTTATCAAATTATCCACAGATACACCTCATAATACGTAATAAAATATAAATGCAAAATATTTTGTACTTTGTTAATTATTTATGTAATAAAGAAACACAATTCATATATTTTAGAAATCTATATATGTAATTATTAATTTAATTAATGACTAATTCAAAATATGATTCACTATAAAATAATTTATCAATAATAAAATTCAAAGTTTTATGAATCATACAATTACTTTAAGAGTACAGTTTAAGGTTATCTTTATTTAATTTTAGAACTCAACTAATTGATAAGTTCAATCTACTTTAGTATATCTTTTAGACCTAGACGTTACAAAATTCTTGTAAATTTATTTTCATCCCAATTACACTTAATAATCAAAATTATTTTCTTTCTCTCTTTATTCTTATTTATTTAAATATCTTTACTTAACCTAACCACCATAATTACTAAAATACCCTTAACTGTCAAAAGTCTTATTTTACCTCATTTTTATTATTACATAATACTTTTTATTTAATTCAATTCCAAATTTACCCTTAAATTTGTACATTTTAATTTTTCCTTATTATATCTTAAAAATTCCTAAACTATCTTCTTCTTCACGCTTTTCTCTTCTCCTAACTCTTCTTTTTCTCATTTTTACAGCCAATTTTTCTATATTTCATTTTTTCCTACGACTTTAAAATTATTATCGTAAACAATCACAGTATGCTTTCCAAGTATAAACTAATTTAGGATGGTTAAAAATCACAAATAAAAGGTATAGAATTGTTGTTGAAAAAGTTTTACTTATGTGAAGTTAATGCCTTTCTAAGGGATGTTTTAATTGTTAATCTCTACAATCCACAATTTTCTCATTAATTCAGTGCAAAACAAGCAAAATAAGGGAATACATAAGCAAAATGTTCTCACATGCAAGAGAAAGATGATTTATTTTTTATTTACTTACTAGCTAGAAAACATAAGAATGGTTTCTTATAATTAATTAAATAATAATTACTATTTGGTTCTGCCAGATTTTGGCTAAACTGCACATCATTGCTCTGTTCCACGAGTCTGCATTGCCATCGTGATGAGTCGACGCCAAGATACTCAAGAAACAAGGAAGACTCGTCGGGGTTATGTCCGATTACCTCCGACGCCAAGTAAGGCTTTTGTGAAGATGAGGTTGATCAACGCAGAAAGACAACTAGGTTATGATTCCGCATCGCCGATTATGAAACTGCATCTTATATATAGTTTTAGATTAGATTTAGGTTTTAAGTGTTTGCATTTGAGATTTCCTTCTACGGATGGTAGCAAGCGTGGGTGCAGATAAACCGATCTTTCAAGAGTGGACCGCTTTTACCATCGGTCGTTTTCGATTAGATCCGTTCATTACTACTAATTCGATCGCTATTAATTAAATAATAATACAAATATTCAATATTTATTTATGAAACAACTTTTAATATCAAATACCTAAAATCTAAATATAATAAATATAAAATTTTTGTTTATTTGCTTATTTATTTTTATAAAATATAATAAAACTTAAAATATAAGTAAATAAAAATATACCCGGAAATTATCAACCCAACGAAATGACAAACGAGACGAAACGGTTTTCCTCGACTCCGGAGTCAGGAGCCTCGACCATAGGTTGAATCCGATCGTATCGGCTTCATGTCTGGAACCTTATCTTTGTGACAAGACAAGTGAGACGAATCTGGCTTGTATTTTCAAAGATTCCTTCTCCTCATCAGTTGTGGGCGGCGTCAATGAAAAAAAGGAGTAAATCCAATTTTGTCCCCACTCTCTATTGTCCTACAGTTTCTGCCAATTTATGTTGGTTCACTATCTAATCAAAATGGCCGTCTCCACTTTGACTTTCTAAATTCTAGTTGGTTAGGTTTCTGCAACGCCCAATT
Source organism: Erythroxylum novogranatense (assembly GCA_029891385.1). Lineage (NCBI taxonomy): Eukaryota > Viridiplantae > Streptophyta > Magnoliopsida > Malpighiales > Erythroxylaceae > Erythroxylum > Erythroxylum novogranatense. The sequence goes on from CM057228.1 coordinate 108,569,548, forward strand.
TTGCTACACCTCTAGTCCACCTGGGGTCCTTTTTTATTATCCTCAATTTTTAATTTACAAGTCTGCTTGCATTTTCATTACATAAAGTAATAATTTTATTTACATATTTATTTTTTAACTTACATCATTTTTTTTAATTGTCACATTTGTATATAGATTTATTGAAAACAACCTCTTTATTATATAAGAGAAATATTGCGTACTATCAAAACTTTTCAGACATCGCTTTATTGCGGGACTTTTAATTAGGTATAATAATGATGATGATGATCTATTATACAGATAGTTCAAATGGTCACGAGAGATTCTTAATAACCTTCGAGGGTTTAAGTCTATTTCTAATTTAGAACTTTAAAATCTTTACTAATCTAAATTTTAAATAATTACTTGCAATCCATCTTTTAATTTTGAATTGAGTAAGCAATAATATTTTTATCAATGAAATTTATACTTATTTTTAATAAGCATTAAATAAATAATTGAGTATATATAATAATTCTTATATCATGTAATTGATGAATTAGTGGTTCTTTCTTCAATATCTCTTGACTAAATATATTTTAATTAATATAAGTTACAATTCTCTTCGTCTCGATCTATATCTTTAATGTTTTACGAGAGGACTTTTAAAAATATTTATTTTATCATTTAAACAACTCTAGCAAAAGAATTATTTAACAAAACTCAAATTATATAGTTCCAAAAGAAACTTATTAGATTCTTACATGCCAAAATCCACTTTGAGTATAAACTATAAAGGTTCAACCAAGTTAATGGATTTTAATATATATAGGTAGGTAAGAGTTACGAATTAGCTTTTAACATTTTTTAAAAATTTAATTAGTCTTTAGCGCCATCAATGGTATTATTTTACGCTTTAATGATTTTCAAATAATACTATTAGAATCCTAAATTTTAATTGAATTAATTTATTATTATTATTTTTAATATATGAATTATAAATTTAGCATATCATGTGACAAAGTTACTAGATTACAATATTAAAATGGTTTCTTTAAACACTTATTAAATGTATGGTTTTTATCTTAATATTTTTATAAAAATTACACAAGTTCATATCGTTATCTTTGCTATTACTTTGGAGTGCAATTACTAATATTTTAATAATGTTAAAATGTAATAAATGTTATTTTAATAACAATAAGGTGAAAATGGTGCTAGAGACTTAATTATACATGAAAAATCGTATCCTTAAAATATATATATGTATATATATATATATATACGTGATTCGTCCACGCATACACTTTGGAGCACGTATATCCCATACGATCAAATCATGTGTTTATATTTGTCGTTTTTAATATATATAGGAAGGCTTATTCTTAAAACAAAAAAGCAAGCGATACAAATTTAATTAAATGTGTATGTCGGAGGCATTATTTTGTAGGTCTAAATATTTATAAAGCAAGAAAGACTGAAAAGTTATAATTCTTTAAGGAAATTCAGCCTGAGACCATTTAGCTAGGAGTCACAATCTTAAAACTATAGTTAAGTTTATCGAGCAGCCAATATCAATTGTTTATTAAAGTTGTTTGATAAAATTAATTGTTTAATATTAACTGTTTATGTGTAAAATAAATTATAAGAATATGACTTAAAAATTTTATAAAAAAGAAATTTTAGATATTTAATTTTATAAAATTATGTTTACAATTCTAATAAAATATAAAATATATAATAACAACAACAACAACAACAACAATAATAATAATAATAATAATAATAATAATAATAACCAAAAAATAATTAACATAAATCAACATTAAATCATATATTTTAATTAATTAATTATATTTAAATTTAATTAATAATTATTTATATTTATATTTTAATTAATAATAATTATTATTATTATAATTGAGAAATAGAAACTATCACAGCGCTGACATTCTTATCACCTCGGACACTTCTTCTTTTCTTTCTTTTTTTTACTTTTAACAATTAAAAGCCTAAATCATTATTAAAAGAATAAATCACATAATTGTCAACCAAACAATATTTTATTAGCTGAATTACTAAAATCGCTCTTATAGGAACTTTTAAAATTAATTGGTTAAATAGAATAAGCCAATAGGTCAGTTGATAACTAAATAAAATAATTAATAAATCAATTATTATTTTTTAACTTACGAGATGTTATAAACGAATTCTAATTATAGGAAGACATCTTTATGTTGTCTACACTTAGACTAATTTTTATTCGAACCGATTAGATTTCGTACGAAAGATAAAGCTCTAAATTTAAAATTTAAACAGTTACATATAAAAAAAAAAAACCCTATAATCTGACTTAAAACAAAAGAATCCCTTAGTAACGAACTCCGCGCCACCTCACTTAAGATTCTTTAAAACACTAAAAAATGGCCGAAACGCCGTATAAAGACGGGGCTGTAACTTGACTCCGCTAACACAAGTCTCTCTTGAACTTGAGGAAAAGATTGGAGGTTCTCTTGAGTTCAACTTCTATCAACAAGAAGCTTTGTCCTTTTCCACGCTACAAAAAACCAAGTACAAGGTTATTTCACTCCGACACGTATAGTCTGATTCTTGGTATCGAACTTTTTGCAGTCACCTCCACTGCTTTTGAACCTGGTCAAAATTAGACGACCGCCTTCTCTTAAAAGCTTCGAGTGTGGACCAGCCAAAGCCAATCCTTGGTTTTCCTTACTCAAGTTGGCAACGTTCAGTTCATCCAGTATAAAAAAGTTTACTGAAGACCATTCTTGGTAGTTCAAATCTCCTAAAACCTAGAACTAACTTAGACGCTTGTTGCTCTCTTTACTGTCTCCGTCACAGCCTCACCCTGTCCTCTCTCTCCCCCTTTCCCGTGCTTCTCCAACCTCAAAAAGTTTCTTTTCAATCTATCCGCAATACTTCAATGGCCGCCGCCACCTCCAACCTTTCTTCCCTTGCAAACCCTTCCTTATCTTTGAAATCTAATACTCAGATATCATGGAAAGCTCCAAGCTTTCTTCTCCCCAAAACCCTGCATAAACCCTCCGGTATCATTGACAAAAACAACCTTTCTCATTCCGAGAAAACATACAGCTCTTGTTCTTCAAAAAATCCTATTTCTGGTCCTGTCTCTGCAAAAGAAGAAAACCCAGATGATCATTCTTTCAATTCTTATTTTGATGATGACGATAAGCCCCGTGAAGAGTGTGGTGTTGTAGGTATATATGGAGACCCTGAGTCCGCTCGTCTTTGCTATTTAGCGCTTCATGCTTTGCAGCATCGCGGCCAAGAGGGAGCTGGTATTGTTGCAGTCAACAACAAGGTTCATCAGTCTATTACTGGGGTTGGGTTGGTTTCAGAAGTCTTTAACGAATCTAAGCTGAACAAACTACCAGGTAATCTAGCTATCGGTCATGTTAGATATTCTACGGCAGGGTCTTCAATGCTTAAAAATGTTCAACCTTTTGTTGCTGGCTACCGGTTTGGATTTGTTGGTGTTGCACATAATGGAAATTTAGTGAATTACAGGAAATTAAGGGTTATGCTTGAGGATAGTGGCTCAATTTTTAACACCAGTTCTGATACAGAGGTTGTTTTGCATTTGATAGCTATATCAAAGACTAGGCCCTTCTTTTTGAGAATTGTTGAGGCATGTGAGAGGCTTCAAGGTGCGTATTCTATGGTGTTTGTGACGGAGGATAAGTTGGTTGCGGTGAGAGATCCTTTTGGGTTTAGGCCTTTGGTTATGGGAAGGAGAAGAAGTAATGGAGCAATTGTGTTCGCCTCTGAGACTTGTGCTCTGGATTTGATTGATGCTGAATACGAGAGAGAGGTTAATCCTGGAGAGGTTCTTGTTGTTGATAAAGATGGGATTCAGTCACTTTGTCTGATTCCTCATCCTCAACCAAAACAGTGTATTTTCGAGCATATTTACTTTTCCCAGCCAAATTCAATAGTATTCGGTCGGTCAGTTTATGAATCGAGGAGTGTTTTTGGTGAAATACTTGCCACTGTAGCCCCTGTTGAATGTGATGTAGTAATTGCTGTACCAGATTCAGGGGTGGTGGCTGCACTTGGTTATGCGGCCAAAGCAGGAGTGCCATTTCAACAAGGATTGATAAGGTCACACTATGTAGGCAGAACTTTTATTGAGCCTTCACAAAAGATCAGAGACTTTGGAGTGAAACTCAAGCTCTCACCAGTGAAAGGCGTGTTGAAAGGGAAGAGGGTTGTGGTTGTTGATGATTCAATTGTGAGAGGAACTACCTCTTCAAAAATTGTTAGGATGCTTAAGGAGGCTGGCGCCATAGAGGTCCACATGAGGATTGCTAGTCCACCAATGATTGCTTCTTGCTATTATGGGGTAGATACACCTAGTTCTGAGGAATTGATATCTAATAGAATGAGTGTGGAAGAGATTAGGGAATTCATTGGTAGTGATTCCCTTGCCTTTCTACCTTTTGATAGCTTGAAGAAGTTATTGGGAGAAGATTCTCCCAATTTTTGTTACGCCTGCTTCTCTGGAAATTATCCAGTTAAGCCTACTGAAGAAAAAGTGAAAAGGGTCGGTGATTTTCTGGATGATGGCCTTTATGGAAGTATTGATTCCATTGATGGAGGCTGGGTTCAAGGCCCTCAAAATGGGAATTTTGGGAATGCAGACAAAGTTGAAGCACCTCAAATTCAGGATGTACGGAACGTTGGTCTATAATGTACGATGGCTAACACGGTTGATGGGCACTGTGTGTTTGCATTTGAGTTATAGGCCTCCTCAATAATCTACCTGGAGATTCGAGATGCACCCTTCCCTAGAAAAGCTCCAGAAATCTAGAACTGAGCTGTCTTGTTTTGTTCCTGCAATTTTTAAGGAGCATTCTTCTTTTCCTTCCAATTTGATTACAGTAAATGACAACCTTTGAACTGTCTCTATATGTGTATTTTTCTCAACATGCGATTTATGTACATGATTCTATACCAAAATCCCAGTTCTGATTCTTGTGCTGGTCTTGATTCTTCTATTTGTTTTCCCGTTTCTCTTTGCTCTCCATTGTTTTATCCAGATGTCCAGGCATCAAGCATTTAGTTGAAACTAAAACTTGCAACCTTAGCAGTCGCTAACATAAAACTTACAACCTTAGTAGACACTATCATCTTCTTCTTCATTTGTTTTCTTTATACGATGTTTAAACTACTTGATAACAGGCAACCATTGCAATTCAGTTCAATTCAATGCTTTGTCATGCCTTTATATAAAGCATAAGCATAAGTGAAACTTCAGGTGCATACTTATTAACTTGACTTATATGCAAATGCCAAAATCAAATATTATATCTAAAAAAAAAAGACTAATTTAACTGCAAATTATTTTCGTTGACTAGAAACTACAGCGATCAATGAACAACTTAATGGATTTGTTCTAGTGTGTCTTATAGCCACGTACTTAAGGTGCGTTCCATATAATTCAGATTGCTATATGCAACATTTTTTTTTTATACAAGGAGAAAAAACACAAAACAAATTATATAACAAGTCTAGGACGACAAATTAACCTCCAACATATCTTCTAAGAAGATTGAGAGGTACTATAAGGATGTAAAATCTAAAGTAGTGATCCCGATCTTAAAATGCTTGGCATAGTTAGCGAACCAATCCACGCATTTATTTCCTTCCCTATAGATAGTTAGAGGTCGGATTATCCAGTCACAAGTAAATAACTAATGGATACCCAATTGAGCCTGAAAATACTCCCAAGGAGCACCATTTTCCATTAAAAAGAAAAGCTTATATTTAATTTAGTCGACCAAGCGGCGACGTATTATTGAAATTGGTCTGATTGGAAATCAGGCACACGATCACGAGTGCACTCGAGCTACACTGCTACACTCTAGTGCACTGGATAACACTGGATACAAACTTCGGCCATATATATAGCAGCCACAAAATAGTGGCTCTCGACTTTCGTTCACCGTAAAATCAAATTCTAGGGTTCGTTAGATTTGCATTACCAAGCTCATTTCTTGTTCGATCCCCCAAATCCTCGCTAAACCTTGCCAATGACGCCGCCTCCGGGACCGTACTCCGGCACCAGCACTCTCGCGCTGGTAATTTTTCATTTTCTCCCGCGTTTGGTTTCCTAGAAAATGCAAGAAACCAAGAAATGGAAAATGAAAGTGATAGTTATTTCTCATCTTTATGTTTCTGTAACAGAATCTTGTAATTGAAGCTAATTGGAGCTAAATCGTTCACTCTGAGTCTAATGGTCTCCTTTTGTTTTGATTAAGTTCTGATTTGTCATTTCTTTTTTTAACGAATAGGAATGAAAAATTATGCAACAAAAAGTTTTATTTTGTATGGTTATGTTATGGGTGATTGTTAACATTCAACATATGGGTGTTTAATTTCTGGGTTGTTGGTATTCTAGGTGGCTCGTGTATCGGCTTTCTCATTTGGTCTCGTTTATGGCAATATGAAGCTCAAGTATCTCAAGGTGCTCGCCTACTAATTTTTTCTGCTTTTGACCCTAATTAAATCCGAGTATTATGATCAGTTTGTTGTGAATTGCACTTATAATTTGTATGATGATTATTTTTTTTGGTGATTTTTCAATTCCCATTGCTGTAATCCATCTTTAAGCTTCAGATCCGAGTGGAATCCTTTTTTAATATTTGTGTTTTGAGTACTAAGTTGGAAGATTTTATACTGAAAAATGTTCTTATTTCACAATTGATACAGTTTAATCAACAAAGAGTGTAAAATGGCCTGCTGGATTAGATCGTACTTTGAACTGATGTGTGAAAATTAGGGGAAAAACATCTTCGGAAGGAGAATTCTGGTTCTACTTTTTTTTTTTTGCTTTGATTCGCCATGCTTCAGCTGCCTGGTACATGTTTGATATTTTGTTGAAAGCATTTTCTTTACATGTATGTATATGTTTTCTTTGGGTTGACTGGGGTTAGATCCTAATTGTTTAGCACATCTTTTAGTCTTCTTTTTGGCATTTATTTTGCGGTTCTTTTCAAATTAATTGGTATATAGTTAAAAAATAGAATGCTCTAGTCTTGATCTTTTATGGCTTTGCTTAAGCTATCCAAGCTTGGAAGTGAACTGACCATTACTTGGTTCTATAAATGCAGATGAAAGCAAAGTCTCAGAAGAAAGCTGAAGCGAAGGCTCATCACTGAAAGAGATGATTTCATAGGAAATTGGGTACAATATTGAGGTGGCACGGAAATAATGCATATTGATGGATTTTACCAGCCATTAATTCTGGTGATAAGCTTCTGCCTTTTTTTTTTTTCCCCTTTCTCTTTTTGAATCACAGCGTTCTGCAGTTTTAAGTTTATGTCTAATGAGAATTCGTATATTTTGTTAACCATGTTTCGGCATAGTTCTTTTACTGACAAATGGATAATTTTTGGAAGATTAGATCTTCCTTTCGCTGAAATAATAGAGATCTTGACCGCAACTGGTCGTGGAATTCCTTCCTAAGTTCCTGCGAAGGTAACAATTCACTAGAAACATTGTCGATTAGTGTATAATACTCTTAAGCACATTATGAGAAACGAGTGGAAATTTTTTCAGATAAAGACATTATAAAAAAAGTTAAATAATAATAAAATAATAAAATGGAACCAACATAAGTTTGTTAAATCTGATTCACTTAAAATTCTTAATTTTTATCTGAGAATCTTAAAAATATTTCTATCTAAATCTTCTAAAGTAAGAATTATAATTACTTGCTGATTTACAGTGCGACCTTGATTAACCAACTTTGGCCTTTGTACGGGGACTATGAAATCCTTCCGCTACCTTCATCGCCCCGATAATCCCAAAATCCTCAAGAAATCTAGACCATCGGATAAACCACTTGACGATGAGCAGCAGGGAAGCGCGCCGCACGCCTCTACCAGTGCTCTCCCTCTGTCCTCCCTCCATGTCCCATCCTACCAAGAGAAACTCCTGGGCAAGCTCGCGCGCCAGCAGGAAACTCCGACGACTGAGCCAGTCGATCTCCTAGCTTCAAAGAGCATGACGATGCATTTTCGTCAAAATGACCCCCTCTGCCTCGAATTCCAGATTGATCCCTCCTTTAAGCAGCAACTCATGGCCCCGTGGCAACAAGCTATAATTGTTAAAGTCCTTGGTCGCACTGTTGGCTATAAGGTTCTGTATACCCACGTCCGTCAGTTGTGGGAACCCAAAGGGGATATGGATAATCTTGATCTGGGTCATGGCTATTTTCTTGTGAAATTCACTGCCGAAGATGATAGGAATCTGGTAATTAACAATGGGCCATGAATGATATAGGGGCACTACCTTACGATGCGGCAATGATCATTAGATTTCAGACCTTCCACGACCAAAATGGACAAGATTCTGGCGTGGACCAAAATGGACAAGATTCTGGCGTGGATCAGGTTTCCGGAACTCCCAGTCATGTACTACGATGATAATGTACTGCGTGCCCCAGCCTCTGGTGTTGGCGTTCGTTACCGTGTTGATGTCAACACCTCCTTTGCCACTAGAGGTCAATTTGCCAGAGTCTGTGTGGAGATTGATTTAGCCAAACCACTGGTCGACAAAATCTGGTTTGATGGTGTTTGCTATCCAGTGGTCTATGAGGGCTTAGATCTGATTTGCTACAACTGTGGGACTTATGACCATGACCAGAAGGCCTGTCCAACTGCACCTCCCATATCTACCGTTCTTGCCCCACTACCATTATCCACTGAAGAAAGCGATGCAATACACTGCCCAGCCCCTGCACTTGCTGTAGCGGATTCCCACCGTGACATGACTGATCAGACCCCAAGATATGGGGACTGGATGATTGTGGCAAGACGTCCTCGCTGTGCACCTCGCCCACTACCCACCGCCACACTACACACACCTTCCCAGCAGGAGAATCCAAATCGATATCTAGCATTAAATGAAGAGATTACAGCTTCGACAGAGGAGATTACCGCGTTCCAAGTGGGGTGAACAGCTCCAGTAGCTTCTACTCAGAGACCCTCCCAGAGATAAAATAAAACTCGTACACTGAGGCCCCACCCCTCTCACCTACAGAAACCTCTTAAGGATCACTCTCTGACTGGGCCCCAGGCCCCACTTGGTTCTGCCCATGCAACTAACGTAGCCTCCCATGCAGCTACTGTAGCATCAACTTTTGCTCCTCTTTCTTTTGCAGTGCAAGGTGTGTCCTCAGGTGCTGCTTTTACATCGCATATGGTGCATTCTCTTGCCGGCACTTTGCAACAAATTTTTACGCCGGCTATGCCTCCTCTCTCTGAACCTTCTAAGTCGCCTGGGGATGATTCTCTTTCCCCTGACCCACCGGATCCAAGCCCTCTTGTCCAGACTGAGGGGGGCGGAGTTTCGGTGATGGCTCCAGTTGGGTCCCCGACTCCTCAAGCCGCTATGGAAGTTGATTCTCAGACGTCAGAAACCCATGATACCACGACAGTCACGGATGGGCTAGTTGCGGCTGCCCTTGTGGAAGGCCTTGCTGACCCATCAACACTGGTGCCTTGAGGACAATGTCCCTTTTCCTCTCTCCTTTTCTCATGATTTGTGACCCTATCATTTGTTGGAACTGTCGGGGGGCTGGTAAGAGGGATTTCATTCCTACTGTAAAAGAACTGAACCGCACCCACAAGCCAGGCATGTTGTTCTTGCTTGAAACTCATATATCCGATTCTCGAGCTGCTAAAGTCTCTAGAGTTCTTGGGTTTGACATGGTTGAACGCGTGGAGCCTGTTGGGTTTGCTGGGGGTATCTGGGCATTATGGCAGTCTTCCTCCTACCATATTACTCCGCTCCATTCTCATCGCCAGTGCTTAACACTGTTGGTGCAGGGTCCCCAGACGGCTGCATGGGTTTGCTCGGTGGTCTATGCGAGTTCCATAAACACTATCAAAGCAGCCCTTTGGGAGCACTTATGTGAGATTAGTTCGGACATCCAACTTCCCTGGCTAGTTATAGGGGATTTTAATGACTATCTGCATCCTTATGAAAAACGGGGAGGCTCGTTTGATGCAAGCCGAGCTAGTTTATTCCACAGTCGAATTGGTGCTTGTGGACGCCAAGACTTAGGCTGCCAGGGCACCCCGTTTACCTTTGCGCGTAAGAGCCATGGCATTTTTTCTACCCACGTCTGACTTGATCGAGCCCTTGGTAATGCGTCTTGGCCCCTTCTCTTCCCGGACACCTACGTTTCACATCTCCCACGCACCGTGTCTGATCACAACCCCCTCCTGCTTCAGTTTCAGCCCATTCTTCCACCCCCAGAGTCTCGACCTTTCCACTTCCAAGCTACCTGGATGCTCCATCAGGATTTTTCTCACGTCATCCGCGATGCATGGGCTCCGCACCAACATTGTATCTAGGAGGCGATTAAAGCGGTTACTCTTGCTGCCCAAGATTTTAATTCAAACGTCTTTGGCAATATCTTTAGGCGTAAAAGATTACTGTTGGCTCGCATAAAGGGAATTCAAACCTTTTTGAGCACTCGCCACTCCTCTTTCTTGGTGGCTCTTGAAGGCCAACTGGTAGATGAATATCGCACTGTGCTGCGCCAGGAGGAGCTTTTATGGTTCCAGAAGTCCAGAATCCAATGGCTACAAGAGGGGGACCGGGCCACTGCATTCTTTCATGCCACCACAATTGCCCAGCGGAAACGTAATCGCATTGACAAATTACGTCTACGAACGGGAACCTGGACCACGGACCCACTTGCGATCGAAGGCGAGATTCTCTCTTACTATCACGATCTTTTCTGCTCAGTCGAGCCCACATCATAGGACTGGCATTTGGGTGTCCATGCTGCTCTCCCTGCGGAGGCTTGTGCTGCCCTCATCAAACCAGTGGAACCAACGGAGGTCTTTCGAGCTGTTCAATCCCTCAAGCCGTACAAAAGCCCAGGCCCGGATGGTCTCCAACCACTCTTTTATCAATCCTTTTGGCAGGATGTGGGAGGAACTGTGACCCAAATGGTGCAGCATGCCTTTGTTATCGGTAAGGTGCCTGCGCAAATCTCGGAGACGCTCCTAGTCCTTATTCCTAAGACAGCCAATCCGGTGACTATCTCTCAATATCGACCGATAAGTTTGTGCAATGTGATCTATAAAATTCTGACCAAGGTCATAGTTAATCGGATCAGACCCTTCCTCGACTCTCTGATACACCCAGCTCAAGCAGCCTTCATCCCGGGCCGTAAAGCCTCGGATAACATCTTCATCGCTCAGGAGACCATTCACTAGGCGCCTGCGGGAGGGAGGCATGGCGGTGAAATTTGATTTAGCCAAAGCTTATGATCGGATCAATTGGGACTTCCTCCGACGGGTGCTTGTGGATTTTGGTTTCCCTCTCATCTCGATAAACCTGATCATGGACTGTGTCTCCAGCTCCAGGTTGTCCGTCATTTGGAATGGCAAGAGGCTTCCGGCATTTCAACCCGCCCGGGGTCTTCGCCAAGGGGATCCACTCTCTCCATACTTGTTCGTTCTTTGTATGGAAAAACTTTCGGGATGGATCACAAGCAAGGTTGATGATGGACAGTGGCAGCCCATTAACCCGTCAAGCACCGGGCCTTCCATCTCCCATCTCCTATTTGCAGATGATGTCCTCCTCTTTGCCAAGGCTTCGCGAAGCCAGGCTAGAGTATTATGTCGCACTATGACCGAGTTTTGTCGCATTTCCGGTTTGTAAGTGAACAATGTCAAGTCTGCAGCTTTTATCTCTAATCAGGTTAGTAGAAGGCAACGAAACAGCATTTTCGCTGCCTTGGCTATTTCCTCCTCACAACGATTGGAGACCTACTTGAGTGTTCCTCTTTGTACCAAGCGGCGGACCAAGACTGACTATAGGGGTATCATAGACAAGATTCAATCGCGCCAGGCGGGCTGGAAGGGGAGGTTTTTGAACAAAGCGGGCCGTGCGACACTTATTCAGGATACCCTCACTTCTATTCCCATTTATACGATGCAGTCTACTTGGCTTCCGAGATCTGTTTGTGACGAGATAGACAAACTCGCGAGGGCCTTTTGATGGGGACAACCAGGCCAACGCAAAGGTATTCCTCTTCTTCCCTGGCATACGGTGACTACACCAAAAGCATGAGGGGGTTTAGGTTTGAGGCAAGCCCGAGACTCTAATACCGCTCTGTTGGGCAAGCAGTGTTGGAACGTATGTATGGCGAAACCGAGTTTGTGGGTACGAGTTCTACGCTCGAAATATCTCCTTGAACAGGACCTTCTCCATCACACTCCTCTAACAGCCTCGGTAGCTTGGAAAGGCCTTATGAAAGCCATGCTTATCCTCAAAGATGGTTATGGGTGGCGTATCGGTAATGGTACTGACATTCTTTTTTGGCATGATAAATGGCTATTTGATGGCACACTGGAGGCCGTAGTCGAGCACATCCCTCCTTCACTCCAAGACCTCCGTGTTAGTGACCTCATCTCACCTCACACTGGTTAGAATTTAACTCCTATTGCGAATTTGATTCCGTATGAGTTCTACGAGCGCATCCGAGCACTCCCTCACCCCCTCTTGCACCGCGACCCTGACCGTCGTATTTGGTATGATAGCTCCACAGGCATCTACACTTTCAGGGGTGGGTATGATTTTATTACCAGGGTTCCTTCTCTCGACGGTCCGAGTGGCTGGCGTTGGATCTGGAAACTCCGGGCGGCGCACAAACACAAGTTTTTCTTATGGCTAGCAACATGGAACCGACTTCCCGCTAACGAAGTACGGTACGAGCGAGGCCTTTGTGCTTCCCCCTTGTGTGAACGTTGTGGTGAACACCGAGAAACTGTCCTCCACCTTCTCCGAGATTGCCCTCATGCCAGGCAACTTTGGGAAGCAGACCCACACTTTCGTCCGGCTTCTTTTTTCAGTGAGCAGCTCTCTTTCGAGTGGCTTAAAGCTAATTGTGTCCCACCTAACGGGACAGTCCACTGCCTGAGACATTTTCTTATTACTTGCTGGGTCATTTGGTGCACCCGAAACAAACTAGTGATTGAAGGTATCCAATCCACCTTGGCAGCCCAACTTTATCAGGTACACCTCCTTTATAGCGACTTTTTTGTAGCATTCGCCATTAACCAATCCAGGTTCCCTACACCTCTACCCCGCTCTTGATTACCTGGATTCCTCCTCCGACTGGGTGGCTCAAACTCAATGTTGATGGGAGCGTTCGGGGTCCCTCCGGACAAGCCAGGATTGGCGGCTTGCTTCGAGATAACACAGGTCTTTGGCTAGCGGGCTTCTCCTGTGGGGTCGGTATTACTACCATCATGGTTGTGGAGCTCCTCGCCCTACAATATGGGCTCGCATTTGCCAACAATTACTCCTGGGTCGGCCTTATAATCGAATCCGACTTTAAGGAGGCATTGCACTATCTCACCCTCCCTGATGATATTTTATTCTTTCATCCTCTGACCCATCTCATACTTGATATACGCTCCTACCTGGAAAGGACTCCTCAATACAACATTGTTCATGTGTTTCGTGAAGGTAATCAATGTGCGAATTTTTTAGCTCGTCTAGGCTCGGGATGATGTCATTCGGAGAGCGTCTGGAGTTCACCCCCACTTGGTCTTCATCACTATCTACGCGCTGATACGCAGGGTGTAGCGTTTACTCGTTAATATTTTAGTTTATTCGTCTGCTGTAACAAAAAAAGATACGGTTGGTCCCACGAACTTTGTTTGTAGACTACTGTCCCAAACTTCAGATCGTTTCAAATTACAGTGCATGAGATATAATTGTCCCCAAAGATGACAAATGAGTCGGGGCTTGTCTCAAAATTAATGGGTCAGATCTAAGTTAATTGGGTCTAGAACCCATCCTTTCTGAAAATGTCCAGCTTCAGATTGAGTTTGGACTGGACTGTTAGGCTCGGCTCACTCTTATGCTTGACTTTTATAAATAAAATAATGTAGTTTTTGTATTTCTTGGGCTGGGCTTTTTTGTTTAATGTTAGTCTTGGGCCTACTGCATCAGGCCCAGAATCTAATAATTAAAATTTTATAATTTAACCTAGTGAATTTACATTTTAGCAGGCATTTATATTTATATAAAATTTTTAAAATCGGTAAATTATTCTCTATACCTAAACAAATCGACCCTTAAATCAGTCTGCATCATCCAACAATTATATAAGATTTGTAAGTCCATAACTAAATTCGTATAGGCTGCTTTCTCTTGCAGTCTAAACAAGACAAACAATACTCAACATTGTTATTTTTTTTTTATCAATAGGATAAATTATATTTTAAATTAAAATATATTGTAATATTAATAAAAATTATATAATTTTTATTAACAATTAAATATTTTATCCTCTTATGGGACCATGGTTATGTCGTGTTGAATGGACATGAGAATTCACCCTCTGTAACATACCTCCTTCAAACTGGTCTTGGTCGTTATTGGATTTTAAGGTACCCTGCAAATGTCTACTTGTATTGTATGAAGTTGTGACACATTCACTTCCTTTCCTCCATGACCAATGGATAATTAAACTGCTTACTTGCTCTTCTAGCTCATCCCATGGCCATACATAATCCACATGTTAATCAAAACGACAACCAATATTAAACGACTAAAGTTATGGTAGTTGAACGTTCCTTGTATATGACGGCGAAGACGGTTTTCAAAAGCTGCAATCCACTGCAAAACCAACCAGCCAACCCAATGTTAGAAGTTGGAAGACCAAATGGGTATTTTATTGGGCTTTTGTTTCTGCTACCTTCCCAGACTTCTTCTAATTGTTTTCAAGTCACTCCAAGTGACTTTGTTATGATTCTCAATTAAAATATACTAACCATATCCCTCAAATAATATTCGATGCTTCAACTCTGCACCTGTATCTGGCTTCTTCAGTTCCTGTAGTTCGTCTACTAACTTACAGCTTTTGCTCTGTCGGCTTATCTTGGACATGATACCTTTTTTTAAGCTTCATTCCTATGTACAAGTTAGAACACTGCTACATCAGAAAGAACTCAAATCTACATTAAGATTTTGGCTCTGACACCGGTGTTTTTTTAACTCAACATTAAGAAACATATCATACTTGTTAACATCTGCAGAAATTTGCAATAATTTATTTCTCTTTCAAACTGAAAGGTTTTAGAAAGGTTGTTAGCATATTTTTTCCCTTTCTATTTCATCTTTTTGTCAGAATGTTTAGGTAAGGAGATTAGAGAACCAAACTGTTATAATCGGAGTTTAAAGACAGATTCAATAGCAGAAAGCAATCAACTCCATTCTTTAATTGACGTGAGATTTAGAACTAGGTCTCAAAGTTGACAAGCTTTGGTTAATTTTTGATAAATGGTAGCAGATATTCAAAGTTGACAAGCTTTGGTTAATTTTTGATAAATGGTAGCAGATATTGTTCATTATCTTCATTGTTAATAAGGTGGTATGCAATTTGAGTTCAGTAGTCAGTTCATGCAGTCAATCGTCATCATGTCTGTAGCGAAACATGTGCATGTTCTTACACGTTAGGTGGCATTAATTCAGGCACTATAAAAGCACATAAAGTAAGGCCTATATTTCCATAATCTTATCATCAATGCAATTGTCATTGTCACCTCTAATCAGGCAAAACATGGTTCAATCAGATAATCAAGGGGTAAAAGCTTCCATATGGAAACTAATGAATCAATTTAATTAAGAGAATAACTAACCAAAAAGTTAACTGGAAGCTTGGAAGGAGCTTGGAAGTCATTTCACTACCTAAAAGTATTAGTCAGTCAAGAGTATCTGATAAAATACCAGACATACTTGCAAGTACATGACCTGTTTTGTACTGTTCTTCTACCCTAACAAGACATGGTATTGGGTGGGAATAGGATTACTCTGTTTGGAAATCCCATATTGCCCTATCTTCAGGCAACAACAAACACCATCAAATTCTACCCTGAAAAAGGAGTTGGTAAGCTAGCCGTAGAATTTCGGCCCTCCTTGGACTAAAGGTCACCGAGGGAGGTCCCAGCATATATTCCCTTTATCTTGGATTATGTACTATTCTAATCAGGATTACTGTGGGGGGGACAAGAGATCATGGAAGCAAACTAATTATGTATGCTTAATTAATCTTTACTTTATGAGGTACGTAATTATTCCACAATCATGACCTGAACATGAGCAATTGTCGTGGTAGACCTGTAGTCAGTGGTAATATTCCATATCCATAGTGCTTTGAAATGCTCTCCATGTCACTAGTAATCATTGAAAAAGAAAAAAAGAGAAGTTGTAGCCGGTAAATAACTTGAAACTGTTTCTTTTCAATGATTATGTCCTTTACCTCTCCAAACAAGTTAAGAACAAAAGTATTATAATTATTCATACAGTAGTTAGTAAGACCTAAAGAATCAAATTAGTTGGTTGATTGATTGAGTTAAATTAGGGTTTTTTAAAATCTGTTTTTTTTTCTTTACTAATTAGAAGTAAGGTTTCATATTTTAAAATTTTGAACTTAATTTAGTTCTTAATGTTTCCGTCACCCTTCTATTTTTTTGAAATACTTTATCTAAAACGCCCTCATCAATAACTATGTTTTTTAAAAAAATTAAAAATATCCCGTGATCATGGTTTCCCCCATAACACGGCCTTGACAAGAAGAGAAACAACGAACACAATCTCGTAATTATCTCGAAAAGAAAGGGCGTTCACATATACCTCCCGCCATAAAAAGCACCCAGAAAGAGCGAGCACACTTCTCTCGTTCAAATTACTTCTACTCTCCCTCTCAGCAAAAAAAAAAGATGAAGAGTAACAGAATCACCCACATTGTGAGAATCCGGCAGATGTTACAACGCTGGCGCAAGAAGGCGAGGCTGAGCGCGGCCGGAGCTCCGTCCGATGTCCCCTCGGGACACGTGGCGGTCTGCGTGGGGGAGAGTTGCAGGAGGTTTATCGTGCGCGCGACGTACCTGAACCACCCAATCTTCAAGAACCTCCTCCTACAGGCCGCTGAAGAGTACGGTTTCAGGAATAGCGGTCCTTTGGCGATCCCTTGCGACGAATCGGCCTTTGAAGAGATCCTCAATGTCGTATCCGCCTCCCAAACTGGAAACAGCGCTGGAAGGTTGTCGAATCTAGAGAACGTTCAGAGATGCAGCAACGATGGCGTCACGAGTAATCTTGGTTATTTAGGTGAATCAAGACCGCTGCTTCGCGGTTAACTGATCTCTGAGTCAACTCTCTAGCTAGCTGAAGTTACTAACCATATATATAAACTTTTAATTTCTTGGTTAGGTTATCATTTTGTTTTTCACTTAATTAGGGCTTAGGGATTAAGTTTTGGAAAGGGAATGGCAAGTTTGGTCTTTCATTTATTTATCAGAACCAGAAGACAAGTGTACCTCCCGTAAATTTAAAGAGGAACATCACTAATTTTCTATTAATGCACAATATTACTTCTTGATTCGTGATTCAATACTGGTTAGAAAGATCCTTTTAATATTCTGAAAGTTTAAGGTCAATTTAATAAAAAACAAAATTAAAGTGCACCTAAAACCATAGTTGGATGATAAATTTGTACTTCATTTTTATTTTTAAAATTTTAAATAGTTCCTCTAACTTTATCTAAAGATGCATAATTTTTTAAAATAAACATATAATTTACCTAATTGTCTTATTTGGATTCATATTTTAAATTGATATAGACTTTTCTTTTACATTAACAATAATAAATCAAT
Organism: Erythroxylum novogranatense; assembly: GCA_029891385.1. Classification (NCBI taxonomy): domain Eukaryota; kingdom Viridiplantae; phylum Streptophyta; class Magnoliopsida; order Malpighiales; family Erythroxylaceae; genus Erythroxylum; species Erythroxylum novogranatense. The sequence continues at coordinate 108,587,241 of CM057228.1, forward strand.
AAAAGTATTTGATAAAAAAAGGTTTCAAAAGATAAAAATTCTAATAAAAGTTACAAATTTATCTTCAAAACTTTTTTCTCTGCCAAATAAACCTATAATTATTTATTAATGTCCTTTGCATTAAATTTCAATATATCATATAGCATGACTAAGAAACTACAAATTAATAAAAATTGAAATAATAAAATTTCAAAATATTAAATAAAAATGAATTGTTCATATGTTTTGAAGCATTATACATTAAACTAGATCATTTGACATTAAATCTTTATTTGTATTCTTCATATAATGTTTATATGCGTAATCATTTATTTTAATTTTATATATTCAATATAATATTATTTATTTAATACAATTCAAATATACAATCCAATATAATCAAACAGACATTGAATATAAAATATAAATACTTACTAATATTATTACATTTAATTGTTAACTTAATTAATAAAATCAAAATTATGAAGTAATAAAAATACTTGATAAAAGTTGATTATTTATCACTTTTCAGAAATTAAACTATTCACTATCCAATCTTTGTTTGTATTTTTTTCATAATATGTATACAAATATTATAATTCATTTAAGCTTTTATAAATACAGCCAAATATAATCAATTTAAAACAATTCAAATATTCAATCAATATAATGAATTAGGTATTGGATATAACATGTACTTATTCAATAGCATTCTTATACGTGATTAATAAATTAGAAATTAATAATTTCTTTATTCAATTATAATTTTTTAAATTTAATGTCTAGCATAAATAAAATTTTCAGTATACATACATACATACATACATACATATAAAGTAAGGCTAATATATATATAAAAAATATGTGTTCCATTTTTCACTCTTAGATACAAGTTACGGTCAAGTATTATCCAAATTATTCATTTTATTTATGCTTAATATGCATGTAAAATACAAAATATATAATATCAACATGGTAATTTTGAAATTATAAAATATAACATCATCATCAACATTTTAAATGCTTGATATACAAAATTTTACTTCAACTTAGTTTAATTATGAAATAATTATATTAGTGGATAAAGTATAGTTAAACATAATAATCTAAAAAATATTAGTTTTAGGAGTAAATTTGTACCTTTTCTTTTGTCAAAGTTAGAGGACTCTTTTCATATGATATTAGGAAAAATATGTTTAGATAATAAAATCCAAAAGAAAAACAAAGAAGTCATAAAAGAAATTAATATTGATGAATTCCCAATTCATTGATAAAATATTTTTGGAAAATTAAAATGTAATGTATTAAGTAGCCTTAAAGGCTAAAAGGGTGTTCCGAATACAAGACCTATTAGGACAAAGCCTTAAAATAATTATCCAAATAAAATAGCCCTGCCTCTTCCTAATTATACAGAGTAGTTAGATTATTTAAAGAACTTCATCAAATTAAATTGGAGATTACCACGTGTTCTCTAGATCATTGAAGGATAACTCTTAGCAAATTCTCTTTATTTTTCTCATCTCCTTTGAAGCAACTCCAATTCTTCTCACACCAAATGAGGTACATGCATATGGAATGAGATTAGGGTTTTCCAATTTCTCTTTAAATTCCCATCTATTATAATCCAACTTAGTATTGCTTTGTAATCAAATAGTTAGTTGTAAATTGATAAAGCCTCTTGTGTTTTGTTCCATATCCATCTTGTGCGAACACAATCAAAGAAAAGAATCTTTAATGATTCCTCTTTTGTTTTATAGAATACACATATAAATATATTTAGGAATTTCAATCTGCTCTTGGTGGGTAAACCATTTTTAATGGTTAACCACAATAGAAAGGAAATCTTTGATGGAAAGTGATTGCTCCGTATGGTTTTATACTGTCATGACCCAGTATCATATCGAGTCCATGACAATCGCCACATACTCTGGCTAAAGACACTCACAGTATCCTTAATCTGACCATGCAAGGCTAACTGAGTATCTCTCTTCTTCTTTTTTTGAAAAATATGGGCAGCATAACGATTGTATTTTAAAAATCCCAAAACCTGCAAACGATATCAAACACGCTTCTATATTCACATTCAACCACAACTTAAGGACTTTAAAGTCCACTCAAGGCAATCTCACCAGCAATGTCGAAAATTAGTATATAAAATCATTTCTAAACACCAAACAATCAAAAGTTAATTTACAAAGTCATAAGGCATAACTACATAACATAATTCATGAGCCACTAGACAACAAAAGTAAAAACTAAGAAACTACCCATGTATGGTAATATCCCGAAAATATCAAAAGACCCCACGATCCACTCAGAGCTTCAAATTCACTAAATTAACCTGCATGGTTAGAAAGCGAAGGCAGTTGAGTATACTAGGTACTAAGTGAACAGGAAAAACATATAACACAGATAGAATTCGATCATACCAAGACGATGTAGATAACCTGTGAAGGGAATATACATGACATAAAAGCACATAAGCCTAGCCTATGCCTCATCATATACCGGTTAGGAACTACATAGGCCCAGTCTATTAATCACCCATTTGGTGGATATAGGTTCTAGTTTTAGTATACAAATGCATAAAAACATCAGATGTATAAATCAAAATCTCATTAGAAAACAAATATCAGACTAAGCCAAAACAATAATGTGTGGCACCACTAGTCGACCAAACTAATGGCACACCTACCGATTATCGGTGTTGGCTCGATTTTCATCCCTGATGAGTCCAGACTACAGTCGACAAGAGCGTCATAACCCTAGGTGATGACCTCGTCAGTGTCCAGACCCTAGGTGTGGAATCACCAAAAGTCTTGTAGAAAAGTGTCGATACGGTGACTCGACTTTAATGTACCAGCGTCAAGGGTATAGGGATCGCTTAATCAGTTGTACTTAGTACACAATTGGCCAATCGTTTTCTCACCAATCACAAAACAAATCATGTCTAATTATTAAGTATAAAATCAAGTAAGGCACCATGACTTTATTAATCGGTCCAATCGATAAAATAAAACTGTGCCATGTCTTTAAGCCAAAAGGGAATAAAAACGTGCAACATACATGACTCGATTATGCATATGTAAATTTCAAAACATTATCTCATGAAATAAAAACCATCTTTTGTACTTCAAATACAAAGTTGTTCAAAAATGTAGTTTTAGAAAATAAAACGTTGTCCTTTACATTTAAAGTTCAGATTGGTGGAAAACAATATCATTTTTCAAAATACATAATAAAAACATCAGCCGCACTCCAAATGCAAAGAGTTATTAAAAACAATGTCATTTATTAAATACCTAAGCATATTAGCATCCATTTGAAATTCAAGTCTACCATACGTTGCCTAGGTTCAAAATTCACATACAAGTCATCATATTTGTATTAGGAAGTTCTAATCCTATTTAAGAAATACGGTTTTCCCAACTCACCTCAAAAGAAGATATACTTTCTCTTAACTTCAACAATCCTCGATACTAGTTCCCTAATTCACGTCTCCCGAGCCTTTATACATAAAAAGACATACAATGAAATTACTACTTAAACATAAATTTCATATTTATACACCATCACATTAGCTTCTCTTTTTAAATTTCCTAAGGCATTTAATGCCTTTAATCCAAACTTACTCATTTTATAATATAATTAAGCACATCTTTATCCAAGCATATTAGGCCTTTACTTGTCATTCTAAGAAACAATTCAATTTCCCTCTAAGTAATCATGAAAGCCTCTTTCCAATGCACGCCATCAAAATCCTTAAATCCTAAACCAAGCTCACTTAGGCATTTTATCAAACACCTAAAGGCATAAACTTGAAAGCCTCCTTCTAATGTACTTCTTCCTCATTTTCCATCATCAATTCACTTCATACATACATAATTAAGACCATATAGTTCATTTAAACCATCAATTTAAAAAAATATTCAAAAATTCACAAAGTTTCACCTAAAGGGGACAATTTCGGTTTTGACTTAAAGAACCCTCTCTATGACACATTTCATTCATCTAAACCATGTTTCATGCATATTCAAGCATGGAACACAACATATCTTAACACCAAACTCAAAATCATAATGTAGAGAGAGATGAGACAAAATTTACCTAAACCTTCCTTTAGTGATATCTTCAAATCCTTTGAGAATTTCTCAAATCTATTAATAGATTTGAGTTCTTTGACCCCAATTTAGCTTAGAACACCTTGGTTTAAGTTGAAAAATAAAAAATAATGGTGAATTTTGATGATGGCGTGCCTCTTTCGCACGTCGCGACGAACGCCTCCCTGCTCGTCGCGACGAATTTAATTATTATACGTCGCTACGAACTCCACGTCGCGAGGTGTTCATACGCACGTCGCGACGTGCGGGTCTGAAGCTCGACTCCGAAATCCGATTTTCAGCATTTTCTAACTTCAATCATTTCCCAAACTCAAATGCAACACACCTAAGCCTTAAATCATGCCTTATACTACCTTTCTAACCCAGCAGCAACTCAAAATCAGTCATAAACACATCAACCCACAAAATCTAACCATTTTTACCCTAAAACTCTAAATCCACCAATTCTATTACTTTCATCCTATCTTTAGGTTTAATCTAACCATAACAAGATTCAAAGAAGCGAAACTTACCCGAAAAACTGTCGGAAATCCTCAAAGATCGAAATCCCTCTTCTCTTCTCTTCCTCCACCCACGACACTCTTCTTCTTCTTTTCTCCTTCTTTTCTTCTATTTCCTTCTAACTCTTTCTTATGTCTAAAGACTAACTTACCCCTCTTAGCAAAGCTTAAACCACTCCAACCTAAGCAAACTTCCCAAAATGCCCTAATATATTCTTATCCTATAATTCTCATTTACACCACATTTAAACCTTAATTATCCACTAATACATCCAAATTAATCAACTTAGGGCATAAACACATAATCAACACAATCAATGCTTAAGGACATCATAAAATTTTTTGTTGGGGTCTAACATCTTCAGTGGCAATAGCAACACAATTCTTATTGTCATTCTCTTTCTTTTCTTCCTTGCCTTTGTTGCCTTTCTTCTCTTTCTTCAACTTCCAACAATTTTTCTACAAGTGTCATTTCTTATCGCAATAAAAGCACTTAACATCTTTGTATCTGCCTTTGGATTTACTTCGACTTTGCTCTCTGTTTTGAGTACCCCGGTTGTTATTTCTCCCCTTAGAGGTAGTTACCAAGACATTTGTCAAAAAGGAACCCTGAGACTTTCTTCTTATTTCTTCATTCAATACATTGCTCTTGTCAAGATCCATAGAGATAACACCATCCGGAGCAGAATTTGACAATGAAGATTTAAAAGTTTTCCAAGAGTCTGGTAAAGAGCTAAGGAGAAACAAACCCTATATTTCTTCATTGAATCTAATCTCCATTGTTGACAACTGATTCATAATTCCGTGGAAGTTATTCAAGTGATCTGTCATAGAAGTCCCATCACTATACTTCAAACCTAACATCTGCTTTATTAAGAACATTTTGTTGTTCCCAGTCTTTCGACCATACAGTTTCTCAAGTTGCTCCCACAAGTTTCGAACATGTGTCTCACCAAAAATATGATTCAACACATTGTCGTCAACCCACTGTTTGATAAAACCACACACATGTCTATGCATCAGAGTCCATTCTTCACCCGATTTATCATTAGGTTTTTCAGTGACAAATACTGATAAGTGAAAATTCTTCACATAAAGCAAATCTTCTATCTTGCCCTTCCAAAAAGTATAATTGGCGCCATTCAAAATAACCATCCTACTAGTGTTGACAACTTCCATTGTTCACCACAACTACAAATATCCCGAATCAAAGAGCTCTGATACCACTTGTTAGGAAATGAAGAGTTGACACGCAGCAGAAACAAAGTAACCAGAATCAATAAAACCTTCCCTGTGTGAACAATCACAATCAATACCAAAAGAAAAATAGTAGTCAACAAACTCACCAATGCAAGAAACTAAGCAACAAGAAATAAAGAACACAAACAATATTTACGTGAAAAACCTCCTTCAATATGAAAAAGGAAAAATCGCGAGACCTAGTCTAATAAAGAAAAACTCCACTATCATCAATCAAGTTACAAAGAGTTTTTCACCTTTAGATATAACTAGAGTCGCTACTCAACTCGAAATACAACAATAATCAATAACAAGATGAAAGAATCAATGAGTTGAGAACAATATTACCCTTAGAATCTGACAGTAACTTCTACTGAAGATCAGGACCCCTTGGAGACCTCCAAATTCAATATCCACTGTTCAGAATGAAAAACAACGAGAGAGGAATCTCTGATTAAAATTTCAGGTTGATTCAATTAAAAATCACTATACGATCGAATGTTAGAAGAATACTATGCAAAGTTAAAAAAAACGAAAAATCTCATTTGTTTCTCTTTTCCCTCTCTTTTCTATTCCGGTTAAACCTCTTTTCTCTACACCTATTTAGGGTTAAAAACATCCTTTTGTACTTAAGTTTGAAGCTCCATTTAGAAGTGACCCAAACCTAACAATCATATCGGGAGTTGTTGTCTTATACATTTTTAACTTATAATTAACGTGATTCGAGGCAACTTAAGCTGCTTCTTTATATCAACATGAAATTAAGATAGAGTCGGGTGATTGGATCGAATTTTAAATAGCCCTAATTATAAATACGAATACCATAATTTAAAGAGACGTTCAGCCCTAGTTATCAATTACAAACTTTTATTGGGATGGTGCTAGTAGTTAACAGGGTGACCGAGCAAAAACAGCTCAAAGTACAAGTACCCACTGTGGAAAGTCATTTAGGGCCACCGATTTGCAGATGAGACATTAGAGATAAGTTTAGTTTTGAGAATGGGTCCAGTGTCTATAAAGAGCTGTTTGGAGTACAACAGAAATTCGGATCCTAAAATCCCACCAAACATTTTATATCTTCTCAGGCTTCTTGCTTTACAACACCGAGTCTTCTTTTTAATCATAATTTGCGTCAATTCCAATCATGGCTGGTCTCGCCACAATTCAACGGTTCTGATTTGATTCATATGTGGGGCAGTAAGTAAGCACCCAGATCTTTGTTCCATATTATCTGTTCCCTTTGTTTTCAAAGTGTTTTCATCATTTTATTGTAATCAATAAAAAAAATTAAAAGGTTAAAAAAAAAAAGGTACAGAAGATCTGTTGGCGCAGGTAAGTGCAGATCAGCCCCAGAAACAGCAATGCAACGCAATTAAAGGAGGCTTTTATTATGTTGTATTTTTCAATTAAAGAAGGCAAACAAAGCACCAACCAGTACAGATTCGTACCTTTCGAGTAAGACAACTATATCCCCATCGATTGCACAGTGACAACCTCAGAATTTTGTCTGGAGACTCTTTTCTGTTTTCTGATTTTTCTTCAAGTTAATAGTAGAAAGGAATATCCCTCAATTATCTATAGAAAACTATGAAAGTTTAGGGTATTGAAGGGGACCAATGCTTTTGAGATACCCATTTATTATAATATATACCTCAACAAATTCAAGTGATTTTATTGGAAAACCTTCTTCGTTAGTATATAAGAGTAATTTAGGAGTCATTACAATGATAATTACTACTGTTGTTTTTATAGAGCTGAAGCATAATAAGTGAAAGAAGATAAAAGAAAGCAAATAATTTGTCGTAGAACACTCATATTTTATTGAATAGAAACTTGTCAATTTATACAGCTTTTCTCTAACTCAAATTCAAAATTAAGATAACATCTAATCTAAATCAGCATAGAATAAAATCTAATTTATTTGATGACTATCCTAATAATATCTCTAATAATATCTTTGACTGTTTCAAAGTCACATATTCAATAACTGCTGACTCGTCAGATTTTGCACGTAAGTGAGATTTTTCCTAGACGATATCGTCGTTAAATCTGATTGCAAATAAAGCATGTATCATTTTTTTTAACATCGAACACAGGAGACTGCAGGCATGCCTATGTATAATCTACCTTATTACCTAAATTCATAGCTCACTTGAATGAATAAGCTTCCTCAACATTCAAACCTACCTTTTGGAAACATGTTTCACAAAAAAAGTCTAAAACTAATCAGATAGCTAGCTATCTGCAGGGTATTACTTATTGCATGACAGGATTTACCAGCAGAAAGAAGAAATGCAAGTAAAGTTGATGACCAAGAGAGATGAAATGAAAGTGGAGTAAGCAGCTGCAGACAGTTAGTTTTACAAAACCAATTCATAGTGTCTACTAAAAAATGTGTATCTATTGGAGCCTACCATGAACAAACCACGTCCCAAGTGTCTCCTCTTTGTTCTTCAACCAACTACACGGAAAGAGAGACACGATATCTATGAAACCATAATTGCATACACCAACATTATCAACCACGTACGAGACAATAACATACTTAATACACACAACTCAACCAAAGGTTTGATGGTGGAAGATGTCAAGCCTTGGTTCTTCCATGCATGCCTTTCCTTACCTCTATAAGTATTTTATTGATCATATTCATAGTTTTTAATATCTCTTGATGAATATTAGAATTTGGTGTAAGATGGGCATTGAATTTTCTATCTGTATGATTACTTTTTTGGGTCTTACACGTGGGAAAGGTAGCCCTGTGAGCTGTGACTAATGTCATCGAACAACTTTGGCTATATTTTTGCTGAAGACTTTTTCCTTCTTCTTTTTTTCGGTTCACTGCTTGCTATCCATAGGATTGAAAGTTAACATTTCTGATAATGCCATAAATGACTACTTTTCTCATATATATAATTATATATTTTTTTTATTACCTATCAATTTCCTTTACTGCTATGTAATGGATACAATTAATCAAATTGTAACCAAAAAGAAAAGGAAAAAGATTAATCATAGAATGGAGCAAAAGACCCTGATTTAACATCTTTCAGGAACATGTTTAATCCTTGTAGTATGAAAATTTGACTGCCAATTAAGTCCATTTTTATACTATTTCTCCTAAGCTGAAGTTTTGAGTTTCATCATTGATACGTAATTGCTACCTGCAGCACCTTCCATGAAGCTTCCTTTGAAGGATTAGTACATATCATTATAAAGTAGTAAGTGCTTGGATACAAGCAGTTAAGGGTATTACCCTATTTGTACCGATGTTTATTACCGGAGCTCAAGATTGGTAAAGACTTTTTGCCTCTTCCGAGAATTTACAGGCACAACGTGGGTGGGACATGGGGGACAAAACGCAGAAGATAAGAGACCTCTGTCCAGCTGTAAACTATTTGCATCCATCAAATTTAAACACTTCCAAGTTCCAACTCAATATTCTGATACTGATGTGAAAGACATGACCTTCTGCTTTTTCCATTATTAAACTGATTGAGGTGGTTACAATTTGTTGCAACTTCTAAATCAAATATTTATATTACTACAGTCTGTTTCTTAACTTCCTTTGTAGCAACCAGGTCATAGACTCCGTACAAAAGGAGATAAAAAATGAAACTTTGTCCTTAGCCCTTACCTACATGCAAGGCTCTGCTGGATTAGCGTTTAAAAACCATGGAGCACTTCAATTTGATTAGTATTGTTTGCATTTCAATTTCATTTCCACCAAATTGATCAAAATATAACAGGTGCAGTGAAATTGGAGACTAAGAAAATGCCGCAGCTGCATGCAAGCTGTGGGTAGTTAAAGCATGGAGGTTGAAGGGGCAAAAGGGCTGTTGAGGGTGGTACATGCCCTGCTATGTACGTGATGATATACCAATAGCAGACTTAGGATTGGATGAGCAACAAAAAATACATTCAGCTTATCAGAATTATGAAACTTCCTTTCATAATGCCTCATGTCATTAAACCTTCATTTGCACAAGTAATCCCATTTAGGAAACAGAGAGAGAGCAGAGACAGGGAATAAAAGTATAAAATAAGGAGGATATAATAATTATTTTCTTTTTGGTGGAGGAGGTTGTGTATGTAGTGGATTTTGTGTTACAGCAGAAGATATTTTTTGGGGGGCAAAGGGAAGTTAAAGAAGAAATAAAAAAAGGTGGGGTGTGTCAGGCTTGTTTTGTGGCTACAACAGAAAAAGGCCAACACTGCATTTAAAGTAAAAGAGAGGACCAGCTAACCGGAGGCAGCCTTTGCATCTCTAGTGGTCCTACTACGGAATGCCACCAGTTTCTGAAAATTTTATGAATGTTGAGAGCCATTGCCACCCAGAAATGTCTATGAATCACTCTCTTGCCTAACTCCTTTTCTTTAAGAAGCACATAAACAAAGGTGATAAGAGATTCTATAACCATAGAAGGGTGTACCTGAGACCCAGTAATATCAAAATTAGAGACACATTCTCTAAAGGTTGTATACCTTGAGACCCTGTAATATCTATATTTAAGAAACATTCTAAAATTCATACAACTCAAAGATGGTTTTTTTTTTTATATTATAAATGGGAAACAAAGCACAAATTAGGCCATATGGCGAAAATACAACCACTGGAGGCTCCCGGAGAAGGTGCAGGCCCGGACATAACAAGGTGGCACAAGCCGCTAGCCGATCGGCACACTGGTTCCTCTCACGCACGACATGTTGAAGATCCACCTCCCAAGGCTGGGATAAGAACTCGTGGATACCTACAACCAACAAAAGATCCTCCGTCAGAACAGACTAAGAGGAAGACAGGATGTTAATGATCTCTAACGAGTCGACTTCTGCCAAAGTACTTGGGATCATGACCCCGTGAATAAATTTTTACTCTTTTTCTAATAAAAAAGGCTCAATATTTTCTTTTAACTTTGGAAATATACTGACGAAAGCTGAATGTTAAAGAATGTAAGGTTAGATGGGTGAACTTACTTTGGTGATACCTTCTGGGGTTTGATTGCTTTGCCCTATCATTTTCACTGGCAAGCTAATTTCCAAGTTGTAGGCTGGCCCATGCTCCTAACTGTTACTAAAAACCAAATCCAGGAACCATCTATTTTATTCTTTTATTAAAATTATAGAGGGTTGAATGTGACTGATGGGAACAAAAGTTTGGTTCTTCCAGAGAAGATAGCCACCAAATAATTAAAGGACTCGGAGACTGGAAATCTTCAATTTATAGTTCAGAAGAGGTTTAGAGAGAAGAGGTTACCACGGACCACATATATGTGACAGATAGGGATGAGACAAAATGATCAAGCATTTAATTTCCATGTGAATTGTTGAAATGTTTGATACGAGTTTTATTGTAACTTATCTTTAACATTGTCACAAAAGTCTCATTTCTTACCCTATCAAATTAATGTATGGTTAGGCTGACGCCTAAAGCCATCGATGTTTCGGTCAGAAACCGATTATTGTCACAACAGATGATGAAGCAGACACAAAACACTTATGTAAAGACTATATTCGACTAATTAGCAGCTGACATAAAAAGAGAAAAAAAAGAAGAAGAAGAAAACTACCACCGCAGGAGTTGCAACTAACAACCAACCGTTGAAACTGCTCAAATCGAAGTCAGTTCACTGTCCCACCATGAAAAGGATAAAAAGTTATTGCAGTTCCTTGCGGTGTGGGAACAGATGTAGTGTTCTATTAACTAGTTATTACCTGTCTTATTAAATTATATATATATGTGGTGTGTATATAAAATTAAACGATATAGGGTTTGAATATTCTAATGAAAACAAGATTAGAATATACAAAGGATCTCGTTCCCTTGCCAGCTGAGGATTCAGATTTCAGACATTCAACAAACAATATTCAAACCCAAGAAAAAAAGCAGAAGTTTCTTCTGTTATGTCACCAGAAAACTGGTACCTTTCCTACCAGAACTTACAAGAAACCAAAAATCTATTGTTTTAGGTAAAACTTCAACGTTTTCTGATTCAAAACAAGATCATTAGGGGCATGATATTGATTGTAATTGCAGAGACTCCGGGGACAGATCGTACGTTACATTTATTAGTGCATGTCAGTTGTCTCACGACCTGAGATAATATTCATGACACCGAAGGCTCTGCGTGCACATGGGTCATGCGTTAATAGGAGGATTAATGATGACAATATTAGAATTTCTTTTTTTCTCAAAAAAATAATTAGAAAATTCTTAATCTTAACTCTGACATGCTTCGATTAGTGATTAGTGGGTGTAAGAAAGCATGGGTTGCTTATACCAAATAAAAACCTGACCAGATTGATGGTCCGTACAAGGTAAAGTGCTGAAGTACCCCACATTCTCTGACAAAGGTATGCAGTTGGAGTTTATCAATGCACTTTGCAAAGCCTTTTTGATTTCTAATGACTAAACACATTGCTTCTCTGTTACAGTGCAAGCCCATGCACATATCGTCATTGGCTTCACATGGTCTAAAACCATAAGTAGAAGAGACAGGGGATAGAGATAAAGAGAGATTTCCATAGTTAAAACTTGCATTCCTTGATTTCTCTCACAGTGGTGTGAACAACAAGTCAACAACAACTACTACATCTGTGAGGAAAAGCGAGAACTTCATACAGGTTCACCCATAATATCAATCTTCACGAGTAACAGGTTAGTAATTAGACATAAAAACCCAACATGGGTTTTGAAAGATCTCAAAAAAAAAAAACAGAAATCCATAGATCAAAAAATCACATTGAAGAACATGTTAAAAAAAAAGAGAAGCTACCAACAACTAGACAGTGTAGCTTCATCTTGGCCATGTTCTCCGGGCAAGTGTCGGAACTTGCACTTAATAACCCTTTCTTTTCATCTGAGCATTGATATTAAAGATAGGAAATCAACTTCTTTACAAGGGATGGTGAGTCCCATATCGTGATCGAAACCAAACTCTTCCTCTGCTCGTTGAAGCAAGCGTTGGAATTCAGGATGATTCAAGAATGAGATAGGAACTATGTATCTGCTTCTGTTTTCACCAACGTATACTGCAAAATGACCCTTGGGGACATCTATAAGGAGGCCATTGTCGTCGTAGCCATGTTTTTTGCCTAAGCTGGAACATCTCTTCAGAATTTGCTTGAGAACTGCTGTTTGAGATAGTTTGTTTGACTTTCCGATGGCCATTTCGAGTCGATACAGAAGAAGGTGTAGAGCTAAGAGAAGGGTAGTTTACACTTGTGAAGAGTGAGGCCAGAAGTGGTGGTGGGTGTTGGGAGGAGCAAGCAAGTGATGGGGTGGTATTTATGAAGAAGCTTGAGTAGAGGGAGGTGAGGTGTGTGAGTGTGTGTGTGTGTGTTCAGGGTCATGTGGAGCGTGGATGTGACTCATGGTGGGAGCCAACCCCATTGGGTTTACATTTCAATGTTTGTGCTCATGATGACAAGTGGACCATCCCTCTTAATTTCTTTCTTCCCAATTTTATTAGAATATGAAGTTAAAGTTTGAACTTCCTCTAAGCGTCACATCAATAGTTGTCTTAGTTTTTTCTTTTATCATAGAGTGTGTATAAGAAGAGATTGGTGATGACTTGAATTCATTATTTGAAGTTAGAATTGCACCTTCTTTTCCAACTTGTAATATAAATAAGAAATTTATTTGGTCAAGTCTTCGAATTATTTCCAAATTTTCTACCATGGACCTCGTGGTCAATGATGCTTTAAGACCTAACTTTAATCTCCAACTTTTCCACCTAAGTTACTTCCAGTACATATTAGTAGGTATTGAGGTCCCAAGCTGTAGGTTTCTTTTTTTTTTTTTTTTTACATTATTATATCCAACAATACCATCTCACAGTTAGATTCCTTTTAGTATCGTCCTTGAAAAACATATACCCTTTTGTGTAAAAGCACTAAGCACGCTTAGACCTCTGGTCATGTTTTGGTTTCGTGTGCTTCGGTTCACATGACGTGACGCAGATACCAATGGGTAACTTGATACTAAATTACAAATTTCACCTATCTCTCTGTCTCTCTCCACCTGAAATCACGGACCAGCAATAAGCGTACTGTAGAGTACAAGGCCTGGTTACGGTTTGGTTTCTGAGGGACTAAACAATTATTCGAAAACGTAGTACCATCCAGACCATGTGCTGATGTGCATGTTGCTGCCCTCTCTGCAAGTTTTGACCCCAGGCATTTCTTTTTTCCTTTCACCCTGTCACAGTTCTTGAGTAGACCCAGACCCTGTAATCGCACTCTCTTCTTCTGTTTTCACTTACGGGGCTCAAGCTCAACTAAGTTTTATTAATATAATCAAATTAATTGTATTATTATTTAATCTTTTGATAAGAAAGAGAAAGCATTATATTCTAAATAATTAAATTTTTTTCAAAATTTTAGAATAAAATATAAAATAATAAACACCTTTATATTATATTACCTTTCGTATAAATAATATTTTACTATATTATATTATAAATTATTTAATTTTTATAATTAACAATTTTAATATTACATCCATTTACGATGTAATATTACGTATGTAAACTATAAAAACGAGTCAAAGTGGATTGTTCTACACTAGTACTTCCACATAATAACTCTGCAAAAGGCGATCATATTACAGGAATAACTTCTAGCTCGCCTGTTATAATTTTTACTGACATAAAAGCATCCCTTTCCATATCTTCCGATACAATCCATAAGAGTTTGCCGGTTCTTTATGCATAAATTCTTGTGACGGTTTATCGCAGTTTCAGTAGTTCAAACTGGATGAGACGTACTTATACTATTTGTTCGACCTAATCCTCGTAGCGTATGAGAATGATGAATGAGCTCAGCCTTTTATTTCGCGGATTATAGTAATGACAGCTAACTTCACATAATTGTGTCTCTCATCCGAACTTGCAATAAATGTGTACATGACACGCAGGAAATAGCTAGGAAAGATGAGTTCTTTCACAATCATCTCTGTTTAAGTTGTTTACTCAGAACGTGGCATGACACAAACCTCTGTTCCTGAACTGCAACATGGTTACATGTTCCAACTATGACTTTCTGTCAACAAAAATGGATCGAAAGATAATGGTGGCTTCAAAAACTTTAACGGGCATGTCCCAAAAACGAAATGTTTCACTCGTGACTAGGCCGCTGGTTCCATCAAATTGATTGATCGGCAGTCGGTACCATCCGTGAAACACTACGGCCATGCACTAGTGGGCACTACTGACGATACGTGCATGCCTGTAAGTTCATTATTATTGAAGCAAGGAAATAGACGTCACCAATGAAAGCCAATAATACGTTCTTCTATGAGTTAACGATTGGTTGGTTGGGTCAGAAGTCTGAATAATTACTTGGATTTGAGTTCCTTGTATTCTTGGCATTGGTTAGGGTTTATTTTGAGTCCTTTATAAAATCTAGAAATAGATGATGTGTTCCCTTAAAAAACTTGTTTAGCATTTTAACCAGTAAAGCATTGTCTGATGAAGGAGACTAAGAAACAAAAAGAACTTGAAAGGAAGTGTTCAGCCAAAGGGATAAGAGGATTTCCCTTCCATGTGGTCCAACTCAAATCACCACCATGAAATTGGATGAGATATGAGAATTAAATCCACTTAAAATATGCACGACTGATGTTTCCTAATCTGCCTTTTCTTCAGAAAAGTTATGCCTCCATGTTCCAAGGCTCAGAAAAGGACGTACAAAAGCAAGAGATAGCAATGCAAAGCATTTGTCTCAGCTCTATTAACAATGTTGAAACATCTTACTTCCCTATGCATAGTTAATAGAGAGCTATATCTCCATCATCTAAAGCAACGAAGAGAATGATAATGATGATTGATGAAGATATATTTTGCCTTATTAGATCTGGATGACTTAAATAAAGAAATATATCAAAATTTATATAATAAGGAAATATTATTTAAGATTAAAGTTAAATTTTATTGATTAGTTATTAGTTCAGTTATATTATATGATGCAAAAGTTAGCCTATGAAATAAGTGCATAATCAAAAGCTAATGGTAGTAGAAATGAAGATGTTACGTTAGATATGTAACTTTATTAGAAAAGATAAGATCAAGAATATATTAACAAGAAACAAATTAAAATGACCAATATTAATGAAAACTAAGAAAGACGAGTCTTAGGTGATTCGGATATATAAAAAGAAATACCTTGATATTCCAATAAGAAGATGCAAGAAAATAATACTTAAAAATTATAAAAAGAACAAAAAAACCTAAAAACAACTGAAGAGAAACAATGAAAGAATGATATAGTGTTGCTGAAACTTACTGAAGATATGACCCGTAATAAAAAACTTTGACATACTTGGATATAGATAAAAATCTCATTTAGAGAAGTCATTCGACTTTGCCTTAATTTATTGATTATGTAATATTTCACTAAGTTATTTAGCCTAATCAATTTCTTACCTAATCTAATTATCTTCTTGTACTACTGATTTGTTTAATTTATCTTGTCTCTTTTTTAATTTATGTATTTACTTATTTATTTTATCTTTTGTTAATCTTTACATTTTTATTTTTATTATTTTATGTAGTGCATTACATCTCTTATATTTTATTTATACTTATTTACTTATATTTTATGTTATCTTTATTTTATATTACATGTGAATCTCAAAATTAACTTTTTCTATAAAATAAATGTAAGGTTATATAATATTGAATCACTTCAAATTTTGTGTTTTAGGGGTATCATGGTATCTTGTCGTTGTTATGTGTACACTCTGTGTTCTAACAAATCTTAATGCTCACACACACATGTGGAGACTCTGAAACAGTACTATTTAAGTACTGCCGAGCTAGTTTCATTGCAGCTTAAAGACAATAATAAAGGAGGATAAGTCTCTAATCTTTGACTATTCTGATAGAACTTGTCGAAAGCAAGGAAGCCTTGCATGCAGTTAAAGCTTATCAAATGAGGTGGGAACAAATTACACTCGAGTGTCACCGTCTTTGAGATCAGCACCCTTCCATGCATGTTCTGTGAATGAGATTTGATTGATGGAGTAGAAAATGCCAATTAGGGGACTGGAAAGGCCCACCATTTCTCACTGAAATGCGGTGCCCTGATGAGCGGAGCCAAGAGGGACTTAAGGTATATTTTCTTTATAGTTGAAAACGACCTTGCCTTTTGCTCTGCACATGAATGCCATGTTACCTTGCCCACAGAAACATCCTGCAACGCAACGCACTTTGTTTTTAACTTTTACTACTTACTATCAACTACTGGTTTACTATAGAACTTCATCTCTCTAACAAATTGTAACTTGCCCAGTTGGAGTAATTTCCTGAACGAGAAATACCTTTCGCCTAGTTGATTACTTTTGTCCCCTTCTCTAGCTATTCACTGGAGACTTGCTAGACAACAGTGCAGGTCTTCATGTCATTATTGAAAAACTGACCCTGCATTCCCATAATAAAGAAGAAACTTATGAAATGACGACATTAATCATTTAAGGAGTTGGCTCAAATGAGTCGCCATAAGGGCAAGCCTAACCGTTCATTTTCTAATGCTTGGAGAGGGAATCGAAACTGTGTGATGGTAAAAATTGTCAATGGTTCTTCTTCAGTCGAAATTTTTATCCAACTAGAGGAATAATGGTTTTCCAAAATGTCAGAATATCCCCAGTTTGAGAAAACTTGGAGAAATGGATGTCTTTCTTGAAGTAACCTGTGCTCGATCGGATAAACTGATCCACATGGGTTTGTAAGGAAGGAATCAGATACATGCCCAGGAACTCAGGTTGGCATGAATGATCAAACTTAAGAGCAACCAGTCAGATACTGGTTGTTCTGTAGGAGTAACTCAGATGTCATAAACAACTAGCAAGATAATAGAACAAACCTGAATGATCGTATTAGGACCTTGACTGCAAAGAGCCCAGACAGAAATGGACTTGGTGATTAGCTAACGGAACAACTTTAGCTGGACCCGCTTCATAAAATATTGAACGCAAGTTGGAATAATTAAGGATAGAGAGTACGGGGTCCGTCATCCGTGCCCAACAAATATGAGCGTGACTAAAGAACTGAAATGACCTCGATCGACAGCACATCCAAAGGACCCATAGAAAAGCTAGAAAATGACCTCATACTTGTTTACCTTCAAGATCAAAGCATGACATGACCCGTGGAAGGCCTTCAACCTTATTAAAACGAACGTGAAATCTACATTTAAAAGACCATTTGAACTAAATACCCGAACCAAGTTGCTCATCGTATTATTAGCAGGCCAGCCCTGAGTAACGGCATGAAGTTGACTCTTCCTATTTGCTTTATTTTATTATTTATAAAAATTCAATCTTAATATTTATAAAAAAAATAAAAATCAATAAAATAGGACCTTTTTTTTTACGACTTTACCCAAAAGTTATAAAACATTAGGTACGACCATAATTATTACAAGAAAAAGGAATGCTCTCATTGCAAATCCCACACAAGGACATTGTTGCAGAGACAAATTAGTGTTGAAAATAAGAAATAGAAAGCAGTAAAAATAATGGGGAGACATGTTCTGAATTCACATGCCAAAGGACACTGAAGAGAATAAAACAGCATGACCTTTTGCATCATTCTAACCGGCAAGCTACTTTCTTTCATATCCCTGGGTGAAAAGCTTGTTTACGTCGTGGTTGTAGTTTTTTCTTTGCTGCAGATTTTGTTTCCTAGCTCTCTTGTTTTGTACACCATTTTTGACTCGGCCTTTATTTCTTTTAAATTTTCTATTAATTTTAGTATTTTATCAAATTCTTTATCTATATGATACATTATTTTAGATAATTTTTCATAGTTTTGTTCTAATGAATTTTGACTTTTATTAAATTCATTATAATTTTGAATTAAAGATAGTACTGTAGCAATTATTTCTTTTAATTGAATTTCAATATTTATTTGTTTATCTGATAATTCAGATAATTATTTAGTAATACTCAAAATATTTTTAAGGTGTTACGTTAAATCTTTAAGTTGATTTTTGATAGTAATTATTTCTTTGTCTAGCTGTTGTTTTTGATCAAATTCTTCTTTCCATGAGCACACCATGTATGCACGTGTTGCCCATGTAAATTGGTCTTGTGTAAATATTAGATTTACTTTAATTAGTTAGAAGGTAGATAGGAGTTATTTTGAATTTGATCTTATCTCCATGTAAAGTGGAAACTAATTGCTTGTAATCTGTATTTAACGTTGTAAATCAGATCAATAGATAAGTTCTTTTTTACACCAAACTATTGTTCTCTATATGGTATCAGAGCCTTTTATCTCTAGCCGAGACAAAACCTATTTTTTTCTTTGCAATTTTTTCCACCACCAACGGCTATTCTAGCTTCCAACAATGGTGTTAACAATGCCGACAACACCAACACCACCTCCCCGATTGTCCAATTTAATCCGGCGTCGCAACTTCCGCTTAAACTCACCGGAAGTGTCAATTTTTCCACCTGGAAAGCCCAGGTTTCCATGCTTATGTGTGGCTATGACCTTCACGGTCATCTTGACGGCACCAAGCCCGCCCTCGATCCAACTACCAACACTGCCGATACACCCAATCCAGCCTACATCCTCTGGTTCCGCCAGGACAAGTTGATCCAGAACGTCCTAATGGCTTCTGTCAAACCCACTATATATAGCACCCATGATTGCCACTGCTACCTCGGCTCATCGAGCGTGGCAATCTCTCCACACCACCTTTGCTAACAAGTCCCAATCCTGGTTATTTAGCCTTCGTGACCAAATAGCCCGTCTTACCAAAAATACCTAATCAATCACCGACTATCTAGCCAAAGTCCGAGCCTTTGCTGATAAGTTAGCCTTAGCTGGTGCACCACTTGCCAATGATGAGCTGGTGGTTCAAATTCTCCGTGGTCTTGGGTCCGAATATCGTAAAATTTCGGCTGCGATTCGTGCCCGTGACACCACGATTTCATATGAAGACTTATATGACAAATTGGTTGATCATGAGGTCTTTCTGTTGCATGAGGAGTCGAAAAAACCTGTTGCCCCAATCACTGCAGCATAAGCTCAAAGCAATAAGCCTCCCAACAGCTCAAATCCTCGCCACAACTGCCGAAACAATCAGGCTGGTCGAGGATCTACTAGGGGTGATTTTCAGGGTGCTCACTGGCGGACTGGCCGTTCCAACCCTGGACGAGGACAGGCTGGTTCCTATGATCAAGTCCGCTGCCAATTATGTCAAAAGACAGGCCATGAAGCCAATGTTTGTCGATCCCGTTCTCACAATCATTATGAGGCCAAAGCTTATCACGCTGCAATCGGCAACAACTCTTCCAATCTGTGGCTGCTAGACTTTGGTGCTTCGCATCATATCACTTCCGAACCACGTGACCTGCCTGAATATGTTGGCTATGAAGGTATTACGATGGGTAATGGTAAGCAAATCCCCATCACTCACTCCGGTTGTACTCAATTAGATGCAACGACGTCAACTTTTATGCTTTCCAATACTCTTTGTGCTCCCCAAATTAAACGCAATCTCATCTCTGTCTCTAAATTTTGTCAAGATAATAACACATCTATTGAATTTTTTCCATCCTTTTTTTGTGTGAAGGATCTTCGAACGAAGAAGCCACTGGTGCGAGGCCGGAGTAACGAGGGCCTATATGAATGGCCAAGATCCCAACCCACCGCCCACACTGCCTTCAAGACCAATATCCCAGACCCATGGCATCATAGACTTGGTCATCCGCATTCTAAGATCTTTAATTTCATTTGCAAAAAATTTTCGTTATCCGTTTCCAAACAAGACAAGTCTCCATCATGTAATTCATGTCTTTGCAATAAAGCACATCATCTACCTTTTCAAGAGTTTACTTTGTCAAGTACTAAGCCTTTGCAAACTATATTTAGTGATTTATGGGGTCCCTCTCCGATTCTTTCAATTGACAAAAAATTATATTATTGCATCTTTGTTGATCAGTACACTAAATAAACCTGGATCTACACTTTGACAAAAAAGAGTGAAGTAAACCAACTTTTTCAAAACATGCAGCCCATCCTTGAGAAACATTTTAACTCAAAAATTCTGTCTTTCTACACTGATGGTGGAACTGAATACAAAAGCCTGGATCTTTTTTTACAAGCCAATGGTATTGAACACCTTGTGAGTCCCCCGTATATCCCTCAACGAGTTGCCCTTGCTGAACGACGTCATCGTCACATTGTTGAAACAGCCAAAACCTTGTTCACTGAGTCGTTTTTACCTCCAACTCTTTGTTCATTTGCATGTCAACATACCGTATACCTCATTAATCGAATGCCCACACCCACATTATTTCTTAGGTGTTGAAGTATGTCACTCGGCTCATGGTTTGTTTTTGAATCAGACTACTTACATAGAGGAGCTTTTGTCCACTGAGAATATGCAAGAATGTAATGCATCGACTACAGTTATGACCACTACTGGTGTGTTAACTGTTCACGATGGGTCTCCCTCCTTTGATGCTTCTCGTTTTCGGTCGGTTCTTGGCAAATTGCAATATTTGTCTTTCACTCGTCCTGACATTAGCTATGCGGTGAACAAGCTCTCCTAATTTATGCATTACCCTTTTGAAATCCATTGGCAGGCGCTCAAACGTGTCCTACGCTATCTTCAAGGGACATCGAGCTATGGCTTACTTCTTCGACCCTCAGATACAAATGAGCTCTTGATGTATTCTGATGCGGATTGGGCAGGGGACATTGATGGCTGCAACTCCACATATGGTCATATTCTTTTTCTTGGCCGCAATCCAATCAGCTGGTCCTCGAAGAAACAACAAACAGTTGCACGGTCTTCGACTGAAGCTGAGTTTAAAGCAGCAGCAAACTCGGCCTCGGAAGTCAGCTGGGTACACAATTTACTTCGAGAATTACACGTCTCTCTTGCTACTCCTCCAATGCTTAAGTGTGACAATGTTGGGGTGCTATACTTGAGCAAAAATCCAGTCATCAACACTCGCATGAAGCATGTTGCGGTGGATTTCCATTTTGTTCAGCACTTGGTGCAATCTAAGCAGTTGCAAGTTCACCATGTTCATGCCAAAGATCAACTAGTTGACATGTTAACCAAACCGTTGGCCAAGGCATTGTTTTGAGATCATCTACCTAAGCTTGGCATTGCTTCCAACTGCAAGCTTGAGGGGGGCGTATAAGCACATCATGTATGCACGTGTTGCCCATGTAAATTGGTATTGTGTAAATATTAGATTTACTTTAATTAGTTAGAAGGTAGATAGGAGTTATTTTGAATTTGATCTTATCTCCTTGTAAAGTGGAAACTAATTGCTTGTAATCTGTATTTAACGTTGTAAATCAGATCAATAGATAAGTTCTTTTTTTTCACCAAACTATTGTTCTCTATACTTTCTCAGTTGTTATTTTTGGTTTAGTTATTCTAGTAAGTTTTTCTAATTTTATTCTAAATCTAATAGGTCTTTCTAGTCTTACAGATTGTGATCTTAATGAAGATTTTTCTTTAAAGGTTTTGTTTAGGATAAAGATAGTAGTGGAGCGAGATGATTCTAATAATTTAACTAGATATTTATTTTTGATATTTCTCGTAAATTAGTTCTTAATTTGGTACTAACTTTTGCTACATCATTAAATACTTAGTCAATATAAATTTTATTTGTATTTTAAATTTAATATTATGATGTGAATTAGTTAAATCATAACTAATATGATAAGTAGTTGAAAAAGGTATTGTCCTATAGTCATTAAATTTTCTCTATAAAATTTATAAACAATAGTAATCGTTTCATCTAAAATATGTGATTAAAAGGATTCCTAACTTTAAGCAGTACTAAATTTTATTTTTCCAAAAGCTAAATTTTCTTTTATTATTCTTATTATTTGATTGCTTAAATTATTCATGCATTTGTCTATGATGGTCATTCGTATTGGAGAGTCTATTCCTTCTTGGAAAGTAAATTTTAATAAAATTGAATAGTAGATAGATGTATATATCCTATTTTATGTCGTTTTTGTAATTGTTTTTAAATTTGTTCTTGATTTATTAGTGTCCACTACATTGGTCTATTTTGATAGGTGTTTCATGAATTAATTTTCCATAATAAATAATTTTTACTATTTATTATATTTTTAATGAGATGATGATTAATATCTTGTCCACTTTAAGATTTAATTGTGTTTTGGCAATTTGTTTTGTTTTTCATTTGATAATAATGTATTTATATGAAAATTCCAGTAGATTCAGTTAATTATAAAGTATCTACATCTAAGGTATTATCTATAGTTATTTCGACCTATTAATGAAAAGTCTTTTATGTTCGATTAGTGGATTATTTGTATTTTGTAAATCTTGACTCTATGAATTATAAAGATTAGTAGTAATATGAAGTTTCTCTTTAATAGATAGTAATCCATTATTATTAATGAAAATTGTTAATATATATATGTTTCTTTATAATAATCTTTTTTGTTTTATCTTGAGATATTAAACATTCAAAGTACATAATCTCAACATGTAGATGATTACAGATAGTACAATAGTTAGTCATATATGAATTTGATAACGTTATTGACAACGTTTATAAAGTTTTTTATTTTTCTTTTCTTGATGATATAAAGTTGTATGATTATTAATAATATTTTGATATGTCGAAGAGTATTTGTAGAAGCATTAATAGATATAAGAAAGGTATATGTTGAGGTAAATGTTTTGATGCATTCTTGATTAAGTTTTATTTATGTTTCCATATGTATCATTAATAAATGAATAGATCTACAAGTAGCACAGATAGGCATTAACAATAGATTTTGTTAAGGAGTAAACCGATAAGCATATTGTTAAATTTATAGATCAAACAATCACGAAGAAAATCTATAAAAATGTGTTTATCTAAATAAGTTAAACTAGCATATAAAAAGACAATAACAGTTTTAACAAAATAAATACTTATGAAATAAAAATAGATGATAAATGATGAAAAGATAAAAATGCAAGTAAACATACCTTGTTGTCTCGTTTTCTCTTAAACGCCAATTCTTATGCTAGAGCCAGAAATTTAAAGACCGGACAGGAGTATGAAAACTAGGAGTTTATTTTTTAACTCTGAGTTATGCCTAGAGCTTACATTATATGGGAATGAGGATAGCAAAAAGAAAAAGAAAAAGTAGATTCCTAAGGAATCTGCTTTTGTTGTTTGGTCGATAATTGACCTGCCTACTTCACATGATAAATAGAAAAATTACATAACTGAAGTTAACGGTGGATAGGAGGAATCTGTCTTTAACTTTTGCTTTATTCGTCTTGATGATGGACAGGAGAAATCTGCTTTTTTTCTTTATTCTTTAATGATGGCGTCTACTGAAGAGTTATCATCTTTGTCTCCACCTTCTCTTTCTTTATGTGATGTGGAAGGACAATAATTGCAGTGGTGTTGTCGTAATCGTTGACAGATGGCTTCCTTCCAATTGATTTGATAATTCATTGAATATTCCAGAATTTGTTGAAAAAGATGCTTCAAACTGTTTTATGAGTTGGAATGATTCATTGGAAATGGTTGTTTTGTATGCAAAGTTCATTAACATATTGACGCCTCTGTAGTTCAATTTGATTAGTGATTCTTGAGTAATTTTGAGACTTTGTTGATAGACTCCTTCAAGATAGTGAAGATTAAATTGATTAATAAGATCCCATTCAAATTCATATTTTAGAGGGTCATCAATAGGAGGGTACATGTCATTGTTGATGCCAATTTGTACATATGTTAGACAGGATAACTGTACGTTTGTTTCTTTGAGGGTCTCTGCCTGTTTAAAAATAGGATAACTGCTAAATACTTTAATAAATATTTCTCTTTCTTTTGCAAATCTTTTCATTAACTGCAAGAAGAAATCCGACGGGAAATTCTGGAAGGATTGCTAAATTGGTTAGGTAAATGGTATCCACTAATCTACTTTGAAAGAAGAGAAAAATGGTGAGTGCATCTGCTTCAGGGAAGATAATTGTTTTTGATCCATAACGTTCTCAATTCTAAGGGTGATACTGGAATATTTTCTTATCTTCTTTCCATTTATTTAATGCTTGAAAACAGTTGCAAAATATTTTAGCGGATATCTTTTTCATTTCTTCCTTAGAGCTTTAATAGAGATGGAATTGATTCTTTTCATGTTGTTGGGTGTTCTAAGGGTTTTCATTGAAGAGAAAGTTGGTTGTTTTTCAAGGATTGTTTATATATAGGTCGTAAAGAAGGCTCTCTAAATTTTGCTAAGGCTTTTTCTGCTTTAATATGGGTGTTATAGCTTCGATAAATAATAGAAGACTTACCTGTGATGTGAACAACAACTTTATGCCATTTATCAAAGATACCGGCCATGGGTCCATTAAAAATGACATATGTCTTGGTTTTCTTAAAATCAGTTTTTTTCTAAGAAAGGGGTAAAGGTGTCTGGATAATTTATTGAGGTGTTATTGATTGAATGTTTGGTGTTTGGACATTGGCTAATTGGATAACTTTAGTTGGTGGTCGGTCATTGAATATTTGTTTTTCAATAAGAGTAATAATGACTCGTAACTATTTGATTTCTTTTTGTTACAATGCCCACTTCTTGTTTAAGATCAATTAACTCATTTTCTTTTATGATGAGTGATTTCTTCATGCTGGGGATAGCTATTTTCATTCTCTTGTTAATATATATGCAAGATTGTTAGTAGAAGATTTGATATAATTAATTTGAAAATTGTACTAATTTAATTCGAGCTGTCATCTAATCAATCTCCCTTGATTATAATTAGCTTTAATGTTATATTTGGTGAATCCACATAAATACTTAGAATCTATTTGAATATGAAATTCAATAGGTAATAAACAATTTTCCATTTTCTTAACATTTTAATACATGAAAGCGTTTCCTTTTTATGAATAGGATATTTCTTTTCGGTGGATTAAAAGCCCCATTGATATATTTACATAAAAGATACTTTCTTGAATTTGGTAGTTGTGCCAAAAGGTAGCCAACCCATGTATCAATATTTTCATCTATTTGTACAATTAATATATCCTTAGCATTATAATTATATAATGTTGGTATATCTTTACAAAGATTTTTAATAATTTTACGATGTTTGCATCTTCATCATCCATGTACATTGAGTTTGTGTAGTATATTTAAGTTGCAATCGCTTTCTTGCTTTAACTAGATCTTTAAGAAATCCTTGATTAGATATATAATTTAATAATCCTAAACATTTTGAAACTTAGTTATATTTTTAAATGTGTCGGAAAATTTTGTAATTTTTCAAAATGTTAGGTTGTAATTTGAGAAATCCATTATAAAATTCTATACCTAAAATTCAATAATTTGTTGTGTTAATTTAGTTTTCTTTTGCTTAGAATTAATCCTTTATGTTGACATTTAGGTAAGACTTATTTTACTTTTGTAAATGATCTTCTTTATTTTATTGGAAAATAATAATATCTTCTATGTAGGCTAATGAAAATTCTTGTAATCCTTGAAGTTATTATCTATAAGTCTTTGATAAATTCTAGGGCTATTTTAATCCAAAAGGTAATACATTCTATTTGTAATGTTTTTGTGATCGACAAGTAAAGACATTAATGATTTTGTATTTTCGTGTAATCTTAATTGCTAATATCTTGATTTTGCATCTAGTACACCAGTAGTGTCCCTTTAATCGACTAATAATATAATCTTTTGAGGTAATTTATATACATCTCCTCTGGTAGCTTTATTTAGTTCTTTATAGTTAATTATCATTCTTCTTCTATCACATTTTGTTTATTATAGTTATTTACATAAAAGATTGGGGCTAAATGTTTACTTGTGCTAGGTGATATTAATTGTTTTTGTAATAATTGAAACAATCAATAATAAATTCTTGTACATCTTATTGTGAATATGGTATGTTATTTTTAATATTAATTTCCTTTGTAGGATCTTTTAATTTTATTTCAATTAATTGGTTATTAGTAT
The DNA here is from genome assembly GCA_029891385.1 of Erythroxylum novogranatense. Classification (NCBI taxonomy): domain Eukaryota; kingdom Viridiplantae; phylum Streptophyta; class Magnoliopsida; order Malpighiales; family Erythroxylaceae; genus Erythroxylum; species Erythroxylum novogranatense. The sequence continues at coordinate 108,614,049 of CM057228.1, forward strand.
TTTTATAGGATCAAGTGGATTTTCACTACATACTTTTTACATTAAGGTTTCTATTTCATTCTATAGAGTTAAATTATTAAGAAAATAAAATTGTAATTGATTTAATTTTTGGTTAAAGTTGTAAAGTTTTATAATAATTTGTATGATAATATAGGAATTTTAAGATTGATAGATTTTTTAAATAATTTATTATTGGTGTTTTAAAGTTATGTAATGTAAATATTGACAAAAGGGATTGTATAATTTAAGAAAATTGTTTCCTAAAATCAATGGTAATCCTAATTCTTGTTGATATATTAATGATATTATAAAAGTATAAATTTCAATAATAATATTATTATAATAACTAACATATCAAATAGATTTAATGCTTCCATCTACTATTTTTATTTGTAGAGGTTTGTTTAATTTTTCAATTGTTTAATAATGTTTTAGAGGTTGTATAAATAGTGCATTGGTGTCTATAAAAGCATTATTTTTTCTTCTGAATAATCACTTGAATAAATGTTGTAATCAAATTCGTTATTGATTCTAACGTCAAATTGTAACAATATAATGAAGAGATTGTTGAATCGGTTTCATAGTCGATTCAATAGGTTCTAAATTATATTTAAATCTTGAGTTTAAAATATTAATTTTCCTCTGTATTTATTGTTATTTTTTAATATTCGTTTGCATAATGATCTTCTTCTTTACATAACCAACATTTATCGTTTTCTTATTCGAGGGCTTTTTTTTTTAGGTTTAGTTTGCCTGTAGGCCTTTTTTCTAAAAAATTTCTATAAGGTTTAAATGGGAATTTTTATACTTGTTTTTGGGATATTTTGTCATTTATATTTATTATATTTAGTTTTGGTTATTTTGATAAGTAAATGAGTCACATCTATATTGTTGAGATATTGTTGAATATTTAGAACAACATAATTAAATATCTTTATGTTTTAATGATTTATGTAATTTTACTTCTAAGCATTTATGTGATAATACTTCTTTTACTATTGAAATAACACTGCTTAGATTATATGCTACTAAATTACTGTGTTGTTTTATTAAAATAGTTCTTTTACTGTTTTATTTATTGGGTAAGGTAATTTTGAATAAATATTTATATATACATTTCTTGCTCTGTACAAGTTAATTTATAATACTATTTTCAAATTCACAAATGTATCCTTCTAAATAACAAATATCACATATTCGTATATTGTTTAGATGCTATAAGGCATTTTTCATTCTTCATTTTCAATTTCTTGTTTATATGAAATTATATCTTTTAAATGAATTCTTTATAAATTTCATTCATTACTATATGAAAAGCATTGATGGGTTCAATATCATTAAAATATTCAGTTGTACTTTTTATTCGAACTTCGTTGTCTAGCAAAAATTTACAACGATATATATCAATAGTTTTATAAGTAATAAAATTTCATAAGGTACTTATATTTTTAATCCTAGTAATCTATTAGACAATTCTATTAATAATTTTCAAGTGATAATACATTTTAAATTAAGAATTCCATCAAGTCCTAAGTTTATGTATTTTGGTATGTATTGTAGGGAATTTTCTTATTTTATTATCTTTTCGATAATATTCAAAAATTTAATTCTTCTGTTTTAATAGATTTATAATTTCTTTTCATTTTGATTAATCAAATTTACTGATTTATCAAAAAATAATCATTTTCCTACACCAAGAGCATGGCTTCTACTTGTGCAGTGCTGAACTGCATCCCTTTCTAATGTTTGACGTGTAATGTAACGCAACACCGGAACATATTTTGCAGGCCTGTTACAGCGTCCAGCATAATTAATGACAGCATTTTTACGCTCCATTTCTCTTTTTCCATTGCAGGTTCTATCTACTCCCAAGAAGTTAACCAGATCAGAGCATTACTCAATCCATCATCGTTAAAAGGTATTCACTATGCCTGTGAGATTTTTGAAACGTCCTTGTGATAGTCCAACTCGAGAGGCTGTGTGCATAAAGGAAACTCACCTTCTGCTTAATTTACCTTGATTTGTTTCTCTATTGTTGTTTCCATACAATTTGATATTTTCTTATTAATATTAATACAAAGCTTCATTGTTACATAAACGGATGAGCAAAAGGGAAGATAACTGTGTGGCAAAGGGAATGGATCTCCACAATTGCCAGAAATGCAGATCACAGTAACAAGCCAACGCTAAAAAGTGCTTCTGCTGAAGTGAGGTTGAAACCACATAGTCCATTCACTGATCGGAGGAGGACTTCAGTTGTTGATGCTGCCCATCTATCAAGCTTATTTGTCGTCTTAGTTTCGCAATATGCGCTTGCACCTGGCAAATTAGATAACACTGTCAATATATTTGGCTTGGCTACCGACTAACTTTAGATGTAATGACAATGTCCATAGAGTTAACAAATTCAACAATTTGTATTTTCTGCCAAACCTACATCATCATAATGAAAAGTACATTTTGTGTCGGCAACATAATTGATTACGAAAACACTATAGTTCAGCAGATCAAACGAAGAGTTCGGGTGAGAGAAAGCAACACTAAAAGAGAAAGGATCACAAGTAGTAAACTCAAGTTTTCTGAAATAGACTTATAGTAATCTATTGAGCATTGCTCGAAAGAAATTATATATACAAAAAAACGTTTCCACAGTTGGAGACCATATTGCAACTTTGAAGAAATAGTCAGAAATCACGATTGACAGGGCACCCATAGAACACATACTATATGCTACAACTTTAATTATGCGCCAAGCAGCATTTAAACAAGTTTCTGTCCAAACAGCATTTAAACAAGCCTCTGTTCTCTTAAATAGTTTAATTTTACAAGAATGAAAAAGCACGGTCTTTTCCTCATCCCAGCCGGCAATTCATGTACAGGTTCTGTTCTCTGAACTAATGTTAAAATAATTAGCCAGAAAATAAATCAATGTTTTTTTATCACTTGGATAAGAACAGAAAGATCTTTGGAAAAGCTTTTACAACAAAAATGTGAGGTCTGCAAACAATGACCACATCAATCACAGCTTTACAGAACTCAGAAAACACATCAACAATCCAGATGAAGGCAGTGCAGAATTTAATATATCACGAAAGGACTAAAGTTAACAAGGTGTAAGAATTAGATAACACATAGCCATGTGCCTAAAGTAGAAGAGTGATTAGATGGCTACAAATCATCTGAGACACAAATTAGAGCATACTGAGACAAGAAAAAAGCAAGAAGGGATTTGCATCAAGATTCAAGTGAAGACTTCTAAATTCAATATCCATGAGAATTGGTGCTTTTTTTTTGGGTGCTCTTTCTTGGTTGGTTTTGGTTTTCTTTATCTTAGTATGAACTAAATTAGATAGGCCTAGATGGTATGAACCCTAAAACTATGTGACAACCAGGATTCTTCCATACCTGCTGACGAGCTGCTGCAAGCTGCAATAGCTCATCTGCTTCAGAGAAATTCATGAACCACTGACTTAGCTGATGATCCTTGGTGTCACCTCTTTTTCTTTTACTTGCATCCTCAACAGGAACTGCAAGGCAATAAAAGCTTTTTTAATTTGTCTGAAAGCAATAATAAGAATAAAGCTTGGAGAAATAGAGCAATGACAACATACTAGGGGGTGGTAAAGTAAAACCAGCAGGTAATCTAGGCAAGGTAACTGCAGGGTGACTCTGCACTCGAACTAAGAAACCTTCTGAAGGCTCAGGAAATACGATCTCGTCATATGATTCCACAACAACAGGCTTCTTAGTTGACATAGGGCCGGATTCATCCTCTGGGTACAACTTTAAATGGTGATACCTATAAATTCTTCACATCATCAATAAATAGTTCTGATGTCTGTTCATTTTCAATCCTATAACATTTCACCCTATGTCAGTGTTGAAAGCACAAAACAGGTCATTCAATTGGCCCTTGTCTTTCAATTTACCACACTTGCCTCTTCATGTTTACTAGTCACCCGCTTAAAATATCTCAATCTATTATAAATTTAATTTTTCCAAAGTCAGACAGAAACTCAAGCCACACAATGCTAGTTTAGCAGCTTTGGTAACATTGATGGTGGCAATTACTGATTATGGAGTAATCTATCAATACTCAATGACAAATTGCAACTGTGTATTTAGTGTTCACAATGGATACAGATCAATGATATTTATCGTAGACTGATTATTATAAAAAATGCTTGCTCCAAACCCCAAAGGGAGGTTAAGGGAGCAAAAAACTGATTACAAACTAAGCATGTCAAGCAACATATCCAAAAGTAACCTATGGAATAACATGTTGATAGAGAAGGGAACTTACAAGTTCAAGGGCTTATCACAGACATCATTATGGAAAAATAGAGTGATAGCAATCTCAAATTCACCCCATCCTGCCTCTGATAACTCAAATGGAGGTGATTCAATAACTCTTGTAGGATTGTTGAAGCTGGAATGAAGCTGGAAAACAGCTCGTTTAATTACCACACCAAGGTCCTCGTTTGTTGCTCCTCGGACATAAACAGTCCACTTATGAGATTGATACCTAAATAACGAACCACCAAAAAAGAACTTATCTTCCAAGAATGTAAAGGAAAGATGCAAAGGATGCAAAAGCAGCAACTTTAAACAAGTAAAATCTTACTCATTAGCCTTTTTCCCAAGCCAGAATGCAACATTGCCGTATACTATTGGAATGCTAATCTCAACATCTTTCAGTTTCTTGTTCAACATCTATTCCAAAAACATCAACACCGTAAAAAGAAGCATACTTGAATGAAGAGAATAACAATTTCCAAAAGAGAACTTCATCAACTCAAGCTATTCAAGGTTACAATCATCTTGGTGATTAAAATAAGGTCTAATCCTTCACATTTGATTGAAAACAATTGTTATCTTAATCAATGCAAAAGCCGTGAACATTGAGAATACTTCAAACATCCGAAAGCAAAGTTTAGAACTGGGATTAAGAAAGAAATTTTTTTTTCCCAAATTGGAAGGGAACTCCTATTAACAACTCATGGTTCACTTAGTTTAAAAAGAAAAAAAAATCTCTACCAAAAAAAATATTAGGCTTCAGGGCACCTTTTTAAGTCGATTCTGAGCTAGGTAATTGTTGAATAAAAGATCGTACCAAGTAAAACATTGTACCAACATAATGTTCAAGCTTAAGCCAATCTCGTAACAGGGTATTGGCTTTAAGAATAGCCACAACTGCTCCCAAGATACAAATTTTAGCTTCTGGGAAATTTTGTTTCCAGGATTATAAACATGTGGAATGGCAAAATTCTAAAGAAACTAGTAGCTAACCTTCTTTTCAGTATCCTCTGGTTTCGACTAGGTTGATTCAAGCCCTAAATGGCACTCCCATGTTAGAGATCGCCATCGATTGTTGAAATTTAGGATTTTTCACTCCCAATTACGTGTCGTTGTTAGAGAAACCCGATTGCCTATTACAAAGTCTACTAATTGCTACCTACAAAGCCAATTGGTACGTGGCACGTCAATTTTTAGAGGGGCAGTTAAGTAAATCAGGTAAATAGAGGAGCCGTTAAATTACCATATAATCCTTGGGCTCTGTTTCATTGGTGAAATTACATGTACCACAACAGGAGCTGATTTCCTTACCGGTTAAAATCACGGGCAAGTTTACAAATTTATTAGAAAATGTTATCTACCATTTCCGACAAAACATAAGTTCTCTAATCCTTTTGCTCATAATGTGCAAGTTATCGAAGGATGTCGTCATTTGTTTGCATAAATTAAAGATGGTGATGTCTGAAAAGAAACTCCAAAGAACGTGCCAAAAGCTTCATAGTATATGGCTGCTTGTGCCTTCCATCACACACTCCTTTAGGGGTCTCTTGGCAAAAGGATTGATGGCCTGTTTGGTTGAGTTTTTATCAGTAGAGCTTTTATCAGTAGAGTTTTTCTGAGAAGAGCTTTTTTTAAAAGTCAATTGACTATTTGACTGTCAATTAAAAAAACAGCTTTTTAAAAGAAATTTCATTCAAGAGATTGTTTGTGACGTAAAAAAAAGACTTTTATTAATTTTAACTATATTTTATTTTATAATAAAATTATTTTATAATAATATTAAACAATATGCCAAGTATTATATTGTAGGAAATTTTTGATAATCATCTTATAAGAAATAATTTAAAGACATGTCTCTTTTTTTTTAGAAAATAAAATTAATATGAAAAACAAATATTAAAATATGTAAAAAAGTTAAATAATATTACAAATTGAACAGTCGAACGTCTGCGTCAACAACATGTTCAAAAATACGCAGATGAAGGTCTGCGTGCAGACGCTGACGTCTGCGTTAAAAACGCAGATGAAGGTTTGCGTGTCGACGCCTGCGTTTTTAATGCAAACATTCGACGTTTACGTTGAATCGACGTTTGCGTTGAAGACAAACGTTCGACGTCTGCCTTCAATAGAGAAAAATAAAATTTTAGGAGACAAATAAAAATAAAAAGAAGAACCAACTTGAGAAGATAAGAAGATTAGATGAAGCGAAGAAACAAAAAGCAGTCATTGTTGGTTTTGTCAAGAGGATAATAGACGCTATTTCAAGTTTTATTTACGTAAGTGACTAAACATTAAACAATTAAAGAATCCATTTTTTATATTTTCTATTTTCATTAATAAAATTTTATTATTTTATTATTTTATTAATTATATAAAATTTATTATTAATTATATAAAATTATTATTATTAATTATTTAATAAAATTTATTATATTAAATATTATTCTATTCTATTTGATTTATATTTAAAATATTTTATTTCTATAACATAAAAAACAGCTTCTCTCAAAAGCTGAAATTTGGGATTTTCTGAAAAGCTTCAAATTTTAGCTTTTGAAAAAGCTATATTTTAGCTTTTTCTAAAGCTATTTCTACTTAAAAAGTACTTTTGAAGTTTGCAGTCAAACACCCATTTTTTCCTGAAAACAACTTTTGCGGTGGAAAAAAGTGCTTTTAAAATCTCAAAAAGCTGAACCAAACAGGCACTAAGACAATGTCTACTAATTGCTACATACAAAGCCAATTGGTATCTGGCACGTCAATTTTCAGAGAGGCAGTTAACTAAATCAGGTAAATAGCGAGGCCCCTTTGATATTTAGATTACTTTTCTCGAAAATTTAATCTAAAAATTATATTAGTCAATTTAACCCTTCTTTCTCCACCAACTCTTTATTAAAACACTACCTCTTCATCACAACTCTTTTATTAAAACACTACCTCTTCATCAACTATTCTTATTCTACAACAACTCTTTCTTAAAATCACAACCACCTCTTCGAACATTCTTCTTCTTCTGTCGTGTGTACGAAAAACATAATATAAATCTCTAAACCTCCCTGTACTGCACATCTCTTCCTGTCGCCCTCCGGTAAGTGTCTTGTCATATTTATTTTTCATTATTATATTTGTGTAATATCGAAGATTTCAACCTTCTCTGCGCAGAAAATATGTTGTTGTAGAGCATCAGTGTTGGTTGTTTTATATGTTGTTCTTGTTGGATGAGAAAATAATAAAGCGTAAATATTCTCTCAAATCTGTGCAAGAGGGCCTCTTCTTCCTCCTGACAACTCTAGTGTACAAATTTGCATGTCCACTGTATTATTGAAGGGGGCCAGTATACGATGAGATGAATCCTGTGTTAACTGAGTAATTAAAAGAAGTGATAACTGGGTAATTAAAAGAGGTGATAACTAGGTAATTGAAAGAGGTAAGAAAGGCTTAATTATTTGGGACAAAAAAGGGATTATCTGTTCGATGATCACATCATATACCAGCAAAATCACCTTATTTGACAACGAGGGGTGGATCAATTGGTCAAGATTCTTCACTTAAGACTCTCCTTATAGGAGATCTTGAGTTCAAGTCACGCTAAAGGAGGAGAAATAGGCATGTTCCTATTGATGATCCTCTAGCCCCCTGGGCATAGCTCCTTGATCAGATCAATTACGAATACCTCGCTTCCAGCGGCAATGTGGGAGTTGGAGCTGTTCGGGAACCTAGGGGCTGATGGGAAACTGATGCTGAGCAGAGGGGAGGCCAGTGATCAATCATCAAGCTGAACAATCAAGTATGTGAAGACTCCTTGTGCGCAGAAATATACAGGCTACGTAGGAACCTGAAAGATCTTGGAATTCTAGATTTACATCCTCTAGGCTCTTAGGGTGGGGTCGTAGGGGCTTAGGATTAGTTCGACTAAGTCGGGATACCTAATGTAAAAAAAAAGATCACCTTATTTGGGTCCTTCACACTGTCCTGAAGTTACAAAATTAATACTTCTCAAGTTTTAATTTATGGGTTCAATGATGTGAAAGAGTGCTGAAATTTGATCTTTCTATATGTATCTTTAGGTTGTATCGTCAATCAAGGAAAAAGCATGAAGTATGAAACCCTTTTTCTGTTTTATCGTATTCTCATTTTATTGCTTGTTTCTGTAAACTTATGTCCCCATTATACATAACATAATGGCAACAACAAATTCAGAAAATGCACCACACAATAACAAATCTAGTTACTTTGACTCAAACTAGCAACAGTGAACTCAGGCTACCCAACATCTATATCTAAGTAACCTACTTTCTTATACCTACAGAGCAACAATAGTCAATAAGGATAGTGCAATTTCAAAAACAGAAGAAAGACCTCTGTTGAGACGACCAATATCCAAAACAAACTGATGCACAAAGTAGCTGACAGAAATGTTAATTCAAAACAATGTCTACGGGGAATACTCATGTGAAGAGTTCCTTAGACACACCGCAAACCCTTATAAAAACAACTCATCACTGATCAAAGATCGAGTCTGTTTTATTTTTCAATTCATAAAGAAAATTAAAATCTTTCAGAACCGCCAAACATACTAATTTTAATCGGTTAGAAGCCAAATCGTACTATGTGTTGCAATAAACTTAACATTCCCAAAAGTCAAGAAAAGAGGAAAAAAAGAAAGAAAAAAGCCTCTTGAGAAGAACGTTGATGAGATGACGAGAAAAGGTGGATTTGCCACTGTTTTTTAGGGCCACAGATTAAGGCAATAGGAGGATGCGAAACCAATTAACCATATGCAATGATTTCTGCAGCCTTCGACCACTGCTGAGATATGCATATACCGAGAGAGACGATGGCTAAGAAGTAGACTGGGAAATGGATGGAGTTAGGGGAGCATATGAGGACGATGTCGTTCTTGTTGATGGGGACGAGGTTTGAAGACACAAGTTAGAGGATTAATTAAAAAAACTTGCTTTTTTGTTTATTTGTAATATAACAGTTAATAATAATTTTAATTTTTATTTAGGGATATAATTGGAAAAGTAAGTTAAAATTAAATTACATTCTATAAAATACTGTTGCATTCCAAACATCATAATAAGAATCTACCCAACTTTCTTATTAAAATTTTTATAAGTATCCAAACATATAAATATCTTTACTTTTCACATATTTATTTTCTAAGGAATCAGATTCTAAATTAACATTACTTTCCCATCAATCAAACGGGGCCCTATGGTATTTTGATTATTTTTCTCATGAATTTAATCTAAAAATTATGCTAGTCAATTTAATCATTCTTTCTCTCCCAACTGTACTATAAATCTTTTATAAAACCCTATCTTTTCTTTAATCGAATACCATATCGGACTTAGTATCGGATTGAGTTCTGGTATAGTACTATACTAGTACCGGTTAATACCGAGTACCGAGTAATTTTTTAAATTTATGAAACAGTCCTTAAATTTGTTAAAAAAATTACAAAATAGTCCATTGTCATATTATACAACAAGAATGTATGTTTTAATCCTGTCTCTAAAAATTATAATAATAAATAATAATCACATTTTAATTTAATTTAATAATTTTAATAAATATAATTAAAATTAAAATATATTTGTAAAGTATATAAATTTTAAATAAATTTTGATTTAATAATTAAAATATATAAAATAAATATTAGTTTATAAATAATAATTTTAAATTATTTATTTTAAAATAAAATTTTTATTAATAACTTATTAATAAATATTATATAAAATGTTAAAATAAATTTAAATAAAATAATTTATTTTAAATTTTATTTTATTTATAATTATTATTAGTAATAAAATATTTATTATTATTTTAAAACAAAATTGAAAATTCACAATAATTATAAAATTTGAAATAAATAAAATAACTAATTAAAAATTTTGAAAAAGGGGAAGTAGAGATAAAAAGGAGGGAGTGAATTTTTAAAATTTTTTTTTACAAAAAAGTCTCCCTATTTTTTAAAATTTTCGGTATTGACTGGTATTTTAAATATCGACCGGTACTATCCGAAACAGACTAGTATCGATTAGTATTTAAACTCAATACGACCCACCCTTTATTTCGTACCGATTTTGATCTGATACGTATCGGTATTCATAATACTGCCTTCAACTATTCTTATTGTTCTCCTGTTGCTAGGATTTTGAATATTTTTACTCAGAAGTTTCAATCGACAATTTTTAGGTTCATATTTTTCCTTATTTAACGATTTCAATTTTTATTCTATTTTTAGGGATATAATTGGAAACACAAGTTAAAATTAAGTTACATTCTATAAAATACGGTTGCATACCAAATACTATAATAAGAATCTACCAAACTTTCCTATTAGAATTTTTATAAGTATCCAAAACATCTGAATATCTTTACTTTCTATATATTTATTTTTCGAGGAATCAAATCCCAAATTTACTTTACTTTCCCACCAACTAAACAGAGCCTTAAGGTAATTTGCTTTGCAATTTGGGGAAACCTCAAAAGAGCGGCTCTTTCCAAATGCATGCTTCTTTCGGGTTTTAGTCATCTAAATATTGTATCGTATAGTTCAATAATGTCATTGGCAACTTCGTGGGTTTTTTGAGTGGTTTTTGTATTCTTGGTTAAAGATAGAGATGTAAAGAAAATTTATCTTATTAATTTCATTTAATTTAAAAAAACGTCTAAATTTGCATATGTTGAAGTCAGCTTTGTTACCTTAGTTCAATCTAGTTGCTCCTGGCTTCCTTTTTTTTATCCCTCTTTGTTGTATCAAAACCCTCAATTCACTTAATTCTTCCCACTTACCAAATCTTGAAAGAGTGGCTCTCTCCAGATGCGTGCTTCTTTCGGGTTTTAGTCCTCTGAATACAATGTCATATAGTTAGGAAAAATCATTGGCAACGTAGTTTTTTTTGAGTGGTTTTTATATCCTTGGTAAGTGATAGAGATGTAACAAACATTTATGTTATTAATTTCATTTAATTAAAAAAAACTACTTTGAAACTGTGTATGATGAAGTCAACTTTGTTACCTCAGTTCAATCCAGCTGCTTTCGACTTCTATTTCTTATCCCTCTTTGTTGCATCAAATCCCTCAATTCACTTAATTCATCCCACTTACAAAATCTTGAAAGAGTGACTTTCTCCATATGCATGCTTCTTTTAGGTTTTAGTTCTTTAAATACTGTGTCGTATAGTTGGGTAATGTCATTGGCAATATTATCATTTTTTGAGTGGTTTTTGTATTCATGGTAAAGGATAGAGATGTAATGAACATTTATCTTATTAATGTCATTTAATTTAAAAAAAAAAACTACTTTGAAATTGTGTATGTTGAGGTCAACTTTGTTACCACAGTTTAATCCAGCTACATCCGACTTCTTTTTTATCGCTCTTTGTTGCATCAAATATCCCAATTCATTTAATCCATCCCACTTACCAAACCTCGAAAGAGAGGCTCTCTCCAAATGCATGCTTCTTTCAGGTTTTAGTCCTCGGAATATTGTGTCATATAATTGGGTAATGTCATTAGCAATATCGTCGTTTTTTGAGTGGTTTTTGTATCCTTGGTAAAGGATAAAGATGTAATGAACATTTATCTTATTAATTTAATTTAATTTTTTTGAAAAAGAGCTCTAAGATTGTACATGTTGAAGTCAACTTTGTTACTTTAGTTCTATCCAGCTGCTTCCGACTTCTTTTTTTAATCCCTCTTTGTTGTATCAAATCTCTCAATTCACTTAATTCATCCCACTTACCAAACCTCGAAAGAGAGACTCTCTCCATATGCGTGCTTCTTTCAGGTTTTAGTCCTCTGAATACTGTGTCATATAGTTGGGTATTGTCATTGGCAACATCGTCATTTTTGAGTGATTTTTGTATCCTTGGTAAAGGATAGAGATGTAATGAACATTTATCTTATTAATTTCATTTAATTTTTCAAAAAGAATTGCTCTGAAATTGTGTATGTTAAAGTCAACTTTGTGACCTCAGTTCAATCCAGCTACTTTTGGCTTCTTTTTTTATCCCTCTTTGTTACATCAAATCCCTCAATTCAGTTAATTCATCCCACTTACCAAACCTCAACAGAATGGCTTTCTTCAGATGCGTGCTTCTTTTGGGTTTTAGTCATTTGAATACTGTGTCGTATAGTTGGGTAATGTCATTGGCAACGTCATTTTTTGAGTGGTTTTTGTATCCTTGGTGAATGATAGAGATATAATGAACATTTATTTTATTAAATTCATTTAATCTTAAAAAAACTACTATGAAATTGTGTATGTTGAAGTCAAATTTGTTACCTCAGTTCAATCCAACTACTTTCGACTTTATTTTTTAATCCCTCTTTGTCGCATCAAATCCATCAATTCACTTAATTCATCTCACTTACCTAACCTCGAAAGAGTGGCTTTCTCCAGATGCATGCTTCTTTCAGGTTTTAGTCATCTGAATACTGTGTCATATAGTTGGATAATGTCATTGGTAATGCTGTCATTTTTTGAGTAGTTTTTATATTCTTGGTAAAGGATAGAGATGTAATGAACATTTATCTTATTAATTTAATTTAATTGTTCGAAAAAAGTTCTAAAAATTGTATATGTTGAAGTCAACTTTGTTACCTCAGTTCAATCCAGCTGCTTCCAACTTCTTTTTTTTATCCCTCTTTGTTGCATCAAATCTCTTAATTCACTTAATTCATCCCACTGACCAAAGCTCGAAAGAGTGGCTCTCTCCAGATGCGTGCTTCTTTCAAGTTTTAATCCTCTGAATACTATGTCATATAGTTGGGTAATGTCATTGGCAACGTCATTTTTTGAATGGTTTTTGTATCCTTGGTAAATGATAGAGATGTAATGAACATTTATCTTATTAAATTCATTTAATTTTTTGAAAAAAAAAACTACTATGAAATTGTGTATGTTGAAGTCAACTTTGTTAACTCAGTTCAATCCCGCTGCTTCTAGCTTCCTTTTTTTTAATCCCTCTTTGTCACATCAAATCCCTCAGTTCACTTAATTCATCCCACTTAACAATCTTGAAAGAGTGACTATCTCCAAATGCATGCTTCTTTTAGATTTTAGTCCTATGAATACTGTATCGTATGGTTGGGTAATGTCATTGGCAATGTTGTCGTTTTTTGAGTGGTTTTTGTATCCTTGGTAAAGGATACAGATGTAATGAGCATTTATCTTATTAATTTCATTTAATTTTTCAAAAAAACTGGCATGAAACTGTATATGTTGAAGTCAACTTTGTTACCTCAGTTCAATCCAATTGCTTTCGGTTTCTTTTTTATCCCTTTTATCAAATCCCTCAATTCACTTAATTCATCCCACTTACAAAACCTCGAAAGAGTGGCTCTTTTTAGATGCATGCTTCTTTCGGGCTTTAGTCATCTGAATACTATTTCGTGTAATTGGGTAATATCATTGGCAACGTCGTCGTTTTCCTAAAATTTTGATTAGTGACTCTTTTTGTTTAGGCTTCATGATCTCTTCTTATAAATTGGAGATTTGGTAATGTCCATATTGTTCCCCATGTACTCATGAAGAACTTTTCACTCATAATTGGATTTATGTATTTATGATAATACTTCAAATAATTTTTGTGTGTGCATTATTCATGTATATTTTTTTCTGAATCTTTTTCTTTATATTGATTGTTAAAATAGAATAAATACAAAAGTGTGAGACCTTGGATTTTCTCATTTTTGTTCCTGTGATTCTTGATTTTATTATAATTTATTTTAGATTAGAATTTGTTCTGTAGCATTGTGCTTTAGGGACTTAATTTGATTATCTAAGGTTAGTTTAGTCCCACTAATATTTTTTGTGGTGATTTTTTATTTTCTATGTTTGTTAAAAGAGTAAAAATATGTTTGATTGAGATTTGCAACAAAAAGTAAAACAAACACTTATTTAGTTAAAACTTATAATAAAAAACTAAAACAAAAACATGTTTGATTTTATCATCTTGTTATATTCTTATAATTATACTATTAGATGTTAATATCAAATTTTAATTTAAATGTTTGAATACATCAAATTGTATTATTAAATTAATTAATTCTCATTATGGTTAAAAATAAAATGTATGAATATTTATACAATTAAAGAAAATTAAACTTCAATTATATATAATAAAATTCTATAAACTATAAAATTACATTAAATCATTCTAATCAATAAAAGATATTCATCATATTATAATCTTTCAAAATGTAATAGTAGTATCATTTACAAAAAAGCCATAAATCAATTAGAACTAATATATTCATTCCACATTTGTTTAGAAAATTCTTCCTAAGTTTGAGACATACTTGAAATTATGTTGGAGTAATTTTATACTCTACTTGAGAACTAGCATCTTCATTTCATTTTTCCTAATTTGTTGTGTATTTTCAATACAACTGTCAAATAATTCATTACTTTGTCCATACATTTTAATATGATTGTCTATAATACAATAAACAATATTGATGTATTTTGTTTCTTCATATTATAACTCATCATATTTGAAAGTATAGGAATCTTACTTTTAAAACTCCAAAACATCTTTCAATAATATTTTTAATGAAGAATATCTCGTAGTTAAATAATTCATGTGAACTTTGAGGTCTTCCTTTTCCTTTATAATCTCATAAATGATATCTCTCACCTTGATATGGTGAAAAATCTAAGCATATTAATATAGCTTCAATAAACCAAATAGAACTTACCTAATATATACAAAATATTAACAAATTTTTAAAAATTAATAATTATCACTATGTTTATTTAAAATAATGTAATAACTTATAGAGGCATACGAAAGTGGTTTGTTACATTTATTACTATTTCTAAAAAACTCAAGAGTCATTTACATTACCTTCCTTAAAGCCATTACATATGTGAGATGTATGTCATATGAGCAACAACACATAATATTTTAAGTTAGATTAGTTTTTTTATGCCCTTTATGGTTTTTGTTCAACGATAGGAATATGTGCATCAATATATTTAATATCTATTGCTCTCATACAATCTTAAAAATAAAATTACCTTCGTTAGAATAATTATGAATTATAAAGACCTAATGAAAATAGTAATTAAATTATATGAATGTACCTAAAATGTGGAAAGAATTTTAAATTAAGTTGAATTTTAGGAGATGTATTAGTAAAAGATGGTTGAGTGATGACTCTTTTGTAAGACGATTGACTACATATAAGAATTTGCAAAAGTAATTTGAAATTGTCCAAGTCAATGTTAAAAGCGATTCTAGTTATGGAGATAATACCTTACAGTATTCAAGAAGATTGTCTTGCTCATTCTTAAGTTCTTATAAATCCTTATAGGATTCTCATTCAAAGTTTTAATATCCAATCATGACCTGAAAAAGCAAAAGTACTAAATGGTTACTTGTGTAAATGAAAATATTAATTATCTTCCTAACTACATAAATAATAACTACCTTCATCAATTCTTATTCTTATGAGATTTCTTTTCTTATAAGAAAAACTTGTATCTTGATCTCCTTTTCATTATATAAACAAACTTCATTAACGTCAATTTTATGTTCCTCTTCTATAATGTTAGATGGAGATTTAGTTGATGGATATGTATGTAAAGCAATAGTATCTCAAAAATATAACACAAGTCTAAGAACTCCTTACATTTTTTTTGAATTTTTGAGCCATGTTATGTACTTCCAATGGTGAAAAGAAACATGAGAAAAAATTATATAATATGACATATTAATGAATAAAGATAAATTTTACCTTAAATAAAATTTTCAACATTCATATGTTAACTTAACCGATGAAAGAGTTGTAATTGATTCCTATTTCTTTAAGTAATTTCTTCAAATTTATTCAATTTGGCCATTAATGCATTATGCTTATTCTTTAATTGAACATCAGTATAGTCTTTATAGAATTTTAGTTAAATACTTCTTTAATCTTCTTCCAACTAGATTCGAAGATGTAATAGTTGTTCGATTTCCTTTGTTTACTTCTTCAATTATCAATAAGCTTAAATGCATCTCTATGGTATCATTTCATACCTCATCCTTTTCATTTATTTCCATACAATCATTGGAATTGTTCAAAGCTTCCATCACTAAATGAAATTACATATAAGTGACATCAATTATAACAATTTCCATAAAGAATTAAATGTTAAACATAGTTAAAAAATAATCATAAGACAATCACAAACAATAGTAAAAACTATCAAACATTTTTTTAATGATTTTTTAACCTAGACATGTACTATATAATGTTCTTGCACTTTAAAAGTTATTGTGTTCTTAAAGGATTCATATCCTATAAGAGATCTGCACTTAAGAATAACTTTGCATACGAAGAAATCTGCACCTAGTTGAAAAGAATTAATGAAATAGGGTTACTAATTCCAAGCATTCAAATTGTAAAACTTTTACAATTATGACAATTTTATTAAATTTATCCTTAAATGATATGTAAACATAGATTAGCATTAAACCTAAAGGCAAAAAAGCTATGGTTAGCATAAAGGAACAATAAATATCTATTGATGCTACAAAAATTGGATCATTTTGGACCAGTGACATAAACCTAAACTGATTCTTTTTCCTAGGAATATGAGCGATAAATAATTTTATTTAAAGAAAGATAAATGATAGAGGAGTAACTGTGTAGTAACTTCTTAAATTCTAAAAAAGTTCACAAAATCATTTTTTTTATGTGAAATCACTTTAAGTCCTTGTTTGGTTGTCATGGATTCTCGCTTAGGAAAGTAATCTTTTTCTTAAAATTTATATTATCACGTTTGGTTTATTTTTTTTGAGTAGTTAGGAAAGTAAAAACTTTTCTAGTCTAGGGAAAGTAGTAGCATTTTAATTGGATTCTAAATCCCAACACCCCTTTGGTATTTAGATTACTTTCCTTGAGAATTTAATCTAAAAATTATGCTAGTCAATTCAACCATTCCTTCTCTTTCAACTTTATGACAACTCTTTTATAAAACCCTACCTCCTCTTCAACTATTCTCTCACCTCTTCGTTTTCCCAACCACTTTTGTCCTTACTCCTCAAGCTTCAACCCTTGGCCTTTTGATGTTCATCGTTTGCTTGATTCTTTATTGATCCTCTCTCCCTTCAATTCAATTCCTGGGTCCCATCCAATTCTTCTCTACATGGTCGTTTCACAACTCGTCCAAATCAGAGCTTTGTTGAGTGGAAGTGATTTTTGATGAACAAAAAGTTTCAGTTTTGTATGGTCTGTGATTTTGAGGTTTTTAGGTATTAGTCAAAAAAAGGAAAAAAAGAAGAAGGAAAATCAGTGAAGGAAGAGTTCTTTGCCATTAGTCATTTGGTCAGCTTCTCTGTCGCAGCTTGTTATTTGGTATTATAACAAAAAGTTTCTACCTTTCTTAAGTATTTGCATATTACATTTGTTCCTTTGTTTAACTAAAATTTTGACCTTGTATAATGGAGACTTTAAGAAATTCATCTCTCAATATGATCTATTTGATCTCATATTTGATAGGTAGATCTTTACTTAACAAAAATAAACAATCTAAAAAGTGGCATACTAGGAAAAAACTAAATCTTACTTTAGTCAACTCTTTATGGCTTGGCATTTGTGACAATAATAAGGCTCACTTCAATCTTCCTCAATGTTCAGACCACTCTCTTGTTAAGGTATACATATAAATTAACTTGTTTCTAAGGAACTCTCCTTCTAAAATTTTCAACTTCCTAATCAACAATCCTTATTTTGAGGAGGTAATAAATAAAATATTATTATTGAATAAATGGAGTGGATTCCTTTAAATGTGTTATAAAGTTGAACATCTAATAGGAACTAAAACTATTACATAAAGAAAACATCAATCATATAAAAAGAAACTATAATCAAATTAAGAGATAATATAATCTCTGTACAAGTTGAGTTAAGCTTCAATCCAAATAATGAGCTACTCCTCCAAAGGCAAAAAAATGCCCTAGCCCTTTATATAGCTACTTTAAAAAACCAAGGATTTTTTTTGAAGCTAAAATCTTGAGTTCCCTAGGTAAATGATGGTGATAAAAATACCAAAATTTTTCATAATGTTATTCTTATAAGGAGGAACGTTAACATAATTGACCCTCTTAGGGATCAATCAGGGATTCTCTATATGGATCAAAATTAAATTTTAACTCACTGAAGGCTTTGTTTTGAGCATATATTTAACACTCCCATCTTTGTTAACTTGACACTTTTAGAGATTAGATTTAGTATTACTCAAACCATGACTTTTGATATTGAGACTCTTACAAAACCATTCATAAGCAAGGAGATTAAAGAAGCCCTCATCAGTCTTAACCCCAATAAGGCACAATCTCTAGATGGGTTGAATACTTGCTTTTTCTGAAAACTAGTGGCTTTATAAGATACTTGGTTACCAATTCAGTGTTAGAATTTTTTAGAATTGGTAAAATATTAAAAAAATCAAACCTCATATTTGCCTTATTCCTATATGCTTTAATCCATTTTCTTTAACGCATTATCAGACTAAAACTTGCTATAATGTAATATAAAAGATTACTTCTAAAATACTTGTTAGTAAGTTTAAGAGCACTCTGAACTCATTGATCAATCCTTACAAAAGAGAATTTTTAATAGGGTGGTAACATCAGTGACAACATCTAGATTATCCAAGATCTATTTAAGAATTACCATAGGAAGCTATCTATTAGAAACTGCTCCCTTAAAGTAGACTTCGCAAAGCATTTGATACTATTGGTTAGAGTTTTTTATTTCAAGTTATGATAGATTTTGGATTCTTGAACAAATTCATTCGTTGGATCCTAAAATGTGTCACTAACATTACTTATAGCGTCATGGTGAATGGAGAACCCTTCAAGCTTTTCTGAAGTGCTAAGGGCTTAGATAAGGAGATCACCTTTCCCGTACCTTTAAATACTATACATTGATGTACTATCTAAATTCACTTAATCAAACATAAACTCATGTAAAGAGTTTAAATGCCATATAAAATGTAGGAAATCAAAGTTGTTCAATCTCTCTTTTATAGATGGTCTCTTTTTATTCTACAAAATGGAAAATTTAGATCGATTCCCTAAATCTTTTTTATATTTATCAATTCTAGTTGATTACCAAAAGATCTTTTATGTATTTACTATTAGCATAGAAAAGGAAGAACATCCTGTACAAATCATAGGTATCAAGCTTTAACAGATGGCTCTCAAATACCTTTTGATCCCTATCTCAACTACCAAATTGTACCATAGTAACTGTCAACCCTTATATAGGTTGTTGGAACAACAAGTTCTTAACCTATACAGGTAGGGTTCTTCTGTTAATGTTTGTTCTACTTAGCATGAGTGTTTATTGGTGCTCCTTTTTTTCCCTTCCTATTAGTCAAACTAAGGAAATTGAAAGGATGCTAAAGAATTTTCTCCATACTATGAAAGTTGATGACCATGCTAAAGCCAAAGTTAGTTAGTCTAAAATATAGTCCAAGGAAAAAGAAGGAGGTTTAAGGATCAAATCCATTAGAATAATAAACAAAGTGCTTCATAGAGAAAGGATTTGGAAGCTCTTTATTGAATAACAATCCCTTTGGGTATAATGAATACATTTGCAACTTCTAAAAGGGACCAACTTTTGGAGTATTTAACCCAAGAATATAATCCTCGACCTTTAAACAAAATTTAAAGCTTAGGGACCGTATCGAACATTATATAGCAGTAAAATTTGAAAATAGAGCTAGAATATCATTGTGGTTTGTCAATTGGCACCCTTAAGGTTCTTTTGTGTAATTTGCTAAATGCAAATATACTAATGTTTTTCATGTTTGAAAACTCAAGCGTAGCATTTGTCACACTTTGCAACACATAACACTATTCTTTGCTCAACTTTAGACGTTTTAGCACAATTATCAATTCAATTTTAACTTACTCCTTTTATCTATCCATTCAGGACAAAGTAATCAAATTTAAACATTGATTAAGAACCTACAATAATCACTTATGTTGAAGCATTTTTGTCGGTAATAAGGAATAAGTTCAATGGAGTAAATTGTTTTGGTTCCCTATGAATCATTAAAAATTGCATTTATTTTATGACTAACTATTAAGGAAAAGTTAAAAACTAAGAATATAATCAATTTTGCACTATCTTCATCTACCTATGCTTTATACAACAAGGAGATTGAGTCATATAATAGCTTATTCGTCACCTACCAATTCTTTGCAAGCTCCATGTAACATAAGTTGCATGAAAAATCAAGAAAATAATGTTAATATGTAGTGGGAGCCTTATTACGTACCCCGGATCTACATGAAATGATTAAAAATGAAGATAATGCGGAATACCTGGATTTCGGTTCCATCTCTGATTCTGAAGCCGATTTCAAGTTCCAAACGTCTCCGAATCTCCTGAGGCCTTTAGTAGAAAGTGATCACCAACTCACAGGCTAGGTCTTTCTACAGTTTTTTTCAAATCATGAGCTTCCCTAACAGGTCAGGAATCCTTATGCTCGTGAAGCTTCTCTTAAGTAACTGTAGAAGACCTTACCTTTATATAGCTTCCATATCGGGCTTCCTCATCACAAGGCCGATATAGACCCGGTTCACACTAATCGGGACCCATTTTCTACCCGAACTTTGACCTATTAATCTAGATCATTTATTAAGTCACTTTATTATCTTTATCAGGATCAAATGACGTAACTTAATTGGTAATTTATTTAAATACCAAAATTGCAATTAATGTTATTCCAACTTTATGAGACATGGACAAAATGTCTTACAATCTCCCCTTTGGACTAGCATTAATTGCAGTAGAGTCTAGTTTAAAAATAATTTAAAAACCCGGTTAAGCCATGCAACTGTATAGTCGACTAAGTTTTAAAAACAAACATTTGATCCAAAGATAACGAAAGTTCATCATTCTATCCTGCAAGACTTTCGATACTGAAAAGCATCAAATACATGTGTCCTGTGTGACATAGATCCAATACAATTATGAATACCTAATACCTTACTAACATGAACAGGAAAATGGAGTGTGACAAACTACAATGATACCTTTATGATCTAATTGTATCATCTTCGTTTGTAGGTCTCAATTTCTCTATCTTTATGTTAAACTGCATGTGCTAAACTGCGTTAGAGAAATTATGTTTTCTCTCACCGAATGCTAAACAATATTAGAGAAAACATTTATATTCTCCAACTGAATGCCAAACTGCATTAGAGAACCTTTATGGGATTAAAAACTTATATCCCCCTATGTCATGTCAAACTTTATAGATATGTATGTTAAATTGTATGCACCTAAATGACTTAAGCACAAGGTCAATCTGTATATATGCCCATTGACCTTCAAATGCTTAAGATTGACACAAATCTTAAGACTTTCATACGTACTATGACGATGTGTGATGACACACAATACTGAGGATAAATGATGATCATCTTCATCAATAATCATCATATTATCATAATACTTCAAATTGTACAAATGTACATGGAGAAAATATAACGATCCCCTAATAGGCAGTGCCTAATGACATCAAAACACCCATACTGTACACTTGTGTTACAAACACAAGTAGGTGAAGTTCTTTAGTTAAATGCTCCAAACCTTAATGTCACTTTTCATGTCAACACCTTTATGACCAAATAATCGATCTTTAACTGCTATGATCCTGTGATATTCTTCGTTGTCATTAAACAACATTGTAAGAAGAATGTCACAGTAAAACCAGATGGGTCTAGCCACTGAATGGATCATAGACCACTCAGAAATTGAATTTCTGATTTAAACAGTCTGCGAAGTAGCCCCTTTAGCATGCACTTTGCATGCCTAGTCGAGGAAGTTACACATGTCTCTATGACACACTTCTACAACATCATACCATCTGCAAACTTGAGCTGTAACCTTAAGTGGACTTTTGATCATCCAAACACATAGCTAACTTTAAATCTAAATTCCCTACAAGGTTTAGTCTGTTGACTTTTCTATATGTCAACATATAATCCTTAAGTCCTTCAAGTATCTCAACGCTCACTAGACTGCATTCCTAAAGTCTATAATTGGATTAACCATATACTAACCAAACAGTCAACAGTGATTGCAATGTCCTATCTAGTACATAGTCAAGCATACATTAGCTATTCATCGTACTAGAATACGGAACATTCCTCATAATCTCTCTCTTCACTTTATTCTTTGGGTACTGTATCAAAGATTATCTCTCATTGTGAGAGACAGGTGTTACAACAAGTTTACTGTCAACCGTATTAAACCTTTGTAACATATACTCAACGTATGCATTCTTTAAGATATCTGTTGAGTGTTGAGATATGTCCTGGTGAATCCAAATACCTAGGACAGTAGATGTTATACTAAGGTCCTCATGTCAAGGTTCTTAACCAAAAGTTGTTTATCCTCATACAACATGATCAAGTGACTTGATGTGAACAATTTACCATCCTCATGTAGTGATAGGAAGATAAATTTGCTCCCCTCAACTACATAGTACAGGCATTCTTTGACTTTATTTTTCGTGAAGTCAAAAGAGGCCATAACCTCACCAATTGTAAGGTATCACTTTCAGGAGGTTTATTGTAACCCATATATTGATCTGCATAACTTGCAAATCATGTCAGTACTGTCTGGATCCTTAGACCCTATAGATTGTACCGTATAGAACACTTCATAAAGGTTCTTACTCAGGAAGGTGGTTTTGACAACTTTCTGATGTAACTCTATATCATCATAAGCTACAATGGCTTTTATCACTCAAAATGTATCCTATGAGGATATGAGAGAAAAGGTAACACAAAGTCAGCCTTTTCCTTGAACCCTTATGCAATTGAGCAAGCCCATAAACTGTTAAACTTTATCCTGAAATCCTTTAGGTCTGAAACCTTATTTACCACTGACGAGCTTGCAGTTCCTTATGCAAATCAACTAATTCCTAGACTTTACTATGCTTCATGGCTTGCATCTCGTCATTCATCGCATCCTACCAAACATCCACATTGGACCCAGAAACAGCTTCTGTAAAAGTAATTAGATCTGTAATATGTCTAATAACATAGTCCAGTACACCTGACAGACTATGTTGTCAGATAGGATAGCAGGTCGTCTCAATCCAGTGAATTTACTTAACTTTATTAGAACTTGTATCCCCAGGAATCCCTCTATGTGCACAGGTATGGGTTCCTATTCCTATACAGGTACGATACAAAAATCTAGATCCACCGGATCTAATTGTATGAATAGCGGGTACGGGATAACTGTAGTATCCGCCTTACTATCATCCGAATGGTCAAAAGACCCACCATCATAGACATGATATTCCAAAAACTTAGCTGCTTGTAATCCTACTATTCTGGTTCCTCCTTATCTACAGTATAATCTGTAGTCCTAAGGTGATTGAGATATTTTACTAAATAGCAATGAAGGGAATGAGCATGCAATCTTTCTTTAGAAGGATTATCCTACTGAGCCTCCTACTGAGGTAGGACAACCCTTTACATGATTGTGTGCAAGGCTGAGTTCTTCAATTTCAAGATAGGAATATTAGTCCTGCTCTGCATTGACTTCTTTAAGTGCTTTAGGGTAGAGCTATGCCTTTTGGTAACACACCATTTTGCTTAGAATTACTTGGCATAATGAACTAAGTCACTATTCCAACTGACTCTATATATCTAGTAAACGGACCTTCTAAAGTTCTGAAACATCATATTTGCCATGATATTCTCCTCCTTGGTCAAATCTGACTATCTTGATGAATTTTTCCAACTGGTTCTCAACCTTCAGACTTTAAACAAAAACACATGAATTTGATGTGAAAAATCATCAAGAAATGTCAGAATACTTTTATAATTGCATAATGCAATTATATGAGGTCTACTGAAATCTTTATGTATTAAACTCAACAAGTTAGAAGTATAAGTTGACCCCATTGTCCTTATTAGTCAACTTACCCCTGTGATTGTCAGTATATGCTCTAGATCATCTTAATCTAGAATTGAGAAATGATTTCCTTGATCAATCTCTCAATCTTAGCTCTGGAAATGTGGCTTAAACTTTTATATCACACTATGTATGACTTCTCATTCATCAGGTCCTTCATACCTTGTTTAGTATGATACGTAGAAGTATATATCTAATTCGGGATAGGACAAATTCTATACAAACCACATGACAAGAAAGTTGCATCTTTATGTTTTGCATTAAACCACAACTGTATAACAGAAGTACTAAATACAAAACGTCAACCCTCATTGTCCTTAATTGATCAAAAGATCACATATAAAATGTGTCGTGTATACCCTAATGAATCTTACTATAAAATTCAGTACATACATCCCTATAGATATCACTTCCACATCTTTATTGCTGTGAACTATCAGTTCCTCCTTCCCTTTATTTGGCTTCATCCTGGATGTGAACTACTGCATTGTGGAAGCACCCTTATCAGATGTTCCACTAAATAATCACTTATACTTAATGCGACTATTGCAAATTAGATTCATAATTGATAAACCAAAGAGAAACCTGATAGTCTCAGTCTTCCCTTAAACCTCATACTACTGGATTCTTTATGTCCAAGGGACCTTTACCAGAATTGGTTTGACCTGCATCAGCATATGGAGAAGATTTGAACTTTCTACCTTTGAACTTAGTAGGTTTCATCTTTGTCTTCCCTTAAGCTACTTCCAAGACTATAGGAGTAACAACTTAAGTTTCTCCACCTCATCAACACAATGGGATATCAAAGCATTGAAGTCTCAATATCTTTACCTACTGTGAAAATAAATTATTCTCGATAAGTACTCCATTACTCCCCTTTTCCTCTGTATACTTTATGGAGAATAATACTTTCATTAAGGCACTTGTCTCAACACTGGATGAGACTGTGTACCTTTAGGAGACATTATTAAGAAACTCCTTCGCTATATTTGTGTCCAGAAGTCCACTTTGCAGATGGTTAGGTACGGATTCTTAATGGTCGTCAGATATAATCTGTTAGACCGATCCTAGGTTTCATAGACTGCTTTATGAGTTGTCGAGCTCATGGATGAAAATTGGATATGGCTTGCCCGTCCATATGACCATTTTAACTACAACTATCTCCATAATCTTCAAAACATCCTCCGTTTAATTCTTTATATCGAAACCAGCAAGGGTTTCAATGGCGATACTAATTTAGTTGACTGAAAAGGTGACTTATGATGATAAACTTTAAATCAGCACAAATGTAGGACAACAGTGATACTAAAGTCATTAATAGTATCTTTCCTGAAAATCCGATCACACATATTATGAAACACCTTTGGGCTGAATACATAATATATGCAATTAGGCTTTCACACATAAAAGCGATCAGAGTATAAACTATCAACTCTCATAACACTACCACCTTTGGGTGAATAGATCACTTGAGCAACAACCTCCCTCCATTTAATGTCTTTATGCACATTTCAAAATTTTATGTAAGGTCAACACCTTTGGGCAGAATAACTAAACATAAAATCAGAGACATCCCCCAACATGCAAGCAAAACAATTCAGAATACTGACTTGAAAGGCCACTTTGGTGACTACATTCTCATCAACATCCAAAAAATCTGCAAACACAAGGGATAAATCTTTATGTCATCCTCACATTCTTTATGGGCATACTGTATGTGACAATGTAATCTCAATAAATGCAAAAATCCAAATGCACAATCTCATTGTCACACACACGTGCTGAAAACATTCTCTGAAAACTTCATTCGAGATTTTCGTAAACGAAAAATCTCAGTAGAGTGACTATTGTGCGTCACCGGATACTGAATCGACCTCCTGAGACACGACAACCTCATGTATCTCCCTTATGGCAAGTTCATTGCACGAAAATTCACTCAAAAATGACTTTAGAATGTCTCAATTTCTACATCTGATGGATTATCATGCAATCTCGAACATTGAAAATGAGACCTGAGACACGAGACCTCATGCATCTCCTTCATACAAAGTCCAAAGCATGAAAATTCAATCGAAATCGGATTCATAATACCTTAATTCCTTTTTCTGGAGTTAAACTTTAATTTATCACTAATGTAATAAATCCAAAAAAATAGAAAAAGGTTACTTTATAAATTTTTCGAACCTGAAAACTGACCCAAAACACCCCGGGGTAGCTTTACGAGAAATCTGGAATTTTTGGGGTTTTTTTGTTTTGTCTCTTTTGAAATTACTGTAGTAGCGTCCGTATGGCTGACGTCAGTCGCTAACGTCGGTGCGCGTGCGGGAGAGGCGTGCGTGTTACGCACGAGCACGGTTTGACCCATCAGACTGCGACACACACGCCTCCACGCGCAGATGCGTGGGCACTATGCGGCGCATGCCATATATGCGCCGACACGTGTCGCGCATCTGCGGGGTCACGTGTCGAATGCATGGACGGTCTGGATGGGCACGTGTTGCGCACGTGCCCGCCATTCCACGCCAGTCGATATACAAGCTGCGAGCCTGCTGGAGTGACGTGGCGAGCTCGGATTTGCACGCGTCGTCCGTACAGGCACGTCCCATGCCCTGCAACAACGTCACAGGCGCCCAACGATCTTCCACTCCTCTGACGCCAGAGGCGATT
Organism: Erythroxylum novogranatense; assembly: GCA_029891385.1. Taxonomy (NCBI): domain Eukaryota; kingdom Viridiplantae; phylum Streptophyta; class Magnoliopsida; order Malpighiales; family Erythroxylaceae; genus Erythroxylum; species Erythroxylum novogranatense. The sequence goes on from CM057228.1 coordinate 108,640,968, forward strand.
TTTGACATCCCAAGAGTCCGTTTTTTACTCCGTTCCGCTCGTTTTCAACCTGTTTTTCATAGCTAACCTTATGTAAACAACTTTTACGTAATTATATACATAAAAAAAACTGAAAAACGAATCAAAAACTAAGGAAAACCAAATGAGATGAAAAATCGAAAAACCTTTGTTTCTGGCAATCCGATCACGTAACTGCTCTGATGTCACATGTTAGTACGTAGTGGGAGCTTTATTACGTACCTCGGATTTACATGAAAGAATTAAAAATAAAGGTAATGCGGAATACCTGAATTTTGGTTCCATCTCTGATTCCGAAGCCGATTTCGAGCTCTAAACGTCTCCAAATCTCCCGAGGTCTTTAGTGGAAAATGATCACCGACTCACGGGCTAGGTCTTTCTACAATTTTCTCAAATCACGAACTTCCCTAACGGGTCAGGAATCCTTATGCTCGTGAAGTTTTTCTTAAGTAACTACAATAGACCTTTTCTTTATATAGCTTCCATATCAGGATTTTCCCATCATAAGGTCGATATGGACCCGGTCCACACTAATCGAGACTCATTTTTTACTCGAACTTCGACCATTAATCTAGATCATTTATTGGGTCACTTTATTATATTTATCAGGATCAAATGACGTAACTTAACAGGTAATTTATTTAAAAACCAAAATTACAATTAATGTTAGTCCAACTTTACGAGACATGGACAAAATGTCTTACAAATAAGTCATTCAATAGGCTGCCAAAATCAATTACAACCATCAGGGTGATTTGATCTTGCTCAAAGTTTCTTTGAGTCATATAGGAATATTTAAAAGAGAAGCTAGAGAGGTGAACTCCATCTTCCATAGTGTATTTAGCTATTGAAAGAGTTTGTTTTTGTGAAGAACTTGCACAAATCTTTCAGCAATGAAATGGCCATGCAATTGAGCATCCTTGCTCCCCTTTTTGGAATTGAATTCTATCCTCCTTCCCATCTTGTACCATATCTTCATTATTAGGTGCTAGGCCCTTATTAAGTATTGTATTTGCATTAGCCTATCCCTATTTTGTTGCGACTTGATTGCCTTTTTGGGCCTCTAATACAATTTTTTATTTTAATTTCCAAAAATACTTTTAAGATTTGAACAAAATACATTGATGTTTTGACCATTCATGCAAAAGCAGAGTCCATAGCAGAAGGAATTATTACTTATATGCATAATAGAAGTGCTACATTAAAATTTTGAAATCCAACCAATGTTCCCTTCACTTGGAGACAAGTGAGAATCGAGTATAATCATGAATTTTAATGGTCAGCCGGTGAAAAGTGCAATGCTTTCACCTACATGTCCTCATTTATGTTAAAGACTGGACACGCATCAATGCAAGAGCTTCACCAGCCTGCAATTTAGTCGCAAGTCGGAGCTTTCTATAATCTTCGTAAGTGAATGGCACATATACTCGAGGATGTTCAGGGTCTACAAATTCTGGGGGAGCCTCTATCGCTGCCTCCTTTGGTCCTAGAAGGAATGAAGCAATTGAAATGCGAATTGTTGCTTCTTTGCATAGAACTCTGTGTTTAACATTGCAAAACTTTCCATTACTCCACACCTTTGTCACACGCAAACAAGAACATTAATACCATTTCCACCACAGTTTGTACTAAAAGGTGAATCTTTCAAAAGCAAATTACGAAGCAGGAACCGTGCAAGTACCGTGGCAAGGTCTCCAAGATTGATGAAGAGAGTGCCTGGAGCTGGCTCAGCTTCTACAAATGAACCAGACTTCTCCATTACTTCAAGACCGCCAACATTTTCATCGTCTTGAAGTATGCTTAGGAACCCTGAATCTGTGTGTATTTGAACTCCAGAGGATCCTACAGTTTCTGGGGTGAAGTTGTACTTGTTAATCCTAAACTGGCAAGGCCATTCACTGAATATGTCATTGCTTGAACCCAAACTTCGAGCCAACTTTTGTGCTAAATTTACAGCAAGCTGATGAATCGCTTGAGCATAGCTCTGAATTATCTCTCTGATAGCATGTTCAGGCCAAAAGAATCAAAAGAAATCAGTCAATCAGAGGAAATCGCCAGGAATAAACAACATCAATTATCCATCAGTGACAATCAGTATTGAGAACCTAACTAAGAGATCTACAAGAAAATCCATTGTAAATTCGTGGTTCCTGTTTTTGAAGACCGACATAGATTTGCTATTTTTGACAGAACCAATCGAGGCAATGATACAGAAGACTAGTTAAGCTTGAGACTTGGCAGTGTCAATCACATTACAATTCACAATCAATATGACATAAACACTCCACAATGTTTTATTTTACATGTAATACAATATTTATTTATTTATACGTCATGAGTTTTGTGGCCGTTTACGAGGCCACAGTTGAGAACTTGAGATGCCTCAACCATAAAATAGAGAATTACAAGACAAATTAAACAAAAAGAGAAGAAAGGAACAACCTTTGATAAAGTGAGACATCTAGCTGATCGCAGAAACTTTGTACAGCTTCGGAATTGCTCATGTCGTAAAGACCCAAGGCTTCATAGAGAGGATTGGCCTGGCTTGGTGCCATGTACCCACTACCTGCAATCACATCTGTGTTACGCTTTTTAACCTCCATGGGAAGGTCTAACAGTGATCTAACTACCCTCTTCATTTCAGACATTAGTGTTGTTGGGACATTATGATTGACGACCCTGAAACAACCCCATTCCTCGCAAGCTGTCCTAAGTTTCTCGTACTGTGCTGGGAAATCTTGAAGATCGATGTATGGGATTCCAACTTCTTTCATGATAGTTTGTATGTTCTCTATGTCTTCCTCTGTAGCCTCTGCTCCACTATGATGGCATGTTATAATTTGGTGATCTTCTATCTTTTCTTTTGATTGCTTTTAGCTCGTGGCATACGGTATTTATGCTTAACCATGCTTCCCCCTTCCCTGTTTAAGGCCGACAAACTTTTTTCAAATGTTCATATAAGACAAAACATTCAGCTTGATCTTTTCTTTTCTAGTTTACTTTATACTAGCGTTGAAACTTGGTGACCTTAGGTACTCCGAATGTAGTTTATCTAGTTGCGTCTGAAGCTGCAAGACTCGAAAAACGAGAAAAATAAGAAGATAACAAATCTGGTTAAGGATTCAAATCACTTGTCTCATTATTCGGTTTTTAACTCTGTTTAGTTGGATCAGAGTTATTGAAATAGAGGATCTGGTTCATGTCAGCTAAAGATTGTAAATTGACTACTGGATATTGGTGATTCAAGGATAATAGAACTAAATGTTAGAATAGTGCTTCAGAGTTGAGACAAAGGGTGGATTTTCTCAATGTTTATTGATTTGTTAATCAAGGCATTTATGGCAGTTGAATTGGGACTAGAACGGCAAGTAACATTTAAGATCACAGTGAATGCTTTATTTTTAGGCTGAGAAGGATTACGGTAATCTAGTGAGTGATTATTGATTGAAGTCTTAGACGATCTGTATTAGATGCAAATTAAACATCGTCATCTTTGGAAGTTAGGATTCTTATCATTTCATGTTGGCAATATAGAAGAAAAAGATATAAGGTGATCTCTAACCAAAACACCAAAATATCAAATTTAGTAATTTGGTGCAATAAATTTGTTCTAAAAAAGATACCAAATCTTCACACTAAAATAGTGTAATGAATAATAACACAACTAAATTTTCACACCAAAACGGTGCAAACATGTACCATTTTGGTGTGAAGAAAGTATTTCAATACCATAGGAGGATATGGCAGATGATGATGTGGATAGCCCAGCATGGTATAAGAATCCTATGAGGCCAGACCATGCGAAAATGGAATTTCCTAAATTCGAAGAAGGTGACCCACGTGGGTGGATTTTTAAAATGGAAAAGTATTTCCACTACTATCAAGTATTGGACAACCTTAAAATCGAAACTGCTTATATATATGTGGAAGGTGACGCACTCGACTTGTTTTCTTAGATGAATGGTGGGAATACCATTTTTACCGGGATGAACTAATGAGGGTCTTGTAAGAGAATTTCGAACCAGTAGAATTTTAGAATCCAGATGAGCCTGGCATATTTCTCTTGTTCATGATTGGCCAAAGCATTCTCTTGGGTATTTTCTTTAATGGCAAACATCATGATCCATAAACCCAGGATAGTTTTTAAGGTTGTGAGTCTAGCCCTATAGTTTGAATATAAGTTAGGCCCAAATAAAGATCATTACAGTAAAACCTCGATAAATGAATATTCGATAAATTAATAATTTAGATTAAATAATATTTTTTTCCAGTCCCGACTTGGGTCAATGGGATAAAATAATAACCTCGTCAAATGCATAAGATAATAGATTTTAAAAAAATTCCTTGAAGTCTATTGAAAATATAAAATAATAATTCATTAAATAAGTATGAAAATTACATATACAATTCATAAAATAATGCACTTCCTAAACAATTTTTATTTCAAATTTTATGCTTTCTTAAAATATATATCGATAATCAATTGATTCTTTTTTTCATGTGAACTGAATTCAATTTTATCTTTAACTTTTTGAAGGGCATAAACTACATTCGGCACATTTTTCTCATTTTGAAATAAGTAAATTTTCAAAGTTTCTACGACAAGAAAAGCTTCTTTTGGAGAAACATGTGGTATAGCGTTACTATCATCTGGATCTTGATTGTCATCATCTTCCATACTCATTACTCCTTGAATAATTTCTTCTTCCGTAGGAGATTCCATTAAAGCTTCATTTTTACTGGGATAATTCAAAATCTACTCTACATCCATGGCATTTCTATAATGTAAATTAGAAATAACTTCATCTAATTTTTAAATGCCTTCAACATTACCAATTTCTTCTTCTAGAAGCATACCTTCCTCGGATCGAATTTTGCAATGTCAAAAACAATTTGCAATAGTTGTGGCCTTCATATCAATATTCCAAGCAGCATTAATAAAATAGATAGCATCCAGGACATTTTTTTTTCAGGATTTACTGCTCCTATCTCGTAGCATTCCATGATGCTAGAATAAAAACGACGTCGATAATAAATCTTAAGTGATCGAATAATTCCAGCATCATATGGTTAAATTTTTTATGTTATATTTGGAGGCAAAAAAAACAATTCAACATTGCTCAAGCCTTCAATAACCTTGGGATGGGCTGGGCAATTGTCTACTATAAGTTGTACTTTTCTACCTGTCATTTTATCATCAAACCAACGAACAAATTCTTGAAAGAGTAATCCAGTCATCCATGCTTTCTTGTTGGCTCGATAATGACAATTAAGATTGTCAATATTCACATTTTTAAAGCATCTAGGATTAGCATACTTACCAATAATCAAAAGAGATACTTTATCTGAACCAACCCCATTGCAACAAACAGCAACAGTAAGTCTTTCCTTGTCATTTTTCCGTCCTTCTAATTGCTTTGTAGCTAGTGAATGATCTGCTTACAAACGATAAAATAAGTCTGTTTCTTCCATATTATAGATATCCCTCCAATGAAATTTGTCCAATTTAACTCAAATTTCAGGTACAGATTCTTTAACATTCTCCATGACAACTGAATCGTTTTCACCAAATATTCTATAAGACTTAATGCCATGTCTTGCCTTGAACTGTTCTAGCCAATTATTTGAGAAGTTAAATTCTGGATTTGCATCACCATACATATTCTATAGAAACTCTCTTGCTTTAGTTTGAATCATTTCTCCAATCATGTTCATTTTCTCTTAATATTGGAGAAACCACTCAAACAATACCTTTTCTAATTCAGGATATTTTGTTGATTTGTGCTTTTTAACATTTCTATTTGTTATCTCTTTTAACAAATAATCTGCTGACCTTTTAAAAATATTTGATATTATTGATTGACTAATAAAGAAATCAAACTTTTGTTGAATCCACTATTGCAAATCTTTTTTACTTGAAGAGGGATGTTGATTTCTGTACTCACATAATGCTTTTCTCATCTCATCAGTTAACATAGACTTTTTTACACCTTTCAAGTGAGTAGCCATGGAAGAAAAGATATAATATATGAATTTTTATATTTTGGTATATGAACTTAAAATACATGTATCTATTTATAAACTCTATACAGTATTGTGTACTTGAAAAAAATTCATAACACTTCATATTCTAATGTACCTACTTACACTCTATTTTGAATCACGCTAACATAAGATTAATAAACTTATTTTTCACAAGATTAATAAACTTAGATACTGTTGGACCTCGCTTGCTTCCAGAGCCCAACTCTCGGAGTCTTAAACCTTGTGCTTAAAACCCTGTAGGTCATTTGTTGTCATTCCACAATAGTGGTGAGCGCACATTACTTAAATATCAAAATCATAACTTGAATTCTTTATAGAAAATGAAGCTCTAAGTCTCTAGTTTGCTTTGAAGCAAGAATCACCTCGATCGGAGTTCTACAACTCAAGATATGCTTAAAAAGCCTAAGTGTTCTCATTCCCCAAACATGGCCTCCTAACCTACCTCTCACTTTATTTCATGCAAACTCTCTCAAATAAACTCCAAAAGGTACCAATTTTTATGGAGAGAAATATATGTCTTAGGAATCCAGTGGTCTAAGAATTTCTTCAATTGGAGGTCTAATGGAAGAGTTACGCCCAAAAGAATATACAATGTTCACACCTTAAATCCATTTGAACCTCTCTTGGCGTGATCACCATAACCTTCAATCTAGAAATCGGATTGAGTTCTTTTTTAGACCATTAGAAAGAAGACATTTAGACCTACAACTATCATGAAGAACATAAATGAGATTTGGCCTCTAACAGCATAAAAAATCATCATCTTTTCCGCGGGTATCCGTTAAACGGACATGAATCGGGTGAAGGAGGCCAAAATGACCCGAGAATGTTCGTTAAACGGACAGGCTGGACAAATGTTGTTTTTACACCCGAGAATGTCCGTTAAATGGATACCCATGTCTGTTTAACTGACATTGGGGCTCCCCAAAGCCTCCAATGCCTCTCCAAAGTCTCCAACCTTCAACTTAACATCATGAACACTTACCCACTTCTCCAATTCACTTACTCTAAAGCCTAAAAACCTCATAAAAACTCAAACACTAAGTTCAACTCACCAAATTTTCAATTCTCAACTTAATTGGTTCATCAAAACCACAAATTTGAAACATTCCCTATAGCCAACACAACCATTAGTCATAAGTAATATCCTAGCTTGTAACACACATATTTCTCCATTCCTACATCTAAAAATCACCAACTTCATATCGTTGGAAAGATTAAGAGACCTTCTATAAATTTCATGAAGGGTGCAAAAATCGATTCAATCATTAAAAGAGGTAAAATTTCACTCAAAGGTACTGCCTATATAATGGCCAATCGAACAGTACAATAACCATATGAACAGTAACTGAATGCTTTCCCAACCTCATAACTTCTAATCCCTAAGTCTAAAAGTGACATATTATACACCAATGGAAAACTCTAAACATGTGCTACAATCTTCAAGAAGACCTTCCAATTCAATTCAAACTCTAAGAGGGTTGAAAATGCTGTCAAAGCTTCTGTCCATTAAGGAAATTTTGACAACATGTCCCCTAAAATGTCACTAGCCAAAATCTTCAATCCTTAACCCAATCTCCAGCACCTGCATAAAACCTCAATCTCCACAATTCTCATTCTCCCAAAACACAAACCAATCCATATATATTCTCTCAAATGGCAGCAACCACATTCCTAAACATCTAATCATTTTCAAACTATAAACCAACACATTCTTCCTCTTTTGTCAAATTCAAACCATACAATAATACATTGTTAATAAACATATACAAATTACACAAAATACATTAAAACTTAAAACTCTTGCATTTACATGAACGATAGAAGTTATTACAAAGCTTTAGAGGGCATTTAGGCCCTAATACATCAAGAGTATCAAATGTCAAAATACAAAGAAAGTCATTTCTCCAAAATGCAATCTAAAGCCTTGTTTTCCAAAAGATGATTTCAAAAGTAAAACGCATCGGAGTAGTGCCTCAATCCCGATGCGGTAACTCATTTTCTCGCTCGTCTCTTGTGGAGGAAAAAAAGGGGGTGAGCTCGACGGTTCAGTAGGTAATAGCTTAATAATCAAGAATAAACATGCAAAATCCGTTAACAATTCTTTCAAAGCAATTTTACCAAAAACACTTTGGCCATAAAGAAATCCTCATCATGTTTCAATTGATCAAAAATTTACAAGATCAACAAATTTCCAAGCAGTATCACGTAAACACATAGAGGATGGTTTGGGTGGATCTAAACGAAACGTACTACACATTCCCGCGAAGCGGTCATGTGTAACCGTAAACTTATAGGAGTCCGTGAGGAGCTCCAATGCCACTAGCGGGCAGACGAAAGAAGCCTATATTTAGACAGGTGCACCTGACTCTTAAGGGACCACCTCAAACCCATATAAACATGCATTTCACATAATTCACACATAATCGCCCAAAATGGCATTTTTCCGAAATCACATGTTCTTATCTTTTTTTTTCACTTGACAATTACTTTTACAAAAATACTTTCACATTGAATTGACATGCAAAAGACACATAATACAAAATTAAACCAATCCAAAGAGTAATAAATACAACATTGGTAAATCATTGGAAAGCAATAAATAACATTTATGATAAAGACTTTAGCATGCCTATTAACTCAATTATTAAAATATCACCTACCTTAAAACCTTTAGCTTTAGGCTTGGTCAATTTGCCTTTCCTCTAACTCCAATGGCCTCTCTCGACCTTCATCAAAGCACAAAAATCCCATATGGACATGAGATGTCAAAATTGGCACATCTTAAGAAATGCAAGCATGAATTAAAACCTATATAACCTTACCCATGCCTTTCCTAAGCTATTAGAACCTAAACCCATCAAAATTTGTCAAAGAATTTCGAAATTTACTCACCTTCCAAGCCACTCAGGAAATCTCTCTCTTCTTGCCTTTAATGGAAGCTTAATCCTTCCCTTCCCTTTTCCTTCTTAAAGAACTCTCCAAACTCTTCTCTAAAGCAAGAAAATCACAAAGCCCTAACCTCTTTTCTTCTTCTTCTTCTTCTTCTTTCCTTTCTCCTTGTAAATTTCGGGACTTCTCTCCACCCATACGACCCTAAGCCTTTTATTTCCTTCTTTCCTCTTTTAATGAAGCTAAAAAGACCATATTACCCCTCCATATAAGCCTTAAACCTTAAGAACCTAAGTGACCTACCTAAATTGCCCCCAAGCCATCTTATTCTTTTTAATTTCTAACAACTTACTCCACTCTAATTTAAACTCTTAATCCCTCCATTAAAATTCCATCCACCTAAGCATTGAAACCTCAAATTTTATTCTAATCCAAAGAAATTTAGCAAACTAAACCTCAAATAATTTAAACATGCTTATTTAATAGGAATGAGAAATCGGGACCTATCAGATACAATGCACCATCATTAATTAATTAATTAATTATTTTATTTTCTTAATTATGAAAAAAATTAATTGTTTAATTTGACAAATGTAATGTACAAAATAAAAATTATTCTATAAATTAATAAATATTAATTTATCGATAAATGAATATTGATAACTTAATACAATATTCATTTATCGATAAATTAATAACTCCGTATAAGATAATAAATTTTTAGGTCCCAAAAATATTCATTTATAGAGGTTTTACTGTATTAAGATCTAGCCCAACCAAAATGTCGTTATTAATGCCTAACTTCATTCCTAATAAAAGAAAGTCACATATTATAGGTCTAAGTCATAGCCCATAAGGGATCACATAGGGATGACCCATTCATTACTTACTGGCTCAAAAAGTTTATTATCACTTTGGATCACATAATCACAAAACTTTAACCCTTTCTTTACATATCATTACAGCTTAAAACTATCACAGGCTTTGTTATGTTGGACCTCAAAGCCCAAAGCCTGACCCCATTCTAGGTTGTTACGAGACATATATCTGAAAAACCCATTTGTTGAGCCTTTGTCTTATTATACTTATTTGTTTAACAAAACATGCAACTTTTGAGAAGCCACGAGCCTTTTGGTTGTTTTCAAGAAGGGAGGTCTTCTTCCTCATCTTCTCTGCGATGTTTAACATGTTGGAAACAAAATGAGTAACACAGAGGCGCAAAACAGATCACGACTTAACGTGTTATACACAAATAACTTATGAGCCTAGTATGATATAGCAAGAAACAAAACATATCCAAAATCATGATATTCGTAGACATTCATATCATTATTCACAAATGATCAATAGCCAAATTTGAAGACAAGTTTATGACACCTAATTTTAGCATGCATATAAAATATAAAAAATTACTTCCTTCGATACCTGAAATAATTAAGATAGAATATAATCACATAGATCATGTTAAACAGGATCTTTACATATGCATACAAAAAATAAAAATCACGTATTTAGATTATTGTTATAGTTCTACCGATTCAATAAAGCTTTATTGCAGATCTCTTTATTTAGATTTTTTTTGTTAAAGGATCTTCCTTATCTTTTTGTTCTTTGGTTTTTAAATTCAAAACCTTAACTACCTTTGATAATAATTTAAAAAACAAAAACCATAATACTACTGACGGGTGTATGTGATTCATTAGATTGCATGCTCTAATTTTTCTTCGGACCATTTGAAATTATTAGGACACTCTGCTTTCCTAATTAATAATTATGTACCAACTACCAAGTTCAGATGACGACTAGAGTAAGAGATTATTTTTAGAATGTGTGCTATCAATCCACCGAACAAAACACAGATATCACTTCAGACCTTCGTGGGAATTGGTGGTTGAATGAAACATGGCCCTATTTTGAAGAGGTGTTAGGTGGACTGAAAACCTAAAAGAGAGCATGTAACTTTGTTAAGACTCTAATTTAGTAAAGGAGGTTTCATAAGGACTAACCATATATCCAGATGAACTTGGAGACGAGAACGTAGTCATCAAAATCCTGAAGTAAGATTTTAGACTGACTTTTAGATTGCCTTGAGATGACTACATCAACATGGGATTGACAGAAAACAACTAAATTGGTCTACTCCTGCAAAGAGGATATCACGATTTAAAATCATTATTTTGACTAAGCCCTGCAGCTTCCCTATCAAGATGACTAGTATTTGGATAAACGAAGACTCGTAACTCTCTTGGTTAAAATTTGTCAAGTTACCTGTTGAAGGCATATGCAGAGTGCCTTAGAGGTGGCCTAGCTGCATTATTAGCAATCTTTCAGAGTCTATACAGCATGTTGATATATGACACTACTACTATAACGCCACTTGGGTCGAAGACAGACTACGGTAAGCACCATTGTACCAACCAATTTGTTCATGCATTTCCAAGATAACACGTCACTCACAATCCTGAAAAGGTAACGGCATCAATGTGCGGGTTGTTGATGATCTGGTGAATTTGGTCATAAAATTTTGTGAAGATACTGATATGATGCACAAAGTGTCAAACTAACTCAGCATTTGCTGTTCTTCTAAAGTATCACAATGGACCCTTGATTGACAAGTCACAAAACTTAGTAAGCAAATGACTCTGGCTCTGCCAAATATTTGTCCAGTGTGGATCAGTTACGAGGTTATAATTCACAGAACATCATGGACCAAATTTTTAAGTTCGTGTGTGTTGGTCTATGACAACACCCATAAGCATAGTCAATTGACAAGCATAACGGATTCTTTTCTTCATCTGTTTTTCTAAAAATAGACGACTTGATCTTGAAGTAGAGAATGGATGTACCCCTCTCCTCTTTAATACCACATGACAACTTTGGATAAGATTCAATATTATACGTGATAGAATAAAGACGAGGTACTTATTAAAAGATTGTAAAAGCTATATTGATCTTCTATTGATTGTGTGTATTTAAACACAAAACAAATTACAAGAATAAAAAGAATCTCCACTATCTACTCCTATAATTAGGCAGCTCACGTACATAATATATTTACAATCTAAATGAATTTACCAAGTCAACAATGCTGTAAATCTGCTTTACTATTATGCCCCCTCAAGTTGGGGATATGATCAACAAGACCCAATTTTGATAGATTGCGCAGATAAGTGGCCCGTGGTAGAGGTTTTGTGAGAATATCTGCAACTTGATCTGCTGAATGTAAATGATGAACTTTGATAGTGCCATTTTGAACTTGTTCACGTACGAAATGGAAATCATTGCAACATGTTTCATCCGACTGTGAAAAACTGGATTTGCACAAATGTAAGTTGTACTCACATTGTCGCAAAGAACCGTGGGAACTGTCGATAGTGGGAAGCGAAGTTCAAGCAACAAGTTTTGAATCCAGTTAGTTTCAGATACAGCAGCTGCCACAACCCTATTCTCTGCTTCTGTAGATGAGCGAGACACCGCACACTGCTTCTTAGAGGACCAAGAAATGGGGGTGCTGCCAAAATATACAACATATCCCGTTGTTGAGGTGCGGTCAAGAGGGTCCCCAGCCCAATCCGAGTCGCAGTATGAAAGTAATTGCTGATTTGCTCTCGTGCAATGCGTATTCCCACTGTCGAAGACTGTTGGAGATAGCGTAAGACCCGTTTGGCTGCACGCCAGTGACTTTCACTTGGGCTGTGCATGAATTGCGATAATTTGCTGACTGCAAAGGCAATATCCGGTCGCGTAAACGACAAATAATAAAGCTTTCCAATTACTCGACGATATAATGAAGCATCGACGGTGTCAGTTGGAGAGCCAGGAGTGAAATCAGTTGTCGGACTCATGGGGGTAGGCACATCTTTACAATCAAGCATATTCAAATCCTCAAGCAAGTCCAGCACATACTTTTGCTGAGATAAGTACATACCAGTTGAATCATATGACACCTCTATGCCTAAGAAATAATGTAGTATGCCAAGATCCTTGATCGAAAATCGAGTGGAGAGCGCAGCAATAATACGTTGTACCCCTTGAATGTTATTTCCTGTGACAATAATATCATCAACGTATACAAGTACATAAGCAATTAATCCTGACTTGTTAAAAATAAAGAGAGACGAGTCGGACTTTGCTGTGACTGTTACGGAAATAACCGCAGATTCAATCCCGATTTAATATAATAGCCCAAATAGATAATAACGAAAATAAATAAAGCCAAGAATAAAATGGGACACTGAACACAGAGATTTACGTGGTTCGGTCAATGTAACTTACGTCCACGGCCGGAGGGTGAGCAATTTTACTAATATGTAGAGAATGTTTACAAGTACAAAGGCTGGACTAAAAGAGCTTTCAAAATCTCATATGTATACAGAAGAGATGATGATTTGTAGGAAAGAAAAATAGTATGTTTGGTACATCTTGAAAGCCTAAGGATTTCCTCTATTTATAGCAAAAGTTGAGAGCATCCATCCAAGCTCACCAAATCCATGGTTGAAAATGTTAGCCATGTTAGGTGCCTCTTTTCTTGAATTATAACAAGCAACCATTTATTTGTTTCACATGCAGCCACCCAATCTTGACTCTTGTGTGAGACCAAGGCATGCATGTAACAAATCTCCACCTTAACTTGGTCCCAAACAATTACTGATCTACTCCACCTTCTCCGACAATGCCCCAAAAAAGGGCTATATCACCAATTGCAGACACTAATCAAGTCCAAGCATTGTTTGAACTTGTAAACTGGAAGAACTTTCGTAAACATGTTAGCAGGATTGTCCTTAGTGTTAATCTTCTGAATAAGGACCTTCTTCTCTGCAATTGTATCCCGAATGAAATGATACTTCACATCGATGTGCTTTGTCCTCTCATGATACATTTGATCTTTTGTCAGATGAATAACACTCTGACTGTCACAATAAATGGTAGTAACCCCTTGATGAAGGGATAACTCGCCAAATAAACCTCTCAACCGTAATGCTTCTTTACTAGCCTCAATAACTGCCATATATTCTGCTTCAGTAGTAGATAAAGCCACTACATGTTGTAGAGTAGCTTTCCAGCTAACGGCACAACCTCCAATGCAAAATACATAACCTGTCAAAGACCTGCGTCTGTCGAGATCACCGGCATAATCTGAATCTACAAAATCAACCAAAGTGTTGCTGGTTCTACCAAACTTCAAACTAAAAATTGAAGTGCCCTTCAAGTATCTGAGAATCCATTTCACCGCCTGCCAATGTTCTTTGCCAGGATTGGCCATATATCTGCTAACGACACTAACAGCTTGTGAAATATCAGGATGAGTACATACCATTGCATACATAATACTACCAACGACACTAGAATACGGAACTCGTGTCATATAATCTTCCTCTTCCTGTGAATGTGGTGATTGAGCAGCAGATAGTCTAAAATGACTAGCAAGAGGAGTACTAACTGCTTTGCCATCTCGCATGCCAAATCTCTCCAAAAATTTATTGAGATAATTTTCTTGGGTTAAGAATAATTTACCAACTCCTCGATCACGTCTTATCTCCATGCCAAGAATTTTCTTTGCTGCTCCCAAATCCTTCATCTCAAATTCACCATGTAGTAAGGCCTTCAAATGGTTAATATCTGTAACATTCTTGGCAGCAATGAGCATATCATCAACATATAACAACAAATAGATGAATGAGTCGTCATCTAACTTCCGGAAGTAAACACAACTATCATACATGCTCCTGGAGAAATCATGACCCAACATAAATGAATCAAACTTCTTATACCACTGTCTTGGAGATTGCTTTAATCCGTACAAGGATTTCTTCAATAAACAAACTTGGTCTTCCTTTTCTGCAACTGCAAAACCTTCAGGTTGTTTAATATAAATCTGCTCATCCAATTCACCATGTAGGAATGCTGTCTTGACGTCAAGTTGCTCTAATTCCAAATCAAACATGGCAACCAATGCAAGTAATACACGAATAGAGCTATGTTTCACCACTGGTGAGAAAACATCATTAAAATCAACACCTTGTACCTGACTGTAGCCCTTTGCAACCAATCGTGCCTTATACCTTGCATTCTCAACACCTGAAGTACCTTCTTTCTTCTTGAAGACCCATTTGCACCCAACAATTTTCTTACTCTTCGGCGGCTTCACCAGAACCCAAGTATCATTCTTATGTAGAGATTCCATTTCTTCATTCATGGCCGCCACCCATTTATCCGCATCAGCACTAAAAACTGCTTCTGTATATGTGGAAGGCTCACCGTCTCCACCTGTTTCCTGTGCCACTGATAAAACATATGCAACTAAATTTGCATACCACTGTGGTGGTCGAATCTCTCGTCTTGGTCTGTCTCTGGCTATGGAATGTTCTTCTTCATGGTTCACTTGAACATGGTCGATCTGGATGATCAACTTGATCATCTCTATGTAGAAGACATCTGTGAAGGACTGAACTACCAATCTCTAACTCCACTGCTTCGTGTATTATCCTCTTTTCTAAATTACAAGGATTACAAGACTCTTTTCTAGGATACAACATAGAGGACTCATCAAATGTAACATCTCTACTAATTACAAATTTAGGTGACTTAGGATCAGGACACCACAAATGATATCCCTTTACCCCTAAAGCATAACCAAGGAAAATACATTTCTTAGCCCTAGGCTCTAACTTTCCCTCATTTACATGCATATATGCTGGACACCCAAATATTCTTAAAGTAGAGTAATCGACAGGAGTACCTGACCAAACTTCCTTTGGAGTCTTGAAATTAAGAGAAGCACAAGGAGAGCGGTTGACGATGTAGCAAGCTGTCGCAATGGCTTCTACCAAAAAATCAAGTATCAACCTTGCATTAGAGATCATACACCGAGCTCTTTCCAAAAGAGTCCGGTTCATACGCTTGGCAACTCCATTTTGTTGCGGAGTCATTCTGACAGTGTGATGCCGAGCAATTCCTTCATTCTTGCAGAATTCATTGAATTCACCTCCACAAAATTCCAAACCATTGTCTGTCCGTAGCCGCCTAACATGCCTTCTTGTTTGCTTTTCAATCAAAGCTTTCCATTGTTTAAAGGTTAAGAAAATATCATTCTTATGTTTCAAAAAATACACCCAAACCTTCCTCGAATAATCATCAATAAAAGTCAACATATACCGGGCACCACCTTTAGATGGAACACGAGAGGGCCCCCACAAATCAGAATGAATGTAATCCAAAGTACCTTTAGTTTTATGAACAACTGGAGAATTAAAGCTCACTCGTTTATGCTTCCCAAAAATACAATGCTCACAAAAGTCCATCTTACCAGTACTTTGACCACAAAGTAGGCCTCTTTTGCTTAACAACGTTAAACCTTTCTCACCCATATGTCCCAAACGCATGTGTCACAATTTGGTAACGTCACCTTCAAGAGATCGCGCAAAGACTTTATTCAGAGATCCTCGCAAAACATACAAACTACCAGACCTGCAAGCTTTCATCAATACAAGAGCACCTTTAGAAATTTTCAAAACTCCACCTTCAGCTGAGAATTTGCACCCTTGAGAATCGAGAGTGCCCAAGGAGATGAGATTTTTCTTCAAATCAGGAACGTGTCTAACATCAGTGAGTATTCTAATGATACCATCATACATTTTGATTCGGACTGTACCTTTACCAACAACTTTACAGGCAACATTATTACCCATCATAATAATTCCACCATCAAATGAATCATAACTAGTAAAACACTCCCTATCAGGACTCATGTGGTAAGAACAACCTGAGTCTAAAATCCACTCCTTATTAGACCTGACTTTATCTTCTGTGGCTACAAAGATAATTCCCTCATTCTCATCTGCTGCTATACTAGCTTCAGCGGCGTTGCTTTTATTTTGCTCAATTTTATTTTTCTCCTTATTCTTCAATTTATAGTAATCAGCCTTAATTTTCCCTTTTTTCTTGCAATAATTACAAATTAAGTTCTTATGTCTGGATTTCGACCTGCCTTTGGATCTACCCTTTTCAGAGTCTCTATTTTCAGATCTACCCCGCACAAATAGTCCCTCTGCCTGACTTCCACTAACTTCCCCAGTGATGTCCCTATCTATCTGCTCCTTGGACTTTAATGCAGACTTAATACTATCATATGAGATAGACTCTTTCCCATAAATCATAGTATCACGAAAATATTTAAAGGAATGTGGCAGGGAACACAACAATAAAATGGCTTGATCCTCATCCAATTATAAAGAATCTCCACATTCTTCAAATCCATAATAAGTGAATCAAATTTATCTAAATGTGAAGTTATTGATGTACCTTCCATCATCCTTAACATGTATAACTTCATTTTAAATAAAGCCGATTCTCCACCGCCTTCTTCATGTACATGGTTTTCAACTTATCCACATGCCTTTGGCGTGATTTCACCCCAACTTCTGTAAAACCTCATCGATGATATGTAAAATAATACATGATCTAGCCTTATCATCTAGATCCTTAAATTTGTCTGACGACATGTCTGTTGGCTTTTTCTCCTCTCCATCGAGTGCTAACTTACTTCCATCCTGTGTTAGAATGACCTGCATTTTGAGTTGTCACATTCTGAAATTAATATTCTGGCCAAATTTTTCAATGGAGGTCGTTATCGTCATAATGACTATAAGTGGGCCCTACACAAGAAATCAGAATGGTGGACCCCACAAATAAAAATAGAACAAACAAAACCGGGTAGTAAGCTCAACAAGTGAAAACAGGACGTGGGCTCCACAAACAAAACTCGAGGCGTGAGCCCCACAAATAAATTAATCCCCGAATTCAAAATCGGAACAAATCGATAAAATAAGACAGTGGGCCCCACGGGTCAAAACCGAGGTAGTGGGCCCCGTAAGTGAAATCGAGGCAGTGGGCCCCGTTTAGGCTTACTACAAAAAATCTAACTCACTTTCTGATGTGGAAGATCCACCTAGTGGCGACCACAGAACATACGGTAAGTTAGACCCAAAAAATAATGGTTAGAGCTCTGATACCAATTTGTTACGGAAATAACCCAGATTCAATCCCGGTTTAATATAATAGCCCAAACAGATAATAACGAAAATAAATAAAGCCAAGAATAAAATGGGACACTGAACACAGAGATTTACGTGGTTCGGTCAATGTAACCTACGTCCACGGCCGGAGGGTGAGCAATTTTACTAATATGTGGAGAATGTTTACGTACAAAGGCTGGACTAAAAGAGCTTTCAAAATCTCATATGTATATAGAAGAGAGGATGATTTGTAGGAAAGAAAAATAGTATGTTTAGTACATCTTGAAAGCCTAAGGATTTCCTCTATTTATAGCAAAAGTTGAGAGCATCCATCCAAGCTCACCAAATCCATGGTTGAAAATGTTAGCCATGTTAGGTGCCACTTTTCTTGAATTATAACAAGCAACCATTTATTTGTTTCACATGCAGCCACTCAATCTTGACTCTTGTGTGAGACCAAGGCATGCATGTAACAGGTGCAAATCCATATTCCACAAGATAATTCTTGATAGCAGTGTACCAAGCTCGGGGAGCTTGTTTTAGTCCGTAAATGGCCTTGTGCAGTTTGCAAACATAAGAGGGATTCAAATCCGATTCGTAGCCAGGTGGTTGTTGCATATAGACTTCTTCATCGAGCTTACCTTGTAAAAAGGCATTATTCACATCTAGTTGATGTATTGGTCATGAGAGATGCGTGGCAATTGTAAGAACGAGTCTGACGGTTATGGGTTTGACCACCGGACTAAATGTGGAATGATAATCAATTCCCAGCCGCTGAGTGAACCCCTTTGCTACCAACCGTGCTTTATACCTATCAATTGAACCATCAACATTATATTTGACATGAAATAACCATTTACAGTCCACAAGATTCTTGGAAGCATCGTATGGGACAAGGCTCCACGTTTGATTTCGTATCATAGCATCATATTCCGCTTGCATTGCAAGCTGCCAGTGGGTATGTTTTTGGACTTGTTTATATGTCCTGGGTGCAGGTGTTGAAGATAGGGACGTCGTGACATGGAATTGTCTCGGTTTTAGGTTGTTCGTTTGGGACCTTGTGACCATGTGGTGTGTTGGTTTCGGTTGTGGTTGATCTTGGGTTGTTTCTTGGCTAGGGGCGGCTATGGGTGACTGATCGTGGGTGGGCAAGGCATGTAATTGAGGCGGATTATTTGTGGTTGGAGCAGGTAAGGAGCTGCTGCGCTGATGGTAAGTTTGAGTGTGTGGTTGAATCAAGCATGGGTGAGAGGGTATTGGCTGCTCAGTGTCACTTTGTTGGAGCGAGGTGGTGTTGGAAGGTGGTTCAAGAAGTGTACCTATTTCGATCAACGGAAGCCATGAGAGCATTTTGGATCAATTGATCCTGTCGGAACCATGTTTGATAAGCAGGGTTGGGTATGGTGTTATTGTTTTCGATGATGGTTTTAGTCGGGACTTGGGAGGAACCATCAAGATGGCCGAATAGGTCATGGCCATTCATCAACATGGAGATTTGAGCTTTCCATGTTGCGAAGTTTTGAGAGCCGGTGAGTTTGATCGGAAGTTGTGTGACTGGATTGAATTGAACAATTGTGGTGATGGTTGCATTGTCGGCATTGAAGATGACAGTGTTGCGGGCCTTTGATTAGGGAGGGGACGGGTGTTTGGGAGGGAAAAAAAAAACTCTTGAGAGTTTTAGGCTCTGATACCATAAAAGATTGTAAAAGCTATATTGATCTTCTATTGATTGTGTGTATTTAAACACAAAACAGATTACAAGAATAGAAAGAATCTCCACTATCTATTCCTATAATTAGGCAGCTAACGTACAGAATATATTTACAATCTAAATGAATTTACCAATTCAACAATGCTGTAAATCTGCTTTACTATTACTTATAACTTCTTGGAAACAGATTCACCTGACTTGCTATATTGCGAAAATGACTTTGTTTATGGACGAGACATCTATTTAAATGTCCCTTTACAGAATAGCAAGAGAAATTCTGTTGAAAAGCCTCCTTTCCCCAAAAATAGGACAACCCATGATGGATAAAGCAACAGTGTAACTCTGGTCCTGATTACTTTGACAGACTGGAAGATTCATGCATAACTTGGCAACAATTGAAACTCAAACACGCATACCAACGGCTACTTCGAAAACTTTCTTAGCAGTAGATAAAGACATTTGAAGGATTCCTTGAACGTATCGTCATTGTTACCCAATTATATCTATGAGAAGTCATTTTCTCTGCACTTGTGATAAAACTCAGTCATAGAACTAGACAGTTAAGACCATGTCCTTGCAGTGTTTCCTATCCTACTGGCCTTGGTCTATCCGTTTTGATAGGACATGTATTTGATCTTACTTTCTTCACTTTAAGTACTTATAACGTTGTTTATAAATGTTGGATATATAGGAACATAAATTGTTCATTGAAAACAAATTGAACTCGTCAAAGTCTTGAACTTCCATATTCTTTCCCTCTGGTTGGACTTACACATGGCAACCAACTTTGTTCTATTTAGCAATTGGCTCAGAAATTAATTCAGACTGGATTTCAACACGTCCGCCTTAATTAAGTTTTCAAGTCAAAGTCTTTGCTTATATTCTGAGAGATTAAAATAAATATATGTACATTAGCGAAGATGGGAGATATCATTTACATTGAACAATGCATAAAACATACGTTTTATTGGAAGAAACTTCATAAAACCTTGCTGATATCTGTGATGGGGAAAACCTTTGATAGACAATGATTAAATCTACCAGGTACTGATAATTTCGTGAACAAGTAAAAGCCAGGAAGTTATTATATTGCACATACGACTGCCCAAGTTCACTGAAAATGTAAACAGTACAAGATCTCTTCCTCTGAATTGAGGTCATGAGCCTGTCCAATTGTAAGCTAATCATTTAGCTGCTCTAGCACCTATAACATGCACACTGAGATTTCTACTGGAGCAGAAAAAATGGCGGGGCCCTACAGTTATTGGAAATATTCTCAGAAGGATTGCTTGGCTAGTTGTCTGAAAGAAACCCACCTGATGGTAACACAAGTCTAAGTTCAATGCTTCAGAGGAAATAACCGAATTCATCTATCCTAATGTAGACTAATCTAAAAAGACAAAAGCATGTCTTAGTAAAGCATCACAAAGTCATTTGCTCTATTATAGTGCCCCACCTTGGCTGCCATACGGAGGTAGGACCTTGGTGTCTAATAAGAAACAAAGCAAGCCATGTGAAACTTCACAAACCCTTTCACCTGATATGTTTCATAATATTTTTCAGTGAGCTCTCACTATCCATTTATATCTACTTAATTTTTGTTTAGCCTTAGACATCTCCCTATATAAGGTACATGCTGAGTGGTCATTTCGACCAACTCACCATATTCTTGAAGCAGTAAAAGCTTTACCTGAAACCTGAACACATCTCTATCTTTATCAACCTTTTCGGGCCCAACCAATTGTGGAAACGAAGAAAAGAAGTATACTTTGAATATCATAAGATGGGTATCCAATTGATGGGCATACCCAATGCAAAGCAAAAGCTCCAAAGAACACTTTCTGCAAGAATAGCAATTGTTCTGGCAACATCAAACGTCCCAAAAGGTCATATTGCAGTCTATGTAGGAGAAGGCTACAGAAAAAGGTTCATTATTCCCATATCTTACTTGAATCATCCTTTGTTTCATGTCCTGTTAAATCGTGCTGAAGAGGAGTTCGGATTCGATTATCCCATGGGTGGTCTCACATTACCTTGCAGCGAAGAGCACTTTGTTAGCTTAACTTCAGCTTTGAGTTGCTCGTAAATCTTTGAAGCTAGTACAGATCAGACACTGGGTTGTCATAAAGCTTTGTCTGCTTCATTGTCTGTTTCATTAACCTTGATTTGATAGAGTTGTTGTCGTGTTTGACCGCACTACTAGAGTGATCAAAGTTTGCAACTTGATGACATCCCTCTTCCAAAAAAGGAAAATGGTGTCCACAATTAAGAGATCAAGAAGCCTGTCTCATCACTTTTGTTGAGTTACATATGCCCTCTGTAGCAGATTCAATCTCCACGTAATCTGTAAATTTGTTGGTAGTTAATAAAACTGCAATTTGATTATTAATGCATCAGTTTCTCCTACTATGAAATTATATTTTTCTATCTGTGGAAACTAATCCTATTTGTCACAGTTAATTAATATATTATTTCAAACTTGTTTACATCTAAGAATTAATTTGATATTAGACTTAACTCTGGGCTAAACAAATTTAACATTCTATGTCCTCTTGTATATGGATTATGAGTTCATTCCTTTCCTAGTTTATTTCTATTCAATCTCACATTAGCTATACAATATTTTATTATATTTTGTGTCTAAAACCTAAAATTTGGCTATTTTAAGAGTGATAGATAGACGAGTGTTTCTTAATTTATGTGATCTAATAATACCATGTAATTGCATAGTTTCGGTTATCCTCGCATACCCAAGTTCTGAAATAGTATCATATATTCTTATAATTTCCTCCTTTTCATTTACCCTTCAATATATATATATATTTTTTGAATTAGAAACCCCGTGAGCAGGTCAAGCAAGCACGCTCTCGAGGCTCAACTGACTTGACCACCTCACAAAGGGCAAGTTGGTGCACCTCATCATTGAGGGCCCAATTAGTTCTCCATCTACAGGTAAAACTCCCACCAGTTTACAAGAGAAATTTAGCGTGAAATCGAACCTAGAACCTAACCAAAGTCAAGTCCCGCTCTCAACCATCAAGCCACACCCCTTGAGGGCATTACCCTTCAATACATCTAAAATTATTACATAAGTGATAATTTTCATAATTCTTCTAAAATTGATATTTCAACTTATAAACCAATTCAACTAAAATATGTGAAATTTCTTACAAATTAGATAATCCAATATTATTTTTGGTCCTAAAAAAGAAGGCTTTTATTTTGAATGTATCTTTATTAAATT
The DNA here is from genome assembly GCA_029891385.1 of Erythroxylum novogranatense. Lineage (NCBI taxonomy): Eukaryota > Viridiplantae > Streptophyta > Magnoliopsida > Malpighiales > Erythroxylaceae > Erythroxylum > Erythroxylum novogranatense. The sequence continues at coordinate 108,663,892 of CM057228.1, forward strand.
AAGATAATATGAATTCTCAAAATTAAGGAAAGGCCATACAATTGATTCATGTAATAACTTGATCCTATAAAAATTATCATGTATTTTTTAATAAAAAATGTATTATTTTTTAAATTAAATCATAAGACAGACATAGGATTGATCAAGCATGAGCAATACTTAATCCATAAATAAAATAATTTTAAACCACCGTATATCATTGGAAAGAAATAATATTTCTTTATGTTTTACTATTTCTGTCGTCGGATATTGCAAGCAGCATGGCTTGAGGAAGCACATCATGTGCAAGACTTTGGACTGTCATCTTCTAAATACATGTCTTTTGCAAAGTTTTCTCTTCATCTCGTTTCAATAGCCAACTGGCCTTTTCCATGCAAAAATTGTTGCTTAGGAACAAAACATGTTGGCAGGAGAGATGATCTCACACACTCATCCAAAAGTAATCGTCTTGTTTTTGCTTCTTATTTTTAACCATTTGAAAGATTAAAGGGCATGCCATTGGCTCACTTTGATACCTCCAAGGATCAGAATTCTTAAAAGAAAAATAAGAAATGCAACTTGAGAATAAAGAAACATTTTTCTTTTTCCTTTGAGCATGCAGTGTCTAGTATATATGGGATGCTACCTACTTGTACCTTTTCTGGTGATGTGCAAATTGTTAGCTTGTAGTAGGTAGATTCTTCACATGATATACATATAACAATTCTAGCTAATACTAAAGATAGTAAACAGTGATCAGCCCACAGGATTTCCACACAGAAAATATTGCAGTGGTCTTTCTGATACGTTTTACCTTCAGTATGTAATAATACTGGCTCAACTTGATTGATTTTGATACATCCTGTACAAAAGATCAAGGTCTGTCTTTCTTTTTCCCTCGTTACATGAATAACATGAATCGCTGGACTAATGTTCGCTGGCATGCACGATCATGTACAGTCTTATCCTATCTTCTAACTAAATTGATAAATCCTGACCTTAGAGTCAATTCCGTTTCATTTGTACGTAAATGATAAAGGGTCACCAACTTGAGGATTCGGTCATCACAGTCTAGTTCTCAAGGCATGTGCTTGTGGTGACTGCAACGCCCCTGAAAAGTGGCTCTAGCAAATGCCGTATCGTTTTGGTTGCTCCATATTTTTGCAATCGATTGAAGAACCTGTTGAATAGAGAAGATGGGATCATCCTTTTAGCTCCATTAATATTACTTACTGCCTCAGTTCTTGGCGTGCTTTCAGGTGAATGACTTGTGCATATGCGTACTTACAAAGTTACTTTCTCATCAGATGCAAATGGACTATAATTCAGTTCAATTCCATCTCAGGCAGTTCAAGTTATAGTCCCTTAATCAAATAACCAAGAAGAAACGTACTTGGTCCATTAAGTTCATATAGTTAAACACTACATAATTTTATACTTTCGATAATGGGACTCTTTAAAATCTTTTTTTTCGTACTGAATTAGGGTACATGTTAAGAAATAATGATCCCAAAGGAACTTCCTAACTAGCGTGTTACAAGTCATCTGTTTGGCTGTGATCATGACTTCTTATCACTCAGCTATGGGTTTGAATCTAAGACATATTTTACAGAATGTGTATATGAACATTTTTAACAGAAGAGGACTAATAAAACTTTTGCACGTGAGAATGCAACATGAAAAAGAATGAAATGTATTTTGAAATACATATATATCTTATTGTTAATGCCATTATGGTTTTTCTCTTATTGGAATTGAATTTTACTATATTGAAGAATATCATTTTGGCTATAAGGATAGCTACATACAATGAGATTAAACTATGGCATGTACCCACCAAGCGCAAAGGTGAATCACAACCCTCGATTCCCAATCCCGTTTCAGTTGATAGTAACGCTAGCCGTGTCTGCTCTTGTATATCGGGGTTTTGTATTTGGATGCTTACTACATCAACTTCTTGCTTAGTATAGTTTCCAGTGTCCGGCCATTAGATTGGAGCAACTGCAGTGTTGCTTGTATCTCCAAGAATGAGCAAAGTCGTGTGACCACCATTGATAAAGTGGGTCCTTTCAAAAAATTCTCATATCCCAAACTTCTAAAACGAGCACATTTATTGCCTCACCAAGAAGAAAAGTTTGGCTTTCCTTACTGCATTAAATTGCTATAAATACATATACACCAACTAGTTTTCATTCCCATCCCAAATCGAAGCTTCCAATACCTCACCCAATAGTCCACAACTATATAATCAGAGCGCTAAGATTTGTTGGAGATGTCTCAGAAGTTCTGACAGACGTTGGGTTAGCATGATCATGCAAAGTCATGCAACAACGTACAAGAAAGCAATTAAAGAAGATCAAGAAAAATTCGTTACTCGGCAGTTAGAAATTGAGCATTATAAATACTGTAATTCGATATGAATTGTATACACACATTCTGAGTTTAGTTGATCAATAACATTTTGACGAAATCTCAACATGTTGGACCCCGAATTTTTCTTAGAATTTCGAGTTAAAATTTGACATTAAATGAGAAAATATGGTATGATTCTTTATAATAAATGAAAAGTATAAATGAATTTATGAGCATTTGATGAAATGAAAGACATTTGAGTTTCCTTGTGTTTTGCATATGTTTGATAAAAAGATGAGTAGTATGATGTTGAACATGGCCTCGTCCAATGAATAGAATGGTGTTTATCGTATTTCTTTCTTTTGAGACAAATTTCTGGATTAATGTGAGTTAAAATGGCTTCTTTAGCCTTCTTAATGATTATGGAGGATTTGCATAGCTTTAAATGAGGCATTGTGTATTGTATTTGGATGTAGGAATTGGAGATTGTGGATAAGTGAAGTATTTGTGCAGGTGTTGAAAATTGTGTGGGTGTTTGAAGATTTTGGCTAGTGTAAATTTAGGGGAGATGCTGTCAAAATTTTTATTATGGGTAGAAACTTTGACTGAGTTTTTGACCCTCTTAGAGTTAGAATTTGATCAAAAAGTCTCCTTGAAGATTGTAGTTTAGGTTTTGATCTTTTCATTGATGTATACTATGTTATTTTTGATTGTGAGAATTGGAAGATATGAAATTTGGAAGTTTGGGTGTGGTATAGGATGACCAATTATCTGGCAGAAACTTTGATTGAAAATTTGACTTAGCTAGAGGTTGAAATTGTTTTGAAGTTCTTTATGAAAGTTTTAGATTATGTTTTGATCTTTACATTGATATAAAGTATGGAAATTTTGGGCTATGAAATAGGAAGTTATGATTTTTTACAAGTTGCTATTACTGTTTGGCATGATAATTAGTTGACAGAAACTTTGATATGATTTTTGACTCCCTTAGGGGCCAAATTGATTTTTCTGTTCCTTTTGAAAGTTGTAGTTTTTTTTTTTAAATCTTTGCATTGGTATAAAATATGACATTTTTGGACTTTGAAGTTGAAAGATATAAGTGTTAGAAGTTGTGATACTGTTTTATGGTGACATTATTTGGACATAAAGTTTGAGTGGGATTTTGATACCTTTAGAGACGGATTTGGCTTTTGAATTCTTCATGGAAGTTGTAAAGCTTCCTTTCAGCTTTCTTTTGATACTAATTTTGTAAATTTTGGACTCTTGATTCAAAAGATATGATTTTTGGAAATTTCAGATATATATATATAAGTGAAAAAAAAAATTGAAATTGAAACGGGAGCAGGCGAGGGACTGACCTCGCCCTCGCAAGGGCGATGGCTCGTGAGGGCAAACCGGCGCGTCCTTGTGGCCCTTCCCCCATGCGACGCTGTTTTCGGCTCCCCCTGCGACGTCGTTTGACCTCTTCTGTTTTTGGTTATTTCCTCTAATTCGACCCTTATTCAATCTTTTGCTTATATTTTTTCCGTCCGACATCCGATTGATTTGATTTTTGAAGCGTTGGATTCCTAAGACAATTATCTATATCAGCATGGAAAATTTATGATTTTTGAGATTAAATTAAGGATGATGTATTTAATCAAACTGAGTTGGATAATTTTCTGAATATGGTTCAGTAATTTGGTGAATTCTTGATCTGTGGAGATACAATTGAGTTGATTCTTGTTGAAACATAAAATAGAGACATGGAGCTACAAGTCATATGAAGGAGTTAAATTTTAATTTAGCCTCTAAGATTTTCAATTTTTGAATTGAAGTCGGGTTTGGTGTTCAATCTTGGATTAGTAAGATCTGAAAGTATTTTGGCCATAACTTTTGCTCTAGTCATCCAAATGAAGTGATTTTTAATTTGGATTAAACTAGAGAAATAAGGCTACAAATTTTATGAAAGATTCGAGTTTCAATTTAGTCTTTAAGAATGTCAATTTTTAGATGGAAGTAAATCACTGGAAAATGTGTTCGCATAAGAATAGTCTGAAATGTTTGAGGTGTAACTTTTGGAGTAGTGCACCAAATTAAATGATTTTGGTGGCGCTATGAAATTGAGACAATAAGGAACATTTCTCTAGAAGAAAATTTTAGCAAATTCCTTCAATTGGATGATTTGAAAAAAAATGTCCTAAGCAAATTATGGTTTAATGAATTTTGAGACTTTGATTTAATTTTATAATTTTGAGGACTTAATTAGCATGTTAATGTGAATAATTAGCATGTTAAATTGAATAAGATCATATGGCATAAGTTGATTGGATTAAATGAAGCTAAAGTGTTAGAAATTAAAGTGTTAGAAATGCATAGGGGCAAAATTGAAAGAGTACTTAAGTTTTTAAGTTTCAAGGCTTATAAGGAAGGGCTTAATGGTCTTTTTGCAGTCATTAAAGACAAGAAAAAGGGGGCTGTCGTTTTAAGGGAAGAGAAGCACGAATTTTGAAAGAAAGAAACAAAAGAAAATGAAAAAAGGGAGAAGGCTTTCGGTGGAGAAGAAGGAAGAAGAAAAGGAAAGGTTAGGGTTTCAATTTTCGTTAGCTTCCAAGTGTGATTTTAAGTTGATCCAAGAGGGAAAAGGATAGAAGAAGAAGAGAGCTCCATGATGAGCCAAGAAAATTCGAAAATGGTGAAGATTAAGGTAAGAGAAATTTTTTTGACTTGTTAAAGTTTGAATTTTTTTTGGTTTATTTAGCTTAAGGAGTAAATGAGTTTGTGATTTCCAAGCTCAATTTTGGTGATTGCTTGGTATAAATTATTCAAATTTTGGATGGTTATGAATTAGGGATTTTTTTTCTTGGATTAGGGTATTGAAGTGAGGTTTTGGACAAGTTTCAAGCACGAAATTGAGGTGGGTACCGTGTTTATTTTTTGAATAATAAGCTAATTACGTGTTTTTGAAAATTCAAGAAAGCAAATGTTTTTAAATTATCGTTTTCGAATAATTGGATAAATTGTTACAATTGTCTCGGATGATTTAATAAAATGATGCAATTGTGTCATGCATTGTGTTTGAATGATTTGGCGATATTGTAAAAAGTGTTGCATTCTTGTGATTGATTGATTAAAGAATAGTTATGTGATTTTGATCATCATGTGAGATTTGAAATTGTGGAAATTTGTTTGATACTTGAATGATTGTCATGTGTTTTTTGAATATGTGAATTTGTAAATGTCAACGTGTCTGATATGACATGATATGAAAATTTAGTTTTCGAAATGTGCCTTCGGGCAAATCTGTTTTCAAGTATGAATTATCTGTTATGTGGGTTTGGTTAGGTCCCATAAGAGGGTCAAGTGCACTTGTCGCCTGCCCGCTAGTGGCATTGGAGCTCCGTTAAGGACTCCCATAAATTCACGGCTACACCGGACCGCTATGCGGGAAGTTGTAATACGTTTTGTTCACGGCTACACAAGACAGTTATGCGAGAATATGCAGTACGTTCTGTTTCTGAACCGATCCAAACCAAATTCTGATATGTTATATGCTTATGTGTGTTATAATGTGATGCATTGCATGATTAGAAAATTGTTCATGAATTTTGAAAGAAATGGAGATTTACATGTTTTGAAATGGTTCATGAAGTTTGAAAAGTTGAGAATTTTGAGAAATAAGCAATTGATAGTTTAACTGTGAAATTTTTATAAAATGGAAAAAAGTTTTAAAAAGATGATTTTTGCTTATTTTTCGATTTATAAACATGTTATCCACAAGCTGTAAAGCTCACCCCCTTTCATCCCTATCTCCAGGTATCAAGAAGGGGATCGGATGAAAGAAAGTCAAGACGTTTGTCCATTATGTTTGTTTATGATGTTTTTTGAAGTTAGATTTTTGTAAAAGTAAGATGTTAGTGTATTCAAGAGTTGTATATTTTTGTATTTTGGATTATTAATATCGGTGATGTTTATGGCTTGGAAATGCATTTAGTTTGGAGTGAAGAGAATGATTTACGAATTTGTATAAGAACTTGAATTATGAAATTTTGTATGATGAATTATGGTTTGTGTAATGATTATGATTGATTGAGAATTATTGAAGTCCTATGGCATATGTATGTGTTTGTTTGCGTTTGGTATTCCGGACAGGAGGTCCGATGAATTGTGATGTTGAGCTGAAAATATAGAAGTGCTTGTTGTGTATGAATTGTGGATATTTGAATATGTGTGTTCAGCGTTTATTGGCAAAGGAAAGGAATAATAAGATTTTTTTGGGTATATTGATGGTCATGATTTGAATATGAAGAACCAAGTAAATTGAGATTGTGATTGAGGATGGATTTCCAAAAAGAGAAATTGAAGTGCTTTGTATAAGATTGACTAAAGAATGAAAAGAAAAAAAAATTTATACCGGTTTCGGATTGGTTTAGACCGAGTGTGTCTTTAGAGTTTCCAACGCGCGTTTTGCTAAAGTATGCGTTCACAGATGTCGGAATTTGAACTTTTAGTCGATTGATCCATTTTGTTTCTTTGTTTTTGAAATTTTGTAAATCCGAACATTTTGATTTTTCTATGGCTCATTCAGAATTCGATTCGTTTTCGATTCTTTCGCCTTTACTCTGATTTGATTTCTTTGACTTTCACTTTCGATTCCGCTTTTGATTTGTTTTCGTTAGTTTCCACCGCTTTGTTTTCGATATGCTTTTTCGTTTTTTTCGGTTGGAGTCCGGTTCCAAAATCGGGTCCCAACACAACAAATTGTTGAGTTCTTTACATTGCTCTGTTTGCCCCTGTTTCTGCGTAAATTCTCTTTCTAAAACTTCTCTTTACATTCTGTCATTCCTTCTCGGTTATTCTTGTGTATGATCATTCGATAACTACAAAGTGGTATCAAAGTTAGATTCTTAAGGGATCTATGGAGGTGCATGTAAGGAACTTGGCTCGGAGGTTTAACTCTTTCTCGGACAAAGGACGACGGCAAGCGTGGAACACTCGGAGATGGCTGAGAGCTCAACGCTTAGTCTACAACCTGCGATATTCAATGGTGAAGGATATCAAATATGGGCGATCAAGATGAGGGCTTACCTGTAAGGACAGGATTTCTGGGAACCAATCGATGAAGATTACACGGTTGAAATTCCAACAGAAGATGCTCCGATCGCTCAGCTACGGTGGCTAAGGGAGAGGGTGACAAAGAAAGCTCGAGCCAAATCTTGCCTATACCAGTCAGTATCACCCTCAATCTTTACACGAATTATGGGTCTTGCTTCTGCGAAAGAAATATGGGATTTCTTGAAGCAAGAATACGAGGGTGACGAGAAAGAAAAGAACATGAAGGTATTGAATCTTTTAAGGGAATTCGACAGAATTCAAATGAAAGAAGATGAGATGATTCAAAATTACTGTGAAAGTTTAATTCAATTGGCGGATCAAATCAGGCTCTTAGGAGCTGAATTCAAGGATCAACGATTGGTGAAAAAGCTTCTTGTATCTGTCCCTGAGAGGTATGAAGCAACAATTGTTTCACTTGAGAACTCAAAGGATATTGGACAAATAAAGCTTGCTGAAGTCGTGAGTGCCTTGCAAGCTCAAGAACAAAGAACTTTGATGTGGAAGACTGAAGCTACCGAAGGCGCTTATAGAGTCTACACCAAAACAGAGACTCAAGAAAAATCCAAGAAGAAGAAAAAGAAAGGAGGGTCGAGCTTTAAAGACTCTCAATCACACCAGAAGCATGGGAGCAAGAGTACCGGAGGAGATAAGGTAAACAACTATAATCCTTGTCCACATTGTGGTAAATCCAATCATCTAGCCTTCAGATGCTGGAAGAGGCCAGACGTAGAGTGCAGAAGGTGTCATCAGAAAGGGCACATGGAAGCTATCTGCAAGAAACAATCACCACAGGAGGCAGCCAATGTTCAGGTGCCCGAAGAGGAAGAAGAACAACTGTTTGTGGTGATAGGAAATCAGATCAAGAACTACCCATCCGACTAGCTAATTGATAGTGGATACACTAGCCACATGACTCCTGATCCAAGTATATTCAAGACTCTAAATAAGGAAATGAAAGCTATAAGGGAAGGGTGAGGTAGAGCTAGTAACCAAGAAAGGCGACAAGATTATTTCGGATGTGCTGTATGTTCCAAAAATTCAACACAATCTTTTGAGTGTAGCCCAGCTAATTGAGAAAGGTATGACCGTGCAATTTAAATCAAATTCTTGTAAGGTTTTTGATAATCTTGGCCAGGAAATTTTCTGCACCTACATGAGAAATAAGAGCTTCTTGATAAAGCCCGAAGAATTGCAACAAGAGGCGTTTGTGGGAGATTCAACTGAATCAGATCTCTGGCATCGGAGACTTGGGCATTATCATATGAAGGGATTGGAGGCAATGAGGAAGAAGAAGATGGTCAAAGGGTTACCATCAACGACGTACGAGAGTGCGCCATGCAAAGTTTGCATGACGGTGAAGCAAGCTCGTGCACCATTTCAGAAGGCAAAATGGAGAGCCAAGGAAAGACTGGAACTGTTGCACATGGATGTATGCGGACTCGTGCTGGTAACCTCTTTAAATGGAAGCAGATATTTTCTGTTGATAATCGATGACTACTCCAGATACTCATGGATCTACTGTCTCAAGAGCAAGGGAGTGGTAGCTAGGGTCTTCTAGGAGTTCAAAGTGTACATTGAAAATCAAACGAACCTAAGCATCAAGTCGGTGAGAATGGATAATGGTTCAGAATTTATATCTAATGAGTTTAGTATGATCTGTAAATCAGTAGGGATAAATCACCAACTCACCACGTCCTACACTCCACAGCAGAATGGCGTAGTGGAGAGGAGGAATAGAACCGTGATGGAAATGACAAGATGCATGTTGGAGGAGAAACGGCTACCGAAGGAATTTTGGACAGAGGCTGCGACTACCGCCTGTTTCCTGCTGAACAGAGTGTACTCTCGGGTATTAGAGGATAAGACGCCGCATGAGTTATGGCATGGATCCAAGTCGAAGGTGACAAATTTGAAAGTATTTGGATCATTATGCAGTGTTCTCATTCCTCAAGCCAAGAGAAGCAAACTAGACGGAAAAACGGAGGCGGCAATCTTCGTGGGTTACTCAGAGGTCAGTAAGGGGTATAGGCTGTATTATTTGGACCAGGAAAAAATAAAAGTTAGTAGAGATGTTCACTTCTTCGAAGATGAATGTTGGAGTTGGCCCAGAGATAAGGAGGTAAATGGAGTAAAAAGGCCGAGCATGATGATGCAAATCAAACTTTTCGACTATAGCAAGCAACTCAGACCAGTATGAAGAAATGGGAGAGGCAGAACCCGGAGAAGTCGTTGAACCAGAACAGCAGGGTGACCAGGTTGAGTGGACTTCCGTGGAGGAGCACATTTCTGAAGAAGAAACCAAGGATGATTACGATCATGCACCGGTAAGAAGAATGAGGAGCTTAGCTAAAATATAAGAAAGAAGCATTAAAGCAATTCTGGAACCAACCCGAACCCAAGAAACATTAAAGAATCCAAAATGGGTAAAAGCCTCCGAACAAGAGAGCCATGGGATTAAAATGGGTGTTCAAGACGAGGTTGAATCTGAATGGTTTAGTGAATAAATTGAAAGCAAGGCTCGTAGTAAAAGGGTACGCGCAAATTGAAGGAGTTGATTTTGGAGAGACATTCGCACCGGTGGCCAGAATAGAGACGATCCGTCTGTTGTTGGCGCTAGCAACCGAGAAGGTGTAGAAGGTACACCAAATGGACGTAAAGTCCGCCTTCCTCAATGGGATACTACAAGAAGAGATTTACGTCTAGCAACCGGAAGGCTTTGTAGTTAAAGGAAAGGAGGAGATGGTGTATAGGCTTAACAAAGCCCTTTACGGACTGAAACAAGCTCCTCGGTGCTGGTATGCGATAATTGATGAATTCCTCCTAGAATTTCAATTCAGAAGAAGTTGTAGCGAGAAAACAATGTATGTGCGGATGGAATAAGGAGAAGTGATAATTGTTGCAATATACGTAGATGACTTGTTGCTTACTGGGAGTTCTGAGAACAAATTGATTACCTAAAGCAACAATTCAATAAAACCTTCGAAATGACAGACCTTAGAAGAATGAAATATTTTTTAGGCATGGAGGTATTTCAGCGTAAAGGATGCATTACTGTATGCCAAAAGAAGTATATGCAAGATGTATTGAAAAGATTCAAGATGGATCAGTGTAAACAAGTGTCGACCCCAATCTGCCCGAAAGAAAAATTGGTAAAGAAAGGAGAAGACGATGAAGTTGATAGGAAGAATTATCGAAGTATGGTCAGTTGTCTCATGTACATCACAGCTACAAGGCCGGATGTTCTGTATGCAGTAAGTGTGCTCTCCAGATACTTAAGTAATCCTGGAAAGCAACATGTAATGGCGGTAGAAAGAGTCTTGAGATACCTGAAGGGAACGGTTGATTATGGATTGATATATGAGAAGTCTGAAAAGTGTGAGCTCATGTGTTATGTTGATAGTGATTGGGCTGGAGCGACTGAAGACATAAAGAGCACCACTGGTTATTGCTTAACGTTAGGCTCAGCATACTTCTCATGGACGTCGAAGAAGCAAGAATTGGTGGCGCTCTCAACAGCTGAAGCCGAATTAGTTGTAGCCAAAGCAACAACAAAACAAGTGATTTGGGTCAGAAAATTGCTTGCAGATTTACAAGTTCATTTGGAAGGAGCTACTGTGATCAAGATTGATAATCAAGTTGCAATATCAATTTCAATGAATTTGGTTTTCCATGGTAAAACCAAGCACTTTAAACTTAGATATTATTATCTAAGAGATATTCAACAGGAAGGTGAGCTAAAGCTTCAGTACATTCATACGGATGATCAAATTGTAGATTTGTTCACAAAAGGATTCAATGTTTCACGTTTTGAACAATTGAGGAAAATGGTAGGAATTCAGAAGCTGAACCTCTGATCCAAGGAGGAGTATGTTGGAGATGTCTCAAAAGTTCAGACAGACGTCGGGTTAGCGTGATCATGCAAAGTCATGCAACAACGTACAAGAAAGCGATTAAAGAAGATCAAGAAAAATTAGTTACTCGGTAGTTAGAAATTGAGCATTATAAATACTGTAATTCGATATGAATTGTATACACACATTCTGAGTTTAGTTGATCAATAACATTTTGACAAAATCTCAACAAATTGTTGAGTTCTTTACATTGCTCTGTTTTCCCCTGTTTCTGCATAAATTCTCTTTCTCTATATTCTGTCATTCCTTCTCGATTATTCTTGTGTATGATCATTCGATAAATACAAGATTGTTATGACCAATACATGGCTATTCACTTTCCTTCAATGTTATTGAAAGCTAAGAAAATTATTAAGAAACAGGCGCTTCTAGTCAGAGATCATCATAAGGCTCATCAAGTTCCAAAAGGTCATGTACCTGTTTATGTAGGAGAACTCCAGAAGAAGAGATTTATAGTGTCAATCTCGTGCCTGAACCATCCTTCCTTCATGGACTTGTTCAAACAAGAAAATGAAGAAAATGGGTTCGATCAACCAATAATGGGAGGACTAACTATTCCATGCAAAGTAGACACTTTCATCCATGTTACTTCTCAGTTGATTGCTTCATGAAAAACAGCAAAGAGTTTAACCAAAAGCAGAGCTATAGTTTTGATGTAATTTGATCTTCATAATGTAGATTTTTGTGTGTGATCAATGTATGTATAAATCTTTTGATCTTAAAGTTTTTGTTTTGTTCTCTTTTGTTAGTAAATATGATTCATATTTAAGAATCATTTAACACATTTGCAAATGCAACTTAGGCAAATTAAAATTTCCAATTTTATTTATTGAAAATTAAATTTTATACATTTTAGTGATTTATATAATTTTATATATACTAATCATTTGTATTTGCTTGTGTGACAATATTTTGGCACTAAAATCAGTATCATTGTGAAAACTTCTATTTTATGGTCACTAATTCAAAATTTGTATTTATTAAGCAATTAAATTGTTAAATTTAATAATATTATTTGTGACAAACACAAATACATTAGCCATATCAACAAATTAGTAATGGAACTAACATTTTGAACTTAATTATTAAGGTTTTCAAAAGTTTGTTAATCAATTAAAAAGTTTAAAAGTTTAGGTACTAAACTGAAAAAACCTTAAAATATTGGTCATTTTAAGAATGGTTATCCCAATAAACTCATTAAAGGTAAGAAGAAAGATGCAACTTGAAGCAAAGAGGTTTTGAAGATTATTCACTTAGATATTACCATATCTTTGTACCCTACCATAACTGGAAAGAATTTGCCTGTAACTTTTATTGATGATTACTCTCAGTACGATTATTTGTATCTTATCATTAGTAAGTCCCTGACCTTTAGAATTGTTCAAAGTCCTCAAAGAAGAGGTGAAAAAGTAACTCAATACACCTGTCAAGGCTATTACCTTAATTATGAAAGTTGAGATTATAGTTTTCTTTGATATAGGAAGACAAATGAAGTTGTTAAAGAACTTCATTGGAGGGTCTAAGATTATTGATTCAAGTTCTAAGCCTAACATGATTCATTATGCTAACTCATATGTTACATTGTTTTGTATTGTAAAGTATATTGATCTTAATTTCTCTAACATTCAAGGATGGTTTGATGATGATGATTTAGTTTATAAGCAAATTGCCATTATAAAAATGTTGACTGACCTATTGACTAATGAGTTTAAGCTTATAATTTTTTGTAAACATATATGCAATATAAGTATTATATTGTCTGTCAATATTTTGATTTAGTGGGAGCTTTTGACTATTATGTTATATTTATTATAGTACTTAAGATTAATAAATATGCAAAATTTTCATTTATTGGCTAGGATGTGATGTTTAAAATCCAAGTGCATGATTATCTTGTTAAATATGTGCATATGATTCTTTTTATCACGCTATGCGATTATAATTTCTTTATGAAATTGAATGAATTTTTCATGACTGATCTTTATTGTAGCACCTCACTCCCGTAACACCCAGACCCAACATCGATACTGATATCCGAATCCGCGCCCTGCGAGGATGGGATGATACACCACTCAGTTAAAACATAATACAAAAATTTTGTTTTGAAACAATCATACATTTACGTAGATGTATGTTGCGGAAAACAGTTTACATAACCAATCTAGTAGATACAATGACCACGAGGGTCATCATATAAAATACACAAAAACATATAAGCAAAGTCTTCACTCTAATGCAGACGCAACTGATCCCGCCCTCTAGTACCACTCTACGATCACTATACACCTGTTACCTAACGGGGTATTCTTCTGAGTTCTGCAAAACAATTGCAGATTTGGATGAGTTTTTGCAAACTCAATGAGTGACCATCATCAATGATCCGCTCACTCAAGTACATAATCAAATAATAACTTATGTTTTCATTCTTTCTATTTGATCTCATTTATCAATTCCCATAGATCTATCTCTATCTCGTAATACAATTTCTCAAGAATTCCCCATTTACATATTTACAGAAATCTATATTCATACATCCCATTTTTTTGATTCAAAGTATTTCACTCGCTTACCATTTAATTATCATATAGCTGTGACCTAGTGCCTAAACTGTCCCATTGATGGGCTCAATATTAGCTGACCTTTATCCAATACTGGATACCGGGTTCATTATACGTTGAGCCTAAGGCTCTGAATCAGTCATAAACTCGAAGTTCATTTTCACACGTTGAGCTAAAAGCTCTAATCAATGGCAACTCTGGTCAACAGCTCTAATATTCCATACAACACTAAGCATATCACAATCAGTCATACATTCTATAATTAAGAGTACCCTATAACTGTTTTCACACCAGTGTAGGGCATTTCGCCTATCATTCAATCAAACATATCGTAATAAATGCGATCGTAACCCATTATCAATTCATATCAGTTTTGTGACCAAGCATCTATACTGTCCCTATAAGGGCACATTAATCGTTGAGCCATAGGCTCTGGAACTGTCCCATCAAGGGCTTATTAATCGTTGATCGCGTCTTAGGGGTAGGAGAGCCCTCTGGGTATGCACTACTTCCCACATATCTTAGAGGTAGGAGAGCCCTCCGGGTATGCACTAACTCATCAATCGTTGAGCTTTTCGCTCTGAAACTGTCCCGTCAAGGGCTCATTAATCATTGAACGCGTCTTAGGGGTAGGAGAGCCCTCTGGGTATGTACTACTTCCCACGCGTCTTAGAGGTAGGAGATGTAACATCCCGTTATCGATGTGAATGGCATATTGGTAATTAAGATGGATTAGGATTAGGTGCATGCATAATTTAAATTGCACATGCATTTAGCCTCTATAAATTCTTGACAAATGATTATTATTGCACGAGCATATGTATGTACATGCATGTATGACAATTTCCCGATTTAATTGTATAAATTGGAAATTGGGTGATAATTGCATAGATTAAGTTTTGAATATAGAATTGGAGTGAAATTGAATTTTAGAGAGTTGAAAATCGAAATCGGAGTGTAGGAACATGTGTCATATATTTTTGAGGATTTATAGGAATTTTTCCGGAATGTTTGGAGTTTCATGTCCGGACCGGAAAAATGACTTAGAGACTGATGAATTAGATTCCAGTTCTGAAATTGTTGGGCGAATAGTATGGAAAATTTGAATTTGTGATTTTAGGAACGAGAATGGTGAACCATTGGAAATTAGAGACTGAAATTTAATGAAATTGAGGACTATAATCTATAGGATTAAATCAACCCTTTATATATACTTTAAGTTTTGAAATTTAGAAAGATATCTTCTCTTCTCCTAGGGCAAAAATCCCTCTTCCCTTCGTTGGTGATTTCCGATTTCTCCTTTTGGTATGAGCTTTCGATCGTTGCTTTCTTCTTCCCTCTATTTGATCCTTGAGGAAGATGAGGTTTTGTTTGGTTTTGGGTGTTAATCGTGGATGTTACAGCTTGGAAGAGATTTTCGGAGGTTTAAGGATTTGAGGCTTGATTGGTAATTTTAATGGTTTAAATGTTGTTATTTATTGTTGTTTGATGCATGTATGGTATTTATTGTGTAAGAATGGGTAGTTGAGAGTAGTTTTATAATGGTTTTTAGAGAGAGAATGACGATAGGTCGATCGGAGAAGACGAACCAGAGCTTACACGTCGCGACGAGTAAATAATTAGACGTCGCGACGAGCAACTAATTCTACGTCGTGATGAGTCAATTCATTCCGCACGTCGCGACAAGCAGAGGCGAGCACCCCGTGGGAGAGTTCTTGCGTCGTCGTCGCGACTTGGCGAGTGGTCTCGCCGAAGTGACGGTCATCTTGCATGAGGACCCCAAATTGTCCGAAATTGGTTTGTTTTGTTTTAAGTGATAAATTTGAGGGTTATTTCTTAATGGATTGGTTAGGGATAGATCGATCTTGTTTATAGAGACTAAGAATTGTGAATTTATTAAAGTAGGAATTCGGAATTTATTTTCGGTGGTTCTCGAAATCGGGTGGTGATCGAATAGTGAATTTATTTTGATTGAGGATAATTCAAACGTCTTGGAATTTGACTTTAGAGAGTTCGGAATTTAGTCAATTGAATTATGGTATTAGGAATTGTTATGAATTAGAGTGAAAGAGTTGAATTGAGAAGATTCGGGAATAGGATCGGGAATGTCATAAACGTGTATAGTACATAATTCAATCGCTGCATGTGCATTACTGAATATTGGAAATTGTATAATTAGTAATGTGTAATTATTCTGATTTGTTATAGAGGCTCAAGTAGAGCGTCGATCGTCCGATATAGCTGAGACTTCCTGGTAGTAGCTCGGAAGTTCAGAGGTGAGTAACCTAGTTGGTTTCTCAACTAGTATGTGTTACATTTATGTACCTATGCCATGTGGAGTTAAGGATGGATCTATGTGTTTGCTTTTGATTTATTTCGGACCATAGGTGTCCGAAATATTTGGAATTGTTATAGAAGTGTTAATTGTGCGTAAAATTGAATTTGATTAGTTTAATTCAAAATTGGACATAGTATGATAGGTTGTGACATAATTATTATGAATTGGACATATGCATACATGCATAAAGGTATGATCAGATAAAGACAGTTGTGACCGGTGCAGCCACCGTATTTCAGAGCTTTAAGCTCAACGCATCAGGATCCCGTGCCCAATGATTTTAGAGCCTCAGGCTCAATGTATTAGGGCTTCAAGCCCAACGAAATTTAGAGCCACTGGCTCAACATTAATGAGCTCAGGCGCACGGTCACAACAACGAAATAAAATGAAAGAGTCACATGTACATCGCATATATGAATGTTCAAATGTGAATTGTATGAAAGGCGAACCGCCTTATAAATGTGAAATTGAATGCATGTGATTCTCTGGTTATGATAATATATGATATAATGTGAACTGTGTGTATATGAATGAGTTGGGTGGACCATCGATGATGGTTTCTCGCTGAGTTCGCAAATTCACCCAATATTGCAATTATTTTTTTCAGGACAACGATAGTAGGCTCCTAGCTCCAGGGTTTGACTTTTTCGCTGTGTGAGCGCGTTGGCTCGAGAAGTATGGCTCACAGGTCGGTCAGCTGGGGTTGATTTTGGGGACGACCTAGTTTAGGATATTGTCTCAGTTCCTTTTTTTGGAAATATCCGTATAGTTTATGGAAACTGATAGACTTGTAAATTCTGTTTTAAGGTTATGAAATGAAAGCATTTTGGTTTTAAAAATTCAGAAATGTGGATATTGCAGTTTAAATTATATTGATGCCATGAGGTTTGTAGAATTGATCGTTCGTAGTGCACCCTCATTGTAGGTTATGTGTCGGAACGACCTACGGACGTCTCGGTGCATACCCTACGGTAAGGGGGAGCTACAGGAGAGCCCTCTGGGTATGCACTAACTCATCAATCGTTGAGCTTTTCGCTCTAAACTGTCCCGTCAAGGGCTCATTAATCATTGAGCTTGTAGCTCTGAACTATCCCATTTAGGGCTTATTAATCATTAAACTAATCTTAGGAGTAGGAGACCCCTCTGGGTATGCACTACTTCCTACGCGTCTTAGGGATAGGAGAGCCCTCTAGGTAAGCACTATTCCCTTTTCGAGTACAAGGCTCTTTTCCAGTAGTCGAGCTTGTAGCTCTGCATCACTATATGGCTCGAAGCCCAGTTATAACGTTGAAGTGAAAGCTACGATCGATGGTCGCTTTGGTCATGACTTTCATTAACTGATTTTGCGTTCATAAATGAACGACATATGTCACAATTCAATCACTTTATTAGCGTATTCATATATCACAATCACAATTACACTATCACATTCTCATAACATTTCTGTATACTATCACTTCAATACTCCGGACCTTCGATCCAGAGTTCAAATTCAATACTGTCTCATCATTTTACTTCAGAGAATTTAAATCACTGAATTATAATATTTAATACTTTGGGAACCGTTTAGGTAACTCACCTGGCTTCCATGCTAACGCCTGGAGGTCTCTGAAATGTCTGAGGCTGACTTTCCAAAAGTGCCTCTATCATAAATCAGAACACATATTTTTAACACATTGTACATTTCAGCAATAATGCACATGTAGCAATCTAATGATAAGTACTATGCATTTTCGTGACATTCCCGGCACTAACTATAGAAACAGTTCCCGTTAAACTTTTTCTCAAAACAGAACTTAATAGACTCTCAATTTATACAATTAGTTTATGAAATCCGAAAATCATTGCCCAACATATATGGATTATCTTTATGCCGAAACCATACTTTACACTAAACTTCCATCCAAATTTGAGAACTTTAACAGACTGTTTTAACCCTTCTCTCTTTTTTTCATAAACGTAAAAACCCCTTAAAAACCAAACATAACTTTCTGGAACAGTAGCTCGCCACGACGTGAAGAAGCTCGCCGCGGCGAAATCCAAACGCTCGCCCTCATTGTGACGTGCACGCTCGCCCTCGTCGCGACGTGCACACTCGCCCTCATCGCGACGTGTACAAATTCCCACGCCGCGACGTGCACATGAGCACGTCTCGACGTGCGAGCCCGATCGCGCCTCCTGAATCCGTCTTTCAACCGATTTAATCCAAGTCTTCCAATTTATTCAACACATAACTCATCTAAACATTACAACATCACTCTCACACCAATTTCCAACCCATTAACAAACCAAATCCACTCTCAAACATCAAAATCTACCCTTTTTCGAAAACCCTAAATACCCAACATCTCAAAGCCCAAACTTTAACTATATCACTCAAAACATAAATCAATCTACTAATCAAGAGGCAAGATACTTAAACTTACCTGATTTAGCTCACAAATTCTTTAAACTCTTCCAGATTTCGTCAAAAATCGAACTCTTCCTCCCTTCCTCTCCTTCTTCCACGACATCTTCATTTCTTTCCCATTTTCAAACCCAATTTCCCTTTCTCTTATACCATTTCAAATTATGAATTGCCCATTTTGCCCTCTTCATTTAACCTTAAACCTTATTCTCTTAAGTGCTATACCCAAATTGCTCATATGACAATTCTTATAACTTCACGCCTTCAATTTAGAAAAGTCCAACTTTTAGGGACTGAATTGAAATTCAATTCTTTCAAAATAAGCATTCACTTTCATGCCTGTCAAATTTCCAATTCAATCCATTCATTTACTTTGACTTTCATAAATCTTTCCAAATTTTAATAGGTCATGCTAAAACCAATTTCCTAAGTCATATCCTTAATTGAAGTGTCAACAGTACAGTCATCTACAGTACTGAACATCTCATCGGTACCCACTTTGCAATTTAATGCTGAATACAGAAATCAATCCAATTCAATTAACACACAATTTCATATTTTTACAAAGACACAAAAGCCGGAAATTGTCACTAGTGCATGTATACCGAAGTTCATGTACACAATCACAACCCAATCCAAATTTACTATAATATCGCTCTCATCGGTGACAGGATGTTACATTTATGGTCAATGACTTCTAGTAAAATGAATCATCTTTTGGCAGTTATTCTCTGTTGTGAAATTAATGGTCTTTCCAAGATCATGAGTCGAATTTTGAAACTAAAGTGTAGATTTGAGATTATGGTTATAGTTATACATGATTTATGATTTTATAGGCCAAGATGCAAGCCAAACTTATTATACTAGGGAATTTAGTTCATTAACTATTTATACATGTGATGATTAGGAGGGTTTTTGGTTGATTATGGCACATTAACTACCATGATCTAGTATGGATCCATTGAATTCTATTCTTTATGTTCTGTTTTTTTTTTCAAAAATTGAGCACAAACTTATTATATTTATTTTAACCTAATCGAGTTTTTTAATTTTTAAAAATTATTAAATTCTAATTAATTTTTCAAGTGAGAAAATATTACAAATTTTCTACGTGAACTATAAGTAATTAGTGTTTTGTTTTAAATTACGACAAATAGAGATATGTAGGATCATGGTTATATTTGTAATCTTACTTATTTGATTTATAGTCTTCTTAACAAAATTATTAAATATGATAAGTTTATTGTGTAGAGCTATTATGGCACCTTAACATTGAGGTATAATTCTTTTTTAACAAGTCTAAATCTCTCGTGCCATCTTATCACCCTTATAAGTAACATTTTAAAGAGTTAGTTTTATATCATGACTTAAAGTAGTGAAACAGACAAAAGAAGAATCAACAATATTTTCTTTATTTCAAAGACATTCTAAAAAAGTGATTTCACATGCTTCTCAGGAATAGGAAACACAATCTTCTAATTCTAGTCTAAGCATTCTTAGCAACCTATTGATATTTTTAAAAACATATATAATTAAAGAGTAGAGAATGTTATTAATAATTCATGCTTCTGTTTGATGTTTAATATATATAGTCATTTTACATTGACTATAAAGTTGATAATGGCTTCCTCTTCTTGGCCGCTCTTAATTTTATTTTCATATTAAAATCAAAAGGCATTTTTAAGTTACTACATTTTAGTTAGAAAGCTAAATAAAACATGAAAACTACTGAAATGAAGACCATAAAATACAATTAAACTACATTGCAAATAAATTTACTAACAAATATGCAATGATCATGAGAATGGAGAGTTTGTAGTGAGTGGGTTAGAGAGAAGAACTTTGTCCTCCCTCTAACCTCTAGCTTTCAACCCAATCCATAACTCTTCGAACTTTGCTTCTCCTTCCTCCATTACTGCTACTCACCTCCTATCAGCTTTCTTCACCACCCATTTTTTTTCATCCATTCTCTACAAATTCCTTCCTACTAATCACCCATTCACCCATTCACCCCAACCAGACCAGATCTTCTACAAGGTTAGTTAAGTCCACTCCATTTCCTACCCACTTTCCTGCCTTCCATTGTTTCCTCTTTTAGAATCTGTCTTCACTTCTTTATCCTCTGACAAAGACTGCTTAACAATGCAGACTTTACAGAATTCTTCTAACATTACAAAACAAACCATTAACAGGAAGGATTTTCCTCTTTTACCCTTACCCTCTTCCTCACCTTCACCCTCAGGTGCAGCTACGAAACCTCTCTTTGCCCCAACTCAAGCCCCCCAATCCTCTGTTGCTACTTAAACATTAGCTACACCCTCCTCCTTTTTCACATCAACCACTACCTTACCCTCTTCAACTCCTATTATCCCTTCGACAGAGAGAAGAACTTGGAAGTAGGTGGTGGATGGTTCTGCAAACCTTGCTCTACATTTCTACCCTGCTAAGTTAGAAGATGGACGAATTATCATTTTCCCTAATATAGAAACACTACATGAGGGGGTCAAATCGTGGGAAAACTCCCTCATTGGGTTCTTCTGGGATAAAAGGCCTGCTTTTCCTGACATCCAAAGATGGGTTCAATCAGCTTGGAAGAAGAAAGGGTTTATTGAGGCTTTAATAGCAAAAAACAAAATTGTTCATATTTTCCTCTAAAACACAAGCACTAAAGGTAGTAGAAGAAGGCTCGTGGCATGTTGCAAACTTCCCATTATTTTTACAGCCATGGCAGCCAAGATTTTAAATTGATTGCAAGGAAAAGAGACCTGTACTAATGTGGGTAAATCTCTTTAGGGTCCCCTTGAATATTGGTCAACAAAAGATTTGAGCATGATAGCTAGTTTTCTTGGTAAACCATTATGTTTGGATGATAATACAAAAAATAGAAGGAGGTTGGGGTATGCCAAAATTTTCATTAATATGGATCTTTCCAACAACTTACCGGAGTCTATTCCTATTATGAGATTGGAGCTCAATGGTTCTCTTTATGAGGACAATGTGTCAATCCAATAGCAATGGAAGTCGTCCCTTGTTTCTCAAGGTAAAAAAAAGGATCCATATGGGTAAGATTTTTCTTAGGGGGGATTATGAGGAATTGACGAATATTGGTCTCACAAACAAAGAGGTAGGGTAGATTTAGGAGACCAAACCCGAGATTACACCTGAAGATTGTTGAGAGAAAAATAAACTAGAATGTGATGGGGAAAGATCAATTGCGGTAGATGATGTTGGGAAAATAATGAGTGCAAACGATGTTGGAGAAGGAGACTTTGTTAAAGATAGGAGGTAAAGCAAAAGAGGTTATTGCGGTTAGTATGAATGAGGAAGACTTAGTGGATGATTTACCAGCCAATTTTGATGACAATACCAAGGGGTTCGATCAAAAGGAAACTATTGGTTCTCTTATGGACAACAAGGAGGAGGATCCTACTATTGGAGAATTTTTGATAGCTACTAAAAGGAAATCTAACAACAATAAAAAGAAGGGCTCCAAAAATAACATTGTTTGAATTATGAAGATCTTAACATAGAATGTGAGGGGGATCAACTGCCCTAAAAGGCTTTCAACTTTAAGAGATTTTGTCTATAACACAAAACCATGGATATGAATACCTTAAACTATTGAACAAACTGAGATCAAAATGGAATTTTATCTCCAATCATCAAGTCCATAGGTACGGGAGAGTCATTATTGGATATGATCCTATTTTGGTAGATGCTCAGGTCTTTGTCACAGAGATGCAATCCATTCACCTAAAATGTAAACTCCTTTAGGTAAATGTTGACATCTTTGCCTCCTTTATTTATGGGTCTAATCATGTCTTCCAGAGGAAATTATTATGGGAAAGTTTAATACTGTTTATGAAAATACATGTACGATAGGAGTTAGAATTTTGCTATGATTAGAATATGAAAGACATATGATTTGAATTTTTGGTCAAATGGATAATGGTTAGTGAATTGGAATTAATTGATTTCATTAGAGAATTAAGGTATTTAAATGTACATTTGGTCTAGGAAAAGTTGTCAAGTGGCAAGTTAAGTTGGTACATAAAAATTAGAACGATTAACTTATGAGTTAGTGACATTTGGCATGGTTAAAGTATTGACAATGAAGGACCTCGGCCTCTCAGGCCTCGCGTCCTCTAAAGGGCCTTGGCCTCTCAGGCCTCGCGCCCACCTGCTTGCAGATATTGTCCGCTTTGGGCCTCGGCCTCTATGGCCTCGCACCCTCACGATTTTACTTTTCCACAGGACTTCCCAAGCGGTCACCCATCCTGGCACTGCTCTGGCCCTAGCACGTTTAACTTCGAAGTTCTGATGAGATTCAGTGCGTTAGGGCATGGAAAACGCGTCTGCAAGGGAGAGGTTTCCACATCCTTATAAGGCATGCTTCGTTCTCCTCTCCAGTCGATATGGGATACCCCTAAGTATCCACCCCCCTTGGGAGGCCCAGCGTCCGCGCTGGCATATCGCTCGGGTCCTGGCTCTGATACCAATCTGTAAGACCTCCGCCTCTCGGGCCTCGCGTCCCACGTTTAACTTCGGAGTTCTAATGGGATCCAGTGTGTTAGGGCATGGAAAACGCGTCTGTAAGGAAAAGATTTCCACATCCTTATAAGGCATGCATCGTTCTCCTCTCCAGTCGATATGGGATACCCCTAAGTATCCACCCCCCTTAGGAGGCCCAGCGTCCACGCTAACATATCGCTCGGGTCCTGTCTCTGATACCAATTTGTAGGACCTCGGCCTCTCGGGTCTTGCGTCCTCTAAAGGGCCTTGGCCTCTCGGGCCTCGCGCCCACCCGCTTGCAGATATTATTCTTAGAGTCTTCATGAAAATTGTTGAGCTTGTTTTTATCTTTCCATTGATCTAAGGTATGGAATTTTTGGACAAGGGAGTGAAACGTTATAAGGTTTGGAAGTTTTGATGTTGTTTAGGATGAAGTTGACGAACAGTCACTTTGTGTGGACTTTTTGACCCCTTTAGAGGTCGTTTTGGTTTTTAAGCTCTTCATGGAAGTTGTAGAACGTTCTTTTAACTTTCCATGGACACCAAGTTTGTAAAATTTGGAGTTCTGAGTCAAAAGTTATGGATTTTAGAAGTTGGGGATCGCTCAACTCTTTTGCTCGTCGATCAGTCAACTCTTCCGCTCGCCGATCGCTCAACTCTTTTGCTCGTCGATCGGTCAGCTCTTCCACTCTCTGATCGCTCAGCTCTTTTGCTCGACGATCGGTCAGCTCTTCAGCTCGCCGATCGCTCAGCTCTTCTGCTCGTCGATCGGTCAGCTCTTCCACTCGCCGATCACTCAGCAATTCTGTTCGTCGATCGGTCAGCTCTTCTGCTCGCCGATTGCTCAGTTCTTCTGCTCATCGATCGGTCAGCTCTTCATCTCGCCGATCGCTCAGCTTGTCCGCGCGGCCGATTTTCAAATTGTCTTTCTGATTCGACCTCCCTCCATTCTTTTGGCCATAACTTTTCCATCCCACATCCAATCGACCTAATTTTTGAAGCGTTAGATTTCTAAGACATTCCTATATATCTCCATGAAATTTTTATGATTTTTGAGATCAAACTGAGAAATATCGATCGGATCAAAGTGGGAAAATCGATTAAAAGGTTATGAGTTAGATACTTTCTAAGCATGCTTTAGTAATTTGGAGATATCTGGAGCTATAGAGCTCCGATTGAGTTGATTCTTGTTGATAATGAAACTAGAGACATGGATGTACAAGTTTTTTTGAAGGAATAAAATTTCAGTTCAGTCCTTAAGATGGTCAATTTCTGGAGTGAAGTTAGGTGTAGCGTTCAGTCTCGATTTTGTAATGGTCTGAAAATGTTTTAGCATAAGACAAGTCTGAAATGTTTATAGTATAAATTTTGATGTAGTGAACCAAATTAAATGATTTTGGTGAAATTATGAAATTGAGACAATGAGGAACATTTCTCTAGAAGGAAGTTTTAGTAAATTCCTTCATTTTGATGGTGAGAAAAATATCCTAAAGTAAGCATGAATGAAAATAAAGTTCAGTGACAATTTTGGAAGATTACTTAAAGAGTTAAGTTAGTAGGCTTATAAGTAAGGGCTCTATGGTCATTTTTACATTCATAAATGACATGGCAAGGGGTTGTCGTATAAGAAGAATTTAGAAGAATGAAAGACACGAAAATTAGAAAAAGAAAAGAAAGGAAAAGAAGAGAAGGAAAGGAGAGAGCTTCGGTGGAGAAGAGAAAGGAGAAAGAAAAGGAGAAAACTTAGGGTTTCGATTTTCATGGCTTCAAGCATGATTTTTTCGTAGATTCAAGGGGAAAAAGATGGAAGATGATGAAAGTTTCCTTAAGAAAATCCAAATTTGGAGAAGATTAAGGTAAGAGAAGATTTTGATCTTTGAATCTTTAAAGAGATTTTGGTTTAATTTTCTTGAGGATGTTATGGGTTTGTGATTTCTAAAGTAAATTCTAGTGATTATGCTTTGTGGGATGTTCTCAATTGAAAACCCTACTGAGTGGGATTTTTGTTATTGTTAAAGGAACAAGAGGAACAAGAGAAAGAACCTTTGATACCTCAGGTTGTTTGCAAAGAGAAGAGGCGTTTTGAGCAAGTCAAGTATAAGCATGGATATGAGGTGGGTTTCATGTTTATGATTGAATAATGAGCCATTAAAGTTTTTCCCAAATCAAGAGACTAAATGATTTCAATTACTTCATATATTGCTTTTAAATGATTTAAAGAATTTGCTTATGTGTGTATATGCTTAATTGATTGAATTTGAATTATTGTGAATATTGAAAATGCATTGCGATTTGTGAATTATGCCCAAGTTATGCCATTAAAACATGTTATGGCATTTTTGTATGAATGGAAAAAATAGAAAAGCTTGAAAGCATTCGATAAATTGATTGAGCATGAAATGACTATGTGCTTTTGTTTGGGCGAGAGAGAACCTGTTTCGTTAGTCACATGCACGATGACCCATAGCCTTCTCCCAGCTGCCCGCTTGAGGCCACGAGATCCTGAGAAATCAGACTCGTTTTGATCACTGTGTAAACCGTTTCATTTATGGAACTCTAGAGCCATTTGTTTGTGCATTGCATCTTGGAATTGTCAAATATGTTGCATAAATTGAGTGTTTTGTATTGATGATTAAATGAATATACTTTGTGATGTGATGATATTTTTTATTATAAGTTTTGAGTTTGAATTGCAAATTTGATAGAGAATTTGGAAACGAAGCATTTTGCGAAATTATCAAGATTTTTATATAAAAAATGAACATTTCAACAGTTTTGCTTATTGAATTTGAAAATATGTGACATGGATTTCAATTTGAACTTTACAATGGTTTTTGCTTGTTTTCGGTTATAAACCTGTTATCCACGAGCTATAAGCTCTCCCCCCTCTCATCCCCATCTCCAGGTATCGAGCAGAAGATCGGATGAAAGAAAGTCAAGGCTTTTGATCTATTTTTTCATATCTTGTATTTTGAGTAGTTTGGTTTTTAGTATCGTTTTGGGTATATGGCTTGGAATGCCATTAATGTATTGTAGGCACTTATTTCATTGATGTATATGAATTATGAATTTATGTATGGAATTGAGTTATATATTTGTGTATGATTATAGGATGTGAATTGTGATTGTATATTGAATCGAGATATGATTATGTCTTGGATATGGATGAATACGATATAGATTCCGGACAGGAGGTCCGATGAATTGTGTTGCTGGAATTGAGATATTGAAGTGCTTATCTTGTATGATTTTTGGATTTTTGGATAAGTATGATTGTATACAAGAACATTATTATTATGAATTGAGATTTTGCATGAGGATAAATTTCCAAAGAGGAAATTACAGTCACTTTGTTCGGATTGGGTTAGTCTAAGGTTTCCAACGCGATAGCTTTCATAAGGTATAAGTTTTCGGATGTCGGAAAGTTGTTTGCTTTGATTACGAACCAATTTGATTCGTTTTGTTTCTCTACTTTCGCTTTGTGTTTCGCTTCTGATTTGACCTAGTTTCGGGTTGAGATTCGTTCTTTCGTTTCCGCATCTTTGGCGAACCATTCGTATTCGATCCGCTTTGGACTTTGTTTTCGTCTCATGATCTGTACGTTTGTTTTGAACCGTTCGTTTTGCTTTGCTTCCGTTCTTTCGTTTTTGTTTTAGATTCCGATTTTGCTTTTGGCTTTTCGCGTTAGATTTCCTTCGTAAGATTTATTTGATCCGTTGTTTTTTTTATTCGTTTTGATTCTTTCGCTTTATGTTTTGAATTCCTTCTCTTTGTTTACGATTAGTTTTTCGTTTCTCCGGTTGGGGTCCGGTTTCGAGATCAGGTCCCAACAGTTAGTTTCTATGAAATGAAATGAGAAAGCAAATTTTGGTTTCAAAAATTACTGATTGTTATACTGATGTTTATTATGATGACAAGTGAAGTAATATAGTGATTGTTCGTAGTTCTCCCTTATCGTAGGATATGTATCAGAATGACCTACGGATGTCCCGATGTATACCCTATGGTAAGGGGGCGCTACAGACAAATGGAATAGTTGATATATTGACAAATGGTAACACTAAGTGCGTGACATATGACCTAATGTATCATTGACACGTGGCAACTCCTTTAAAGGATACATGATGTTGGACCCCGAACCTTTCTATGAGCAAGGACTTTTAACTGAGGAATTTTTGGCAAATAGTTATGTGTAAATAAGAGAGGAAATTATGAGATTGAAATGAAATGGAAAGAGATTGATTAAATCAAAAGTTATAGGATTTGGTTAAGGGTTATGAGTGGATAATTTTCTGAACATGGTTCAGTATTTTGTGAAATTCGAGAGCTGTTGAGATCCGATTGAGTTGATTCTTAAGGAAAAATAAAATTGAGACATGGAGCTACAAATCATGTGAAGGGATCGAATTCCAATTTAGTCCCTAAGATTTTCAAATTCTGGATTGAAATGGGGTCAATTTTCAGTCTCGGATTAGTGAGAGCTGAACGCGTATTTTAGCCATAACTCTTTCATTTCTAATCCGATTTGAGCGTTTTTAGTGTCATATTAAAGATGAGACATGGAGGAACACTTTTCAAGAAGAAAGTTTTACCAAATTATGTCATTTACCTACCCAAAATTGAGAAGCAAGATGACAGTTTTTTAAGGGTTAAATGGAGGGCAATTTAGGAAGTTCACTTAAGGAGTTAAAGTTGTAGGCTTTAAGTGAAGGGCATTATGGGCTTAGAAGGGAGATAGAAGAAGACAAAAAATAGAAGAAGAAGAGGGAATTTTCGTGGGCTGTCAAGGAGAAGAGGAGAAGAGAGAGAAAAGTGGGAGAAATAGAGAAGAAGAAGGAGATTTCGAAAATCCAAGAGGAAAGGTGGAAAAATCGTGGAAAGGAGGAGAAAATCAAGCTTCTAAGGTGAGTTATTCTATCTTCTTCTTGATTTGTTGAAGAAAGAGGGATTGTGTTGTGTTGGATGGAGAAACCTAGAGAGAGAGAGATGGATTTTCGTGGATGAGGAAGAAGATGGAGAAATCTTTGGATTTCTTTGAGTTTCTAAGCTAGTGTTGTGATTTCTAACCTATATGGACTATGGGTAGGTTGGATTTGAGTTAGATTAGGGTTAATTGCATTTGATTAAGATTGGGGAAAATTGGGGATTTTCCAATTGAATTGAAATTCATGAAATATTGGTTGTGTTTAGGAAATTAAGAGGCCATTCAAGAACAAGAGGAAGGAAGTTATTGATTTTGAAATTTGCAAGTCTAAGGTGGGTAAATTATTTATAGTTGTTGTGTGAGTTGAGCAAAATGCATGATGTGTGAATTGTGTGCTAAATGACTTGATGGAATTATTGTTATGTTGGTATTTCATTATGAGGTATACCATTTTGATGAAACAATTGAATTGTGCTTATGTTATGTTATGCATTGATGGATGCTTGACTTTTGACATGATTGTTATGCCATTGATTTTGTCATGGCATTTTGTATAAAGAAAATTTTGAGATTTTGATCAAATGGAATTGAGCATGATGATGCTATGCCTTGTATGATGGCATTTTGATAAAAATGGAAAGAATGATTGAATTGAACATAAGGTGTGATTATGTGCTTTGTGTGGGCGAGAGTGGAATCGTTTCGTATTCACGTGCACGTCGACGTAAAAGCCTTCTCCCGGCTGTCCACTTGTGACCCACGAGATCTGAAATGGACTCGTTTCGTTCACGATGCAAACTTCGGTTTCATCGTTTTGTTCACGGAACCCTCGAGCCAATTATGTGTGCATCTGCATCTTAATGTGTCAAACTATGATGATATCTTTGAGTGGTGCTTGAATGATGAATTACATCAAATGTGCCATTTGTGATGATAGTATGAATTATGAAATGTGAATCGTATTGTGAAGGTTGAATTGAATTGTCATTGCGATGAATATGCTTATATCAATGTTCATAAATATATGTGACTGTGTGGCTCAACGCCAATGGCTATAAATGGTTTAGCCACTGAGCTGTGAAGCTCAACCCATTTTTCCCCACTCCTCAGGTGCAGTGCGAGAAAGATTTAGCGATCCTTGTAAGAAAGTTGGACGACTTCGAGATAGATAGTCTTTGTATTAGGCTAGTTGAGCCTTTGTATATCATTCCCTTGTATTTGTTTTAAGCATTTTGATGTGTAATTCGTTTGTAAAGAAAGTTGTTCGAATATTACATTGTTTAGTTATGAGATTGCAAAATTTGGGAATTTCCTTTGTATTTTGAATATTTCTTTTCAATGTTGAAACTCATGATTTGGAAATAAATTGAGAACTTGAAAAGTTCCTTTTGTACATTGTGTTATGTTTTCAAGGTTTGAATTGAGGGATGTGTATAATTTATTTGTTGAGATTGCCTATTGTTGCTTAAGTTTAGAATAGCATGTTGGAGTTGGGAAGTTTGTGTATGAAGAGT
The DNA here is from genome assembly GCA_029891385.1 of Erythroxylum novogranatense. NCBI lineage: Eukaryota > Viridiplantae > Streptophyta > Magnoliopsida > Malpighiales > Erythroxylaceae > Erythroxylum > Erythroxylum novogranatense. The sequence goes on from CM057228.1 coordinate 108,693,481, forward strand.
ATTTGGATGATTATGAAGTTGTTTTCCACTTGAAGGGTTGAACTTGGGGTGATTATGAATGTATATGGGGTTAGGATGGAGTTTGGAAGCATTGGAGAGGCTTTAGAAGGAGTTTTGGAGTGTTTGCCCCGTATGTGTCCGTTAAACGGACATCTCAGTCCGTTTAACGGACTTTCTCGGATGGTTTTGGACACTTTGGACAGTGTGTGTCCGTTTAACGGATATGCTCGGGTTAGCTATAATATTTTATGATTTTGGCTAGTTTTGAGGCCGAATCTCGCTTTGAGGCCTCTAATACGAGTTGTAGATCTCGAGGTCTTCTTTCCAATGGTCCAAGAACGAAAGCATTTAGACATCTGTAGCAAAAGTTATTGCATTCGCGCCAAGGGAGGTACAAATCGATTTAGGGTTTAAACATGGTTTATTCTTTTGGGCATAACTCCCTCATCCGACCTCTAATTGAGGTGATTCTTAAAGCTATGGTTTCCTAAGACATGTATGTTTCTCTCCATAAAAATTTGTATCATTTGGAGTTGAATTGAGAGAAGTTGCATTAAAGTAAGTAAGAGGTCAGTTAGGAGAGCATGTTTGGGATATGATCCCTTTTAGTTCTTTTAAGCATATCTTGAGTTGTATAACTCCGTTTGAGGTGATACTTGCTTCAAATTAAACAAGAGATTTAGAGCTATGATTGATATGAAGAAGTAAAATTGAAATCCCGATTTGAAGGTTTTCAAATTTTATTTGCGAATAGGAGAATTGAGTTTAAGCTTAGTGACTGATTTGTACGAGCACATCCCTGAGCAAATTGTGAGAAATTTTTGGGATGTTATAAAGAAAAAAAAAGTAATGAGTTTAAATTGATAATGTCTTTTAAGGGTGCAACGAAAGAACTGTTCGAGGTCGTATCCACGCTCAAGGTTTCATGTTTCGCTAGAGAGTTGGGTTTCGGAAACGGGGCCCAACACATGAAGCTCATGCATGAAGACATATGCTGCTCCAATTCCATGACACCTAGCTTTGGATGTGGCAAATTCTGCTGGAGCAAGTCTTCACTTTAGTTGACACATGGCAGCTCCTTTAAGGGACACATGAAGCTCATGCATGGAGACATATGTTGCTCCAATTCCATGACACCTAGCTTTGGATGTGGCAAATTCTATTGGAGCAAGTCTTCATTTTAGTCTCTTCTCTCCACCGAAATTTCATCATCCTACTCCCCTCTCAATTTCTAGACCATTGTTGAAGCTTGGATCATCATCTTTGTAATTTATTTCTTCAAGAAGTAGGTCATGTAACTTTATGTAATACTATCTAGTTGGTGCTGAAAGTTACACCTTAAACTTAGGTATGTGCTGGATGTTTGGAAGCTTTGTTTAGCTGGATTCTTGGAGTTAAATTTGAAGTTTAGTAAGGTAAGAAAATTATAAACTTGGTATCCTATGATAACATGTATTGTTTGATGTTTTATATGGATCAATTGTGTACTAAAATGGGAAAGATTTGGTTCAGATGAGTAGTTCTATTGGACAGGTTTTGGTATTTTAGTCATATCTTACTCTATAGGTATCCAAATTGGATGAATTTAAATTATTATAAAACTAGAAACTTATATCTACAACTTTGATGAAGGCGTCGAATTTGATTTCTGTCACTAAGTGTGTCAAAAGTTGGCTTGAAGTTGAGTATCTGAATTTGTTACTGTTTGTGAACAGTCTGTAGTCTTTTGGGGATAATTTTCAAAAAAATAAACCAAATTGCATAAAATTGGTGTCAATAGAAACTTAAGACATAAAGGAACAAATGTTTAGAATAATTTTTGGCCTAAATCTTTAATTTTCATTATCAAAATGACCGTGTAACATTGACCCGAAAGTTTGTTTTAGGTAAAAGCTGGAAGAAAAATGATGAAGTATGTGTTTTCACTTAACTTGCTTTGGTATTTCGATTATAAATTGAACTGTAAATCTCCAAATGATTTGGTTCTTAATTCAGATCAAACTAAAGACATATTTATACAACTTTATTGAAGAAGACTAATTTTAATTCTTTCTCTAAGATTTTCAAAATTTGGCATGAAATTGGCTTAGGCTGTAGCACTATTAGGGACAGAAATCATATCCTATGGTTTTTGAATAAAATGTATTGATGTAGGCCAAATTAGACTGAGGTGTCTTCACCAAAGTTGAATCTTATTATCTTATCTTTAAATTGGTATAAAGTTTGTAATTTTTAGATATTGGAATTAAGAGTTATGGGGTATACAACTTGGAGACATGATCATGCATTAGTCAAATTTTCAAATGTACACAGTCTGTGATATTTTGAGCATAACTCATTGAATACTAATCCAAATTGGATGAAATTGGTATCATTGGAAATCTAAGAAAAAGAGGGAAAACTTTCTAGAATGAAGTATTACCTAATTACCTCACCTTCCTGATGATAATAATTGAGCAAAGTGGACCTGAAGGTGGATTGTGAAATAAATCTGGATTGAGGGATTGAGTATGATTTCATATGATCGATAATGTGATAAGATTAAGGATAAGAAACTCGAATTTTTGACATGAACATGCATCATACATATTCAGTATACATGAATTTGCATAATTGAATTCCTAATTGTACACAATAGTAATATATGTTTGTATTGAATATTTTAGAGGAACCCTTAGAGTGACCGATTCCAGATATTGTCGGAACTTCGAGGCAATAAGTAAACATGGAGCTTTTGTAAGTAATTTAGACGGTAACTTTTGTGGGTATCCTAAGATGGTCTCACCTTGATTTGTTTTGTTTATTACTGAATCAAATTTGATATTGATGAATGTGTACTAAATTGTGTACTGATCCCGAACATGAAGATCCGAGGTATTGATTGATGAATATGATATTGAAGTGTTACTTACCTTACTTTGTTCTGCTTGTTGAATTTGATTTATGTTGATTGTGTTCTGAATTCCAGACAATGACTGTCCGAGGCGTTTGATGCATGTTTATATAATTGAAAGTGCTACTTTCAAGTGAATATAATTGACTACTTGCTTTGCACATATAATGTCTGAAATGACCTTGTTTTGTTTTAAGACTGTTGAGTCCTAGTTGTGGGTAAATAGGCATGCCTAGAAGGGTCTATAAACATACGTGATACTTGATGTCGACACTTGGTGTCTTCATTATTGAGACATAAGTCTCTTATGTGATATGATACCAATTATGATATCTTCTGTATAAGTCCCGTTACCCACTTCTGTTGACAAATTAGCAGTCATTTGATTGTGTATTTTGATATATGTTGGATTTTGAAATAAACAAAATGATGTTTTGAACTGAAGGGATTGTGCCTTCTTTGATACTCGATTCATTAGCTATCAATTGTAATATCCCACCCCCTCTTTGGAAGGGTAAAATGGTAAAATTGGCATAGGATGGGATAGATTGAGATTGCATAGATTGCTCATGCATAATAGGATTGCTACACAAGAGCAATTGTGCACATGAAATTCTGATACATGCATTCATGACATTTCCGGCTTAGGTTTCAAATTGAGATCTTTGTGAAATTTATGGGATACTTGTATTTGAAAACTTATTTGAGTGCGCCAAAATTGTTTTATATTTTATGGGATTTTCAGAATTTTTCCGAATTTTAGGAGAAAATTCCCAAACCGCAAAACGCCGGTCTATGGCCTAAAGGTGTTTTGTTTGGAAAATATGGTTTTCGTGTTTGAAAAATTATTTGGAGGCGCCATAAAGTGTTTTCCATTTTGGAGATTTATGAAAATTTTTGGAATTTTTGGGTTAGTTGTCTTGATAGGAGAATTTCAACGGCCGTTGAGTGGGCTTTTCTGTACTGAAAAGGGACTGCAAAATGACATGGGATTAGTGAATAATTAATTATGGGAATTATTATAGACTTATTAGCATAAATTGGGTTTAGATTAAATTAGATTAAGGATTATGATTAAAGTAAGTTAATTAAGTTCTTTTGTCTTTCTCCATTTCAAAAGCCAAGTGGCTTCTAGAATTTAATGTTTTGTCTTTTATACTCTTCATCCACGACTCATGTTGCTTGCTTTGCATAAAAGGGACTTTGGAAGCTTTGAAAGCCAAAACACTAACCATCCGAAAGTTGCATCTTCTTTGTAAGTTGGTTTGTTCTCCACCTTGAAATTCTCTTCTTCTCTTTTCATACAAAAGTTGGTTCCTTGCTTGCTTTTCTTCACTCACAAACCTAGCTAGATCCTTGACTTGGTGATGATCTTGATTATGCTTATGATTGCCGTGGGTGAGGTATCAAAGTAGGAAGGGTGGAGAGGTTTAAAGCTTTGGAGAATTGAGAGCTTGAACTTGTGTAAGGTGAGTCTTGATGGTTGTTTTATGTTTTGGTAGTTAGAAGCAATTATGGGAAGCTCTTATGCATTTATTTCATGATGATAAGGGTAGGTTTAAATGGGTATAAATGTATGCTTGTGTATGGATGCATGAATGATTATAGTTCCATTGAGTTTGGCTTGGTTTGGATTGAGTTTGTATGGTTAGATCAATGGAAAACTTAGGAATATAGTTTGTGAGGTGCTGCCAACTTGTGTATAATTATATAAGTAAATGTTGTGATGGATTTGTGGTTGAATTAGAATGACAATTTGATGTTTAGTGATGTGTTATGGATGTTGGAAGTGATAGAAGTTAGGTTAATGGTGAAAGCTGGAAATTGAGTTTTGAACCTATGGTACTGTTTTGATCATAATAAATTGTATAGGTGAGCAAATGAGGTGAGGTTTGTGCCCACTGAAACTTTGGGATGTTGGCTTCATTTTAGTGTGAAATAGGTGTTGGTAAATTTTAATGTTAGAAGGTCGAAAATTGGCATGGAAAGTTTCTGTTTTTGGGTCTGGGAACAGTACCCGCAAATAGGTCAAATGAGTTTTGCTAATTTTTCTAAATTAATTGGTATGGAATTAGGAAAATGGTCTTCATGAAAGTTGTAGCCTATTGAGTTAGCTTTCCATTGCCACTGATCTTGCTATTTTCGAGTTGTATGTTAGGAGATATGACCTGATTACTGATGACTGTTTTATGCATTGGCTGAAACTTAGCTGGATTGGCACATTTAGTGCACATTCGGGTTTGGAGGAATTTTAGGAATTTTGTAATTTGATTTGGAGTTTGCATTGTACTGAAGAGTTCTAGATAACAGATTGATCTTGAAAATGATATATGGCTTATAATATTTGGAAATCAGATGTGGGAGATATGGAATTTCAAAATCTGGACCTACATTGTGATGTTAAGTGTTGTTTAGGTCAGAAACTTGCATGACAGATTTGAAAATGTTAGAAATCGAATTGGAGTTTGAGTTCTTCATGAACATTGAAGTTTGGGATCTTATCTTTTCAGGAACATAAGGTTGTGATTTTGTGACATTTGTGCTATGAGATATGTTGAATGGAAAATTACTGTCCAGATTGGTTGATTTCAGAAGACAGATTGTTTATGGAATTGTATGATATAGTTAACAATCGAATTTGATGTTGGGTTGTTCATGAGAGTTGTAGATAACATTGTGAACTGATTGCTCATATTTTGTGGTAATTTTAACTAAAGAATCAGTGAGTTATGGAATTGGTAAGGTACTGTCCTGTTGTGATAGGTTTTGTGTAGGCGGTTGGTGTGATTGGATTTTGACACCTTTAGGGTGAAATTGATTTTCATGGTCTTCTTGAGAATTATAGAGCTTTTCATGATCTTTCCAACAAGCTATGACTTGTATTTTTCGAATTGTATGCTAAGAATATAGGAGTTGGAAATTTGGATTGAAATCAGGAAAAAAAGGGAAGAGGAATGGGGTGAAAGTCGGTCACTGAGGCGACAGCACGTCATACGGTAACTAGGGCTTAGCGTCACCGAGCGACGCGTCGCCTGGTGACGACATGAGGTCGCTTGTGAGGCGACATCTCGCCTCAATGACGCTGCTTTTCCATTTTTTATTATTTATTTTATTGGTTAATTGGTTAATTTGAATTTTGGTTTCTTTTGTCAATTTCTTTTCCGTCCGTCGTCCGATTGACCTGATTCTAGAGGCATCGGATTTGTAAAATATTGAATTTCATTTTGTAAGAAATTGGGAATTTTGGACGGAAATTGGCGTGGGCCCGTAACTGAGCCTTTACTCCTTTATTTTATTTAATTGGGGACCTATAGAGGTAGAATTGCATAACCGTCGTCGCTTTATGGATTTCTAATTTTGATAGAATTTTATTATGGGAAAATATTAAATTAGGACCGGAATTCATGAACATGCATATCTCATCAACATGAGCACAAATTTCATATTTAGTGACTCGTACTTTTTCGATTCATATAGAGGCCCAATTGGGCGTCGAGTGACCGACGTTCTGAGACTTTCCGGCATTTGCTCGGAAGTAATAGGTGAGTAACCTAGTTGGTTTCTCAAATTTCGGTTGTTTACATGCTCAGCGTGAATTACGTGCAAAAGTGAATTGAATGATCACCGTATGAATCTTGGCATGTATTGTATGATTTCTTGATCTTTGGTAGACCGGGCTTTATAGCCACCATCTTGAACATCGCTACACTTTGGGCTTTATAGCCAAACACCGTACATTCATTTGAATATCGCACGGCATGCATAATTGCATGATCGGATAATGGGCGTGCCCAAGTTGCTATTTTTTTGATAAGAGCTTGAGCTCTCATCAGATCTTGACCGCCTCGAGCCCGAGGGGAGAAAATCGACGCGTCCCCACCTGAACACCGGTCGAGCACTTGGGCACAATCTTGAATAACCGGAAAGAGTCACATATGCATTGCATTCGCACAAATGAGTATTACGTGACATATACCGCTTTCATAATGGTATGAATTATCGTGAATGGTTTTCTATTCTTGGACATTATTCTTGACTATTTCTTGTGATTGATTATTTATGGTATCTTTATCAGACGCCATGGGCGTAATGCATGATTTGAGTGAACCATCGATGATGGTTTCACCGAGTTCGCAAAACTCACCCAAAATTTGCATCTATTTTTCAGTCTTGAAGAATACCGGTTGACACGGGAGTATGTCTCTGTAGACGAGTAAAGGTTAGAGGTCGGGATCGCCAGGTATGCGCATTAGTGTCTTAGTAAATTGTATTCGCAATCCTTTATAACAAGGCTTTATATTTTCTTGAACCATTGTGGTATTAATGTTAATCGCATTGGTGATTGTAATTATTCTTGGATGACCGTAATAATAAATGGCGGTTTTATTAAACACGGATTGTATTTACTTACTTGTGTTTGCCGTGTGAGCGATGGAATTAATGTCTCAAAAAAAAAGAAAAAAAAATATCTGAGTTTTAAATCGGTGATGTAGTACGCCACTTTCGTGGGACACGGACTCGGATATCACCAACGATATCGGGTTGGGTCTTACGGGTATGGGTGTTACATTTGTGGTATCGAGCCGAAGATGATGCGTAATGTATCCGGGCACGATCAAACATAGGTCAAATTGCATGCATTTGAGTCGTGTCGTTGCAGCACCGTGATAAGCGATCCTAGTATGAGACGACGAGGATAAATCCTACGTGTGCATATGTGTTAAGTGACTAAGTGAGAGAAAAGTGAGACCGTATTAGAAAGTGAACCCATGAATGTGTTTGAGCAATGAGGAATGGGAAAAGGAAGCGTAACTAATGAGAATTATAATGTATTGTGGTGTGTATGGTGATTAAGGAAAGATTACGACGACAGAGAAGCGAATATGTCTAGAACTTGAGAGGTCCATTAGAAATATGAGAAGTATATTGGTTATAGGCCGTAGTAAAAGTTAAAGTTCGGAATGAGAGCTCGATTGTAGATGCGATGAAATGGGAAATATTGAAACTAAGTAAAAGCGTAGATGGTGCGATTAGGCAAATATTGATTCATTGTACTACACCTATTGGTGTTAGACATCGATGAGATATCATAGAGATGATGATAGTGAGATTGTAATAAGAGCAATATTGTACCATAAGCGTCTACCTAGGCGAAAGAGCAAAGTACCTAGTAGGGAAGAAAAAGTAGGCATGGTGAGATAAAAGTGTGCAGATAAACTGAAATGAACTCGTGAAGCGGTTATGATTATGGCGCATAAGCGTGAGACTGAAATGGTTATGTGAATATTGTGATAAGGGTTTGGAAATCAGTATAATAAAATCGTAAGGAAAAAAAAAAAAAACGGTCGACAAGTATATCGGAAATTTTGGATTAGTTGAATATGTAGATCTGGACATAGAATGATAAATGGATGGAATACGGTGAAGTAGTATCAACGGATTTGTCGGGTATTGGGGATTGTGAATCTTGAGGAAAATAAAGAGATACGTAGTAGTAAGGAAATGACGATGTATGAGTCAAGTCGTAATGACCTTACAAGATCAAAACTGCATGTGACGGATATGAAAATAAAATGATGAGACATATAGTTCAATGATACGTGGAAAATGAAACAATGATAGTGATATATGAAAAGAGTTATCGCATTTATCGTTGAGAGTATCTATTGGATAGTAAAGTCAATCGTGATGAATGAAGCGTATGTGAAAGATACATGGAAAACATAGAGGAGATGATCGGTGTTGAGTATAGTGGTTATAAGTGTAAGGGTTATAATGGATTAAAGTATAAGAAGAAATAAAGAATAATTATGGAATCAGTCCTCTATTTGAGGATCAACATATATAGAGAGGAGTTTGGTGAAAGTCTAAAGGGTATAGGTTATTAATTGGTCTCCGGATAAGATGAAATATGTTCTGGTGATGTGTAGCTGAATAAGTGTTGAAGAAGTGTTTAGGTGATTGTTGAATGGGACCTTAGTGCAAGGAATGTTCTGTTCTTTTATTGATGGCATATAGTGCGTATAGTTACGAATGATTGAAAAGCACTTTGGGACACTAATTGGTGATGAGATTTTGTGAGCGATATAATGACGATAGCAAGACTTATGTGAATGACTAGAATAAAACGAGAGTATGTATGTATTAAATCAAAATGTGAATTGGAGTCATGTCTCAAGAGGAGACTTAGGCATACTACTGAGGTTTTATGCACTGTGTGTACGGAAATGTAAAGTATTTAATGACAGAAATGGAATGTTGATTAGAGGTGATCCTATTGCAAAGTGAATTCTAGTTGGATCAATACAATTTGTGGATGAATTAGTGTTTGAACATGGCATATTGGGAGATTAAATGAAATAAATTGCGAAGTCGTAAGGAATATATATATATATATGGAATTTGGAGTTACTTGGGATTGGTTATAGGCTGGATACATCCAGAAGTTGCGAAAGCTCAAAATATTGGAGGAAAAACGTATGAGTTATAAGATTGATAATTGTAAAAGGAGACATTTGGAAAAAAATTTATAAATTGAGTATTGATTGTATCGCTTCAATCTGGAGACTTGGCAATCTGTATAGAAATGTTCCAGTAAATGTTATGATACAGTCTGATGAAATTGTGTGAAGTGATTTTGTGTGCATAGGGACAAGTATAATCGCATGGGCTGCTTTGTGACTAGTGATTGAAATATATTGTTTGGAAAAAATTGGAGACTCTATTCGTACAGAAATGTGTTTAGAGGTAGCCATGATACGTATAGTGATAATGATTAAGATAAATTAAGCCGACGTTGATAAAAAGGTATTGGAGACTTTAGATTCCTATAAGGATACATTGTGTTAATTCGAGGAAAAAGATGGGCATAAATGACTACAATTTTGAAATAAACAGAAAATTCTGCCCACTAAACTTAAAGTAGATAATGGGTAAGTGTGCAGTGTTTCTGGAAAATGGGGATACTGGATAAGGGTAAGAATGGTTAAGAGTGAAGGAGTTTAAGTAGTGAATATGCAAGTCAAATCGGAATTACAATATCGAATGATTCAAAGAAAAGGTATGTGTACCCGATAAAAGTGCTAGACTAAAAAAAATGAATAAGAAAGTGAATAGTCAAAGTTAGACATTCTAGTAATCATATGTGAAAAGTGAAATTGTTTATAATCATAGGGTTATAACCATGTTATAGAGTTACGATTTCTTGTAGGAAATCTTGCTACACCGCATAATGCTTAACGGAGTCAAAGACCAATATGGATTTGAGGCGTGATGTGAGAGACAAAGGAAAGTAACTTAGGAAAACTGAATGGGTTAGTGGAGGTAAAACCGGATCGGACAAATGAATTAGCGTAAAGTACATATTCGAATAGAGTGTATGAATACCATAGAACAATGAATTGTCTAAGGAGAGTTGAAATTGAACAGAAAGTCAATAGACTATAAAGAATGACTGCAGTAGGTAAATTACCACTGGTTTGATCAAAATGGAGCTAAGTGTCATCGTCTTAGTATCAAAAGGAAAGTGAAGGGACAAGGACAAGATAAATGATGTTATTGTAAGTAACACCTTGAACAGATGTACTCAATGGAATATGAATTAGTCTGTATATTACTGGAGAAAAAGGTATTGGATGGTAGTGAGAATAAGATAATATTAGTAATCTAGACTGGATGAATAAAGCGTGATAAGTGAACGGGTTCGGAAATAAGGAAATGAATCATAACATCGAACAAAAGGGTATAGCTAATCGAAAATGGTAAGTGATATAGTTAAGAGAGTGAGATCGCCAACTGACAGTCTTGTGGGGTATGTTTATCATGACGAGTGATAATGAATTATGGAATGGAAAAGTGTATGGGACATGCAGGAACATATGATTATTGTCATACTGAACCATTGATTGAGAATTTGATTGAGAATTTCGAGGACGAAATTTTTATAAGGAGGGGGGAATTGTAACATCCCACCCCCTACTGGAAGGGTAAAATGGTAAAATTGGCATAGGATGGGATAGATTGAGATTGCATAGGACTGCTCATGCATAATAGGATTGCTACACAGTAGCAATTGTGCACATGAAATTACAGTACATGCATTCATGACATTTCCCGGCTTAGGTTTCAAATTGAGATCTTTTGTGAAATTTATGGGATACTTGTATTTGAAAACTTATTGAGCGCGTAAAAATTGTTTTATATTTTATGGGATTTTCAGAATTTTTCCGAATTTTAGGAGAAAATTCCTAAACCGCAAAAACGCGGTCTATGGCCTAAAGGTGTTTTGTTTGGAAAATGTGGTTTTCGTGTTTGAAAAATTATTTGGAGTCGCCATAAAGTGTTTTCCATTTTGGAGATTTATGAAAATTTTTCTGGAATTTTTGGGTTAGTTGCGGATAGGAGAATTTCAACGAAATTTGTTGAGTGGGCTTTTCTGTACTGAAAAGGACTGCAAAATGACATGGGATTAGTGAATAATTAATTATGGGAATTATTATAGACTTATTAGCATAAATTGGGTTTAGATTAAATTAGATTAAGGATTATGATTAAAGTAAGTTAATTAAGTTCTTTTGTCTTTTCTCCATTTCAAAAGCCAAGTGGCTTCTAGAATTTAATGTTTTGTCTTTTATACTCTTCATCCACGACTCATGTTGCTTGCTTTGCATAAAAGGGACTTTGGAAAGCTTTGAAAGCCAAAACACTAACCATCCAAAGTTGCATCTTCTTTGTAAGTTGGTTTGTTCTCCACCTTGAAATTCTCTTCTTCTCTTTTCATACAAAAGTTGGTTCCTTGCTTGCTTTTCTTCACTCACAAACCTAGCTAGATCCTTGACTTGGTGATGATCTTGATTATGCTTATGATTGCCGTGGGTGAGGTATCAAAGTAGGAAGGGTGGAGAGGTTTAAAGCTTTGGAGAATTGAGAGCTTGAACTTGTGTAAGGTGAGTCTTGATGGTTGTTTTATGTTTTGGTAGTTAGAAGCAATTATGGGAAGCTCTTATGCATTTATTTCATGATGATAAGGGTAGGTTTAAATGGGTATAAATGTATGCTTGTGTATGGATGCATGAATGATTATAGTTCCATTGAGTTTGGCTTGGTTTGGATTGAGTTTGTATGGTTAGATCAATGGAAAACTTAGGAATATAGTTTGTGAGGGTGCTGCCAACTTGTGTATAATTATATAAGTAAATGTTGTGATGGATTTGTGGTTGAATTAGAATGACAATTTGATGTTTAGTGATGTGTTATGGATGTTGGAAGTGATAGAAGTTAGGTTAATGGTGAAAGCTGGAAATTGAGTTTTGAACCTATGGTACTGTTTTGATCATAATAAATTGTATAGGTGAGCAAATGAGGTGAGGTTTGTGCCCACTGAAACTTTGGGATGTTGGCTTCATTTTAGTGTGAAATAGGTGTTGGTAAATTTTAATGTTAGAAGGTCGAAAATTGGCATGGAAAGTTTCTGTTTTTGGGTCTGGGAACAGTACCCGCAAATAGGTCAAATGAGTTTTGCTAATTTTTCTAAATTAATTGGTATGGAATTAGGAAAATGGTCTTCATGAAAGTTGTAGCCTATTGAGTTAGCTTTCCATTGCCACTGATCTTGCTATTTTCGAGTTGTATGTTAGGAGATATGACCTGATTACTGATGACTGTTTTATGCATTGGCTGAAACTTAGCTGGATTGGCACATTTAGTGCACATTCGGGTTTGGAGGAATTTTAGGAATTTTGTAATTTGATTTGGAGTTTGCATTGTACTGAAGAGTTCTATATAACAGATTGATCTTGAAAATGATATATGTCTTATAATATTTGGAAATCAGATGTGGGAGATATGGAATTTCAAAATCTGGACCTACATTGTGATGTTAAGTGTTGTTTAGGTCAGAAACTTGCATGACAGATTTGAAAATGTTAGAAATCGAATTGGAGTTTGAGTTCTTCATGAACATTGAAGTTTGGGATCTTATCTTTTCAGGAACATAAGGTTGTGATTTTGTGACATTTGTGCTATGAGATATGTTGAATGGAAAATTACTGTCCAGATTGGTTGATTTCAGAAGACAGATTGTTTATGGAATTGTATGATATAGTTAACAATCGAATTTGATGTTGGGTTGTTCATGAGAGTTGTAGATAACATTGTGAACTGATTGCTCATATTTTGTGGTAATTTTAACTAAAGAATCAGTGAGTTATGGAATTGGTAAGGTACTGTCCTGTTGTGATAGGTTTTGTGTAGGCGGTTGGTGTGATTGGATTTTTGACACCTTTAGGGGTGAAATTGATTTTCATGGTCTTCTTGAGAATTATAGAGCTTTTCATGATCTTTCCAACAAGCTATGACTTGTATTTTTCGAATTGTATGCTAAGAATATAGGAGTTGGAAATTTGGATTGAAATCAGGAAAAAAAGGGAAGAGGAATGGGTCGAAGCCGGTCACCGTATGACAGCGTCGCATCGGGTAATCTAAACTTAGCGTCACCAGGCGACAGCGTCGCCCTGGTGACGACAAGAATCGCCGCTGGGGCGACATCTCGCCTCAATGACGCTGCTTTTCCATTTTTTTTATTATTTATTTTATTGGTTAATTGGTTAATTTGAATTTTGGTTTCTTTTGTCAATTTCTTTTCCGTCCGTCGTCCGATTGACCTGATTCTAGAGGCATCGGATTTGTAAAATATTGAATTTCATTTTGTAAGAAATTGGGAATTTTGGGACGGAAATTGGCGTGGGCCGGTAATGTGAGCCTTTACTCATTATTTTATTTAATTGGGGACCTATAGAGGTCCGAATTGCGCACCGTCGGCGCTATGGATTTCTAATTTTGATAGAATTTTATTATGGGAAAATATTAAATTAGGACCGGAATTCATGAACATGCATATCTCATCAACATGAGCACAAATTTCATATTTAGTGACTCGTATTTTTCCGATTCATATAGAGGCCCAATTGGGCGTCGGTGACCGACGTTCTGAGACTTTCGGCATTTGCTCGGAAGTAATAGGTGAGTAACCTAGTTGGTTTCTCAAATTTACGGTTGTTTACATGCTCAGCGTGAATTACGTGCAAAAGTGAATTGAATGATCACCGTATGAATCTTGGCATGTATTGTATGATTTCTTGATCTTGGTAGGCGGGCTTTATAGCCACCATCTTGAACTCTTGCTACTTTGGGCTTTATAGCCAAACACCGTACATTCCTTTGAATCTTGCGGCATGCATAATTGCATGATCGGATAATGGGCGTGCCCAGTTGCTATTTTCTTGATAAGAGCTTGAGCTCTCATCTTTGTCTTGGCGACCGACCTCGGCAGGGGAGAAAATCGACGCGTCCCCACCGAACATGGATCGAGCACTTGGGCACAATCTTGAATAAGCGGAAAGAGTCACATATGCATTGCATTCGCACAAATGACCGATTACGTGACATATCCGCTTTCATAATGGTATGAATTATCGTGAATGGTTTTCTATTCTTGGACATTATTCTTGACTATTTCTTGTGATTGATTATTATCGGGTATCTTTACGCCATGGGCGTAATGCATGATTTGAGTGAACCATCGATGATGGTTTCTCACCGAGTTCATAAAACTCACCCAAAATTTGCATCTATTTTTCAGTCTTGAAGAATACCCGGTTGACACGGAGTATGTCTCTTGTAGACGAGTAAAGGTTAGAGGTCGGGATCGGTTAGGTTATGCATTAGTGTCTTAGTAAATTGTATTCGCAATCAACGTATAACAAGGCTTTATATTTTCTTGAACCATTGTGGTATTAATGTTAATCTGCATTGGTGATTGTAATTATTCTTGGATGACCGTAATAATCAAAGCTGGTTTTATTAAACACGGATTGTATTTACTTCTTTGTGTTTGCCGTGTGAACGTGGAATTAATGTCTACAAAAGAAAAGAAAAAAAATATATCTGAGTTTTAAATCGGTGATGTAGTACGCCACTTTCGTGGGACACGGACTCGGATATCACCAACGATATCGGGTTCGGGTCTTACGGGTATGGGGTGTTACAGCAACTATTCAAAAATTTAAATATCTGCTTGTGCTATAACTTGATTTAGTATAATTAATTGTCAAATTATGCATGGTTTAGTTATTACTCACTAAGCTATGTGCTTAGCACGGTGGATTTACCCCGTGTAGGTTCTGAGCAACATTTATAAAGATTGGGACAAGATAACCACAATGGCCAACGAAGTCTGAGTGTTGTTTTGAAAATGATGTAAAATATTTGATTTGACTTTTGGGCTTGTATCTGATATGTATATGTGAATTTGTTTGTTAGTTTGTAACAACAATAGTTCAGTTTGATTTGGATTTTTCAACGAGTTTGTGTTAAGTACTATGTAATTTAATGTATGTTTGCCTGAATTGTTTACTAGAAGTTTTCGTATGTTTTGATTTGTTTGTACTGTTTTGTGTGGCATTCATATATCCTTCCAGGAGGTGTGTGGGTGCTACAAATATAGTTCCAGAATATGGTCAATGGGCCATGGCTTTTATATGGAGATTTCAATTCTATATTATATATAATGGAAGCTAAAGGTAATTTCAGTCTGAAAAATTTTGCATCTGACTTCAATGACCGTAATAGATTCTTAGGAATCTTTGATCTAAAGTCTGAGGGCATTTTATACCTAGACTAACAAGTAGATGGGAAGATGGGTTTTGAGGAAAAAACTTGATCAGACTATGGTGAACAAAGATTGCACTACTTAGTTCACAAATAATGTAACTTCCTTCCTAAACCCTTATTCTCATATCATACACCTATGCAAATTAAGAACCTACTTTATAACCAGGGCTAAAGAGAGCCATTTAGGTTTAACAACCTATTAATCGATGTTCTCTGAGGCACTATAAAGGGAATTGGAGGCTACGGTTTGTGGGTACACACCAATATGTATGTGTTCAGAAGCTTAAAGCTATCAAAAGGGAGATGAAAACTTTAATGAGTAGAAGATCTTCCACCACTCAGCAAGCAGTTACCAAAGCTAGGGAGGAACTAGAAATGGTTCATCATCAACTTGACTTGGATCCTACCAATTCTAGTGTATTAAATATCGAGAAGACTCTTTTGATGTTGTTTCTTTCTAAACCTAGGGATTATGACAACTTAATCGAGCAAAAAGCCAAAGTTAATTGACTAAAAGATGGTAAACGCTGCTCAAAATTCTTTTTCAACTCGGTCTTATCTAGGAGAAATGAAAACAGAATATGCTCTTTAAAGTTACAAGATGGCGAGGAAATTTCTAATCTGGAAGACCTTCCAAAGGAAACCGAGCGATACTTCAAGAATTTCTATAGATCTTCTTTGAACCTAACAAATTCAATCTCTCTTAAATCCTTTATTCATAAAAGATATCCCAAGAACAAGCTACAACTCTCATTAAACCAGTGGAATAAAAAGAAATAGAAGAGGTGTTGTTGCATATGCATCCGAATAAATCCCCTAGTCCTAATGGGTTAATGGTTATTTTTTTCAAAAGACATGGTAGGATATTGGACTTATGGTTAAAAAAAAAGCAGTATTAGAATTCTTCTCTAGGGGGTTTTACTAAGGAGATCAACAAAAATCACAAATGCTTAATTCCTAAATCCTCTTGTTCCTCTACTTTAGATGACCTTAGGCCTATTGCATGCATCAATTTCCTATATAAGATTATCTCCAAAATCTTAGCAAATAGGCTGAAGTTAGTCCTGAATTCTTTGATCTCTGACAACCAAAGTGCTTTCTTATATGGTATGAGAATTTGTTAGACCCCGAATTTTTTTTATGATATTAATTAGAATGAATTGTGTTAAGTATGTGACTTTGCCTTAGTTTGAGTTAATTGAGAGAATTATGGATAATGACGGTTTAATTGTGGTTAAATGAGAATTAATGGGTAAAAGTTTATGAGGACATTTTGGGAAGTTTGCTTATGTGGGAATGGATTTGGGCTTAGCTAAGAGGGTATTATGGTCATTGTCCCATGCCTTAGGTTAAAGAGAAAGAAAGAAAATAGAAGAAGAGAAGAAAGAGGCGTAAATCGTTGGTGAAGGAAGAAGAGAAGAGAGTTTGCGATTTCAGCGGGTTTGACGATCTTAGAACTTCAATCGGTAAGTTTACATCTTTTCTATCTTGTTTCTGGATGGATTAAACATTAAGATAGCTTGGATTGAGTATAATCGAAGGTTTTAGGGTTTTGGGTGAAAAGGTAGAGATTTCTTTAGGTTGTTATATTGTGGTGATTTTGAGTTGTTGATGGGTTAGAAATATAGTTTGAGACTTGATCTATAGTTTGATTGTGTTGCATTTGGAGTTGGGGAAGGATTGAAGTGTGAAAATGCAGAAAAGTCGGGTTTGAAGTCGTTCTCGAGGCCGTGCGTCATGACGTCTTGAGTTAAATCACTGACAGTGAAAATTAAATTCGCCATGACGTGTGGGGAAGGTTAAATCGTGACGTGCGAACTGTGTTCGCCATGACGTCGTAGTAGGGTGCCATGACGCGACACTTACTGTGGTCGCCGCGACGAGTAGGCCATTCGCCGCGACGAACCCCTTGTTATTCGAAAGCGAGATTTCTATTTGTTTGGGCATATCTTTTGGTGTAGATGTCCAATTGAGGTGATTATGGATTCATTGTGAGCTAGAGATTAAGGGCTACGAGTTGTATGAAGAAGGGAAGTTCGAAAATTGTTTCGAAGGGTTCAAGACTTTAGATGGGAGTTGGATGGAGACTTTTAATGCTTTATTTTGGCTTTCTAAGCTTTGATTATTTTATATGGATATTGATTGGATGGAAACTTGGTTGTTTTAGGAAACCAAGTGATTCGATTCATCGCAAGAGGAAGGACACCGATGAGTCACCTACTCGAGCGATCTTAGGTGGGTAATATACTTATAGTGATTGTGTGATTAGGCAAATTCTTGCCTATGTATGAATATATGTTATAGATGATGCATGATTAAATGTGATGAACTGAATGATTGTAATGTCATATATGTGAAAGACTCATGGAAATTGATAGCATGACATCTTGATTTTGAGCATGTTATGCCTCGACTTCAGTCATGGCATTTTGAAGAAATGCAAGATATGAAAGACTATCGTATGATTAAACGATTATGAGCATGATTATGTGCTTTTGTTTGGGCGAGAGTGGAACCATTTCGTTAAATCACGTGCACGTGAGACAAGAGCCTTCTCCGGCTGCCGACTTGTGACATATGAGATCCGAATTGACTCATTTCGTTCAGGGTGTAAACTTCAGTTTCTCCCTTTTGTTTCCATAGAACCCTCGAGCCATTGTGATGTGCATTGCATATGTGAATTGTTCATTGTGAAGCATACCTTGTGACATAATCATGAATTGATGAATTAATTATATGAATCGTGAACTGTTTGATTAGCATGTGAATGATTGAATGGATGTACGTATAGATATAATATATATACATTCATATCTTTGGGATTTGTGCTAGTTGCGATGGCTATAATTATATTAGCCATCGAAATGTAGCTCGACCCATTATTTTCCCTCCTCAAAGTGCGAGCGGGACGATCTTTGAATTTGCGAGGCATCGGAAACTTGAGTTAATTAGGAGCTTTGCCATAAGTTTATATTTTGGTTGGCCCTCCGAGCATACTCTCATGGAGCATATTTCATATATTTTAGATTTGAACTTTGTTATGTATTTCGTATGATGTTGAATACTAATGGCATGAGTTTAATTCATATTTTTGCATGTGTAAGTGTCGGAATGTATGAGAATGATGAATATGTCTATGTATATGTATGAGTATTTGTATGAATTATGATCGAATTATGTATATGTATAAATGTTGGGATCGGGTTTAGACTATAAGACTCTTGTTGATTGGGTTAAGGCTTGTATAACCACTCCTACTTATTCTATACTAGTTAATGGTACTCTAACCGATACTTTCAAGAATGTCGGGGGCTTAAGACAAGGTGACCCTATCTCCCCATATCTATTTATCATTTGTATGGAAGTCCTAAAAAAAGCGGGTAATAGCAAGTTCTTTAAATTTCATACTAAATGTAAGAAGGTAGGGCTAATCAACTTATATTTTATAGATGATCTATTGCTTTTCTCTGAGGTACATAGCACATAACAAGTCTATTAAACTACTTATGTCAACCCTTTCTTTATGTAAGGATCTCTCAAGTTTGGAGATTAATTTTACTAAAGGCCAGTACATTTTAGTAACGGGGGCTAACATAATCGAAAGCATAACCTCCTCAATAACAAGAATGAATAGAAAGCCAACTCCACTGTTCTATTTGGGCCTTCCCATTGCCACAAAAAGAATTCAATTTTCGGAATAGCTTCCCTCGATTGATAAGATACAGAGAAGATTGGGAACATTGTCTAATCAAGTGCTCTCTTTTAGAGGGAGATTGCAACTTATCAAATTAGTGTTGAATTCCCTACATATATACTAGTCTCCAACATTTCTCTACCTAACGGGGTTATCAAAACCATTGAGAAGCTATTCCAAAGATTCCTGTGGGGAAACCTTAATTCAGACAGTCTAAGGTTAAATGGCAAGAAGTTTCCAAAAAGAAAGAAGAAAGGGGATTAGGCTTGATTCCAATTGTCTCTTTTAATAGAGTAGCATTGATCAAGAATCTTTGGAATATCCTTATGGAAAAAAAAAAACCTCCCTGGATTCGATAGTTTCACAGTTATATTCTAAAAGGTTCTAGTATTTGGTTTATTCCTACAAAACCCTTCTTCTCTTGGCCCTTAGCCCCGCTATTGAAGCTTAGACCTATTCTTGAACCTTTGGTCTCATGTAAGATCAGGAATGGAGATAAGTCTACTTATGGTTTGACAATTGGATAGGTAAAGGATCCCTATCAAGATATCCTCAGGGTCTTCAACTTTGGAATGATTTTCCTATCAATGCGAAGGTAAAATCTATCTTACGAAGAGGTCAATGGAACATTCCAATGGAGCTATAGTATCTGACACCTAACTATCAACTAAATCTAGATAAGGAGGACACTTTCCAATGTCTCAACTGCCTCCAAACACCTTCAACATTGCAAGATTAAGAAGTGGCAAAGCCGAAATAATACAGGGCAAATTTGGTGTCTTATAGTTTGGCAAAAGTCACTCATGTCAAGCTACTCTATTCTCTTATGGCTTACGGTGCTAAATAAGTTAAGTACTACAGACATAATGCACTTCATTTCTACCGATCTAGTTTGTGTTCTATGTAAGACAGAGCCAAAATCAATGGATCATTTATTCTTCAAATGTCCCTTCTTACAATTTATATGGGAGCGAATCAAAGAATTGAATTTTATCTCTAATGCAGGTACAACTTTCACAAAAGCTATTGATTGGCTTCTGAAGTTGAGCCATATTCCTAAATATAATGAGTACATATATACCATCTCCTTCGCCTCCTCCATCAAGGAGATTTCGTGAGAGAGAAATAATAGAAGATTTCATAATACTACTCATACAAGAAGGAGGTTCTCATCTCTCTGATTGGTGGAATTAGAGAAAACTCTCTGTTCTACTAAGTCTGAAAGTATATGCCTAATCTAGCCTCATCATGGAGAATCAACAGCTGTAGAGCTGCATCCTCCCTCATTGCACCAGGATGAAAGATTGCTGAACATTCTACCCTAATCTGGTAGGGTTGCGCGAAGAGGGAACGCGATCTGTGCTTTTGCTCTTTATGTCGAACGATTTGCTTTTGCGTTAAATGTAAAAGCTTGCCTCTAAACATCACCGTTGTGATTGGTTTTAAAGGCCTGCGTAATATGTTGTCGTTTTGTTGTTATGAAATAGTTGGCCTACAGCTCTGTGGTCATTATGGTTTTTTATTTCATATAATTCTTTAACTTTTTAAAAAAATATGAAATGATGATTAATTTTAAATTAAACTTGCAAAATTCATTTATAACATACGAAATGGCCATTAAAAAGGAAACATCACATATAGCTATTGACTATAAAATGTCAAACTAAATTTTCTGGATGGATAAAGTTCAAGGTTCCAGGTGGTCTTATCAAACAGCAATAGTTGTTTAGTCCTTGCGTTAACAGCAATACAACTCTAATCTCTTTTTACTAAGACCAATCACAATAATGAAGATCATTCAACTTGCCATCAAGAGTAGAGTTTGATATTAAAAGGGTCTTCAAGAAGCTTTAATCGAGTAAGTTCCAGTGATGCCGGAGTCTCTGTAACGGACCATTTACTCTCCAGAATCTGGATCCTAAAGAGGCCAATCTCCCGGGTTTTGTGGTTTTTTACTTCCTTGATCACGCCTACCATTATTGCACGGAATTCTCTTCTGGCTGTGCCCATACCAACTTGAGAAAGTGGTCATGTGCTCATCCTTTCATTTAGTTATGTACTCGTGCATAAATTTTGGTGCAAGAAGGAGCAAATAAAATTATCAGGATTTCACAGTCTATCTGTGCATGTGACTCTTAATTATTGCCTCAAGTGAGAACTATCTAACATCAACCGTTGAGTGGATCTGATGCAACTTGACCTTTTGCTCGGATCAAATTACAAAACCCAAAGGAACTTTATGGATAGAATCGAGAATGATGAAAAAGATTCACATACTTAATCTGCATAAAAACAGTCTTTTTTTCTTTCTTCATTGAAAAATATGAAGGGTTGCAGCAAAAAGAAATGTTATAGAGCTTGAAGGCCATTCTTGTATGACATTTAACAAACAATGAATTCTTCATTTTGCCTCTTGAAATTGCAAGATACAGGGTGAAAGCCTCGGCCAACCGCATCCTACGATTTCCTCAAAAAAGAAAAGAAAAAGAAGAATCAAGCCCTGCTGCTCTCGAGGCTCGAATTTCGGTTCCCTTGAACCTTTTAAACTTCCAAAAATCGATGGACATACGATAGAGAGCCATGTGAAGCCATGATCGTGGGTCCCATTAAACGTAGTTGGAAAGGTAAGGCCTACTTACGTCTCTAAAACTTTATAAATATAAACACCAATCAGATACTTCAGAACAAGCTGGTCTTGCACCTAGAGAAGTTGGAAGTTTCACAAGTTTCAGTCTTTATCTATCAAGGCAACAATCTTTTGCGAGCAAAACCCATTTTGAGAAATGGGTATTCGTTTACCGTCCATGATTGTCGATGCCAAGCGAGCTCTGAAGCGGAACTCACTTGCTGGCAAAGAATCTGCAGTGCCAAAAGGGCATGTTGCAGTGTATGTAGGTGAACGTCAGAAGAAAAGATTCGTAGTTCCAGTATCGTATATCAATCATCCTTCGTTTATGCACTTGCTTAACCGAGCTGAGGAAGAGTTTGGCTTCAATCATCCAATGGGTGGCCTAACAATCCCTTGTGAAGAAGATGCCTTTATTGATCTCACTTCTCGATTGCATTCCTTCTGAACAATGAAGAACAAAAGAAGAGAAGATGACATTTTTGACGGGCTCATTTTCTCGTAGGTCATTTCCACTTTTTCACAGGAGACTAATAGGTGGAGTCATGTATACAATTTTCCAAGTATTTAGTCGGAGAGCAGAGGAAGTGTGAGATGTAAAACGACTTCCTTTATTCTCCGATTTATTTCAGACTTGTATCCATTCTGATGTATGGAGCCTCATTCTTTGTTTTCATTTTATTTCGTTCATATACATGGTGGATCAGTCAACTTCCTAGCTGCATCTCCGGATCAAATTTCTGGCCGTCACGGATTAATAGCGGAGTTGTTTTAAAAGTCGTAATAATCGGTAAATTTGTTAACAAGATCTGCATATCGTGCTTATTGCATCATAACCCAATCAGGAATCGCGAAAGCGCTTGATGTGCAAGAGTTTAAGCCTTCCTTTACATATTTTATTTTTCTCAGAAAAAGCAGGCAAACTACATGTAGATTTATACATGATCCAGGCTAACAAAACTAAGCCCTCCCCAGCCTTTTTGTGAGCGAGTTTAAGAAGGGGAAAAAGGGATGATTGAATGCCTCCATATCTTGCCCCATTGAACCAGGACAACGTAATATTTTTCCAAATGGAAAGCGGCTTCTCCATTTATCTCGCCTGCTGCAAGTATGAGTCAGTCAGGCAGTAGCAAATGCTTACATTTTCTCATGAATCAGGCGGCTCTGGAGCGTGATATCATTTAGTATATATACTAGAGCGAATGGGATGGGCGACCATGCAATCCATCCCATTCGTTCATTTATCTGACGGCTATATTGATCGGATCTGCTTCATTCATTTAATCCAATGATTTACATTTACGCTTTTTCATATAATCGACGGCCTATATTGATCGATCTCCTTCTTCGTCCATTTATTTAATCCAGATCATTTATTGAATGTTGTTTCTTGCGCGCGATATACACGCAATCTTCGACACAATCTTCAATCTTGACGCAATCTTACATTGTAATATTTTGTCGAGCGACCACAGACGACCACCAACGCGTGCCTTATCACCGCTTATATGTGTTCATATGTCTTCATTCATGTTGTGTCCTTTCTCTCTCTTGTTTTTCCTCTCACGCCCTTGCGTTCCTCGCTTTCTCAATTTGTTATTGTCGAAAGAGTATCGATGGTTTCCTCCGTTTGTGTTGTCGTAATGCATTTGTTGTTGTCGAAAAGAGTATCGGTGGTTTCCTCTTCTCTGTTGTCCTAGCCATTGTCATTTGTTGATTGGTGAACAACGATACTCTTTCGCAGAGATAAGAGAAGATGAGAAGCTGCGTAAAGAAGATTTACAAATTACGGTTTCAGTTGGTCTTAGGTTTAAACCGTGTTAGTTGTAAATCTTCTTAACGTTTTCTTATCCTCTCTTATCTCTGTCGATGATATCGTGTTGTGAATTTGTTGTTCTTTGTCGAAAGAGTTGCTTCATGTTGCTTTTGTCCTTTGTTACTTGTAAATCTTCTTTTAGGAAATTTTTTTTGTCTGATGGTTTAGTATTTGGTTATTTTTCTTGTAGTGCGGACTTAGATATGAGGATATTTATCGGATATTGTAGCTTCATAAATTACCAAAGTCGCTACTTCACCAATGAGCGTAGTCTTGAAGCATAAGTTTTTTTGTTTGTACAGTGGTTTCGTATTTGGCTATTTTTTTGTAGTGGAGACTTGGATATGAGGATATTTATCGGATATTGTAGCTTCATAAATTGCAAAGTCGCTACTTCACTGTGAGAGGCGTAGTCTTGAAGCATAAGGTTGTTTAAGGTTTTCTGGTTGCGTCGGAGGTTATGGTGTGTCTGAGATGTTTTGAGAGGGCTGACAGGACTTGGATATGAGGAGATTTTCATGTTGCCATCGTAACACGGATGGCTCGAATAAAGAATGCGTGGTCGAGACTTACGGCGGTGCCCCAAACGCGAGCGTAGTCGGACTTAGCTATGAGGAGATTTATCATAAATTGCAAAAGTCATTACTTCACCACCATCATCCTCTTTCCTTGTACATATATTTTTCATATAGAAACGAACTCCTCTGTGAAAGCGAAGTTTTACGATTATCACGAGGAATCATCGCTTTAATCGAAAATGGATCGTTCAACAAAGAAGTCAGTGTGCGGACTTGGATATGGCGGATACATCGTCGGTCTTTGTCCATATAACTACTGAAGGCTGCGGCTTTGAAAAGTTTTATTACGTATATATATTAAGGCGAATGGGATGGGCGAGCATGCAATCTATCCCATTAAGTTTTATATCTTAGTTTGATTCTTTGCAACTTTTTACGCTTTATGTCTTACTTGATGTGCTTTTCACTTTTCAATATCTCACTTTGATCGTTTCACTGTATCGTCTCGCCCACGAATTCGGAGGTTATTTGCTTTGCTTTCCATAAATGCCTTTTCTCACCTCTAAGACGAAGTGTAAAATATAACGGAGTTGAAAAAGTGAGCGAAGTTTTAATATAACTTAGGAGTTGAAAAAGTAGGCGAAGTTTAAAATATATAGGAGTTGAAAAAGTTGACAAAGTTAACAATCCAGACGGAGAATACAAAAGTGGCGAAGACATAAAAGGCAGAGGAAAGCGGGCGATCTGAAGAAAAAATGCCGAGCCTGGCGAGCGAATCTGAAAAGCGAGGCGGGGTTTTAACTTTTCGATATCTTGCTTTCATCGTTTCTCTTATGGTCTCGCTTAATTGAGAGGTGATTTGCTTCTTCTATCGTCAGCTTCTTAATTGGAGGTGATTTGCTTTGCTTTGCTTTCAATCGTCTGCTTTTCTCACCTCTAATGAGGGCGAAGAAGGGAAAAGCAGGCGAAGTTAAAAATCATTGCAGTTTAAAAAGTTGTGAAGTTTAAAATATAAGCGGAGTTCAAAAGTAGAGCGAAGTTAACAATACGAGATGAGTATACAAAAGTGAGGCGAAGACATAAAAGGCAGAAAAGCGACACTGCGAACAAAAGCAGACGATGTAATCTGTTTTCATTAACTCATGCATTTGTACATCTAGATATACAACTCTCATGAAGATGAAAAATGAGATTGACCTCTAACTATACCCAAAACACTTGAGTAACGTCTCCACTTATCTTTGGATGGAAAATCACTGAAGGAAAATCATTTGAACGAAAATCAATTTGAAAGAAAATCAGTGAAGCGAAAATCAATTTGAAAAAAAAATTAAATTGAAGGAAAATCAGTGAAACTAAAATCAGTGAGCAAGAAAATCAATTTGAGCAGAAAATCAGTGAAACAAAAATCAGTGAGCAGAAAATCAAGCGAAACAAAAATCATTTGAAGCAAAAACCAATTGAAGCAAAAATCATTGAAGGAAAATCAATTTGAAAACAAAAAGCAGTGAAGCGAAAATCAAGTGAAGCAAAAATCAGTGAAGCAAAATCATTTGAAGGAAAATCATTTGAAGCGAAAACCAATTTGAAGCGAAAATCAGTGAAATAAAATCAATTTGAAAGAAAGCGGTCAAGTGGATAGATCGATGTTTTCGGGATAACTTGAGCTATAGAGCTCCAAATGACCCGATTCTTGAAGCATTGGATTCTAACATATTTCTTTATCTTCTAAACCTCTCAAGTCATCCACTCCACTCTCAACATGCTATAATCTCACTTAAACTTACATCATCCATCTACCCATGAATTCCAAAATAATGCTAACTTAACACTTAATCAATCTAATCATGCTTAATTTTAAAAAATATTTTGGGCTGACATATCCAAGTCACACTTCTGACATGTGGGTAGATGGATATCATTTGAAGCGAAAATGAGCTGAAAAAATTCAGTGAAGGAAAATCATTGAAACAAAAATCATTTGAAGAAAATCAATTTGAGCAGAAAATCATTGAAACAAAAATCATTGAAACAAAAAACAAATGAAACAAAAATCAGGTGAAGCAAAAATCAGTGAAGCAAAAATCAGTGAAGGAAAATCGGTGAAGCGAAAACCAGCTGAAGCGAAAATCAGCTGAAATAAAAATCAGCTAAAAGAAAACAGTCCGTGGATAGATCAAGTTGACGAAGTTTAAAATATAAACGGAGTTCAAAAAGTAGACGAAGTTAACAATACAGACGGAGTATACAAAAGTGAGACGAACACATAAAGGCGAATGAAAAGAACCTGCGAACAAAAGCAGACGATGTAATCTGTTTTCATTAACTCATGCATTTGTACATCTAGATATCTGACTCTCATGAAGATGAAAAATGAGATTGACCTCTAACTATACCCAAAACACTTGACTAACGTCTCCACTTATCTTTGAATGATGAAAATCACTGAAGGAAAATCAATTTGAAGCGAAAATCGGTGAAGAAAATCGGTGAAAGCAATCGGTGAAAAAAATTCAATGAAGGAAAATCAATTTGAAACAAAATCAGTGAGAGCAAAATCAATTGAACGAAAATCAATTGAAACAAAATCGGTGAAAGAAAATCAATTGAAACAAAAAATCAATTTGAAGCGAAAACCATTTGAAGCAAAAATCGGTGAAGGAAAATCATTTGAAACAAAAAAGCAGGTGAAGCGAAAATCATTGAAGCAAAAATCATTGAAGCAAAATCAGTGAAGGAAAATCGGTGAAGCGAAAACCAGTGAAGCGAAAATCATTGAAATAAAATCAATTGAAAGAAAGCGATCCGATGCATAGATCGGTGTTTTCGGGATAACTTGAGCTATAGAGCTCAAATGACCGATTCTTGAAGCATTGGATTCCTAACATATTTCTTTATCTTCTAAACCTCTCAAGTCATCCACTCCACTCTCAACATGCTATAATCTCACTTAAACTTACATCATCCATCTACCCATGAATTCCAAAATAATGCTAACAACTTACTTAATCAATCTAATCATGCTTAATTTTAAAAAAATATTTTGGGCTGACACTTTTCTTGAATTCTTTATTCTTTTCGTCTTCTTTATTTAAATGCGTCACTGCATGGCTGAACATATCGTCTTTTATGTCTAAATTTCTTAGACAATGCTACTGAGATGGGTGGACAAGCGGTTGAACACGAAGGTTATAAATAAAGTCGAAGTCAACATATTATTTATGCTTTCGCATTCTCGAGTCTTTTTTGTTCGTTTGTCTTTCATTCAAATCATATATGTCAAGTCGTTTTACTTAACATGTGATTCAATAGGTTCCGTCGCATAGATTTTTTCTCTCGCGTAGATTGAGTTTTCAATTAATAGGTACAATCTTCTAGCGCTTATAATAATGTCAAACACGCCAATAGCGTGTTGCGAGTAAACGAACAGATTGACGTTTCAATTCATCGTGATAAGACTTCGACACCGTCATATTGATTTATTTGTGGCAAGGAAATACACGTAACCCCCAAAATGTATGAATGACTCTGAGCTGTTTTTCTTATGCGATAATCTTAGCGGTATGATAATGTCGATTCACGCCAAATACCAATAGCGTATTCCACAAGTATGCAAAATGAGGAATTGCAAAGAGAAGAGGACGAACACAGTTGACGTTTCAATTCATAGGTGATAGATTTCTTACGCTACTTACGGAGTTTACCTTCTACAATTATTTTATGTTTTTTGAGGAAGGCGACCGAAAGAGATTGCTTAATTGTTGACTGACGGTTTGACATCTGTATTTCTTCTATGCAATAATCTTCTCTTTGGTATGATAATGTCAATTCACGCCAAATACCAATCACGTATTCGAGTAAGCAAAATCGGAATTGCAAAGAAGAGGACCATATGATTGACGATTCAATTCATAGGTAAAGATTTCTTACTGCTACTCTGACGAGTTGACCTTCTACAATTATTTTCATTTTTTCGCGAGAGAAGGCGACCATAACGAGATTGCTTGATTCTTGACGAGAACATGTTATTCAATTGAGTTATGTAACTAACTCAAATGATTAAATAATTCACGTGCTTTGGTTTAAATACATTTTGCATAAATCTGTTTTTCTGCCGTCTACTTTTGCACAACTTTAAATGCACTTTTGCTTCCATCGCTTTTGAACTTGTGTTTGCTTTTCAACTTCCGTCTTGTTTTCATCGTCTCCTTTTCATAATTATTTGTACTTCATCGAAATCATTTATGTTAAGTCGTTTTGACTTAACAATCTCCTCCTTTTAGCTGCGAGATTTCTTACATCGGGTAGATTGACGTTGAATTAATAGGTAATGTCAAACACTTCCAATAGCATATTGCGAAGTAAACACCGGCGAGATTAAGAAGACTGCTTTTCTTGTATGGAATAATGTTCTAGCTGGTATAATAATGTCGATTCACAAAGCGTATTGAAGAAGTAAGCAAACATGAGCGAAATTAGAGAAGAAGAGCACGAGTAGAGATCGACGGTTCGATTCATAGTGATAAAATTATTATACCGTCCTACTCGGGACAGTTGACCTTCTACAATTATTTTCTCTTCTTCGAAATTACTATCATTGTTTTCCTTTACTTTTCTTAGTGGCGAGTTCACCTTCTCGATCATTTGCTCTTCTTTCGAGCTCGGCTTTTTGCATCCCTTTATCAATCAATCATTGAGGCCATTTCTTTGACATCAAAATAACTTAGAGCGAAATTTTATCATCATACATTTACGCTTACTCCCAAAATGTATGAATCATTTTCACATCTCTTTGTCTTGTATCCGATAATCTTCTAGCTGCTATGATAATCTCGATTCGGCCAAATGCCAATAACCTATTCGAAATAAGCAAAATGGGGACTACAAAGACAAGAAGAGGACCATACGAGATTGACGTTTCAATTCATAGGTCATAAAGCGATTAAGTAATTCACACATGGTTTGCTTTAAATACGCTTTTGATAAATGCGCTTTTACTCGATCTACTTTTGCACTGACTTTAAATGCCTTTTGCTTAAATCGGTTTTGCTTCCATCGCTTTTCAACTTGTGTTTGCTTTTGAACTTAGTCTTGTTTTCATCGTCTCCTTTTCACCATTATTTGTACTTCATCAAAATCATTGATGTCGAGTTGTTTTGACTTAACAATCTCTTCCTTTTAAAGCTGCGAAGTTTCTTGTGTCGACTAGATTAGCGTTTCAATTAATCGTATAATGTCAAACCTTGCCCAATGACGTATTACGATAAGCGCCGAGCAGATTAACGTTTTAATTCATAAATCAGACCGTCATAATCTTTTACTTGTGGCAAGGAAAGACACAGTACGCGCAAAATGTTTGAACGGAAGGCGTGCTTTTCTTGTATGGAATAATCTTCTAACTAGTATAATAATGTCGATTCTGCCAAAAACATATTGTAGAAGTAAGCAAACATGAGCGAATTAGAAGAAGAGCACCACAGATAGAGATCGGCGTTTCAATTCATAGGTGATAAAATTATTATACGTGCTACTGGGACGGGTTGACCTTCTACAATTATTTTCTCTTCTTGGAAATTACTATCGTTGTTTGCCTTTCGTTTCTTCTGACGGGTCTTCTACAATCATTTCCTTTTCTTAGAAGCTTGCCTTTTGCATCCTTTGTCAATCAATCATTCAAGAGCAATTTCTTTGGCATCAAAATAACTTAGAGCGATATTTGATCGTAAATCCAGCACTCCGTGACACCTTTATATTCTAACTTCTTACTGTTCTCCTCTCTTAATCCTTAAACCAAATCTATCAACAATTTGAAACATTTTCTCCACCCAAACTTTACTTCTCTCAACTACCCTCTTCTTTTAGTTATCAAATTCACGTTCTAGATTCTAAGCGCATTTATACTCCATTGTTTTCGGTTCAAGTGCTTATTCTCTTTGCATTCTTGGAGTACTAAGGTATATATGTTTAGGTAAAATAAATTTTGAGTCAAAATTCTCTGTTGTTATGTTATTAACTTTGAATAGAGCATATTCTCCTTTCTACGTTGTGGCTGCATGTATACTCTATTTTTGTAGTTAAATTAAATAATTTTTTTATATAAATTACGCTTTAGTTATTTAAATGGTTTGTATTCATGTTTGCTCGACATATTGTTTATTAGGTCATAAACATAATGTTTATTTATTAATATTCCTTGTGATACACGAAGATCATGAATGGATAGATCAAGGGCGTTTATATTATGTCGATTCCTCGGTATTTACATATGGATAGAAATGCTAAAAGGCGTCAAAATTATGCTCGAATGCGAATGAAAAAAACAAGAATTGTTGCGACGACGTAGAAAATCAGTGCCAAAACACATCTTCCACTTCATCTACACTTTGAAAATTACTCCTCAACGGAAGGAATCTTTCATTAATATCGAACCTTCCACGGTCAACTTCAAGTTATGAACCCTCTTACATAAATGAAGGTAGCTGTTTTACAATATATCGAAACTATTTCCAACCTAATTACTCCACATCATTATAATGTCCTTTTATCGTTTCAAGGATAAATCATCGCACATCTCCTACAACATTAACATTGTTCAGAAATTTACGGTTGGTAAAACGGCTCCCTTTTGTTGAAGATTGTCAATATTGTAATAAAGCGATTTTACCTTGAACCTCCATCGTTTTGTTGTTCGTCAGGACAAATTTCTATTGTTGCTCCTCAGATGCCTTATGCTTTAAAGTCTTTGTTTCTAAATAGCGACGAAGAATCCGAACATTTCAGAAAGAATGTTCGTACATATAATAACAATGTAGCTTTCACTTCCTATGGAGCCAGATATGATCGTGAGCTGACAAAAAACACAATGGGAGTTTATACATTCCGTGTTCAAGGACAAGTTTACCATTTCCTTGCGGTTTAGTGTCGACAAGCAATAAAGTATCTGGAATCCAACTTTATTTCTTTGATCCGATGAAGAACTACAACAAAGGCTCGGCGGTTGTGATAAACCGTGAAAGTACCTTGGTGATTATGACAATTCTTCAAGATAACCCTTATGCTAGGTTCTTTTGCGTCTTAAAGATATTCCTTCCTTGAAAATCACAGTTGTTACGAGATGTTATCCGGGTCTTGATCGGTAGCGTTTACAATCTTCAGCTGCATCCCAGTAGGCTGCTATATATGGTGGCGATGATGAACAACATGATAAATCTCCTCATATCCAAGTCTCTGATCCTCGAATTGAGACTATAGAATTCAATCTTATTATGCATACTACGACCGCTTCAATACCCACTACATTTCCACGGGGTGAATCGGGATGGCATCCTCGCATTCTGGTTAAATTCTCGAACAAACGGCACCAATGGTTACGATCAAACAAGCGGTGCTCCTTTAAACACTTTTACTCAAGCTGAATTATTTGCTCTCGAAAACATAGGTTGGTTATGCCTTATTACCTTGGTTAAACATATTGTCTAATTGGGCAAAACTAATTTATCATTTTTCTTACTATTACTAATTACTCGAGGACGGACTACAAACATGGCGTAGTATCTGCGAGAGTATTACGCCATCGACTTCAAATGAGAAGTTATGATGAATCCATGCTTATCCACGACTTAAGACTACTACAACAATTCGTTGTTGGTTCTTATATAAAGATTGAAACATCACGGCTTGAATTCCATAGGAAAAAGCGAGCGAAATCGATCGAGAAATTTTGCGAGGTGTTTTAGATAAGCGTTAATATTGGTCAAGCTGAAGCTTCTACAATTGGCGGTGAGTTGTCCTCCAGCTTCATTTATCGTGTTGAGGACGTGAAGCAGTATTATCTAGATCTGATGGCTCTGGTGCAAAAATATGGCAAACCAGATTTTTTTCTCACTATGACTTGCGACCTATGTGGAAGGAAATACAAGAGAATCTTAAATTCCATGAAAAAGCACAAGAGAGACCCAGTTTATTGTGCGAGTGTTGAGGCGAAATTTGAAATTCTAAAAATCAACGATCAAAAAGGAATATTTGGAGATGTTGCCGCATTTGTTTACGTAATTGAATTTCAAAAGCGTGGATTCCTCATGCTCACTTGCTTACAATACTTGACCACAATTTAAAATTTGTTGAATCCAGATTCCTATGATCAAATCATATCAATTTGAAATACCTAATCGATGATAATTCAGATTATATTCTCTTGTCATTAAGCACATGATCCACGGTCCTTGTGGTTTTATGAACAAGCGATGCCACTTATATGAGAAATGGTGTATGCAAAGTCATTACCCCAAGTTTTACTCCTTTCCTTGTCCATGGCGAAGACAGTTATCCGTCTTATAGGCGTAGAGATAATGGAAGAAAAGTTAAAATATCCGGACATGAGGTTGATAATAGATGGGTGGTTCCTCATAACCCGTACCTTCCGATGTTGCTTGGCGCCACATTAATGTTGAAATATGTTCCTTTGTGAAGCTTGTTAAATATTTATACAAATATGTATTTAAGGGCCACGACCTTGTCGACTTTAGCGTCGGCGACGAGAAACAGGTCGATATTGGCGAAATCACAAATTTCAAGAAGGCCGTTGGATTTCACCCCGAAGCTTTATGGCGCATATATGAATTCCTCCTTGCGATTAATCCATCCATCTATATACTCAAGTTCACCTTCGGATCAACAATCTGTTTCCTTCGCTAAAGATGCTAATTTGTCTTATTTATTGAGGAATTTTGACTTCTCCAAAACAATGCTTACGAATTTTTTGGACCAATTCAACAAATCAAAAGGCTGCGAAATGAAATGTCGTATGCGGTTTCCCTCAACATTTTGTTTGGAATCAAAAACAAGGGCGTGGTCGGAAGAAAGCGGAGAAAAGTGATAGGACGATTAGTCCTTTGTTGACCCTCGAGAAGGAGAAAGGTATTACTTGAGATTATTGCTCACAAATGTTAGAGGACCAGCGTCGTTTGACAACTTGTTAGCTGTTGATGGTGAAAAGCTGAAGCATTTCGAGGATCTTTGCTACTGCAATTAGGATTGCTAGCATCGACTCTTACATCTGACAAACACTTGTGAAGGCATCATATTTCAAATGCCAACATCCTCAGTTGTTATTTGCTACACTCTTGTTCTATTGTTCTTGCAAATCTAGGGAACTCAGGAAACTTCGAGAGACCACCTCTTGCTCGACTACCTATATGCTTATTCATCCTCTAATACATTATACATATGATGATATTACAAAATGGCTCTTGAGATATCAATAAATCTCTGGAACAAATGGGAAAAAGCTTAGGTGATTATCATTTCACTGAACATGAATTTCTTCTTGATTCTGCATGGTGGCAAAATAAGGAGGTAGAAAGTGAGATGAATATAGAGATTGATGACGGGACTTCTTATTACAATCAAAACTAAACGACCAAGCAAAAGCGCGTATTTGATTTAATAATGAAATCGGTTCTCACTTGACGAGTGCAAGTTATTTTATCGATGGTCCGGGGAGCAGGTAAAACTTTCTTATATCGAGCTCTTCTTGCAAATTTACGATCACGAGACACATTGCAATAGCGATGGCGACATCGAGCATTCTTCGTCAATTCTTAAAGGCGGTAGGGCAGCTCACTCAATTTAAAATCCCCTTGATTTATCAAAGCAAAAAGTTTGTCAGTTGAGCAAACAAGCGGTGTTGCAAAATTGATATTTGAATCAGCCTTTTTATGGGACGAGGCTTCCATGGCAAAGCGAAGCCATCGAAGCATTTAATGGTTTACTACAAGATATAATGAACTCTGATCAGCCTTTTGGAGGTAAAATTGTTGTATTTGGTGGTGACTTTACGCGAACATTGCGATTATTCACCAAACAGCGAAACAACAACTCATTGATTCAAGTCTTCTAAATTCACATCTCTGGCGGCATATCTCTAAACTACATTTAACGACAAATATGAGAGCTATCTCAAATCCACATTTTGTGATTTCTTATTGCGGGTTGGAGAAGGCTCACGAACGATGGATGAACAAGATCAAATATGTTTACAGATGAACTCATTATTCCTTACGACAACAAGGATGACTCTGTTCATAGGTTGCTTCTTTTTCATTAAATTACATACTAATCTTTTTTTGCATTACGATTATACTTTCCTAATATCTGATTGTGCTTACTAGGTTCTTGGAAAATGTTTTCCTGACCTAAGCTTATATTCATCAGGCCGTGTCGGATGATAAGCAGATCGTGCTATGTCCAGCGAATAATTGTGTTGATGAAATTAATGACATCATGATTCAAAATTAACGGGAGATTTGCATTCATATGTGAGTTTTGACAAGACGGTTGATCGCGGACATCAAGTGATTATCAAGATTTTCTCAATTCTTTGAACCTAAGGACTACCTCCTCGTAAACTTTTCTTGAAGAGGCTCTCAATTATGCTTACGAGAAATTTAAATCCAGCGGAAGGATTATGCAATGGAACAAGGTTGATATGCGAACGACTAAAAGATCATACAATTTAATTTGAAATTGTTTTGGACCTCCTGAAGGAAAAATCATTTTTATACCTAAGATTCCCTTGCAATCTCAGGAGAGCGAAAAAATGGAATTCCTTTTATCGAACACAA